>CM040122.1:163257110-163857110 GCA_022559845.1 Amorphophallus konjac | reverse complement strand
GGACCGAACCACCTAAAAATCTATTGTGCAGTGGTTTGATTGTTTGCTTTGCTTCCGCTAGATGCTTGAATAGGCACGCTCCAAGTGTTTGTACTTGAGTTGAATCGAATTGGTTCTATTCTGTGTCTATCTCTAGCATCCAAATTTTTATTTGGCCATTATACATAGAAGGATACATTCACCCCCCTCTGTATCTGGGCCTAGCACCCTAACAGGCCGGGTTCTCTTCCCTACCCAAGTTCGATCGACATTGCCCCGACGAGCGCGCCCTCGCCCCCGATAGCTTCTGGGGAGGGCGTCGTCCCTCCGTGCCCTGCTCCGCTTCAGGCTGCACCCCTGCCTCTTGCATCATCTCTGCTGCCCGAGTGTCTTGTCGAGGCGGTGCTCTCCTAGCCCCTTCCTGGATGGTCCTTGGCCTCTAGGCGTCGGATGCTCTGCCCCCCCGTGATCTATCTGCCGCTGAAGTGCCTTGGCCCCCAAGGCCGCAGCCTTCTGCTGTCATTGACGGTCCACTGCCTTCTTCCTCTTCTCCATCGACCGCCACTCGCCTCTCCTTTGTACAAGCTCTGAAGAAGAAGATCAACCAGGAGCCGCCCGGTCCGACCGTTGACGCTGCTAGGCCACTTGCGCCGGTGCGTCCCGTGGACGCCCTAGCCACCTCGGGCCTTAGTACTTGTATCAAGCTCCCTCAGCTCCTCCAGGTTGTCTCCGTCCCCGGGCTTGAGCCTGCTTCGGGGTTTAGTGACCTTGCGGCGGCTCATGCGGCCTTTGTGGGCACCTCCATCCAGGACCGTTCGCGGCTGCCCTCCAGGACGTTTGTGGCTGCCCCCCGGCGTTCTTACCGGCGCTCCAACTCCACCTCCTCCTCGCGGGATCGGCAGTGCTATTTTGAGGACGCTGCTCCTCCTCCCCGCCGGTCACTTCGGATCTAGTCGGCATCGGGCGTGCCCCCTCCGCCGGTCCACTCCTCCCTCTCGGACGAGCCCGATCACGATGGATCAGATCCTGATCCTCTTGATTGGGTTGGCTCTCGGTTCGCCAGTGCGGACTACGTTCTACATTTTCATCTGACTCTGAAGGAGTCTTCGATGATGATTCCTATTTGATGGGGACTTGACTTATTCCTTTGTTCTTGGGTTTTTTGGGCTTTGTACTCACCCTGGCATCTCTTGGGTTTCTTGTTCATGGGCCTATGTGCCTTGTACTGATCTCCCCACTCTTTGGGTGTCTGTCCCCTCCCCTCCATCTGTACCCCCCTTCTTTTACTCCTTTCCTTAATGAAAACGCTTGCCTGGCGACCGGGGTAGTGTGTTCATCCCCTTGAAGGGATGAACCCCTCGCCTACCTCCCTCCTTGCAAGTATTAACTTCAAAAAAAAAAGCTAGTTCTGTACCTTAGGCCTTCTGAAATCTCTTCTAGAAGCCAAAAGTGAAGCAGGGATCTCGATCTGACCCAATAGAAATTGGGATCCTATGCAAGGGAACGATCCGCTTCACATGCAATCTAGCCAATCTATGAATCCCCCAACTAACTTTAATTGGCAATAACCTTGCTATATTCATCAATCTATCGACCAATAACCAGACACAGTCATGACCACTTGGGGCTCTCAGTGAGCCAACTACAAAATCCGTGGTTACATGGTCCCATTTCCAAGCAGGAATCTCCAAAGGTTGCAAGGTACCACTCGGCCGCTGATGCTCGGCCTTCACTTGTTGGCATGTCATACACTTGGCAACGAATTCTGATATATCCTTCCTCATTCCGGGCCACCAAAATTGCCTCTTCAATTTATGAAACATCTTTATTGTACCTGGATGCACAGCATAGCGAGAGCTGTGTGCCTCCCGCAAGATAACTCTCCTCACCTACTCAGCAAGAACATACAATCTACCCCTGAACCTCACGACCTTGTCATCACAAAACTCTACCTCGGGCATCGTCAAAATGCGAGGTAACTTGGGGCCCACACACTAAGCCTCTTTCACCTAGTGGCAAATAGCTGGTGTGACCGTCAAGCTGGCAAGGATGGTTGACCCTTGATCCCAAAAAATTTTAAGTCTGAATGTCTCTATTGGCACTTGCTCCCATAGTTTCCATCTTTTCAACATCAAATGACTGACCATCACCTTCCTACTCAGTGCATCAGCTACCACATTCATCCTCCCTGGTGTAGACACCGATTTTTTGCCAACAAGTTGAGTCATTCTCTTATTCTCTATACTAATGCCCCAATTGGTCATTGATTGGTTGATTATTTGACCCATTGTGAGCTCTTTCAACTCATTTTCAGCCCTTGAGCTCAATTTCGTGCCCTAGAAGTCAAATTGACGATCCGATCAACCCAGTCTAAACGCGGCCTGGGTTATGGCCATGTCCTTAAGATTGTAGTCAGACCGCAGACCGTGTTCATTAAAGTCAACTTTCCATCTTTTGGCTGGTCAACCATGAACACAACGTATCGCATGGATGCATTCACTCTGATCGCAGACACAATGGTGACCACATTCTCAAAGGGAAACCCGTTTCTCGCCGAACCTCACCTTTCCAATTTTTGATCCTCCTAAGTCCATTCTAGGAAGGTTTTCATCAATCGAATCAGTCTAGGGAAGTTCCTAATCCTTCTAGGAACCTTCCTCCTTTGGCTTTTGGCAAGTTTACTCCGATTTGGGTCACCAATCAACTGATTTCCTTTTAGGCCCAAGTTAGGGTTTGTTGCACCCCTTTTCTCTATAAATCCAACCCTTGGCCGATGGCTCAAGGGATGCAACCCGGGGATGCGGCCATGAGGAGGAGGGGAGACTCTGCCACATTGAGGACCCCTCTACATTGTCTATTGATCAACCAGGGAGTAATCTAGAGCTTTCCCCCCTTTTGTATTCTTCGTTCGTTTCACTTGTTCTTCGTGTTCTTCATATCTCCTATTACCTCTTTATCGCATATCAATTACATCTTATTCTCAAAATCCCATCCTTTACTCAATCACATACGCACACACATCCAAACCCTCATTTTTGCCCTTCCATAGGGGTTTAAAAACCCACCATAGGTAATCTAACCTCCGATTGTATGTTTCAATCATATAAAGGATATATTCTGCACTTAATCGAGAACTAATGGGTTCTCTTCTTGTTTCGATGTCTACTTTGTAGGCTTAGGCAGAAGACAACGTGAGGCCCTTGCTCCTTGGCCGGCCTTGGAGCGAGCAAGGAAGGATCTACATCATCTCGCTACCCTTTCTTTGAATGGGGCCTTAACAGTAACAGCCACCTGAAGAACGCGGCCACTATAATGACCGCCTCCTGAAGGTGACCTTCTTCACAACCAAGTTCATTGCCAAGCCTTCCTTCAGCATGTTGTTCTTCTTTCTGAGGTAAGTAACATGCAAACCTTTAATTTCCATATTATTTAGCATGTTATAAGCCCTCGGTGGCGATCACAGATTACTTTATTTATCTTATATCGCATGCACCCCACCCCTTTTATTCATCTCTTCATATTCTTCATGATTGATTAGTGGGGTCCTATATTGCATGTGTTTCTATCATTCATAGATATTGATTGTTGATTTTTAATCATCTACATCTTTTGGTGATCACGGTGAGACACTTTATGCCTATCACGTTCATTCTTTTGCCTACTTGCCTACCTACTGGTTTATGTGTGTGTGTTTTCATTTAGTTTTTCTTACTTTTCTGTTTGTTCTGTCTCCTCAGGTCTTAACGCAGTCTACGCAGAGACCACATTCATTTGAACGTGGCCCCTGCAGAGACTGCGTTTAGCCTTAGTTTGTGCTATTTTTGTTTAATTATTGTCTGTCTGTTCCTATTCTAAATGTGGTGTGCACAGGAACTACGCTCATCTGAACGCGGCCCCTATACAGACCACGTTTATCAGGAGCCTTCTCTCTTTCCATCATTTTACGTGTTTTTTCATTTATTTTGAGTAGTTTTTATGTTCCTGGTTGAACGCGGTCGACCCAATGATCGCGTTCTAGATGCGTCCTCTGTGATAGCCGTGTTCAGGTGAGTTCCCCACCTGAGAGCTTCTTATTATATTTTTTTTCGGGTTTCTGATTGATTCCTCTTGGTTGCATCCTATACATTTTTGTATATTATTCTATATTTATCTCTCCATTATATTCTCTCATTTTGCTCTCTAGATTTAGGTTAGAAATTTCAAGCACTCCAGTGCACCTAGGGCATTTTGGTTAAGGGACCTCCACTCTCTACACCCTTAGGACTCATTACCCCCTCTCTTGGTGAGTACATCCCTCTCGGCCACATATTTCGTGTGTCCAACAAGGGGACTCATCCAAGGGACCTCCGTGAGTCCCCACGAACCGTGAATTCCCACGTGGACGTCGAGCCGATTGTACGATTGGAGCACCCTGGAGTTAGCTAGCCATGTGGTGACCTTAGTTGGCACTGGAGTTTGACCAAATTGAAACTAGGGTCCCCCCCTTGTTGAGAGAATTTATCTAAAAGTCATTTAACTCATTCAAGGAATCTTATAAATGCAAACACGATCATCTTAATTGTTTGACAACCCTTGCATCCTATTTGAATATCTTGTTGGTTGGTCTGTTTTGCATGATGTCGCGCATTGGTTGAGTGTCTAATTGTGCTTTTAGCGATTATGAGGATGATCGATCTGATTTTTCATATAGTCCTCAATCCTCTGCCGCTCATCACCACTCTTATGAGGGTTATGATCATGCTTCCACTTCTATGGTTATGTCCATGCCATGGACACTAATCGTATTCATGATCCCTCCCATATTCAAGCTACTCCTGGGGAATCTTCCCCTCCCGCTAATCTTTCTTCTCTATTAGATACTTTAGCCACTCATGTAAATATCCAGTCTCATTCTTCTCCTCCTCCTTCTCATCTGGCCTAATCATTGTATGGCCATCCTGTACCTCCCTCCAAGGGTCCAATGGGCCGCCCATGTTCTTCTCTTCATCCTTCAAAGCCCATTGGCCCGGCTGTACATTCTCCTTGTAACCCATATCACTTCTCTCATTCGAGGCATCCTTTTCAAGTTTCATTGAGGTCCCATGGGCAGCCTTCCACCTCTCGAATTGACCCTTCAACTCAAGTCCTCCTCAACAAGATAAATCACTTGAAGGGTCAATTGAAGAAGAAGATGAGATATACAAAAGATGTTCTGACAGTGTCTATGCTACCTACTTTTGCTTGTTATATTCCTCCTTCATAAGTGCCCAAGTACCGGATGTATAATGGAACGGGCAACCCATTCTTCCACATTAAGGATTTCTTGTATGAATCATCATGTTGGCAAAATGATAAGAGTGCCCTCGCATATTTGTTTAGGAAATCCTTGGACGGGCTTGCCTTGGAGTGTTTCTACTCATTAGAACCAAGTGAAGCTGTCACGCCCCGAACCGATAGTAGCGGAATGTGTCGTTTGCTCGGAACGTGACAGTTAAACAGTCGGGTCAATCAGAGCATAGTTGTAAGACAAAACATAATTTCGACAAGATAATATTTCATTTCAAATAGAAGTTTATTACAAATTGGACCCAATAAAAGAAAAGACTCAATAAAGGAAAATTAACAATAGACTCATGACTAGACTAATCTTGACATAGACATAAGGTAATAAGACTAGGTGGTTCATCTAGATGTCGGAGGACTCTTCACTCTTGCCCTTGCCCATCTTGTTCGTTCTCGCCATCACTATAGTCGTTACCTGAAAAATATTAGAAAATACTAGGTGAGCAAATGCTCAGTAGGACTTAATATCTCAAGCTCCAAGCTAGCTTTAAGTCAATTACAATTTAACATGCTCATGCAGGTCATGCAAAGTATCATAATCTAGAACTTTCAAGAACTATAAAGAAAACAAGAATAGACCCGATGCTAGATACTTTCAAGAGATATAAAGACAATTAGATAATTGAGAGAATATTTCAAGGACTTTCATGACGAGATAGCAAGTACTTTCAAAGGAAACCCCAAGAGCGTTCATGGGAGATAATAATAATCACTCCACTATAGCATCCACTTTCACTAGAGCTTTTGTAACTATTACTTTATAAGATTGGCCATTGTATAAAGGAGTTCAACACTTAAATAATGAGTATGTCAATCACTTGTGGAAATGTCGTAGACCAATTTTGCTATCTTTTGTGCAATGTCAACACCCGATAATTCATGATACCGGTACACGTTTGGACTTTGCCTCGCCCATGGGATCAGATCAGAACCCCGTATTTCATATACTAGCATTGAAATGTCAACTTGTCGGGACCCATAGCCCCTTCTGTATCTAAACCAATTCCACTTAAAGTTAATGGCCAAGAATTTCAAGGATCAAGCATGTAGGAACAATAGGGTAGATTTATAGAATAGAGATTCAAGAACATACCTTGACAAGTATAGCGTGATGACACATAAAATCAAGACAAATCATGAAAATATGGATAATTGGCGCCCACTGGGCTGCCACCAATTACAGAAATAGCACCCACATGCGTGGTCTCCCATTCTTGTGAACAGTACAGACTCAATGAAATAGCGCCCAGTCTCAAGTCGCTATATCAGGGAAATAACGACACTGGACTGGTTGCCAATTCCTTCTGGCGCCCAAGTCAGTGTCACCAATTACTGACAGAGAGACTTCTCAAGGAGGCTAGAAACAGTGCTCTAAGAGGGCTAAGGTGTCACGCCCCAAGATTATGCAGCGAAAAATAATCGGGAATGTGAATAGTCAGCTAGTACGCCTCAAGCGAGCAATACAATCAGAGCGCAAATCATTCACACATAAAATGAATGGACATCATGATTGATCAAAAATCTAACTTTTATTGATAATAATGATCAAAGTTACAATGATATTTGACTCAAGTCACTAGACTCAAACAAAGGAAAAAATACATAGGCTCGACTTGACTTAAGACTCTACTAAGTCTTTTCTCGAGCTTTAATCACTCTCGGATCCACCACTTGAATACTCTGAATCCGACCTGCTAGAATTTTCCAAAAAAGATTGAAAAAGTAGGGAATGAGCATACATGCTCAGTAGGTATCTTCGTATCAACATGAAGGTAATGTTTAGGTCATTAGCATTTTTGCTCTAGAGAATAAGATAGATGAAATGCGATAAATCATATGATATAAACCAAGTAACACAATTGCCGCGATATGATCAAGATAAAAGATATGAGAACTTATGAAGTTTGGAAATATGATCAAGCAAGAATATATCACGAATGTAATTATGGCCTTTCACGAACAAGAACGTAACGAGAATGCACCTTTCATAACCATGAAGGCTATGCTCTAGAAAGTCACTTAACACTCAAGAATGTAATGTCACTAGATTACCTCGTGGTTTTCACTCATTTATAAAAGAAAGTACTCCCAGCGTAATGCGACACCAGTATCATCGTACCCCATGGTTTATAGCACGTTTCCGACAATCAGCCGAGGGGGCTAGCATAGAACCCTTGGACATAATTAGTGCCTGATCTGCATCTTCACATTATAAATCCAGCTACTTCCATGAGTATAACAATAATTCGGCCAAGAATGTCAATTCCAAACAAAGTTTACATGACAATGTAGCCAAGGTATAGAACGCATCAAAACTCGATCATGAGAATCCAAAGAGGATTTAGAAAGGACATTATGTTACGGCGGCATTTCGACAGCATAATAGTACATTAATTAAGTTCCATAACTTAACATTAACCTGTTACACATAGGTTTGGGATCCAGATAATCATAAGATCATCCAAGAACAAAATTTAAACAACCCTTAGGTTAAACCTCAGGTTATGAACCTGACAGAAAGAGATAGTCATTTATTGGTCCGTTTCATGCAGAAGACGGTCACAGTCAGGCCGCTTTAAATAATACTAGCGGTCTAGTGAAGGCCGCAACTAAACTGTGTCAACCAGAACGAAGGGAAAGTCGACACTTGAGGGATTCTGGAACAATAGCGGTCTCAAGGTGGCCATTTTATGATAAAGACAGTCTGAGTAGGACCATAAAGTAACAGTGACGGTCTCCTAGAGGGCCGTAATTAACTAGAGTACAGAAAGTAAAACATCAGTCACGTGAGTGCTCTCTAGACAATTTGGGCTTTAAGGGTACAACCAGCTCGACGTCCTAGTGGGAATCCCAGGCTCGCGAAGTCTTACGGAGGCCTTGAAACATGATCCCCTAGTCCGACAGAAAGAATATCTGGCCGAGAGGTTCACAAGTCCAAGAGATGTGTCTATAAGTGCAACGTGTATTTAATGGTCGCATATCGGAGTATACACCATGTACTTATGAAAGACTTTGAGATGAGAGTGATCCATAAAACACTCAGTTAAACCATGATAATAACACCACATAGATCTCATTCATAACATGAAATTATTTAATTACAAAACTATACATTTAAGCATGAAATTACATGATAATGAAAATAATGCTTAAAATCAGGCACATGCTGAAACAGGGTTTCTAAGAGTATGTTTAAAGCATGATAGCACGAGAAATATCATAGCTATAGTGTTAATAAATATGGAAAAATCAATTGGGTTCAAAGTGGTTCACAGAACCAAATAGCAGTCAGGGTCTGGCCGCATAGTGGTCCAGACGGTCTTGCGATAGACCGCTCTATATAGAAAAGACGATCCTTTATTTGACCGCAAATAAGGCTAAAATGGTCTTTCAAAAAGCACAGTTATTCCTTGCGGTCCTGGTAAGGCCGCCTCCTATCTTCAGATAGAAGCTATAAATGACAAAAATAAAAAGTTAAACTAGGACATGTTTTGTATGGAAACCAACGAAAACATGCTGTAAAACATGCTAGAAAGAAGATAGACCAAGAACATGTATGGGTTTATGTGAAATAGACAAGAAATTTTCATCTTAATTGAATTAGGGCTAAGTTCATGTATGGAAATTGAACTAAAAGCACAGTCCCAATAAAACAATAAATACTCTAAGTACAATGCATGAAATCGGATGCAATTTGAGGGCTTTGACTCCTAACATTAAGTTTAAGCCATTCATGAGATAACCTACCTCTGTTCTGGGATTTAGACTTTGAATTTAGGGCTGAAGTTGACCCTAGTTTCTGCTCGTTCAGAACTGAACCAGCAACTTCTTGCCTTTCTAACTCCTGATTCCCTTCACCTATGATAACGAAAATTGGAGGGTAGAAAGAGGGTACTAAGGTGAACAAATAAGTCTAAAGAGCCATCTTCTAATTACCTCGTTTAAGACTTCTAATCCGCTGATCTTCCTGGGTCATTCGCACAAGTTCCTGGGTTACTTGCACTAAACCAGCGTCTTTGCAGGCCTCTAACTCCCTGTAGACTTGATCTCCTAGAACAAAATTTTGAGAGAAGTTAGACCTTACTATAATGAACGAAATCTTCTAAAGAACCTACCTGAAATAATGTCTCTTTACCTTAGTTCCACACGAGCCAAAAGTAAGGGTCGCGTATGTGAAACTTTGGGTCTATTTATAGGGTTAGCTAGGGTTTCAAGGATTTGAACGAACCTGGAGTCCTAATTAGGGCTTGTAATCGACCCTAACACGTTCTAAACCCTTCTAGCTAGTAGATAGCATCGATCCAAGATGATTAGGATGCCAAAGTTCCCAGCTTTTTACGTTTCTTTGATGTTCGGATCTGCCTGTTAATAGAAGTCACATGAGGACCGTTTGGGACATTATGTGGTCACGCGATAGACCGTATTTATCCTAGAGCGCCGAATTTTGAATTGATTAAAACTCTTCCATTATTTTTTCCTTTATTTATACGATAAGTAAACCTATTTATCTCTTAATTTAGTAAATACATCAATTTAAACTTCTAGAACATGGGCTAGGGTCCAAAACTGTAATTTGGGCCATGTGGGCTTATTTAAATGGGCCTAATCCTCTTTAACTAGTATAAGGCCTTAATAATAAGATTTAATTAACCACAATTCATTTAATAGCTCATTTAGTCCATTTAAAAGCTTCATAATTTATTTTAATTTCTAATTAAATCTAAAAAAATTCCTGAATAATTTCTAGAAATTTTAGGGGTGTTACATAAGGCATCACATTTCTTCAGAGTGACGTGACAAGACACGATGTCATGGGTTTTTAGGGTACAATCTTCTCGGCTGTCTTGAGGGAATCCAAGGCTAGCGTAGACTTACGGAGGTCTTTATGATGAAATCACCAGTCTGAAGGAAAGAATATCCCGTGGAGGGTTCAAACATCACCGAGAGCTAATGTGTAATTGATAGAATAAAAAATAGGGACTCCATCTACGATGTGAGATGAGAGTGCCAAATAAACCCGCGATATGGGCCAAGAAAAACGTGATAAAACAAGAGACAATAATCTGGGCCCCAACAGAAGTCGCTATTTAATGAAATAGCGACCTTCTGAAAGGTCGTTCAATCTTAGTTTACAACAGAACTTTTAAGAGACTAATACTAAGTAACGACATCGTGTAAGGGCATTAAGTCTAGATTTTTTTCAGAAATTAATATTTCTAATTTCAAATAGCCACTGTGTATAGTGGCGTTTATTCTTTAAATGACGCCCCGACCTTAGTCGTGCATTCATAACTTTCAATACATCCTCCATTTATTGGTTATTTGCAAATTAGCGCCCTTGTGTGAGGGCGTTCATTATTTAAATAGCGAGTAAAGGACTGTCGCCCATTCTTTGTCTAATGATACGCATTGGGCAGATACGATCATAGACACATATTACTATTCACAGACTGGAGTTCACAAAATCAGGAAAGTAATGTCATGAGTAGACAGAGAAAATTATCAAGAATTCAGAATCATATTCATGCATTAATTGTCACATGAGGTTATATAGATATTTAATTTCTAACATGATGTAATTATTATTTATCTTAAAAGAATTAGAGGCAGTCAAACGGTCGTTGATTATTTGGCACCCGTTCGGACGGTCACAGATTCTTGGAAATAGCGGCCATGAATTGGTTGCTAATTCCTTTCATACAGTAACAATTCCAGACATTCGAAAACCATGGTTATGCATGCTACATGCGAGCAGAAGGACTCATGGAGAATTACTTTACATGCTCTATTGAAGTAACATGGTATTTATTTGGGTTTTGCTTGGGAGATTGCCTACCTTTTGACGCTTTACGGATAAAGAAAGGAATAACAGGAAAAGATCAGGCGCTGGCGATGACAACTGCAGCAGCAGCAGCAGCTCGCCCATGCGAAGGATGAAGCCTTGCTTCTCCACGGGTTCAACGACGGCAGCAGGACCACTGCAGCCCACGTACGCTTAGCACGGCAACAGAGAACTGCAGCTTCAGCAGCAACACATTCACCAGCGGAAGAAGATAGAGGAGGGAGCCGTCCGTTCCAATTGGCCGCCGCAGCGACAGGAAGAAGAGGAATCAGACGAAGACGACGAAGACGATGATCTCCACGGACAGAGAGGGTCGACGCACTAACGGCTCACGAACAGCAGCGACAGTACCAGCAGCAACAACAGATTTACGACGGCTCTACCATCGCCCCTGGGTTTATATTTATAGGAAAATATATTTGAATCCTAATGGAATTATACCTTCCATCATAGAATCTGATTGAGTTTAAAGCTTCCATGTTAACCCCTTTCTATTGCCAAATCCTCAACCCCTTCTGTGTCTCATTCAAACCCAATGCCTTCCATGCAAAGCTCGATCGTGAATGGGCTTTATGTTCATAACTCAAAGACCCTACTGTATATAGTATTTATACTTATACCCATTTCCTAAGGCCCACTTATGTTCTAACGTATCCCCCTTTAAAGCCCATTAGTTCTTTTATCATATATATTTTCCAAAGCCACAAGCTCTACTACTTCCTTTAAAGCCCATTAACTATGCGTTCGAGATTTATAATGGGTTCATCAATATTAAGGCCTATGGAGTATCTCACTTAAGAAAGTCCTTAATATTATTGGGTTGGGTTTTCATCTTACAATTATCATGTGTTAAGCCTTAAACCTTTATTAAGGCCCATTAATTATATATAATAAATCATAATAGGTTCTTCTACTAAATTATTTAGTAGAACTTTATATATATATGGACCTTATTTCCTATAACTTTATTTATTGATCTATCTCATTAATTTCCACCGTTGTCTCGGGTATCAGAGTCGGGTTCGATCCTATGACCTTTTACTCAACTATTTATTTGTGGCTCGTTTGGGTTTTAGCTTTATGGTTGGGCTTTAATCCTTTTGAAGAAATTATTCGTAGCGTTCTAATTAATATTTAGGCCCATTATCTATTTAGGCTATTTCCATTATCAAAATTTTATTTTCCATATTTATTTTATGACTAATATTAATATTTATTCTTTATAAATTTTCGGGATGCTACACCCTCTCCCACTTAAAAGAATTTGGTCCCCCAACTTCACATGATTTTCTTTTCCATAATAGTGGGGTACAATCACCATATTCTAAACATGTGTTCTACCTAGATCCATTCTCATAGCATGCTAAGTACTAAGATTACCATATCCAATTAATTATGAATATGATGGTTTAGAGTTACCTTCCAATGCTTGTAGCCTACCCTGACGCTTTGGTCCACCTTGTTGTTGTTCTCGTTGTGCTTGTTCCTTTAAAAGTGGACAACAGGCGATCGTATGATCTTCTCTCCACAACGGATACACTTCCCGAGCTTATACCAACCCTCCTCCTATTTGTGCCTTCCCTTCTTGCAATGCTCGCACTTTTCCTTGGCCGGAACAATTTGTTGATCATCATTCTGGGGTTTCTTGCCTTTTCTGGAACTGTTACCTCCACTTACCCTCTTCTTGCCATTCACGTGTTCCTTATTCTTGGATCCATTGGCTAGCTCCTTTTGGCAATTTTCCCTTTGATTTGTTCCATCATATCCATAGCATCTTCCAAGAGTTGCACTTTCCGAACCATCTCCATATAAGTTTGGATTTCCAATGGAGCCAATTGAGGAATTAGCTCCACCTTCAAAGCATTCATAAATCTTCTTGCCCTCATCTTTTCCGTGATGACTAAATGTGCTGCGTATCAAGCCAATCTCGAAAACTTTGCTTCATAATCCGCTACCGATAGACAACGTTATTTTAGTGCCGCAAACTCTATAGCCTTCTTCTCGCAAATTCTTTCTGAGAAATACTTCTCATTAAAGTGTTCTATGAACTCATCCCAGGTGACTTGATCATTGGGCAAGATCGCTTCTACGGATCCCCACCATGCCCGAGCATCTTTTCTAGTTGGTAGGTCCCTAAAAGTACTTTCTCTTGGTCGGTACATTGCATAACCTTGAAAGTCCTCTCGATTTCTTGTACCCAATCTTCCACCTCATCCGGGTCGGTAGACCCACTAAACTTCGGGGGATTCATCTTTTAAAACTTCCGATGCAAATCTCCGGCTCCATGTTGAGCTCCACCTTGTGCAACTTGCTGTAAAGCTTGTGTTAATCATTGAACAGTGCGTTGCATCTCTCTCCATTGAGCTCGCTCGGCAGCCATTATAGCCTACAAAATGAGTTTTAATTTAACGATTACTCATATCTTGACATTAATGTAACGTAGATGAGACATATTTTATTGGTTAGCCCATAGATCTCCCCAATCTCACGAAATTCCTATAGGATAACCGACAAGGATAACTCGATCTATAACTTGGACTTAACGACCTAGGGATTTAGAAAGCCTAGGCTTTGATACCACCTCCTGTCATGCCCCGAACCGATAGCAGCGGAATGTGTCGTTTACTCGGAACGTGGTAGTTAAACAGTCGTGTCAATCAGAGCATAGTCATAAGACAAAACATAATTTGGTCAATATAATATTTCATTTCAAATAGAAGTTTATTACAAATTGGACCCAATAAAAGAAAAGACTGAATAAAGGAAAATTTACAATAGACTCATGACTAGACTAATCTTGATATAGACAAAAGGTAATAAGACTAGGCGGTTCATCTAGATGTCGGAGCACTCTTCACTCTTGCCCTTGCCCATCTTGTTCGTTCTCGCCATCACTAAGGTCGTTACCTGAAAAATATTAGAAAACAGTAGGTGAGCGAATGCTCAGTAGGACTTAATATCTTAAGCTCCAAGCTAGCTTTAAGTCAATTACAATTTAACATGCTCATGCAGGTCATGCAAAGTATCATAATCGAGAACTTTCAAGAACTATAAAGAAAACAAGAATAGACCCGACGCTAGATACTTTCAAGAGATATAAAGACAATTAGATAATTGAGAGAATATATCAAGGACTTTCATGACAAGATAGCAAGTACTTTCAAAGGAAACCTCAAGAGCTCTCATGGGAGACAATAATAATCACTCCACTATAGCATCCACTTTCACTAGAGCTTTTGTAACTATCACTTTATAAGATCGGCCATTATATAAAGGAATTCAACACTTAAATAATGAGTATGTCAATCACTTGTGGAAATGTCGTAGACCAATTTTGCTATCTTTGGTGCAATGCCAACACCCGATCATTCATGATACCGGTACACGTTTGTACTTTACCTCGCCCATGAGATCAGATCAGGACCCCGTATTTTATACACTAGCATTGAAATGTCAATTTGTCGGGACCCATAGCCCCTTCTATATCTAAACTAATTCCACTTAAAGTTAATGGCCAAGAATTTCAAGGATCAAACATGTAGGAACAATAGGGTAGATTTATAGAATAGAGATTCAAGAACAGACCTTGACAAGTATAGCATGATGACACATAAAATCGAAACAAATCATGAAAATATGGATAATTGGCGCCCACTTGGCTGCCACCAATTACATAAATAGCGCCCACATGTGTGGTCGCCCATTCCTATGAACAGTACATGATCGATGAAATAGCACCCAGTCTCAGGTCGCTATATTAGGGAAATAACGGCACTGGACTAGTCGCCAATTCCTTCTGGCGCCCAAGTCAGTTTCGCCAATTGCTGACAGAGAGACTTCTCAAAGAGGCTAGAAATAGTGCTCTAAGAGGGCTAAGGCATCACGTTTCTTCAGAGTGGCGTGAGAAGACACGGTGTCATGACTTTTTTCGGTACAACCTGCTCGACTGCCTTGAGGAATCCAAGGCTAACGTAGATTTACGGAGGTCTCTATGATGAAATCACTAGTCCGAAGGAAGGAATATCCCACGGAGGGTTCAAACATCACCGAGAGTTAGTGTGTAATCGATAGAATCAAAAATAGGGATTCCATTTACGGATGTGAGATGAGAGTGCCAAATAAACCTGCGATATGGGCCAAGAAAAATGCGATAAAACAAGAGACAATAATCTGCTCCCGAATAGAAGTCGCTATTTAATGAAATAGCGACCTTCTGAAAGGTCGTTCAATCATTTACAACAGAACTTTTAAGAAACTAATAATAATTAACGACATCGTGTAAGGGCGTTAATTCTAGAATTTTTGCAGAAATTAATATTTCTAATTTCAAATAGTGACTATGTACAGTGGCATTTATTCTTTAAATGACGCCCCGACCTCGATCGTGCATTCATAATTTTCAATACATCCTCCATTTATTGGTTATTTGCAAATTAGCGCCCTTGTGTGAGGGCGTTCATTATTTAAATAGCGACTAAGGGACTGTCGCCCATTCTTTGTCTAATGATACGCTTCGGGCAGATACGATCATAGACACATATTACTATTCACAGACTGGGAGTTCAAAAAATCAGGAAAGTAACGTCATGAGTAGACAGAGAAAATTATCAGGAATTCAGAATCATATTCATGCATTAATTGTCACATGAGGTTACACAGATATTTAATTTCTAACATGCTATAATTATTATTTATCTTAAAGAATTAGAGGCAGTCAAACGGTCGTTGATTATTTGGCGCCCGTTCGGACGGTTGCAAATTCTTGGAAATAGCGGCCATGAATTGGTTGCTAATTCCTTTCTTGCAGTAACGATTCCAGACGTTCGAAAACCACGGTTATGCATGCTACATGCGAGTAGAAGGACTCATGGAGGATTACTTTACATGCTCTATTGAACTAACATGGTATTTATTTGGGTTTTTCTTGGGAGATTGCCTATCTTTTGACGCTTTACAGATGAAGAAAGGAATAACAAGAAAAGATCAGACGCTGGCGATGACAACTGCAGCAGCAGCAGCAGCTCGCCTACACGAAGGAAGAAGCATTGCTTCTCTACGGGTTCAACGACGGCAACAGCGCCACTGCAGCCCACGTACGCTTAGCACCGCAGCAGAAACCTACAGCTTCAGCAACAGCACGTTCACCATGGGAAGAAGATAGAGGAGGGAGCCGTCCGTTCCAACCGACTGCCGCAGCGACAGGAAGAAGAGGAAGCAGATGAAGAGGACGTGGACGACGATCTCCACGGACGGAGAGGGTCGACGCACTAATGGCTCACGAACAGCAGCGGTAGTACCAGCAGCAACAGCAGATTTACGATGGCTCCGCCATCGCCCCTGGGGTTTATATTTATAGGAAAAGATATCTGAATCCTAATGGAATTATACCTTTCGTCATAGAATCCGATTGAGTTTAAAGCTTCCATGTTAACCCCTTTCTATTGCCAAATCCTCAACCCCTTCCGTGTCTCATTCAAACCCAATGCCTTCCATGCAAAGCTCGATTGTGAATGGGCTTTATGTTCATAACTCAAAGACCCTACTGTATATAGTATTTATACTTATACCCATTTCTAAGGTCCACTTATGTTCTAACGTAGCCCCCTTTAAAGCCCATTAGTTCTTTTATCATATATATTTTCCAAAGCCCACATGCTCTACTGCTTCCTTTAAAGCCCATTAACTATGTGTTCGAGATTTATAATGGGTTCATCAATATTGAGGCCTATTGAGTATCTCACTTAAGAAAGCCCTTAATATTATTGGGTTGGGTTTTCATCTTACAATTATCATGTGTTAAGCCTCAAACCTTTGTTAAGGCCCATTAATTATATATGATAAAGTCATAATAGGTTCTTCTACTAAATTATTTAGTAGAACTTTATATATATATGGACCTTATTTCCTATAACTTTGTTTATTGATCTATCTCATTAATTTCCACCGTTGTCTCGGGTATCAGAGTCGGGTTCGATCCTATGACATTTTACTCAACTATTTATTTGTGGCTTGTTTGGGTTTTAGCTTTATGGTTATGCTTTAATCCTTTTGAAGAAATTATTCGTAGCCTTCTAATTAATATTTAGGCCCATTATCTATTTAGGCTATTTCTATTATCAAAATTTTATTTTCCATATTTGTTTTATGACTAATATTAATATTTATTCTTTATAAATTTTCAGGGTGCTACAGAAGCCGCAAATTTTTATATTGTTAAAAGAAAATTTCTCCAATGGTATAGGGACCGGGTTGGCCCACCCATCTCGATAATAGATTTAGTGTTCGAAAGGATGGGGCCCGATGAGAGTTTTACTCAATTTGCTGATTGATGGAGAGTAATGGCCGAGCAGTTGATAGATACATTATCGGAATCTGAGCAGGTTAAAATGATGATTTCCAACTCTACACCAAGGTTCCGGCTTATCTTGGCCATGAACAAAGCTGATACATTTGAACTATCTGAGAGGGCCCATTATGTTTAGGCCCAATTAAAAGATTCCCCTGTACTAAATGCCTTTGAACAAGCTGGTCCAACAAGCTTTGAAATAGATGAACAAGTGGATGCCATTCATCCACCTCCTATCCATCTTGTTCATTCATATGGCCCACCACCTCCATCCCATCCACATCACCATGCTCCACCCGCCACTACGCATCCACCTCGACGTCCATTTATAGCTCACAATGCATATGGGCCAGCCAACGTTTTTGTGCCGCAAGCTGCACCCTCTCTGAGCTCTTCCCCCATTACCCCACCAACAACCACCATTTCTTCAACACTAACCCCTTGCTCAGGCTGGCTCCATCACCATCTCCACCACCTCCCAAACCACCTGGTGCTTCAATGATGAGCCAATGCTCATATCGCATCATCAACAACCTTCCACGCAACTTTATACCCTCAACCTTCCATTGCCAAAACCCTCCCCTCTACCAACCAAGCCTAGACGATTTAAACCTACCACTAAACATCCTCCTTCCACCCTACCTTCTACCTCCATTAACCTTACCATCACCACTAAGCCATGTAAACGTTTGCCTCCACCAGCACCACATCACCAACCAAGTTAACCATTCCCACTACACCAACATTACCTCCGCTTAGCCTTCCACCACTTAACCTTTCACCTTCACCCAGGCCTGAGCTTGAGCAAGGTCCACTCACCTCTACACTCGAGCCAACCCCGCCTGCTTCCGAGCAAGGGGTGAAGCTCACCGTATTTAAACCTATCCCTACTCCATTATCCATTGAGCCTGTCATCTCCACTTCTCCTTCCTCTACCACCCCTCGGAGTGGGTGTATGTCTAAAAATATATGTTCAAAAGTTGATTCCCAAGATCAAGACAAGGAAGGCTTAGTCCCTGTAATGTTGTTCAGAGTTCATGGTTATACCAGCCGCATGTCGGTCTGAGTCACCATCCGGGGAAGATTTGAACAAGTCAAGCTTCTAACACCTAGGATAACAATTAAGAAGGGCTCTCGAGATTTAGTTCCAATCATAGCCAAAGCGAGGTCGGTGGCCATTACACTGCTTATTAGGAAAACCACTGTTAATGTTCTGGTCACTCCTCGCTCGGTCATAGTTCAAATGGCTGGTCTTAAGAAGGAGTATTCCACAAATATGGTACTCACACATAGTGCTGCCAAGATTATATTAAATTTCGTGTTCAAGGTCAGGACATTGATGGAAGCTCTCAACACTACAACTCTCTCATCTCTATTAAGACATCCACACAAGGGGCAGTTGACCCCATCACCAAGCACACCAAAGCTTCTCACGCTGAAAGATGATCCCCCATAGGTTAATTCTACCTATTCATCAAGGGAATTTTTAAATAAGCCATTTCTTGTCAAGAATCCTACATCACAAGCAGATTTCATCATTAATTTTCAAGCATATTTATCGAAGGAATTATTGCTCGTTCATGAATGTCCAAGGGATGTTGTTGACATCAAGGGCCAAGGGGCAGTGGTTGCACCAACTAAGCTAATTTGTCAAAGAAGAGCTAGGCCCTTTGTAATGACCTACGATTTTCAGATCAGGAATCCATGGGTTTTGGAGTGTAATGACCCGGATTTTCAGATCAGGAATCCATGGGTTTCGGAGTGTTTCCGCGGGTCCCAGATCATGTTGTGTAATTAAATCATAATTTTGGCTATCGGGCTCTCAGATCCCTGTATGTGGTTAAACATTGTGTTTTCAAGCTCCGGGACATTGTAGAAGAGTTGTGCATTTTTTGAGGATCGTGGGGGTGATTTTTCTTCATTTTTTATTTTTTAGATTTTTAAATCCCCAAAAGGTTTTTCTATTTAAACCCCTTAACGCCCCTCTCACCCTCATTCTCTCATTCTCCCCTCTCCTCTCGTTTCTCTCCCTCTCTCCACCCATGCTCCGGGTGGCTGACAGAGGACGGCGTGGGTGAGGCGGTGGGTCATGTGGGACTGCGAGTGGCGAAGATGGAGCGAGGAACAAGGTGGTGGTGTGGCGGAGTTCATTCGTGGATTTTTGAGCCCGACGTCCGTTCAAGGGGCGATTTTATGTGAAATCGGCATCCTCGGCATGTGAAATCATCGTATGAGATAGGGGTACGGATCCCTAGCCCTTGCATTCCATTTTCCCACGATTTGTAGGCCAAGGCGAGGCCGAGAGTGGACTTTCGTTCATGCCGGGATGGTTTTCCATGTTTAGGGCAAGTGACGGTTTCCGCCAGATCATGTGGCGTTTCCTTGTTTATTTGCATGCTTTTAGGGGTTTGGGAGCTTGGGTGAGGTCCCCGATGTTTCCCCCTCGATTCGGGTCGAGTGGGGCGTGGTTTGGAACACCTCAGATGGGGTTACACAAGGTTATCACTGGTTGACCATTCTGGAACGATCGACTGACTAGAAGGATCGGTCGATCGATCCAGGGCATCGGTAGACCGATCCTTTGGGTAGGTAAACTGATCCCGAGTCTGTAGGTCGATCGACCCTAGGGGAAGGTCAGCCGATTTGATGTGCTCTTGCCCTTTTTGGCTAACGGTCAACATGGTTGAGACTCTTTGGTCGACCTTTTGTTCCGTGGATGTCCCAGACACCCCGTGGGGACTGAGTTCGTGTTTGTGTGTGTCTGAAGGAGTCATTATACCTTGAATAATGTGCCCGTATGGTTTTGAGGGTCTGGGTGACCCCGTGTGTTCCGAACTTCTTCGTTATGTTAGCTTGAGTCATCGTGCCCCGAGTACGTGCGGAGGGCTATTTCCACACAGTGTTAGTTCCCTCAGAAGGTGGTTTCCATGTGGGCCATGAGTATGGCCAGTGACCAAGAATTCTGTGACCCAGCCAGTGGTGTGGGAGGTTTCCTTGTTCACTCTTAGAGGGGTGAGAACCCCGGCGGTAGTAGGCCGCCTTAGGAGTCCTTTTCCTTATGGTTTCTGAATTCCGGCCTAGGGTAATTTGACGGCATAGAGCCGTATTATATAGCGGCCTTGGGATGACGTGTGACTCAATTGCCATTGGATTAGTTGGTCTAGCTAGCTGTCTTGAGTCTGGTGGTATCGAGCCGCCCTGTGTTCCGTGATACTTATGATGGGTGCGTGCATAGCCCGTTAGTACTTTTGTGTTTCCTCTCTACTGAGAGTTCCCACGTCTAGTGACTTCCCCCACTAGTCGTAGCTTGCCTGGACATGCGAGTGCTGACCCAGCTGGGAGTGGTGGAGAGCTAGACTCGGGAGAGACAGTTTTAGGCTGATTGTCGTAGGGCCTCCCACTGAGGCGACTCAAGTCTGGGTCGAGAGGAAAACTAGCTAGAGGGCCTGACGTAGCACAGTCAGTCAGTGTGTGCACACGTGGTCGGGGACTATGGACGTGCACTGATAAGCACGACCCCGACTAGACCCTTGTCTTGTGTAACTGTGTACAGTGTCTCACTTTCCGCCTGGGGTGAGTAGGGAGACACCTGAGGGTGTGGACTAAGTCGTCAATGGACGCATCTGGCCTTACTTTCTGTGGGTAGGTTCTCCCTTCACGTGACACGTGACTCTCTTGACTCGAGATTTTAGTTTACTGACAACGAGGTCATGCTTCTCTGAGTGACTTCTACGTACTTTTCCGGATGTTGAGGTCGAGGGTTCCTTACAGAGTCATCGAGGTTCACCTATAGGCAGAGTAGTATTCATGATAGCAAGATTGTGACCTTACCCCCTGGACCGTGTGGTCTAAGCTATGGCCTTCATCCGCGAGGATGGGCCTGCACGATAGAGGTGTCGTGGTTCCTCTCCAAGTAGCGTAACCATGGTTTCACCATTGGTTCGGCAATTCCGAATGCGAGGTCAGGGTTTACATTTTGTTGCTAGTAGGAGTAGCTGAGAGAGCTATGGTTCTTCTACCATGTACCGCTACTGTTGTTGTTGTTGTTATTATTGATGTTATCACTGCTGTTTACCGTTATTGTTTCATGGTAGGGATATGAGGGATCCCTACTGAGCCAATGAGATGAGGCTTACCCCTTTCATTTTAGGTGTATCGTCTCCTCCTCGAGGTGCGTAGGAGCGGTGCAGTGGTTCGTAATTGCCAGCCTGCCAGAGTCGGGGGCGTACTCAACGATTGAGTATGCTTTCTTTTCTATAGATTGTACTTTGTGGACTGGACTCCTTAGTTAATTTATTAATTGAAAGTGTAATTTACTTCTTGTTACTTAAATAATTAATTCTATAGTTTATTTCTGCATTATTTTTAATTTTAATGTACCTCCACAACACCCAAAATAACCCTTCTGAGTCTCCCGGCTCGTAGGTGGCGGGCCAGGATTCGAATGGTATCGGATAATTCCTAGTATCTGGATTCTAGGTCGTTATAATTGATATCAGAGCGGAGTTGTGGATGTACATGAGAATTTGACATAATTACAGTGTTCTATAGTCCAGAGAGTCTAGTACAGTTGGCAACTGGCATAGGGTTTTTGTGTTTATTTACCACATTATTTCTTGCGTGGGAGCTAGAGTGCTCGGTGATGGCGCTGTGAAGGCAGATTTAGTTATTGTCAGAGTGCCGGCGGGAGCCTGAGGAGTAAGATAGAGAGTTACCTTCCCTAGCGGTGGTGGCCCCAGATGTACTGAGTTGGGCAGAGTTTTCGCCAGCAGGTATGAGTTTTTGTAGCAACCCGAATTTAATAATGAATAAAATAATACTATTTAATTATCTTCTCGACTCAAATTTCAAAAATAATAATAAAAATATGGAAAAATATGTAAATCGTAAGAAAAGATATTTCTAGCAAAATTGTCTAAAGAAAGAAACCCAAAATAAAATTGGTTTAGGCCCAAATCAGAGTTTTAGGGTGTTTTGGGTAAACTCGGAACTAGGTTAAACCCGCCCAAATTCAATCTAATTGAACTTTAATTTGTACTCTATTGGTCTCAAATCTAACCCTAAACGTTAGGCCCACTTAGTGATCGTTTCCGCTTGAAAACCCTAACCCTAGGAGCCTGAATTCGAAGCGGCGGTGGTGGATTTGGTCAACCCGCGAGAATCTCACCGTTTTCTCTCCCTGGACTCTTTAGGATTGATTCGCAAACCCTAGAGGCCTACAGACCCTATAAATAGGTGGCCATGACCTCTAGGAACTCTCATTTGCTTCGACGGCCAGAGGCGTACGAGATCGAGGCGAATTCGACGAGGAAAGCGAGGTTGTGTTAGGGTTCCGACGAGTTCATCATCTATCTCTTTACGTCCATTTAAGGTAGGTTTCTCTCAGGCTAAACCATTAATAAAGGATTCTATCTTGTTCATTTTTTTGTCCTCTTTCGAATGATACCATTTTGCCCAATTTTTATTCACTATATCGAACGAATCGTGAGTTTTAATCAAGGTGTGTCGGGGCCGCGAGCAGGCGGGGCTCAATTTCTGGTAGCAGTCGAGCCAGTGACCGCCACCTGAAGTCGCGGTCGCCCGACAGACCCCCACCTTGTGCATGTTTTCAAAAGTTAATGTGTTAGTATGAATGCTTTAGTCACATGGACGCCTTCTTTTTAACGCGTCTCCATCTCTGGACGTGTAGCACCACGGATAAAATGTACAAAAGTTATAATAATAAAACCCACACTATACTAAGAGCCCTATAACAAAAAGCCTTAGTCAATAGCCAATCCAATCACAAGGGCTTCAAAAATGGGCCTTTAACTAATGTACAAATAATGGGCCTTAAGAGGGCTACGCCCCAACACATGGGTATATATATAATAGTGGTTTCCTTTCTCTCTAAAACCCAAATCCCTCTCACGTGTATACATATAGGCCTATGTTTTTTTTAAGCAAAAGGGAGGCCCAAACCCAATTGGGTGTTCGAACGTGGGAGTTGGCCATGCAGGGAGTACTTAGGGTTTTAAGTCTAAAAAGGAAGATGAACGTGAATATGGCAGTAATAGATTAACATGGAAAGTTTAAAACTCGTAGGATTCTTACATGGGAAACTTATCTTTCATTAGGATATAAAACCCCCATTAGAATTCAATCTCTATAAATAAGACTACCTCTCAAACGAGCAAAGGCTACTATTGTTGCTACGTTTGAAGGAGCCCCTACTGCGTCGTCCTCGTCTACCTGCCGTTCTTCCTCCCCTGTTGCTTCTCTGCTGCTGCTGGACGTGAAGGAGCCCTGCATCCTTCATCTTCTCCTGCAGCTATTGCGACGTGAAGAAGCCATTGCTTCTTCTCCTTTTTCCTATTCCTGCAGTTGCTGCTGCAGTTGCTCCGTTGTCTGTTGTTGTTATAGTTGCTCTTATTTTTCTCTACTTCTTTCATCGTCCCGATCAAGCCTAAGAGGTAGGTTTTCTAAAGAAACGAAGCCTAAGATCATAGTAATAGATACTACATGCATGTACGATCATGATAGCATCTCTATATCTTAAAATATCTTGATTCCATACTCTCTGTTTTGAGTTTTTCGTAGAACTGTCACCCTACTATTTCATATGAAAATAGCGACCAGAGCAGTGGCTGCTTATTAATGGACGGCAGCCAATTCTTGAATTGGCGATCGTCTTCTGGCCGTCCATTAATGAACGACCAACTCCATGTCACTATTTACTTGTAACCGAATTAATAATTGACACATCTTTAAAATTAAATAACTATGTAACATGATGCATAAAAATTATTATGAGCATGTTCTTAGGATCTCCATATTTTACTCTGCATGATCATGGCTTTGGTTTCCAGAAAATCCCCGTAAACATCATTATGCTATTGTTCATGCCAACCTTAAAAAAATGAATAGTATTTTGTCTTAGTAAACGTACCTGCCTGATGCATTATAAGCTGTATACATGAAATAATGAGCGACTGTTTGAACAGCCGCCTATTCTTGATATAGCACCTCTGTACAGAGTCACATATTCTTGTTTATTTATTTGAAAAGGAAATAATGTAGAAAAATATGAAATAACTACCATTGATTGGATGCTATTTAAAGATATGACGCATTCTTGGAAGGTCGCCCATTATTGTGGAAAATTATAAAATTATTGTAAAATATTGATTTGGCGACACTATGAACAGTCGCACATTGATATAGCGCCCTTCTGAGTGGTCGCTATTTTTTGTTTCTTAGTTTTTTCCGAGTTTTGTCCCATACCGCGGGTCTTTTTGGCACTTCTGTCTCACATCCGAAGATAGAGTCCCTGTTTCATGTTGTTTCATGCTTACATACTATCTCTTGGTGATGATTGGACCCTTCGTGAGATATTCCTTCCTTCGGACTGGTGCTTTCTTCATTGAGACCTCCGTAAGACTCCGCTAGCCTTGGATTCCCTCAAGGCAGCCGAGTTGGTTGTACCCTAAAAACCTGGAACCATTGATTGTCACGTCACTCTGAAGAAACGTGATGCCTAGCCCTCATAGAGCGCTGTTTCTGGCCTCTTTTGAGAAGTCTATCTCTGTCTAAAAGTTGCGACCAGATAGTGGACGAAAATTGAATTAGTGACCATTTGAGTGGCCGCTATTTCTTCGTGCTTGTACTGTACACAGGAATTGGTGACCACCGCAGTGGGCGCTATTTCTGTAATTGGTGGTGACCTGAGTGGGCGCCAATTATCCAGATTTTTTTTGGATTGTCATGAGTTTGATGTGATTTATCGATATGTCATCAAAGTTCTGTCCTTGAACTCTATTCCATGAATCTACCTTATATTCCTACAATCGCTTATTTTCCTTGAAACTCTATTGGCTATAACTATAGTGGATGTCTAAAAATATTTACATGACTCAATGCTTGGCGTTAATGGGGCCCGATCTGGTCCTGGAGGAGCACCCAAAAGTACTTGTGCCCATGCGAGCTATATTGATCACGGTGTGGCATTGCACCGAAGTGCATGACTTGCTTGATTTTGACATTCCACGATCTCGTACTTGACTTGACATGACGTGACATGCATGGCCCGAAATGAGTATTTATTTGCTTGAAATTATAATAGCCAATTCTCATGACATGACTTGATATTACATGCTTGGCAATCTTGATAAACTTTACATGATTATCTTTAAATCTTGCTAGTTCATCTATATTACTTCTTGACATTCCACTCTCGACATTATCTTGCGTTCATGCATCACTATACTTGCATAGTTCATGTAACATGTAATTTACTTAAAACAAGCTTGTACTTGAGATATAATCCCAACTGAGCATTCACTCACCCTAGTTTTCCCTGATTTTCAAGTAATTCCGATGACGATGATCATTCGGATGGGGATGGACACGAGTGAAGAGTGTAGAGTCGTCCGATTATTGAAGCCGTTATCTAGTCGTGTCTCTTCTATTTATTGAGTCATTATTGTATTTTCCTTTTATTGAGTCTAGCCACTTTACTTTGGCAATGAAGAGTATGTAATTGAATTATCTTTGGAGTTATTAATGAAATGAAGGATTTGGTTTATTATCTCTACTTTTGCGCGCTCTGTCTATGTGTCGAATTCCTTATGTTCTGATTGACATGATAGATATAAACTCGTCATGCGTATCGGGTTCCTTCCACGCTCGGAGCGTGACAGTTTTTATGGTATCAGAGCCTAGGTATTCAAGTTACCTAGGAAACCAAGTCCAAGGATAGGTGTATGCCTTACACCCGGTGAGATTGGGTAAAGCAATGGGTTAAGCTAACTAGGGAGATTAACCTTATAGCTAAATCCCGTATTAATTAAGTTTAATTCCCTTGTAGGATCATTGCCGCCGAGAGAGCTCAGTGGCGCGACATGCAACTCACCATCCAAGGCCTCACCTAAGCGCTGCAACAAGTGGCGCACGGCGGAGCAAGTCGTGGAGCGGGCGATCTCCACTGAAGCTTTTGGAACATGAACCCGCCTAAATTCATCAACTCTTCTGACCCAGACGATGCTGAGAATTGGATGAAGGAGATGGAACATGTATTTCGTGTCATGTAATGCACGGACGAAGAGAAGGTGTTGTTAGCTACATTCCAACTAGAACGGGATGCTCGATTCTGGTGGGAATTCGTGGAAGCTACTTTGCAACACGACCACGTTACATGGGGCGAGTTCGTGGAACATTTCAATAGTAAATATTTCTCTGACAGAATACAAGAGAAGAAGGCCGTGCAATTTGCCACGTTAAAACAAAGAAGTTTATCCGTGGCCGAGTATGAGGCCTAATTCTCTAGGCTATCGAGGTATGCACCACATCTAGTATGTACCGAGAAGATGAAGGCCCAGAGATTCCTTAATGGGCTTCGACCCCAATATATTACACAACTGGCGCCGATGGACATACAAGTCTATTCGGAGATAGTACGGCGAGCCCAATGATTTGAAGATGCCACAGAACTGTCCGACAAGATCCGTGGGTGAGATAAGAAGGAACAAGTCACTAGTTCGGGAACGTTCAAGCCCACCTTTAACAAGAAGAGGCCCAATAATGAGGGAGATTTCTCCAAAGAGAAGAAATTCAAGAGGAATGACAAGCCTTTATCTATCACTACCACACCATCTAAGGAGGTGTGCAAACATTGCGACGAGGCCGGACATAAGGCCGAAGAATGCTGGCGAAGGTTGGGAGCTTGTCTCCGATGCCGGACCCGTGACCACCGGATTCCTGATTGTCCCTTATTGAGTGAACAAGCCAATGATGAGATGCGCCCGGTAAAGAAGCAAGGTCATCTCCAAGCTCTCCAAGAGGTAAACAAAGTGAAGGTGGACTCGTAGAAGGTACCTTAACTAGTTTTTCCAAGACTACTCATGTCTTATTTGATACCAGCGCGACTCATTCATTCGTTTCCAAAAGATTCGCTGCTTCATTCTCTATGGAACCTGAATGGTTAGACTTAGTTATTTCTACTCCTCTTGGAAGCGAATCCAAGATTTCACATTACTCGAATATTGAAGTTATGGTTAGAGGGAAAAACCTACTTGCCGATTTAATATGCCTAGACATGCAAGGGTATGATGTCATATTAGGTACCGATTGGCTATCCACGCACAAGGTAGCTATAGATTGTCGGAAAGGTAAGGTAACTTTTGCGGATTTCCCAAAGTTGGTTTACACTAGTCCTCGGAGTCGGAACAAGTCACCTTTTATTTTGGTTCTTCGAGCAAATAAGCTCTTAAGAAAAGGGTGTGTGGCTTTCACAGTATTTGTAACTGCCACAGAAGTTAAGGAGTCCAAGCTAGAAGATATTGATGCGGGACGGACACGCGACCTGGGACTCTAGCTCGCGATCGTCCCTATGCGAGGGAAACGTGGACCGTGCGTGGTTGAGAAATCGGCAGTGATTCTCGGGTATCGGCCTTTCCGCGTTAACTCGGGCCGAGTCACGGGACGGTCACTCACTATCGCTCTCGCAGCAGTGATAAAATGATAACAAGCTAGATAATCTACCACTCATGCAGCGGCATATACAAAAATATACGAGTAAAGCAATGCCTACGAGGAGGGTAGCGAGTGTACCTCCACGCTCCGGGCGTGGGGAAGACGTTCCCGGCCAAGTACGGTAACTCCCGGTACAACGGTAAAAGTTAATTACAACAGTGAATTTTATTGCCCACTCCACGTAGGGAGGTAAAGGGCTACAAGTGGGGCCCGGGAGGACCGACCTTGGGTTGACGGGCAGTAATCTAGAGGTGCGTACGGCACGAACTAGGCTTGCTGGTCCGACTCGGCACTATTCCAACTCGGTGCTGAGCCAACTCGGTTGCTGACTCACTAGACAGCAAGCAACGGTTTCCAAAGGAACGTCACCTTCCTAAGATCTTCCGGAAGCGCCACTTGGCTGGGACGATGGCAGGGCATCCCTGAACAACTCCCTGAAGGGGCGGCTCCTCAAGTTACTTTTTGATATTTATTTCTGAATATCTTCTGGACTGCAATTTCGGACCTGCACTGGAAATAGATCTGCAGGCCTCGGCGACACAAATTACGACGCTCAAATCCGGAGGCCGATCGAGGCGTGGCTGATACCGTTAGAAAGAGCACTCATAGATCTACAACATATAACTTTTACAGCTCCATCCAGTGGACGGATTGAAAATGAAAATGACAGTATGACTATTTCTATTTCTGACTCGGACTGACAGACACACAGGGCAGCAAGGGATCTGCCTGAAACTGACCTTTGACCGAGAGAAAAATGATTTTTCTTGACTCCACGAAAATTATGGTGGAAGAGGATATATATGTGGAACACTGAGTAATTTTTTGGGATTTTCTAAAAAATTGTAAGAGGGTGGGGAAAATGCGACAAGGTGACTCTGTCCCGTAGATCTGTAAAAGGGCATATTACTGAGAGGACAAACAAAAATATGGGAAAAATACCTAATGACTTCCAAATGACACGAACTTTGAACTGAAGGTTAAGGGAGATGGACAGAACAAACTCTCAAAAT
Organism: Amorphophallus konjac; assembly: GCA_022559845.1. Lineage (NCBI taxonomy): Eukaryota > Viridiplantae > Streptophyta > Magnoliopsida > Alismatales > Araceae > Amorphophallus > Amorphophallus konjac. The sequence goes on along the minus strand of CM040122.1, from coordinate 163,828,099 downwards.
TAGGGCTCGAACAGACAACCATAAAAAAAGATAAAATTTTGTAGGTGAGGTTCTATCCTGATGAAAGACAGAACTCCGACGAGTGGCGGCAGGGCGATGGCGGCTCGAACGACGGCGGCGGCGGCAGAGAAGAACTCAAAGGGGCTAAGGAGAATGTAGGAGAGGGCTTCACACCCAAGATTCAGTAGAAATCCATCTACAAAGGGGGAGAGGGGGAGAGACAAGGGGTGCCCTTGGGCTTGCTCTTGGCAAAAATGCTTAATTCTTCATTAAAATCTCTAATGACACTATATATAGGCTTATATAGAGAATGGCAAGGGGTGGGGGGCTGGGAATTTCATGGGAGAGAGGAGATTTTCTTCCCCATGTGGTCAAATGACCAAAAATAAAAAATACAACATGGGATAAACTATATTATAAGGGAGTAGTATCTTGGACTTTAAGGGTTGGAATATTGGACTTTTTAATCCAATTGTCGCCTTGAATGGTCAAGCCATCTAGAAGCCCACCTTGGACCTTTGACTGACCCCACATGGGCCCTAAGAGTTAGATGGACCAATAGGAAAGGAGATGGGGGCCCCTTGCTGGTCCTACTGGAGTTTTGCATAAAAACCCAAAGAATCCTAGGGAATGACATATTGGTTTATAAAGCTTTATAATTGTGAACATACTTTTCCAAGGATATAAAAATAAACTAAAGGATATAAATACAAATAAAATGTTAGTGCTCTTGGCGTCGATTCCCATCAACTCTCCCCGAGTGGGAAGAACTTGACCCCGTCGAGTAAGGGGTACGGCGGCTCGAGTAGCTCCGGCGGATCCGTCACCGAACCTGGAAGCACGGAGTACGCTCCACTCCAAGCAATTGACACCTGCTCATCCCGTATAGATTCGATATGCGCATGCTGCTATGGGAATGAGGCCAGAGGTGGACACTCCGGGGTGGGGTCACTCTCAAAGGAGGGAAGGCGGCTGGAAGACTCACTAGGAATCACCGCTTGTCCCTTATGTCACTAGATCCGACATATGAAGTAAAATCGATCCTGAAGTCTGACTAGTCTCGAACTCGAAAGGGACTAACAACGCGAGCGTACAAACCAACTCGACTCGATGTATGTACAAACACACGACATACAAATGAAACAAAGACTCACAAAGACCCTAAACAAACCTAATGTTAGTCCGACCTACGCATAGGCGATGGCGGACCAGGACACCCGAATATGTGCCATGCATACACTAGATGTACTCGATGGTTGACGAATGGACGACTCCTAGACACCCTAAGATGTACCACTCATGCATTGGCGACCTATGGGATTTGGGTGGGGAAGGGCTAGGAGATCCAAAACTACCCTTGTCATTACCCCTAGATGTAGGTGTGGCTTGCCAACTAGACCGAGGGGTAGGGGTGGGATAGTGAACTCCTTGGAAGAAGTGGAGTGAATATGATGGCTCGGGAGGTTCACTAGTGAAGGGGTCAAAAGGGTCAAATAAGGTATGACCCCATGAAGTGGATTCCCCCATGACTCGGTCCCAATTTAAGAATTCATAATCACCGTCATACATTGTGGTCGGTGGGACGATGGCCATGTCTAGAAAATAGGATTCCTCCCTTGGGCAAAAGGGAACGAAGTCGACTCGGCCGGCATCAGGAGGAATAGAAGAATCTCCGTGGTGACACAACCCACGGTGCACACGGAGGTAATGGACCCTATGGCCGGATGGGTGAAGCTACGACTAGTGGGTTGGTCGAAGCCTCGGGCCAATAAGTGCGTCAACTTCCATTGCCAACCTAAACCAAGAATAAGGTCACCCAATGTATCAACATGGTGACTAGACCGGAATGTCATGTGGTAGGAGTTGACAGACACTAGAGGTAAGGTGGGGTCCATAGATGGGTAAGGAAGTGGGACCAAGCCATCTTTGAGCCAACTAAGAAGCGGCTCGGCTATGTAAAGCGTACCGGTTAGAAACACGGGGGGCTCGGGCTGAGGTGGCTCCAAATGAGAGGGCTCCAAAATAAGATCGGAAGGTGAGGGTGACAATGGAGCACTCTCGGGTGGTGAAGGATTGTCCTCCTCGTGGAGAAGGGGTCCTTGGGGTGACACCAGGATGTAAGGCTCGGGCAAGCCTAGGCCACCCACTCGCGGACTCAACCCTTCCATCCAATCTACCGCTGTGGTCAACACATCCAAGCATGTATCCAACCCATCTATAAATGTAGTCAACCCTTGCATTTGTCCCATAAGGGCTTGGAACATGGCGGCCACTTCAACGGAACTAAGGGCTCGGGGTGCGGCCATGGTTGCAAAGATGGGGTTGGATCCCCTAGGAATAGATATACAAGGCCATTTTTTTTTGTTTTATAAGCAAAATGTTATGCCAACTAATGCAAGCACCTAGACACGACTTAGAATGCGATGCAAATACAAAGTTGAAATGAGACTCGACTACACACCTAGACACGACCAAGATTCGGTACGTGGCGGAGTTAATCGATCCGAAGATCACTCGCGCAAGTGAATCACATCTCCGATAGGCGTAACCTAACGGTCGGGCGACACCTTTTTATATACTGAACAATGGTATGCAAATGCAACCTTAGACCGACTTAGACGATGACTCGACGTAAATGCCACTTTTTTTATTTTTGACCAAATACTACCCTAGACTCAACTGGCGCTCTGATACCAAATTGATGCGGGACGGACACGCGACCTGGGACTCTAGCTCGCGATCGTCCCTATACGAGGGAAATGTGGACCATGCGCGGTTGAGAAATCGGCAGTGAGTCTCGGGTATCGGCCTTTCCGCGTTAACTCGGGCCGAGTCACAGGACGGTCACTCACTATCGCTCTCGCAGCGGTGATAAAATGATAACAAGCTAGATAATCTACCACTCATGCAGCGACATATACAAAAATATACAAGTAAAGCAATGCCTACGAGGACGGTAGTGAGTGTACCTCCACACTCCGGGCGTGGGGAAGACGTTCCCGGCCAAGTACGGTAACTCCCGGTACAACGATAAAAGTTAATTACAACAGTGAATTTTATTGCCCACTCCACGCAGGGAGGTAAAGGACTACAAGTGGGGCCCGGGAGGACCGACCCTGGGTTGACGAACAGTAATTTGGAGGTGCGTACGGCACGAACTCGGCCTGCTGGTCCGACTCGGCACTATTCCAACTCGGTGCTGCGCCAACTCGGTTGCTGACTCACTGGACAGCAGGCAACGGTATCCAAAGGAACGTCGCCTTCCTGAGATCTTCCGGAGGCGCCGCTTGGCTGGGACGATGGCAGGGCATCCTTGAACAACTCCCTGAAGGGGCGGCTCCTGAAGTTGATTTTTGATATTTATTTCTGAATATCTTCTAGACTACAATTTCGGACCTGCACTGGAAATAGATCTGTAGGCCTCGGCGACACGAATTACGACGCTCAGATCTGGAAGCCGATCGAGGCGTGGCTGATACCGTTGGAAAGAGCACTCATAGATCTACAACATATAACTTTTACAGCTCCATCCAGTGGACGGATTGAAAATGAAAATGACTGTATGACTGTTTCTTTTTCTGACTCGGACTGACAGACACACAGGGCAGCAAGGGATCTACCTGAAACTGACCTTTGACCGAGGGGAAAATGATTGTTATAGACTCAACGAAAATTATGGTGGAAGGGGATATATATGTGGAACACTGAGTAATTTTTTGGGATTTTCTAAAAAATTGTAAGAGGGTGGGGAAAATGCGACAAGGTGACTCTGTTTCCGTAGATCTGTAAAAGGGCATATTACTGAGAGGACAAACAAAAATATGGGAAAAATACCTAATGACTTCCAAATGACACGAACTTTGAACTGAAGGTTAAGGGAGATGGACAGAACAAACTCTCAAAATTAGGGCTCGAACAGACAACCATAAAAAAAGATAAAATTTTGTAGGTGAGGTTCTATCCTGATGGAGACAGAACTCCGACGAGTGGCGGTGGCAGGGCGATGGCGGCTCGAACGACGACGGCGGCGGTAGAGAAGAACTCAGAGGGGCTAAGGAGAATGTAGGAGAGGGCTTCACACCCAAGATTCAGCAGAAATCCATCTACAAAGGGGGAGAGGGGGAGAGACAAGGGGTGCCCTTGGGCTTGCTCTTGGCAAAAATGCTTAATTCTTCATTAAAATCTCTAATGACACTATACATAGGCTTATATAGAGAATGGCAAGGGGTGGGGGGCTGGGAATTTCATGGGAGAGAGGGGATTTTCTTCCCCATGTGGTCAAATGATCAAAAATAAAAAATACAACATGGGATAAACTATATTATAAGGGAGAAGTATCTTGGACTTTAAGGGTTGGAATATTAGACTTTTTAATCCAATTGTCCCCTTGAATGGTCAAGCCATCTAGAAGCCCACCTTGGACCTTTGACTGACCCCACATGGGCCCTAAGACTTAGGTGGACCAATAGGAAAGAAGATGGGGGCCCCTTGCTGGTCCTACTGGAGTTTTGCACAAAAACCTCAAGAATCCTAGGGAATGACACATTGGCTTATAAAGCTTTACAATTGTGAACATACTTTCCAAGGATATAAAAATAAACTAAAGGATACAAATGTAAATAAAATGTTAGTGCTCTTGGCGTCGATTCCCATCAACTCTCCCTGGGTGGGAAGAACTCGACCCCGTCGAGTAAGGGGTACGGCGGCTCGAGTAGCTTCGGCGGATCCGTCACCGAACTTGGAAGCGCGGAGTACGCTCCACTCCAAGCAATTGACACCTGCTCATCCCGTATAGATTCGATATGCGCATGCTGCTATGGGAATGAGGCCAGAGGTGGACACTCCAGGGTGGGGTCACTCTCAAAGGAGGGAAGGCGGCTCGAAGACTCACTACGAATCACCGCTTGTCCCTTATGTCACTAGATCCGACATATGAAGTAAAATCGATCCTGAAGTCTGACTAGTCTCGAACTCGAAAGGGACTAACAACGCGAGCGTACAAACCGACTCGACTCGATGTATGTACAAACACACGACAGACAAATGAAACAAAGACTCACAAAGACCCTAAACAAACCTAATGTTAGTCCGACCTACGCATAGGCGATGGCAGACCAGGACACCCGATATGTGCCATGCATACACTAGATGTACTCGATGGTTGACGGAATGGACGACTCCTAGACACCCTAAGATGTACCACTCATGCATTGGCGACCTATAGGATTTGGGTGGGGAAGGGCTAGGAGATCCAAAACTACCCTTGTCATTACCCCTAGATGTAGGTGTGGCTTGCCAACTAGACCGAGGGGTAGGGGTGGGATAGTGAACTCCTTGGAAGAAGTGGAGTGAATATGATGGCTCAGGAGGTTCACTAGTGAAGGGGTCAAAAGGGTCAAATAAGGTATGACCCCATGAAGTGGATTTCCCCTTGACTCGGTCCCAATTTAAGAATTCATAATCACCGTCATACATTGTGGTCGGTGGGACGACGGCCATGTCTAGAAAATAGGATTCCTCCCTTGGGCAAAAGGGAACGAAGTCGGACTCGGCCAGCATCAGGAGGAATAGAAGAATCTCCGTGGTGACACAACCCACGGTGCACACGGAGGTAATGGACCCTATGGCCGGATGGGTGAAGCTACGACTAGTGGGTTGGTCGAAGCCTCGGGCCAATAAGTGCGTCAACTTCATTGCCAACCTAAACCAAGAATAAGGTCACCCAATGTATCAACATGGTGACTAGACCGGAATGTCGTGTGGTAGGAGTTGACGGACACTAGAGGTAAGGTGGGGTCCATAGATGGGTAAGGAAGTGGGACCAAGCCATCTTTGAGCCAACTAAGAAGCGGCTCAGCTATGTAAAGCGTACCGGTTAGAAACACGGGTGGCTCGGGCTGAGGTGGCTCCAAATGAGAGGGCTCCAAAATAAGATCAGAAGGTGAGGGTGACAATGGAGCACTCTCGGGTGGTGAAGGATTGTCCTCCTCGTGGAGAAGGGGTCCTTGGGGTGACACCGGGATGTAAGGCTCGGGCAGGCCTAGGCCACCCACTCGCGGACTCAACCCTTCCATCCAATCTACCGCTGTGGTCAACACATCCAAGCATGTATCCAACCCATCTATACATGTAGTCAACCCTTGCATTTGTCCCATAAGGGCTTGGAACATGGCGGCCACTTCAATGGAACTAAGGGCTCGGGGTGCGGCCATGGTTGCAAAGATGGGGTTGGATCCCCTAGGAATAGATATACAAGGCCATTTTTTTTTGTTTTATAAGCAAAATGTTATGCCAACTAATGCAAGCACCTAGACACGACTTAGAATGCGATGCAAATGCAAAGTTGAAATGAGACTCGACTACACACCTAGACACGACCAAGATTCGGTACGTGGCGGAGTTAATCGATCCGAAGATCACTCGCGCAAGTGAATCACCTCTCCGATAGGCGTAACCTAACGGTCGGACGACACCTTTTTATATACCGAACAATGGTATGCAGATGCAACCTTAGACCGACTTAGACGATGACTCGACGTAAATGACACTTTTTTTTATTTTTGACCAAATACTACCCTAGACTCAACTGGCGCTCTGATACCAAATTGATGCGGGACGGACACGCGACCTGGGACTCTAGCTCGCGATCGTCCCTATGCGAGGGAAACGTGGACCATGCGCGGTTCAGAAACCGGCAGTGAGTCTCGGGTATCGGCCTTTCCGCGTTAACTCGGGCCGAGTCACAGGACGGTCACTCACTATCGCTCTCGCAGCGGTGATAAAATGATAACAAGCTAGATAATCTACCACTCATGCAGCGGCATATACAAAAATATACAAGTAAAGCAATGCCTACGAGGAGGGTAGCGAGTGTACCTCTACGCTCCGGGCGTGGGGAAGACGTTCTCGGCCAAGTACGGTAACTCCTGGTACAACGGTAAAAGTTAATTACAACAGTGAATTTTATTGCCCACTCCACGCAAGGAGGTAAAGGGCTACAAGTGGGGCCCGGGAGGACCGACCCTGGGTTGACGGGCAGTAATTTGGAGGTGCGTACGGCACGAACTCGGCCTGCTGGTCCGACTCGGCACTATTCCAACTCGGTGCTACGCCAACTCGGTTGCTGACTCACTGGACAGCAAGCAACGGTTTCCAAAGGAACGTCACCTTCCTGAGATCTTCCGGAGGCGCCGCTTGGCTGGGACGATGGCAGGGTATCCTTGAACAACTCCCTGAAGGGGCGGCTCCTGAAGTTGATTTTTGATATTTATTTCTGAATATCTTCTAGACTGTAATTTCAGACCTACACTGGAAATAGATCTGTAGGCCTCGGCGACACGAATTACGACGCTCAGATTCGGAAGCCGATCGAGGCGTGGCTGATACCGTTGGAAAGAGCACTCATAGATCTACAACATATAACTTTTACAGCTCCATCCAGTGGACGGATTGAAAATGAAAATGACTTGTATGACTGTTTCTTTTTCTGACTCGGACTGACAGACACACAGGGCAGCAAGGGATCTGCCTGAAACTGACCTTTGACCGAGGGGAAAATGATTGTTATAGACTCCACGAAAATTATGGGGGAAGGGGATGTATATGTGAACACTGAGTAATTTTTCGGGATTTTATGAAATTTTTTTAAAGGGGTGGAGAAAATGCGACAAGGTGACTCTATCCCGTAGATCTGTAAAAGGGCAGATTACTGAGAGGACAAACAAAAATATGGGAAAAATACCTAATGACTTCCAAATGACACGAAATTTGAACTGAAGGTTAAGAGAGATGGACAGAACAAACTCTCAAAATTAGGGCTCGAACAGACAATCATAAAAAAAGATAAAATTTTGTAGATGAGGTTCTGTCCTGATGGAGACATAACTCCGACGAGTGGCGGTGGCGGCGCGATGGCGGCTCAAACGGCGGCAGAGAAGAACTCAGAGGGGCTAAGGAGAATGTAGGAGACGACTTCACACCCAAGATTTAGCAGAAATCCATCTACAAAGGGGGAGAGGGGGAGAGACAAGGGGTGCCCTTGGGCTTGCTCTTGGCAAAAATACTTAATTCTTCATTAAAATCTCTAATGACTCTATACATAGGCTTATATAGAGAATGGCAAGCGGTGGGGGGCTGAGAATTTCATGGGAGAGAGGGGATTTTCTTCCCCATGTGGTCAAATGATCAAAAATAAAAAATACAACATGGGATAAACTATATTATAAGGGAGAAGTATCTTGGACTTTAAGGGTTGGAATATTAGACTTTTTAATCCAATTGTCCCCTTGAATGGTCAAGCCATCTAGAAGCCCACCTTGGACCTTTGACTGACCCCACATGGGCCCTAAGACTTAGGTGGACCAATAGGAAAGGATATGTGGGCCCCTTGCTGGTCCTACTGGAGTTTTGCATAAAAACCCAAAGAATCCTAGGGAATGACACATTGGCTTATAAAGCCTTACAATTGTGAACATACTTTCCAAGGATATAAAAATAAACTAAAGGATACAAATGTAAATAAAATGTTTGTGCTCTTGGCGTCGATTCCCATCAGATATCCAAGTGGTCAAGGTGTTTCCCGATGTGTTTCTAGAAGATTTACTCGGATTACCCTCGGAGAGAGAAGTGGCCTTCACCATCGACCTTGTCCCTGGTGCTGGTCTAGTTTCTAAGGCACCCTATAGGATGTCCCCTGTCGAGCTAAAAGAATTAAAGGAATAATTAATGGAGCTCTTAAAGAAAAGGATTCAGTAGGCCGAGCACTTCCCCGTGGGGAGTACCGGTACTATTTGTCCAAAAGAAGGATGAATGATGAGACTTTGCATCGATTATCGGAAGCTGAACCACCTTACCATCAAGAACAAGTATCCACTGCCGAGGATCGATGAATTATTTGATCAAATATCGGAAGCTAAGTATTTCTCAAAGATTGATCGCAGATTAGGCTACCACCAATTGAGAATCAAGGATAAGGATATTCCTAAGATCGCATTTCGGAGCAGGTATGGGCATTACGAATTTACTGTTGTACCTTTTCGACTAACAAATGCCCCTGCAGCCTTTATGCAATTAATGAATAGCATATTCAGGCCTCATCTAGACCAATTTATTATGGTCTTTATTGATAACATATTGATTTATTCAAAGTCTGAGGAAGATCATGAAGAACATTTGAGGACTGCATTACAAATATTAAGGAAGAATCAACTTTATGCCAAGCTTAGTAAATGTGATTTCTGGCTCGAGGAGGTATCTTTCTTAGGGCTTGTGATTTCGAAGAATGAAATTTATGTAGATCAATCAAAAGTCGAGGTTGTAAAGAATTGGGAAAGGTTGACAAATGCAATCGAGATCCGAAGTTTATTGGTCTTGCCAGTTATTATCGGCGATTTATAAAGGACTTCTCCAAGATTGCTATCCCTCTTACTAGGCTGACACACAAGGAGATTCCTTATGAGTGGAATGAAGATTGTGAAAGGAGCTTTCAAGCCTTGAAGGATCATTTGACGACTGCTCCAGTCTTAGCATTACCAACTGAAGGAGAGAAATTTGAGGTATATACCGATGCTTTGGGTATTGGCCTCCGATGTGTGTTAATGCAACAAGGGAATGTCATTGCTTACTCTTCCCAACAGCTAAAGAAGCATGAGGAGAACTACCCGGTGCACGACCTGGAGTTGGCCGTGGTAGTGTTTATTTTAAAGATCTTGAGACACTATCTCTACGGAGAGCAATTCACAGTGTACTCTGATCATAAGAGCCTCAAATATTTGTTCTCACAAAAGGAGTTAAATATGAGACAAAAGCGTTGGCTAGAATATCTGAAGGACTTTGACTTCACTATACAATACCATCCTGGAAAGGGTAATTCCGTAGCCGATGCCCTTAGTCGAAAGTCGAGAGCATTATTGGCCAACTGTATGATCCAAGAGTGGAAGATGTTGGAGCAATTCTCAAAACTTGATATAAACACGGACAAGGAGAAAGGGTGTATTACTCTATCACACATGAGGATACAACTAGATTTACTCTTCGAAATCAAAGGGTTACAAGATGAAGACCCAGTACTAGTTGAGATCAAGGGTAAGTTGGAGGAACAACCAGATTTCAAGCTAGCATCTAACGGAAGACTATTATTTCATGAAAGGACATGTGTACTGGACAGTCTGGAATTGAAGAAGAAGATCTTAGAGGAAGCACACCGATCAAGGTACACCATTCACCCTGGAGGTATCAAGATGTACCAAGATTTGAAACGACTTTTTGGTGGCCCAATATGAAAAGGGAGTTAGCGGACTTTGTTGCTCGCTGTCTCACATGCCAACAAGTCAAGACGGAACACCAAAAGCCTGCCGGTAAATTACATTTTCTAGACATTCCCAAGTGGAAGTGGGAAGATATTGAAATGGACTTCATCATGGGTTTGCCTAAGTCTAAGGGCGGACATGATGGAATAGGGGTTATCATAGATCGATTGACCAAGTCGGCACACTTCTTGCCTATAAAGAGCTGATGGTCAGTTGATGTTCTAGCCTCTTTATACATCAAAGAGGTGGTTAGACTACATGGAGTTCCTATTTCTATTGTGTCTGACTGAGGCCCGTGCTTCACTTCTCACTTTTGAAAGAGTTTACAACATTTGTTTGGGACGAGACTCAATTTCAACACTACTTTTCATCCTCAAATGGATGGTCAGACTGAGAGAACGAATCAAGTTGTGGAAGACATGCTACGGGCCTGTATTATGGATTTTAGTGGAAGCTGGCATGATCATTTATCTATGGTTGAATTTGCTTATAACAACAGTTACCAAGCAAGCATTCAAATGGCACCCTTCGAAGCATTGTACGGAAGGAGTTGTCGCTCACCAATATGCTGGGATGAGTTTGGGGAAAAGTAACTTCTAGGCCCAGATATGGTAAGAGATACCACCGAGAAGATACAAGTAATTAGAGAAAGACTCAAGATGGCTCAGTCAAGACAAAAGACTTATGCCGATGCTAGAAGAAGAGACTTGGAGTTCCAAGTCGGAGACCACGTCTTTCTCAAGGTTTCCCCATGTCGAGGTATCTGAAGATTTGGTGTTAAAGGCAAGCTTACACCAAGATATATCGGTCCCTTCAAAGTGCTGGAAAGAGTTGGCGAGGTTGCCTACTGGATCGCCGTGCCACCGCAACTATCCAAAGTACATAATGTGTTTCACATTTCTATGCTTAAGAAATATGTTCATGATCCGTTCCACGTCATAGATCATGACAACCTGGTGATACAAAAGGATCTCACATATGAACAAAAGTCTTTGAAGATCTTGATCGCGAGGTTCGTGTGCTGAGGAACAAAACTATTCCCATGGTAAAGGTGTAATGGAGCAAGTGCTTAGAACAAGAAGCCACATGGGAGACAGAAGAATCTATGAAGAGAAGATTCCCTGACTTATTTCAGAATTGTAAGTACTCTGCACCCTCCATGTCTATATGCAATTGAATTTGGGGACCAAATTCTTTTAAGTGAGGGAGGGTGTAGCATCCCGAATAAAATGTACAAAAGTTATAATAATAAAACCCACACTATACTAAGAGCCCTATAACAAAAAGCCTTAGTCAATAGCCAATCCAATAACAAGGGCTTCAAAAATGGGCCATTATCTAATGTACATATAATGGGCCTTAAGAGGGCTACGCCCAACACGTGGGTATATATATAATAGTCATTTTCTTTCTCTCTAAAAACCCAAATCCCTCTCACGTGTTTACATATAGGCCTATGTTTTTTTTAAGCAAAGGGGAGGCCCAAACCCAATTGGGTGTTCGAACGTGGGAGTTGGCCATGCATGGAGTTAGGGCTTTAAGTCTAAAGTGGAAGATGACTGTGAATATCGCAGTAATAGATTAACAAGGGAAAGTTTAAACCTCGTAGGATTCTTACGTGGGAAACTTATCTTTCATTAGGATTCTAAACCCCCGTTAGGATTCAATCTCTATAAATAAGACTCCCTCTAGAACAAGCAAAGGCTACTGTTGCTGCTGCGTTCGAAGGAGACCCTGCTGCGTTATAATGCCCCTATTATTTTGGATATTTTTTGGATCATTTTCATGGGTTTGGGAGTTTATTTTGTGCTTTACACGTGTTTTTCCCTAATGCGCCTTCAGAACTCTGTGCAGGGCGAACCGTGACGTTCTCTGACTCTGGGACAGTACCGACGCGTTGTTCACCTCCCGAGGATCGCCGGGGTAATTTTTCATAATTTTCTGAATTTATGCAATTTTTGAGTTTTTCTATATATTAACCTCCTTTTTCTCTCTCTCCCTCACTCTCATTTTCTCACTCTCTCCCTCTCTCTTCTCTCATGCTCTCCCTTCTCACCCTCTCTTCTCCGGCGGCGAACGGAGTGGGGCGGGGGCGCAGCGGGGCAACAGTGGGCGAGGTGGACGGCGAGGATGGGTCGAGGATCGGGGGATGGTGGCACGTGGAAGCTCGGCCGCGGGTTCGTGGAGCGGTGAGGGTTTCGTGGCATTTTCTTCATGGATCGGCGTCCACGGCACGTCGAATCTTCTGTGGAGGTAGGGACATGAACCCCGAGCTCGCGTACTTCCTTTCCTGCGAGTTTTGTAGGCCGTGGCGAGCCGAGCGTGGGATTATTACCATTTTGGGAAAAATTATAATTTTAGGGAGTGAGCCGGATCTCCATTTTTTGCGGTGTTTTTGGTCGATCCAGGGGTTTAGATGCATGCTAGGGGATTGGGGATGGATTCCCCTTTGTTTCCCCATCACCCGGGGGTGATTGGGGCGTGGAACAAGATTTTGGGATTCTTCCCGTCGGTCCCGTTCTCGGGAGGGTGTAGCGGTCCTTCCAGAGACCGCGACACCCATGGCGGCCTAAGGTAGGCACGCCACGAGTTACTGTTTTGTCGGCAGGGCTGGCGCCGGCTGGTGGCCGCACGATAAACCGCCAATCGGGGTGGCAGCCGAACCTTCGACCGCTTCCTCTATTTTTGACCGTTGCACCTTGGGGTGCGTGTTTTGACCGTTGGGGGTCACGTGCCCTCTAGCGGCCGTAGGTACGGGCGCCAGAGGGAATGTAGCAGCCCAAGGTTGGACCATTTTCTGGGTGGGTGGCCTTTCTATAGACCGCTAGATCCAAAGTGACTCACCTTGTAGCGGCCTAAGGTTGGGCCGCTAGAGTCATGTGGCGGCCCAAGAGAGGACCGCCAGGGGATTCCCGTGCTTGCGATGTCGGATTCGCATTGTGTTTATCTCCGGTCAACCCGGTTGTGACCCAGTGGTCTACCTTCGGCCTCATGAGTGTCCCAGACACCCCGTGGGTTCCGTGTCCGTGTTTCTGGGGTGTCTGGAGGTACCGTGTTATCTCGATTAGCGTGCCCATAGGTGTGGTGGGTCCGGGTGACCCCATGTGTTCCGAGCTCTTGTGTTACGCTAGATCGAGTCTGTAGCAACCCTGGTAAAAATAAAAGAAATAAAAACCCCAATTGATCAAAATAAGATTAAAAGATTTAATGAATAAATGATAAAAAGCCTAAATGAGTAAATAATAAAAATGAAAATAACGCCTCGTGGAAAGGCGCTAATACAACAAGAAACGCCTCCATCTAAGGCGTTAATATGTAAGTGGATGCCTACACTCTTGGGCGTCAAATCTTAACAGCTAAAACTAAAAATAAGGAAAGAGAAAGAGACGCCCGCCTCAAGGGCACTGCTTTGATAAGAAACGACGGCAACGCAAGGCGTCAATTTAAAAATAACGCCTTAACGTAAGGCGTTAATTCCGTCTGTGACCCATTCGAACCCGGACATTATCCAGGGTAGGTTTTTGGATTAATACGTGTTCAATCGAACATGGAAAGGACTCTATCAAGGAAAGACATGTTCTAATCAAACTCCAACCCTATTGGGTTCTGTAAACCCTATAAATAACCCTTTCTGTCGAACCCTAATAAGCTATTTGGTCGAAGGAAAGCTCTGCTGCTGCCGTGCGTGAAGAACAGGTATTGTTCTTCTTCTCTTGCCTTTGGTCATAATCATGAAGAATATTGATGTTCTTCATCGTCTTTGCTGCAGGAAGTCTGTCGTAAGTAGAAACTCTTCTGCCTAGTTGAAGGACGGGAGGTTCTTCATCAAGATGATCTCTTCCTCCAAGAAGGAAGCTGTTTCCATAAGCATCGGAAGAACTCTGTTTAGAACAGAGTATCATTCTTCTTCACGTTCCTTTTACCAGAACATTCATCAGGTAGGTTTTCTCAAGAACGTAGCCCAAACTAGTTTAAATCCATAATAATACCATCATGACATGCATGAATATAGTTTTATTATAGTTTTTAAAAGGGTTTTCTGTGGATTTTAAAAGAAGCGACCCTATCAAGGGCACTAATTTAAAAGAAACGACCATGCCCAGGTCGCTAATTCCAGTTTTGACGTCCTGCATTAAGTCGTCAATTCCCATCTAGTTATTAAACTACCCACGTTTAAAACTTTTATGTCTATCAAAACATGATTCTAATTTAATGCATGATCATAGTTGTTGAATCCTGCTATTTTTCTCTTCCTGACAGTGTGATTCCTCTTTCTGAAATTTTATTATCCTTGAAATTACCCATGTTCCTATTAATCCTGGAACATCTTGAATTAATGACCTGATGAAGGTCATGTCTTACAGAACTAACGCCCTGAACCAGGGCGCGAATTTGAAAGTAACGCCCCTGTTAAAGGCGCTTTCTACTAAAATTCCAGAATTTAGAGATTGTGCAAAATAGAAATATATAATGGACGACCGCTGTAAAAGTCATCAAATCATAAATAAATGCCCCCTATAGAAGGCGTTAATTTGATAAGTAATGACTTAGATTAAGTCGCTATTTTCCTGTGTTACTATTTTGAATTGTTTTCTGTTAACCAAGGGTTTTGATATATATATATATATATATATAATTATATTATCTGGCACTATATTTCCATTCCGTGAATATAGTCCCATGTTTCACGATGGTTTATCGCATTACCCCTCAATTCTCAGTGACATACAAGCTCTCCATTGGACATTCCGTTCCTTTGGACTAGCGAGTTAGTCATAGAGACCTCCATAAGACTCCTCGAGCCTTGGATTCCCTCAAGGCCGATTGAGCGGGTTGAACCATAAAAACCTATCACACTACTTTGCCATGTCACTCTATAGAAACATGGTATACCAGCCCTCATGTTATGCTATGTGTATGATATGAGAAGTATCTTAATGAACGGGGAAAGCATGCCGTTATTGTGATGTTCTTGTGGACCCCAATTCTATATCAAACATTATTATGATGTTCTTGTGGACCTCAATTCTATATTAAAAGATTGACCATCTACTTGTGGGCACTTACTTGTCATGGTACCCAAGTTAGGGAACCAATTCCACCTAGTTTTATCGATACTCGTGATTACACCATTATTATCATCATTATTGTCATGTTCAAATCCTTGAAATGCTATCTACCTCTAAGTTCATACAAGTTCTTTATCCTTGAAACTCCATATTGGCTATACACAAAGTGGATGTCAAAATACATGATCAATGCCTATGCATATAGGGCCCGATCTGGTCCTGGGAGGAGCACCCAAAAGTACTAGTGCCCATGGGAGTTGTAATGATCACGGTATGGCATTGTACCGAAGTGCATGACTAGCTTGATTGGACATTCCACAAATCTTGTACTTGACTTGACATGACATGACTTGCGTGACCCGGAAAAGGGTAATTTATATACTTGCTTGCTTGAAACGTGATAGCCAAATTCTCGACATGACATGATGAATATACTTGCTTGAACATCTTGACATTTATTTGATATAAAGTTCTTGAAAGTTCAAGAATAGTTCACCTTGTTATCTTGTTAATATACTCTCTATCTTGTCGTGTTATGCGAGCATGCATAGCTATAGTGCATTCATAAAAATGTAATTACTTAAACCCCTTGCTAGCTCTTGAGATATAATTTCCTACTAAGCGTTCGCTCACTCAGTGTTTTCCCTACTTTTCAGGTAAGTCCGATGACGAGACCCAAACAGAAGGGGAAGGTCAAGAGTGAAAGAGTTAGAGCTATTCAAGCGTCAATCAGTCCTGTTTTTTTTTCTATATTTTTCTTGAGTCAGAGTTGTACTTTTCTTTTATCAAGTGTAGTATTTGCAAGGGTTTGTAATAGACATATTCTTATTAAAGGAAGAAATGGATTGGGTTGTCTTTACTTTTGCGTATCTCTGATTTGGTGTCGAATGCACTAATACTCTGATTGACATGATCGCTATAAACTCGTCACACGTCTCCGGGTATCTTCCGCGCTAGGGGCGTGATAGTTTTTGTGGTATCAGAGCTATACCCCAGCCGGAAGTGTGGGAACTAAGTGCTATGCAGGGCAAAGTGCTATGCTATGGGAGCCACCTCTTGAGTCCGTAATGGAGCTAAGTGCTACGTAGTGGGAGCCACCTCTTGAGCCTGTAGGGGCCACCTCTAGAGTCCTACCTGCCTGGGGGCTTGATTGCGTGCTATATGTGCCCAGCGACGAGGACGTCGCCTATATAAGAGGGGTAGATTGTAACACCCTCAAATATAGCAAAGTTGTACTCTATATCATCGAGGCGCCTTTTGAAATATCGGCTCAGTTCTTGTAAAGAACTCCAAAGTTAAGCGTGCTTAATGGGAAGTAGTACTGGGATGGGTGACCTACCCGGGAAGTCCCCCATTCTGGAGCCGATCACTATCAGAAAGGGACAAAACCGTGAGGCCGCTAGGTCAAAGCGGACAATACCTCGACGGTATAGAGTACGGGGCGTGACAGAATGGTATCAGAGCCTAGGGTATTCAATTCCTAGGAAACCCAAGTCCAAGGATAAGTCTGAACCTCTAACCAGTGAGATTGGGTAGAACCAAGGGTTAAAGTCAACATAGAATTAAAAGCCTTTTTACGCCATCACATACTAATATAGCTATCGAAATTGTAGGACAATGGCTGCCGAACGTGCTCAATGGCGCAACATGCAACGCACTCTCCAAGGCATGACCCAGGCACTTCAACAAGTGGCACAAGGAGGTGCACTACGTGGAGCCGGAAATCTCCACCAAGGCTTTAAGAACATGAATCCTCCAAAGTTCGTAGGATCTACTGATCCGGACGATGCCGAACACTGGATCCGGGAAACTGAACGGATCTTTCGGGTTATGCAATGCACGGATCAAGAGAAGGTCATGCTAGCAACTTTTCAATTAGAAAGAGACGCCCGATGCTGGTGGGAGTCAGTGGAAGCCACATTAGATCAAGGACAAGTTACTTGGGAGGAGTTTGTTGAACATTTCAACAATAAATATTTCTCAGATCGAGTTCAAGAGAAGAAAGCCGCTGAATTCGCCGCACTTAAGCCCTGATCTTTGTCAGTGGCTGAATATGAAGCGCAGTTCTCAAGGCTGTCTCGGTACGCTAAACACTTAGTTAGTACTGAGAAGATGAAAGCTTGAAGATTCCTTAATGGGCTCAGGCCCCAATATATCACACAACTGGCACCGATGGACATACAAGTCTATTCAGAGATGGTTCGACGAGCCCAATTACTAGAAGATGCCACGGAACTATCTGATAGGATCCGTGGGAAAGATAAGAAGGAGAATGTTACTAGCCCCGGCACCTTCAAACCCAATTTCAAGAAGAGGCCAAGTAATGGAGGTACTCCCTCCCAGGAGCAAAAGTTCAAAAAGACCAAGCCTTTTTCCATCACCACTACACCTTCAAATATAGTATGCAAGCATTGTGACAAGGCTGGTCATAAAGCCGAAGAATGCTGGAGGAAACTTGGAGCATGTCTCCGTTGTGGGAGCCGTGATCATCGGATTCCCGACTGTCCCCTACTCAATGATCAAGCCGGTGACGGAAAGCGCCCGATAACAAAGAATGCTCGTCTCCAAGCAATTAAGGAGACTGAACAAGATGAAGGCCGACTCGTAGAAGGTACACTAAAAGTTTGTTCCAAGTCTGCACATGTCTTATTTGATACGGGTGCATCACATTCTTTTATTTCCAAGAAGTTTGCTAACCCACTACCTATGGAACCGGAATGGATGAAAATATTTTTATCTACTCCTCTCGGAAACGAAACCGATATTACTCACCATTATCAAAACTGTGAAGTCTTGGTAAAAGGAAGAAATCTTCCTATCAACCTCATATGTTTAGACCTAAAGGAATATGATGTCATATTGGGAGCAGACTGATTATCTAGGTATCAGGCAACTGTGGATTGCCGTAACAGCAAAGTTACTTTCAAGGACTTTCTAGAACTAGTCTATTCTAGCTCTAAGAGTCGGAGCAAGTCACCTCTCATTTCGGCTCTCCGAGCTAGCAAGCTAGTTAGGAAAGGCTGTGTATCCTTCCTTGCGTTTGTCACGATTAAGGAGGCTAAGGAAACTAAACTAGAAGACATCCCTGTTGTGCAAGAATTTCCGGATGTGTTTCCGAAAGATTTGCCTGGATTACCCCCACAAAGAGAAGTGGCCTTCACCATCGATTTAGTCCCTGGTGCTGGTCTAGTTTCTAAGGCACCTTATAGAATGTCCCCTGCTGAACTCAAGGAGTTGAAGGAGTAATTGATGGAGCTTCTCAAGAAAGGATTTATCAGACCAAGCACTTCCCCGTGGGGAGCACCTGTGCTATTTGTAAAGAAGAAGGATGGATCCATGAGGCTATGCATCGACTATCGACAGTTGAATCATCTCACTATCAAGAACAAGTATCCACTGCCGAGAATCGATGAGTTATTTGATCAAATATCTGGATCCAAGTATTTTTCAAAGATTGATCTCAGGTCAGGATATCACCAACTAAGGATCAAGGATGATGACATTCATAAGACCGCATTCAGAAGTAGGTATGGCCATTACGAGTTTATTGTTATGCCGTTCGGACTAACAAATGCCCCTGCTGCCTTTATGCAGTTAATGAATAGTATATTCAGGCCTTATCTAGATCAATTCGTGGTGGTTTTCATTGATGATATATTAATTTACTCCAAGACCAAGGAAGAGCATGAGGAGCATTTAAGGATTTCATTACAGATATTAAGGACAAACCAACTATATGCAAAGCTCAGCAAATGTGAGTTCTGGCTAGAAGAAGTAACTTTTCTAGGGCATGTTATATCGAAGTATGGCTTATCTGTAGATCCATCAAAGGTTGAAGCTGTAAGAAATTGGGAAAGACCGACCAATGCTAGCGAGATCCGTAGTTTCTTGGGTCTCGCGGGCTACTATCGGCGATTCATCAAAGATTTCTCCAAGATCGCCGTACCCCTCACTAGGTTAACTCGCAAAGAGATCCGTTACGAATGGAGCGAGGATTATGAACGAAGCTTCCAAGCTCTCAAGGATCACTTGACTACTGCCCCAGTCTTAGCTCTACCAATTGAAGGAGAAAAGTTCGAGGTATACACCGATGCATCTGGTATTGGCCTCGGATGTGTCCTAATGCAGCAAGGAAAGGTTATAGCCTACTCTTCTCGCCAATTGAAAAAGCACGAGGAGAACTACCCAGTTCATGACTTAGAATTATCAACGGTAGTATTTGCACTGAAGATATGGAGGCATTATCTATACGGAGTGCAGTTTATTGTATACTCTGACCATAAAAGTCTTAAGTATCTCTTCTCTCAGAAGGAATTGAATATGAGGCAAAGACGTTGGCTAGAATATCTTAAGGACTTCGACTTCACTATACAATATCATCCTGGAAAGGGTAATCCTGTAGCCGATGCCCTCAGTCGAAAGCCGAGAGCACTACTAGCCAATTGTATGATTCAAGAGTGGAAGTTGCTAGAGCAATTCTCTGAACTTAATATAAGCTTGGATGCGGATTTCAGATCTGTCACATTGTCTCATGTAAGCATACAACCAGATTTATTATATGAAATACAAGGACTTCAGAATGATGACCCGATATTAGTGGAAATCAAGGGCAAACTAGAAGGACAATCTGAGTTCCAACTAGCTTCAGATGGAAGGTTGTTATTCCAAGATAGAACTTGTATACCGGATTGTCCAGAATTAAAGAAGAAGATCTTAGATGAAGCTCACAGATCAAGGTACACAATCCATCCAGGATCTACTAAGATGTACGAAGATTTAAAAAGGACTTTCTGGTGGCCTAATATGAAGAGAGAAGTCGCGGACTTTGTGTCTCGCTGTCTCACCTGCCAACAAGTTAAAGCGGAACACCAGAAGCCTGTCGGAAAGCTACATCCTCTGGATATTCCCAAATGGAAGTGGGAGGATATTGGTATGGATTTCATCATGGGTTTAACCAAATCAAAAGGAGGACATAATGGAATATGTGTTATCATTGATCGATTGACCAAATCAACGCACTTCTTGCCAATCAAGAGTCGATGGTCAGTTGATGTTCTGGCTGCATTATACAGTAAGGAGATAGTCAGATTACATGGTATTCCTGTCTCGATTGTGTCTGACAGAGATCCCCATTTTACTTCTCACTTTTGGAAAGGACTACAACATTCGTTGGGAACGAGACTTAACTTTAGTATAGCTTTTCATCCTCAAACGGATGGTCAGACCGAGAGAACTAATCAGGTGGTTGAAGATATGCTCAGAGCTTGCATCATTGATTTTGGTGGAAGCTGGCATGATCACTTACCGTTGGTTGAATTTGCATACAATAACAGTTACCAGGCAAATATACAAATGGCACCTTTCGAAGCCTTATACGGAAGGAGTTGCCGATCACCCTTATGCTGGGACGAAGTTGGAGAGAAACAACTATTAGGTCCAGATATGGTAAGGGATACCACCGAGAAGATACAGTTGATTAGAGAAAGACTGCAAGTAGCTCAGTCTAGACAAAAGGCTTATGCTGATACAAGAAGAAGAGATCTCGAATTCCAAGTCGGAGATCACGTCTTTCTCAAGATATCACCTGGACGTGGAATAAGGAGATTTGGTGTTAAGGGCAAACTTACACCAAGGTTTATTGGACCTTTTGAGATACTAGAAAGAGTTGGCGAGGTTGCTTATCGCATCGCTTTACCTCCTCAATTGTCCGATGTTCACAATATATTCCATATATCCATGTTAAAGAAGTATGTGCACGATCCGTCACATATCATTGATCATGGAGACCTGGTGATTCAAAAGGACCTTACTTATGAACAAAAGCCCATGAAGATCCTCGATCGCGAGGTACGAACATTAAGGAACAAAATTATTCCCATGGTTAAGGTGCAATGGAGTAAATGTTCAGAACACGAAGCCACATGGGAGACCGAGGAGTCTATGAGGAAACGATTCCCGGACTTATTCTAAAAAGGTATTTACTCTACACTCTCCACATATATATATATATATACTATTGAATTTGGGGACCAAATTCTTTTAAGTGGGGGAGGGTGTAGCAACCCTAGTAAAAATAAAAGGAAATAAAAACCCCAATTGATCAAAATAAGATTAAAAGATTTAATGAATAAATGATAAAAAGCCTAAATGAGTAAATAATAAAAATAAAAATAACGCCTCGTGGAAAGGCGCTAATACAACAAGAAACGCCTCCATCTAAGGCGTTAATATGTAAGTGGACGCCTACACTCTTGGGCGTCAAATCTTAACGGCTAAAAATAAAAATAAGGAAAGAGAAAGAGACGCCCGCCTCAAGGGCGCTGCTTTGATAAGAAACGACGGCAACACAAGGCGTCAATTTAAAAATAACACCTTAACGTAAGGCGTTAATTCCGTCTGTGACCCATTCGAACCCGGACATTATCCAGGGTAAGTTTTTGGATTAATACGTGTTCAATCGAACATGGAAAGGACTCTATCAAGGAAAGACATGTTCTAATCAAACTCCAACCCTATTGGGTTCTGTAAACCCTATAAATAACCCTTCCTGTCGAACCCTAATAAGCTATTTGGTCGAAGGAAAGCTCTGCTGCTGCCGTGCGTGAAGAACAGGTATTGTTCTTCTTCTCTTGCCTTCGGTCATAATCATGAAGAATATTGATGTTCTTCATCGTCTTTGCTGCAGGAAGTCTGCCATAAGTAGAAACTCTTCTGCCTAGTTGAAGGATGGGAGGTTCTTCATCAAGACGATGTCTTCCTCCAAGAAGGAAGCTGTTTTCATAAGCTTCGGAAGAACTCTGTTTAGAACAGAGTATCATTCTTCTTCACGTTCCTTCACCAGAACATTCATCAGGTAGGTTTTCTCAAGAACGTAGCCCAAACTAGTTTAAATCCATAATAATACCATCATGACATGCATGAATATAGTTTTATTATAGTTTTTAAAAGGGTTTTCTGTGGATTTTAAAAGAAGCGACCCTATCAAGGGCGCTAATTTAAAAGAAACGACCATGCCCAGGTCGCTAATTCCAGTTTTGACGTCCTGCATTAAGTCGTCAATTTCATCTAGTTATTAAATTACCCACGTTTAAAACTTTTATGTCTATCAAAACATGATTCTAATTTAATGCATGATTATAGTTGTTGAATCCTGCTATTTTTCTCTTCCTGATAGTGTGATTCCTCTTTCTAAAATTTTATTATCCTTGAAATTACCCCTGTTCCTATTAATCCTGGAACATCTTGAATTAACGACCTGATGAAGGTCGTGTCTTACAGAACTAACGCCTTGAACCAGGGCCCAAATTTGAAAGTAACGCCCCTGTTAAAGGCGCTTTCTACTAAAATTCCAGAATTTAGAGATTGTGCAAAATAGAAATATATAATGGACGACCGCTGTAAAAGTCGTCAAATCATAAATAAATGCCCCCTATAGAAGGCGTTAATTTGATAAGTAATGACTTAGATTAAGTCGCTATTTTTCTATGTTACTATTTTGAATTATTTTCTGTTAACCAACGGTTTTGATATATATATATATATATAATTATATTATCTGGAACTATATTTCCATTCTGTGAATATAGTCCCATGTTTCACGATGGTTTATCGCATTACCCCTCAATTCTCAGTGACATACAAGCTCTCCATTGGACATTCCGTTCCTTTGGACTAGCGAGTTAGTCATAGAGACCTCCATAAGACTCCTCGAGCCTTGGATTCCCTCAAGGTCGATTGAGCGGGTTGTACCATAAAAACCTATCACACTACTTTGCCATGTCACTCTATAGAAACATGATATACCAGCCCTCATGTTATGCTATGTGTATGATATGAGAAGTATCTTAATGAACGGGGAAAGCATGCCGTTATTGTGATGTTCTTGTGGACCCCAATTCTATATCAAACATTATTATGATGTTCTTGTGGACCTCAATTCTATATTAAAAGAGTGACCATCTACTTGTGGGCACTTACTTGTCATGGTACCCAAGTTAGGGAACCAATTCCACCTAGTTTTATCGACACTCGTGATTACACCGTTATTATCGTCATTATTGTCGTGTTCAAATCCTTGAAATGCTATCTACCTCTAAGTTCATACAAGTTCTTTATCCTTGAAACTCCATATTGGCTATACACAAAGTGGATGTCAAAATACATGATCAATGCCTGCGCATATAGGGCCCGATCTGGTCCTGGGAGGAGCACCCAAAAGTACTAGTGCCCATGGGAGTTGTAATGATCACGGTATGGCATTGTACTGAAGTGCATGACTAGCTTGATTGGACATTCCACAAATCTTGTACTTGACTTGACATGACATGACTTGCGCGACCCGAAAAAGGGTAATTTATATACTTGCTTGCTTGAAACGTGATAGCCAAATTCTCGACATGACATGATGAATATACTTGCTTGAACATCTTGACATTTATTTGATATAAAGTTCTTGAAAGTTCAAGAATAGTTCACCTTGTTATCTTGTTAATATACTCTCTATCTTGTCGTGTTATGCGAGCATGCATAGCTATAGTGCATTCATAACAATGTAATTACTTAAACCCCTTGCTAGCTCTTGAGATATAATTTCTTACTGAGCGTTCGCTCACTCAGTGTTTTCCTTACTTTTTAGGTAAGTCCGATGACGAGACCCAAACAGAAGGGGAAGGTCAAGAGTGAAAGAGTTAGAGCTATTCAAGCGTCAATCAGTCCTGTGTTTTTTTTCTATATTTTTCTTGAGTCAGAGTTGTACTTTTCTTTTATCAAGTATAGTATTTGCAAGGGTTTGTAATAGACATATTATTATTAAAGGAAGAAATGGATTAGGTTGTCTTTACTTTTGCGTATCTCTGATTTGGTGTCGAATGCACTAATACTCTGATTGACATGATCGCTATAAACTCGTCACGCGTCTCCGGGTATCTTCCACGCTCGGGGCGTGATAGAGTCACCGTGTATCGGTGTGTGTGTGGTGGGGTTCCCCCGCATGTCATAGGTTTCTGCGGAAGATGGTTCCCGAGTGGGCTAAGTGTGTGGCCGTGGACTGCGAGTCCAGTCATCCGGCCTGGGGCTGGAGGTTTCCCGCTTTTCCCTGGGATGAAGAATCGGCGTGGTGGCTTGTGAGCTACCGTGGGAATCATGCTTCTGTGTTTTCCGCGTGGGCCATATTTGTGGCCTTGGACTGTGAGTCCAATTATCCAGCCTGGGGCTGGAGGTCCCTTGAGTACCCTTTTTGAGGGGGATGGTCTTGGCGGCTCGTGAGCTGTCTCGGTATTCATGCTACTGTGGTTTTAGACCTAGGGATTACGCTAGATTAACGACATTGTGTCGTTGCATACGACGGTCTTGACCCCAAGTCTCGTGACTCAAGGACCGTTGGATTTAGTGAGTCTAGAGGACTGTCCAGAGTCCAGTGGCTCGATGCCACTTGGTTCTTCTAGACTTTCGTGCAGGGTGCACGCGTGATTCTCAGAGTTTCTCCTTGGAGAGTGGTCACACTAGTGACTCCCCACTAGTCGTAGCCTTCCGACACGTGAGTGGTCCCACCAGGGAGTGGTGGCGAGGCTACCCTAGAGAGAGACGGTTTTAGACTGGTTTCCATCGGGCCCCTTGTCTACCAGCCAGAGTCCGGCTGAGGGGAAATCCAGTCAGAGGGCCAGACCAGAGACGCATGCTCTGTGTGTGCACACGTGGCTGGGGGCGGTTTGACCTACGCTGACGAGCGCGACCCCAACTAGTCACTTGTTCTGTGGTTACTAGTACGGTGTCTCAGTTCCCGCTGGGCCGGAGGGAGACACCTGAGGCGCGGTCTAAGACGTTAGTGGACGCGTCTCGCCTTGCTTCTGGTGGGCAGGTACTCCTGTCATGTGAGATGTGACTCTCCTGTTTTCGGGTTCCGTTTCCCATCTGCGAGATGAGATTTTCCGGACCGTTCGGTGTTTCCGAGTTAGTGGCCAGGGTGCTAGTAGCTTCACCGAGGTTGCGTCTTATCAATGTTGTGTTCATGACGAGGCGGTCGTGGCTTGACCTTGGATAGCGTGTCCAGGTTGGCCTTGTCCTGGGAGACAGGCCTCTACGGCAGGGTTGCCGTGGGTTTTGCCTCGGTGAGTGGTGTTAGTGTGGTCTGGTTCCCGATTGTGAGATCGGGATTTCTCTTTCTGCTTGACCGGTACAGTAGGAGTAGTTGTAGTGCCGAGTTTTGACCGGCCACCGCGTTACTGTTCCTGCTGCTTGATAAGTGTCCATTTCTTATGACAATTCATTGCATGTACACCATTTTATGTGCATATAATTAGGCAATTATGCATATTTCATAGTTAACATCAACTCCACATTTAAATTAGAGCTTTCACGTAAATTGATTAATTCGATTATCTTATTTAATAATAAATTAAAGTTGAGGGCCATGAGCATTAATTCTCCATTGCATAATCATGAGCATTTGAGATTTATGTGCACATTGTGGTAATTTTTATGGACTAAAGTGCAATTATGTGTGTGTAGGACACCGAAGGTAATTACAAAAGAAGCCGGGGGTAAAACTGTCACCACTACTTTGACCAAGTCAAAAGCACATATTTTGATTGGAGGGAAAAGAAATTTTAAAAGTTTGAAATTGAGGAAAAGAAATACATATTTTGGTTGGAGGGAAAATTGAATTCAAAGTTTGAAATAAAGGAGAGACATGATGAGCCTTGGGAAAGGGGGTGCCCAAAGTCCAAGAAAGGGGGTGCCCACCTACTTTTCCTCTTCCCCATACATCATATTCCACTTAAATCTTAGCCATCCATCTCCTTTTGATATAATCTCCACCCTTCATCTACCCAACTTTCCCTATAAATAGCCCATGACAAGGAGGAGAAATGGAGTTCTTCTTTTGGTAATTTTTCACTCTTTCTCTCCCTCTCATATCTTTTAGTTCGCCGAGTTCACCCTTTTTTGTCCCTCTTCTCCTCTTACTGTCTTCATAAAAGTTCTTTATTTTTACGTTCTCTACAACTTCTTCTTCTGCATCATCTTCTAATGCCTTCTATTTTTCAAGGTATTTTATGTTTTTCATTGTGCTGTCCCGTTCATCTGCGAACTAGTATTTCTCTTTGTTCTTCCCCTTATTTATTCCCCTTCTAGTCATTTTCGTCTCTTACTATCTTCATGAAAGTTTTTTGGTTTTACGTTTTCTACAAGTTCTTCTTTTACATTATCTTCTAATTCTTTCTGGTTTGAAAGTTATTTCCCATTTTTCAACTTGCTGTCCTGTGATTTCACTGTTCATCCGAGGTTCAAGCTTCTGTTATTCAATTTTGAAGCCCTTCCCCTCTTTATTTCTCTCTAAGTTCTTCATTAAAGTTCTTTCTCTCTTGTAGATCTAGATTTTCTTCTTCTATCACTTCCTCCAATTCTTCTTAGTTTACGAGTTATATTTATTTTCCCACTATTTCACTCTCTCATCTTCTTCCTTCTTCATCTCCACACAAACCCTTCCACATTCCTCTCTATATTTCTCTCTAAAGTTTATCCTCCACAACTCTCCTTTCATGGTGGTGTGCACATCAAGACGGGCGACGTTCCAAGGCTCGTGACGTGGAGGACGACGGCTTCTTCATCTATCACTTTCCACGAAGATCTCTTTCAAGGCGGAGCGATCCTCTCCAAGGCTCGGCGAGGAGGAGACGACGGCGTCATCACCATTGCTACTACTATCTTCACATCTCAGGCCCCTCTTTTTGTTATTGCTTTTGTGTTATGTTACTTCATTGTAATCTTATCACCTCTTTGTTGTAAGCTTGTCTTGCACTTCATGTACTCTTTCTTTTAAGTTAACGAAGAGAGTTATTCTTTTGATCTAGTTCTTGATCTTCTTCCATCTCTACCCCATTCTTCTATCTCTTCTTTTCACTTCATGCAATTAATTTCTATAGCATAGGCGTATAATCATAGGTGTTTTTAATTAAGTGTTTGGTTTGTTCTTCATTTCACTATTTTCTTTAAGCAAAGCAAAGTCACAAGTGTTTTTCTAAAAGGTTACAAGGTTTTTAACTTTAAAAATCTCTTCTTCCCTGTGGATTCGATCCTTCTCGCCACCATATTACGTCTCTCTTTCATCTAGTGCGAGTTGAGAATTTTAAGATTGATACGCATGTTTTAAACGACGAACTTTCGCGTGATCAATTTTTGGCGTCGTTGCCGGGAAAGAATGATGATTTTTGATTTAAGAACTTTGTTTTCCTTGTGTATATAGTATACTAATAAAGCTCTCTTTTCTTCTTTTTTTTTACAGGATAAAAAAATCAGAGGTAAGTTTGCATTTCTTTCTTTCATCTTTTGATTTTGTCATTCATTTCAAAAAAAAAAAAGAACAAGGGATTACGCTTCAAGTAAGTGTCCTAACTCCTCTCATTTTGTGTTATTTCCTTAATATTTTTGCATATTGTGGTTAGATAGGTGCACTAAATAAAAAAAAAACTCTTCACTTGAACCCAATAAAAAAATCTTCATTCTAAGAGTAGAAATCACACTTTCATGCTCTAAGTCATGCATCATTTAGGATAGAAGTTTTTTTCCCTTGTTGTTTAACTTTGGTCATTGCATTTTGGAGATTGCGAGGGGCAAGGTGAGTTCTTTTCTAAATCATATGCTCATACATACTTGCATAGAACCCCTTGTTTGAACTTGGTTTGTTGCATATCATTCTAAAATATTCTAAGGGCAACACCCATAAGCAAGATAAGGTGGGGATTTTATCACCCTTCCTTAGCTCATAAACCATAATTTCCTTCATCTTTGCATCACCTAGACCCTAAATAAAATTCAATAGACGTTGGCCCTAGGTTCACACTGTGGTTCTTGTGTTATTTGGGTTTACCCTCTTGTGAAAATCGGTGCCTAAGGCAAGACGGTCGGACGGCAAACGCCTTAAGCGAGCTAGTGGTTTGTAATTAGGTCCCTACGAAAGTAGGGAGAGCCTCCCACTACCCCACCCCTTACCTGGTCGGTGGAAATATTGAGGGTGAACTCAAGTTACACTTTAGCCATTTTCTGAAACCTAATTTGTAGGTCTAAGTCACATCTAGGTCATTAGGTAATTTGTGTGACAACTTGTTTGTGTTTGCATAAAAAAATAGAAAAAAATAAAAACAAAAATAAAAACAAAAAAATCATCATCTTCTCTCTCTTCGTCCTAGTTTGTGTCAAAACCAATATATATATATATATATATATATATATATATATATATAAATCATCATAAAAAAAAATCTCTCTCATCTCTCTTCGTCCTAGTTTATGCAAGGAAGAAGATCATAACATCCAAACCTACTAGGACCCATTCAGGAAATAGAGAGCGTCTTGTGTCCAAGAGACGATCTCCAAGAAGATCTTATGGTCGAAAATCAAGGACCTCATCACCAAAATCTCATGGCCGGAAATCCCAATCCTCCAGAGCAAATGAATGATTATTTCATTCCCAACCAATATCAACTGCCATCTTGGATTTACATTCCTCAAAATCAAGCCATCCATTATGAGATCAAGTCAAGCACAATTCAAATGCTCCCCTCATTTTATGGAAATACCTATGAGGACCCCTACAAGCACATTGATGAATTTTTAGAAATTTGTTTCATGGTAAAAATTCAAAATTTCTCGGATGATGCCCTTAGATTGACCCTCTTTCCATTCTCTCTTAAGGATAAGGCTAAATATTGGTTAGGCACTATAGGGAAGCCAATGAGAACTTGGGCCGAGATGCAACAAGAATTTTTGAAGAAGTTCTACCCTATAGGCCGCACCAATACCATGAGAAGGGCAATCACGGGTTTTACCCAAACTCCAGGGGAACAAATGCATGAGTCATGGGAAAGACTCAAGGAATTGCTTAGGAAGTGTCCTCACCATGGGTTGTCCAAATGGCAAATAGTCCAAGCTTTTTATGAGGGTCTATCCGATCAATTTAGACAAATGGTAGATGCATCATGCGGAGGGGCATTCATGAGCAAAAGTGAGGATGAGGCGTATGATTTATTCAAAATGCTTAGTGAGAATTCTATCAATCATGCTTCTTTATCATCCTATGAGAGATCCATTGGGCCCTCCAAGCGGGCCGGATTATATGAGGTCAAGGCACGGGGTGATTTTGAACCAAGATTGGACATAAGTCTCATCACTCAAAAGTTGGATAAAGTAGAGAGTCTGACTCAAAAGTTAGACCAACTCTTGACTTTGGAAGACCCTTCTTTCCAACCATCATCCCATTCCTACTCGGGTCAATCTGTCACTCCACATGAGACATGCACTCTATGTGCAAGCCCATCCCATCACATCACGGAGTGTCCAACTGCGGCTCAATTACCCCCTACCATCCAGGAGCAAGTCTTTACAGCCTAAGGATTCTCTAAGCCCAATAATGACCCATTTTCAAACACATACAATCCGGGCTGGAGGAATCACCCGAACTTTTCTTGGAAATCCCAACAAGCTCTACCTCAAACAACCAACCCCTCTATTCATCAAGCCCAAAAGCAACCCATGCAAAGTCAATTTCAAATCCAACCCAACACCTTCAATCCATTTGGTAGAGGTTCACAAGCTCAATTCCTTCCTATGGGCTATTCACATTTTCAATCTAATCAAGGCCAACCCACTTACCAACCTCCGCCTCAATCCAACTTTGAAGATAAATTCAATCAACTCCAACAAATTATCTTGAATCAACAACAATCCATTTCCAAGTTGAAAGTCAAATAAGATAATTGGCGGAAGCTACAATGAGAAGAGAAGTGGGTCAACTTCCAAGTCAACCCGTGGCCAACCCAAGAAACCAACCCCCGGGTTTTCCTCCACAACCGGGCCTCCTACCTCAACCCATCCCAGAAGCCCAACCTAAAGGCCCACAATTTAAAATGTCAAGACTATTACAACTTTGAGGAGTGGGAAGGTGTTAGATGACCCATACAAGGATGGTAAGGAGTTGCAAGATTCCATAGAAAAGAATCAAGATAATGAGGATGCAAGCAAGGAGGATTGCACTCAAGATAAGTTGGGGGGAGATGCTAAAGGGAAAGGAAAGGCCCATGAAGATCTAAATTTCTTATCAACCCAAGGTCCCCTTTCCTAATGCCCTAGAACCCATGCCCACTAAGACTAGGCCGGCCAAAAATGAGGAATTCATGGAGCTCTTTTCACAAGTTCACATCAATATTCCACTCCTAGATGCCATAAAACATATTCCGGCCTACGCCAAATTTCTCAAAGAGCTTTGCACTCCAAGAAGAGGGCCCAAATCGACCCCTAAGAAAATTTGGCTCTCCGAGGATGTTAGTGCGGTCTTGATGAACAATCTCCCTAGAAAGTTGAAGGATCCCGGTGCTCCCTGTGGATTCTAAGAAATCCACTTAAGGGAAAACTAAGAAATAATTAAAAGGGAAAAAGAAGAATGGAATGAAGATCGGAGAAGAGGGGAGCATGCGAGGATGCTAAGGGGAATGTGATCGCCAGAGACGCGAGGGCCTCAAAGGATATAAACAATAACAATAGGGAGGGATCGTGAATATAAATACCTCAAAAGGATGCGGGGGTGATTGTGAGTGCTTTCCTTCTCTTCCGATCGGCCGGCCGATGAAGAGAGTTCTTCTTGTTGATTACCCTTGCAAAATTAACAAACACCAATAAAAGAATATGGATTAGAACCAAGGTGAGTGTAGCATCAAATTCACAATAAAGATGAGCATGAAAATCATGTATAAGAACACACCTTGTTGGGTGTTGGCCCTTAAACCCCTATGCAAAAGGGTATGGGAGATTATTATGAATGATAAGATAAAGGAGGGTGCAAGTGTTTCACTAAGGAGATCTCAACATGGTTGAGATGATAAAAATAATGAAAGAAGAGAAAATAACATGATGCATGCAAACTACTTCATGAAAGAAACAAAAGAGATTAAGGGAGGGATAAGCTTATTGATATGTTTCTCCAAAAGGGGCTTTATATCTTCAATTTGCTCCAAGGAAGAAGAGGCTCCAAATCTTCAAGAGGGGAAGAAGATCTCCATGGATGAAGCTTTAAGCATGTGGGAGTCTTCTCCTTGAGCCTCCAATCTCACAGCACCTCCCCTTGAATTAGTGTTTATGCCCTCTACACAAGGGAGAGAGGGGTCCTATTTATAGGGTTAAAATTTGGAGTTAATTCCAATAGAAATTAGGAAAACATGTTTTAGTGAGATTTGGAGGGAGATATTCATTAGACAAGTGTCCCCTCAATATTAGAAAGCCTTAGGAGTCCTTTCCCAAGTGAAAAGGGGCTCAAAATGGGGAAAGAAGGAGGTTCTATCGGAGTTCGAAATTGAACAAGAATTGACGACCAGACAGATGGTCGTTTCTTAAAATGACGCCCGAGGAGGCGTCGTCATTTAAGTAATTGACGACTTGCAGAGGGGCGCTATTTAGAATTTAATACGAATTTCGGTCGGATTTAAAATCTCAGAATATGATAATGAAAATGACGACCTGACTATGTGCGTCAATTTAAAATGACGACATGCACCCCGTCGTGAATCAAAAATAATAAAAAAGCCAAAGGAAATGACGACCGCGCCCTCGGGTGTCAATTGAAATGACGTCCGCGTGGGGGCCGTTATTTCAAAACATGCAAAACAGGGCCATATTTTATTTCTCAATATTATTTTCTCATATTTTAGGTGGACGTGCATCTAACTGTGCTGATTCCAATTACTATTTTTTCGTATTTTTCTGACACCCGGAAGGCCACCAAATCACCCCTAAAAGAGGGTGAGAAATAATATTAAAATATTTCAATTTGAAATTGACGACATTTACCATGTCATCATTTTCCCTTTTTTATTTTTTTATTTTATTTAAAATCAATTAACGTCCTCTTTCATGTTGTCATTTCTAAAAAATTCCAAAAAAAATCTCAGAAAATCTAGAAAAATAGGAAAAAAATAAAGAATGGACACCTCCTCAAAGTGGTGTCATTTTCTTTTTTATTTTCTTTAATTTTCTAAAAATAAATGACGTCCCCCCTCACCCCGTTAATTCTTAGAAAATTCGTAAAAATAGAGAAAAATACCCAGAAAATCCAAAAAAATATGAAAAAAAGGAAAAGGGAGAAAAAAAGGAGAAATCCAAGAAAATAGGAAAAACCACTCAAACAAAATTAATTTGAGGGTCAAATTGGGGTATTACGAGGTAATATGAGATGTGCTCACAGTAACGTCAATTTTGGCGTGTCTACAGCTGTCCCGCCTTGGCGTCTGCTTTGCAAGGGAGCATAGCGAACTGAAAAGTAGATGCCAAGGTGTGATGAGACACGCGATCGACATCACCTGATGAGAATTAAATCAAAAGCTCGAGATGAAGTAATCTCGGTAAATTCAATGAAATCAACGATGTTTGGATAAAAGAGGGAGTGTGCACGCGGACATGAAAAGGAATAATCAACTTCCAGCGCGGTAGAAGTATCCCAGGTCACAAATCTATAGGTTTCACCATTGGGGAGCGGTTACCAGCCAATGTGGACGTGCTGCAACCAAGGTGGATCAAAGGAAAATGATTGAAATAAGAGGATATAAATCTAAATAAGGAGCTTTCGATAAAATAACCCGAAACAGCGACAAAACGAACTGAGGATTCCATTCAGTAATGAATATCTTATATCTGGAAAGATTAAGATCAATTTGACTCTCCAAATCAGCTTATCAGAATGATTTTTCACTGTTGATTCAAATTCCTATATGAATACATGCTGGGTTAAAATGAAAAATTAAAATAAATTAAAATATAAGATAATCAAGGATAATATTGCTAAGCTGTCAAGACTGAGTCAAGAAATTGATTTCGCGAGCTGATACTGAGCCGAAGCCCGTTTATCCGCGCACCAACTCGTAAAAGGGAACGATCGTCCCCAAACTTAGACGGCTCAACGACCTATCCGTATGACTAAGATTCTCTGAAATCATCATTATTTTTGATGAAGGGGAACTCAAATTTCAGATTTACCAAAGCCACAAGGTCCTTGATATAATCTAGTAGTGTATGTAACATATAGTAAAAATGCATACAGGGGAGATGGTGATAGCAATAAGCATGGTGGGGAACTGAGATGATGTGCAAACACTGTGGGACTTTGATGATGATGATGCCCAGTCGGTGGGACCAAGAGCTTCTTACCCTGCGCTCAAAATTTCATTAGCCAAGATATAAGGAAGATAACAAGCAATGAATAAGGCATTTAAGCATAGCATGGAATCAGTAGCATGAAAGCTTTTAACAACATTATATAGCAATGAAAAGCATCATGAAAAACATCATATATGAAGCAGGAGATCATTCCAAGTATTTTTGTTTAATGTTGTCATGAGGATGACAATCTTGGCAAAGTAGAAATAATCAGAGAAGCTGGCTCTTGAATGATTGGAGTGATGCGCAGAGCACCAGAGATAATTAGATTGACGTGAATAATCAGAGTGATACCCCAAGTGCCAGGGATGATCAGATTGAAGTGCACAGGGCGACATATCATGAGAATATTGGGAAGAATCAAAAGATTGATAGCAATGAATAAGATGACTCATCCCGTATTCTTGGTCCTTACAAAGGAATTGTCCCTGCAAAAGTACCATCAACAAAATACAATGCATTTTTTTTTGGATTTTGAAATATGCAAATTTTTATGTTTTTTTATATAAAAAAGTATTCAATTTTTTTTTATAGATTTTAGAAAATATTTGATTTTTTTAGATTTTTGAAAATATTCAATTTTTGTTAGATTTTTACTTAAAAAATATTCAACTTTTTTAGATTTTGGTTTAGGAAATATTCAACTTTTTTTTTGGATTAGGAAATATTCAATTTTTTTTGATTTTGGTTTAGGAAATATTCAATTTTTTTGATTTTGGTTTAGGAAATATTCAACTTTTTTTTGGCTTAGGAAATATTCAAGTTTTTTTTTAGATTTTGGTTTAGGAAATATTCAACTTTTTAAGATTTTGATTTAGACATTGTTAATGCGGCATCAAAGAGTATTTTTGAACTACTGGCTAGGGGTCCTTGTTCCTTCCCCTTTCGCTAAAACTGCCCAAAGCCGAGCGTGCATTGAAGGGTGGCGCCCTATAACCGACTGCCCTTGATTAACGGTGCCCCTACCAAGGCCATACCCGAGAAACATTCAGTCTCAGAGGGAGAAGAGAAGAATAATTGAGGATAAGCTTTATGCAGGATGGGAGACATCAGGATTTGAATTCCTTCCAAGGTATTTCCCCTCAAAGAGGTAGTCTGTTGCACCGGGGCTTTGTGCCTTTGATTTTGAGACCCTTGACATGCATACGACTAGGGTTTTCTCTGTGGAGACTTTGTCACTCTTGTCATGCCATAATTCATACTTTTGAATTTTTTAAAATTTTGACTTGATTTTCAGAATAGCCCTTTTTGGCTAGATTTATATCATGAAAACTAATTTCATTATTTTGGGTCAAGACTGCCCCTATTCGAGACTTCACTCGTATTGGGGATTACCTAGGTTGGTCATCTCATCCGTCAACCTCTTACTCCTGCATGCGGCCAAGTAAAGGAGAGAAAAGACTTTCAGATATACTCATGGCATGGCCAAAGTAGCAACGGTGTTTACCCAAAGGAGCCGGCTAAGAACGCCGTGAAGTGTGTGGAATGCCCAGCTAAGGGTTGCTCTTAACAAGTGGGGAGAGAATGTCGAATTCCCAGCGTGGGGTTTTTATTAACCAAAGGTGCTGCAGAAGCAAGCCTAAAGACTCTTTTATGAGATTTAGTAAAGATAAAGATACGACATAGGATAAATGTCTTGACTACCACTCTTAATCTTGTTAAGAAGCACTTCATTTTGAAAATCATGCGTGGAGCAATGAGATAATGATATCATAAAAATGCTTACTTACGTCAACATATTACCTTGCGATCTTTGTTCATGGGACACGATGCCTAGGGAGAATCAGTGGGAAGCCTACAAGATCCGGACGTGAGGGTGTGCAGGGGCACGATGCCCAAAGAGTAAGATCCGGGGGTTCCAGAGGAAGAAGATGGAAAGGGGCACGATGCCCAAGGGATAGAGAGAGGGATGAAGGATCCGGAGGTTCCGGAGGAAGAAGATAGAAAAGGGTGCGATGCCCTGGGTGAAAGTCTGGAGGTTCCGGAGGAGTAGAATCAGAAAGGGCGTCATGCCCTAAAAGGAGGGATAAAACACCTGGAGGTTCCAGGGAAATAGCAGGAAAGGGGACGCGATGCCCCGGGAGAATTAGGGAGGAAAAACTTGGAAGGATGCGATGCCCTGTGGGGAGTGGACTAGAAGAGGATGAAGGATCCGAAGGTTCCGGAGGAGGAAGATAGAAAAGGGCGCGATGCCCTGCAAGAAAGTCCGGAGGTTCCGGAGGAATGAAACACCATGGGGTGCGATGCCCCAGAAGAACAAGAGAGAAATCCGGGGAATGTGGATGCAATAGTTGGAAAGGGGCGTGATGCCTTGAGGGATGATCGGAGGGGGCACAATGCCCGGCGAGTGTAAGGGGACTTGGAGATCCCGAAGATAGAGGTGGAGGATACAGGAAACGTGGGGGATCTGGAGGTTCTGGAAGGCGGGGAAGATACGAGTTCGGAAACTCGGGGAAAAAGGAATACAAATGCATGCGAATGCAACAGAATAGATGCGATGAATGCATGAAATGCAAAGAATGTAAAGAACATGAAGGGCGAGAGGATGAGATCCTCCTCCTTTCCCCCGGAATGGCCCACGAAGAATCGGTGATAGACAGGAATATGGATGGCATTGAATAGAAGGTGGATAGAATAGTGGAAGGCCCCTTAGCACCAAGATAACCGCCCCTCCATGGCAGTGAAAGTGTATAGCCAATTGGCCCAATGGATAAAGCAAGAGCCCGTGACGAAGCTTCAACAATAAACGACAACTTCCTTGGAGGGAAAAGAACAATAATGTGAGGGTGTTGAAGAGTTAGAACATGAAGCATCGTGTTGCCCAGGGATTGTGACATATAAAAAGTGTTGAACAGAATGGGCATTCGTCCCTTGTATGGAAGAATGGGTTCAAGATTTGAAAGTTGGAACAAGGGGTGCCCTGCCCGGCCTTTGGGCACGAACTTACACGGCATCAAAGCTTGACATTCTCTCTTAGTGAGCAGTGGCCGGGACTTGGCCTGTTCGATCATGCTTGGCACAACAACCCGGATTGGCATCCGGCAAATAAACTCTTGCATCTTGAATAGCATGGCCATGGCCAAATCCTTCTTGCCCGGCTCTTGATCATCTTCGGCACAAGTACTTGCAGAAGCACTCCTATTCTGAGTGGTAGAGGAAGCAGAGGCGGAAGGCTCCATGGATGGTGGAGGTGTAATGGAAGGTGTTGGAGAAGGGGTGAGTGGAAACAGAGGTTCAAACACGTCGAGCTTCTCCCTTTGCTCAGAAGCAGTCGGGGTTGGCTCGAGTGCAAAAAGGGATGGATCCTGCTTAGGATTAGCCATGGGTAAGGGTGAATGGATAGATGAAGGAACATGCAAAGTGGGTTTTGGGGTTAAAGGGATAATGGAGGGCCGAGGTGGCGGTGATGGAAGGTTAATTGGGGAAGGTTCGATGGTGGGCTCGGTGGAAGCCGATGGGGTAGAGGCTAATGGCGGATTGGGTGGAGGTTTAGTGGAAGGCTCGGCGGAGGCCGGTGGAGTGGAGATAAGCTTGGATGGCTTGGCGGGAGTTAGTGAAGTGGAGATTAGTGGAGGTTCGGTGGAGGCCGATGGAGTAGAGGTCGAAGGTGTAAAAGGAGAGGGTTTGGTGCGTAGGAAGCGTCGGATGATGTGAGAAGTATTAGGTACAGGGGAAGGCGCATGATGCACCGGTGTGGGTGACTGGAGTATCGACCCATCATCATAGCACCAATTGGTCTCATAAATGGGGTTAGGGATAGTGGCTTCATCCTGAGCAAGGGGTTCATCGGGTGGCAATGGAGGGAGTGGGAAACGAAGGAAACTTGAAAGGGGTGCCTGTGGAATTTCAACATTTCGTGCCGTCTCCAAATCTTCATCTTCATCAAAAACATCAAGTGGACACCGTGGTGGAGGCATAATAATAGGTGGTGGAGGATTTTGTGGAGGATCATGTGAAAGTGGAGGTAGATGGTCATGATATTGTGGAAAATTCTGTGGAGGTAAATGTGAAGGTGGAGACGGAGGGCCAGATAAATGAGCAGGGTGGATGAGTGGAGGGTGAACGACATCCACTTGATTTTTGATATCTTGCTCACACGTGTTATTGATGCCATTCTCTCTTATCTCCTTCCAATCTTTTTCTAACTTAGCGATGTTATTCATGAAATCATGAAGAGGATTGACTTGAGATGAAGGAGGAGCGGGCCGTGGGCTGGTGAGCCTCTTAAGTTGTTCCTCCATGGAAGCAATTCTATCAAAGATACTTTGCTGGAGGGGTGTAACATGAACATTGGAAGGTTGGCATGATTGCCTTGGAGGGGTGGCTTGATATGACGGCCGTGGATGAGGGTTAATAGGATGACCCGCTAAAGGACACGGACGGGCTAAATTACAAGGAATAAATGGACCTTGGCGCCGTGAAGGATGAGAAATATAAGGAGGCGGGTGATGGGCCACTCTAATAGGAGTATGTGTCGATGAAGGAGGCGGGTGATGGGCCATCTGAATAGGAGTAGGTGTGGATGAAGGAGGCGGGTGATGGGCCATCCGAATAGGAGTAGGTGTGGATGAAGGAGGCGGGTGATGGGCCATCCGTATGGGATTGGAAGGAGGATGCGGAGAGGATGTGCCCTCGACAATAGCCTTAAGGGCTTGGATTTCTTGAGGGGTGAGATAATCTAATGCACGAATGAATTGAGAGACCTTCTCGTCGTTGGGAGGAGACGGTCCCGAAGGAATAGATGCTCGCGATTGAGGCGAGGGACCATGGGATTGGACATTGCCCATGGGCTGGGCAATACCATAGGAATGAGGGCGTGGTCCCCTAGAATGATTGCGGTGAGAATTATGGAATTGAGGATTATATGCTATGCTTGGTTGTGCATCCTCGTGAGCATAATTAAGATTGAACATGTTATTTTGTCTATCAAGGTAAGCCATTATGCAATCAAAGTTCAAGCAAAACAATTTGCAAAGAAGCACACGAGTTGGAATGGTTACCCTTGATTTTTATTTATTTATTTGAACCTTGGTGAATTAATGACTTTTAACAAACTTTCGGAGTGATTCACACAAGGGAGGAACCTAGTTTCAATGTAAGTTCACTTCGATGCCAACTAAGAACACTCTCTCACCATGCATACGCCAACTAAACCCGGGACTTCAAAGGTACAACCTGCCCGGCGTCCGTGAGGGAATCCACGGGTGCGGGGACTTACGGAGGCTTGGTTTAGGAATTTCCGGTCCAATGAGATGGAATGCTAAATGGAGGGTCCTTCCTTCACCAAGAGAGGGTAAGATCTCCTAAAAGGGGGAGGAGGTCTCCCAAACCAAATGCAAAGATGAATGCAAAAGTAATGCAAAATAGAGACAATATATATGCATGAACAGGATATGATAAGAATGAGGCAGAACATACACAGAAAAAGAGCTCACTGCGGACACTCAGGGAAATGATGCCCTGATCCCTGCCGCCATATGATGAAAAGGTGCCCCCGTGAGGGGCGTCAATTCTTGTGAAAATTTTTTAATCCCCTGTGAAATTGAAATGGCGTTCTGGACCCTGTCGTCAGATGTAGAAACAGCGCCCCTGTGAAGGGCGTCAATTCGTGTGCTTTTTCTTTTTCTTTTTTTTTAAAAGGAAAACTAAAACAGCGCCCGTCACTATGCCATCAATTCTTGAAGGGAGGCCTTTGTAAATGGGCGTCAATTCCTGTGAAAAGGGAAATAGCGCCCTGCACCCTGTCGCTATATGGAGAAACAACGCCCCTGTGAAGGGCGCTAATTCCTTCTGTCCCAGAAACACTCCAACAGCCAGAAAGCTCAAACAGTGATGAAAATACTAATAGGAAGGAATGAAAACACCCACAATCACAAGATAAGAATCATGGCAATCAATAAGAACATGAAATGGGATATAGCATGCTCATCATCATTTTTTTTGGAAAAATAGAATTTCTAAAAATCTATCAAACTAACAAATCACATAGGGAGAGTGCTACGTGGAGCACAAAAGGAGGCGCACCGTGGGTGCAAAAGGGGAGATGGCACACGTGGGTGCCCAAGGGGAAGGGTAATCAAAAGAAAAATAAAAGGAGTCCCACCGTGATCGTCAATTTGTAGATTCTAAGAAATCCACTTAAGGAAAAACTAAGAAATAATTAAAAGGGAAAAAGAAGAATGGAATGAAGATCGGAGAAGAGGGGAGCATGCGAGGATGCTAAAGGGAATGTGATCACCAGAGACGCGAGGGCCTCAAAGGATATAAACAATAACAATAGGGAGGGATTGTGAATATAAATACCTCAAAAGGATGCGGTGGTGATTGTGAGTGCTTTCCTTCTCTTCCGATCGGTCGGCCGATGAAGAGAGTTCTTCTTGTTGATTACCCTTGCAAAATTAACAAACACTAATAAAAGAATATGGATTAGAACCAAGGTGAGTGTAACATCAAATTCACAATAAAGACGAGTATGAAAATCATGTATAAGAACACACCTTGTTGGGTGTTGGCCCTTAAACCCCTATGCAAAAGGGTATGGGAGATTATTATGAATGATAAGATAAAGGAGAGTGCAAGTGTTGCACTAAGGAGATCTCAACATGGTTGAGATGATAAAAATAATGAAAGAAGAGAAAATAACATGATGCATGCAAACTACTTCATAAAAGAAACAAAAGAGATTAAGGGAGGGATAAGCTTATTGATATGTTTCTCCAAAAGGGGCTTTATATCTTCAATTTGCTCCAAGGAAGAAGAGGCTCCAAATCTTCAAGAGGGGAAGAAGATCTCCATGGATGAAGCTTTAAGCATGTGGGAGTCTTCTCCTTGAGCCTCCAATCTCACAGCACCTCCCCTTGAATTAGTGTTCATGCCCTCTACACAAGGGAGAGAGGGGTCCTATTTATAGGGCTAAAATTCGGAGTTAATTCCAAGGGAAATTAGGAAAACATGTTTTAGTGGATTTGGAGGGAGATATTCATTAGACAAGTGTCCCCTCAATATTAGAAAGCCTTAGGAGTCCTTTCCCAAGTGAAAAGGGGCTCAAAATGGGGAAAGAAAGAGGTTCTGTCAGAGTTCGAAATTGAACAAGAATTGACGACCGGATGGTCGCTTCTTAAAATGACGCCCGAGGAGGCGTCGTCATTTAAGGAATTGACGACTTACAGAGGGGCGCTATTTAGAATTTAATACGCATTTCGGTCGGATTTAAAATCTCAAAATATGGCAATGAAAATGACGACCTGACTATGGGCGTCAATTTAAAATGACGACATGCACCCCGTCGTGAATCAAAAATAATAAAAAAGTCAAAGGAAATGACGACCGCGCCCTCGGGCGTCAATTGAAATGACGTCCGCGTGGGGGCCGTTATTTCAAAACATGCAAAACAGGGCCATTTTTCATCTCTCAATATTATTTTCTAATATGTTAGGTGGACGTGCATCTAACTGTGCTGATTCCAATTAATATTTTTTCATATTTTTCTGACACCCGGAAGGCCACCAAATCACCCCTGGAAGAGGGCGAGAAATAATATTAAAATATTTCAATTTGAAATTGACGACATTTACCCTGTCGTCATTTTCCCTTTTTTATTTTTTTATTTTATTTAAAATCAATTAACGTACTCTTTTATGTCCTCATTTCTAAAAAATTCCATAAAAAATCTTAGAAAATCCAGAAAAATAGGGAAAAATAAAGAATGGACGCCTCCTTAAAGAGGTGTCATTTTCTTTTTTATTTTTTTTAATTTTATTAAAAATAAATGACGCCCCCTCTCACGCCGTTAATTCTTAGAAAATACGTAAAAATAGAAAAAAATACCCAGAAAATCCAAAAAAAATAGGGGAAAAAAGGAAAAGGGTGAAAAAAATGGAGAAATCCAAGAAAAATAGGAAAAACCACTCAAACAAAATTAATTTGAGGGTCAAATTGGGGCATTGCGAGGTAATATGAGATGTGCTCACAGTAACGATAATTTTGGCGTGTCAACACTCCCCTCATCTCCTGTGATATAGGTGGTGTAACCTTTGACCGTGCCCTCCTTGACTTAGGAGCTAGTGTCAACCTTTTACTCACCTCTGTTTATGAGCAATTTGATATAGGAGAACTCAAGCCAACCCCCGTCATTCTCCAACTGGCCGAACGCTCAGTCAAGACCCCTCGAGGTTTGATAGAGGATGTGATTGTGAAAGTCCATGATTGCTACTTCCCCGTTGATTTCCTCATTCTTGACATGGCCTCCTGTGGACGCACTTTTCGACACGCTCGTTCGTTTGTTTCTTTAAGTTGGTTTATTTGGTGGGTTTATTCGTTTATTAAGTGCGTGGGCGTGCCAGTCACAAAGTGATGATTTATTATGCGCTCGATCTGACTAATCAGACGATTGTGTGGTTCGTGTCGGGACCAAAACCCGCCGCGCCATAAAGGTCACAGCGTCATTTAGATCCCCTCGGAGAGTGGAACACCCTTGATTAATCGCCGGGAATCAGGGTCTCATGGCCAGGAAACTATATCGAGAGAAATAAGCCGATAGCGGTCTCGAATCAGTCGGAAAGCCCGATGTCTAGGGAAGCAAGCATTCGAAATATGTCGGTCACTCAAGGGACCATTTTGATATTCGACGAGCGTCCGGCTTCAAAAAATCATGATCGTCACGGGGAAAACCGGAGCATATGTATGCCGGGGTACGACAAGTTTATTGTTCAAAGGGATATGAGACATTCGGTTGAATCTCGGTTAGAGTGGTTAGAAATCAGCGAGTTTATTGGCCCGGTGCGAGATCGAGTCAGGACCATTCCGGGGGCGCCTCCCGCGGTCCAAACGAGGCTTGCGTAGGCATCATTAATATTTCCGGTGCCGAAGGGCAGCGGGAAAGTGTCCTGGGACTATATTCCAAAACAAAGATGTGTACAGAGATAGCTGGCTATAGGCCTAGGATGTGGGTCAGGCGATGACCATGGTTGGGGTGAACCCGAGGTCCAAATGTGACTCACGAAGGTCTTATTGATATTCCCACACGTAGGGTTCGGGGAAGACGAGAGCCGTCTCGTTCCATTCGGATTTTGTCGGTCATACACAGACCATTTTATGTTCGGACAAAGGTCCGTATAGAAAACAAGACGGTGACAGGAGCGAATCCATGTAAATGTCTACCGTGAGTACGGAAAATTTAATGCAAGCGCGGGATTAGATCCCGGTATATATATATGTCGGCCACTAACAGACCATTCGTCGTTCGGACGAGAGTCCGCATTTGAAGCGTCAAAGAGGACGATAAAGCCATACGAATATCTGCCGTAGGTACGGCATGTTTCATGTGGGTACGGGATTGGATCCCGGCATATATGTCGGTCACTAACGGACCATTCATTATTCGGACGGAAGTCCGTATTAGTAGCGTCGAGGATGGCGATAAAGCCGTACGGATGTTTGCCGTAGGTGCGGCAAGTTTAATGTGGGTGCGGGATCAGATCCCGATAAAGATGGGTCAAGCTAACGAACTATCGGCCCGGGATAAGTTCAGATCATGGTCACATCCGGGCGAGGGCTCCCGAGATCCAAGTCCAATCTAGTGGGGCTTCATTACTTTTCTCTTCAAACACAGTCCGGGGAAGCGGATTGGTCGGTGTGGAGCCCGAACTCGCCATAGTGCGCCTTCGCACGTGGATCGACGTGCGCGGTCAGGTCGCGGGGTTCGACCTGCCCGGTCAGGTCGCGGGGGTCAAGGGGGTAGTGCCCCTTGCGGGGGTCTCCGGGGGCGGAGCCCCCAGAATAAAATTTCGATTATGACAGAGGCAGCTTACATTCTTTCATTTCTTTTTATTGATTTAGGTCTCTTCGTTTATTTTATTTAATAGTTTTAGGCCTTTTATTTTA
Organism: Amorphophallus konjac; assembly: GCA_022559845.1. Taxonomy (NCBI): domain Eukaryota; kingdom Viridiplantae; phylum Streptophyta; class Magnoliopsida; order Alismatales; family Araceae; genus Amorphophallus; species Amorphophallus konjac. The sequence goes on along the minus strand of CM040122.1, from coordinate 163,784,646 downwards.
TTTAGCTAATTATGTTACCCCTTTTTTTTAATGAGGCATGCCGGTTTAACGAAGCAAGTGGGCACGCCGGTAAAGGGGATGCCAAGGGGGTGCGCCGGTTAAGGGAATGCCAAGGGGGCGCACCGGTTAAGGGAATGCCAAGGGGCGCGCCGGGATAGGGAGTGTAATATGATAGGATCGGTGCAATGGATTCAGAGCGGGGGTGAATGAATCCCACCCTTCAAAAACTTTTCGCTCAATAAAAGACTAGAACACTATCAAGGCAAATAGACAATATGAAGAACAAGATAAATTCTCTTTTAAACCACTGAGCAAATATATAAGATGCACCTAAACAAGCAACTAGCGGAAGCAACACAGATAGAAACGAGAATGCTAAGGCAACATGTGAAGGAGGTAGAAGACAAGGAGCAAAACACAACCACACTGCACAGAGGATTTTTAGGTGGTTCGGTCACCAAGACCTACGTCCACCCCTCACTCCCAACCGGAGTGAGGCTTCCACTAGCAATGCTAGAACAGCAGACTCAGTCTGCAAACACTTGCTGCCAAATAGCTTGACTAGGGGAACAACCTCCCCTCTTCCTCCAGACCGGAGGGACACCCCAAGTGACTCCCAGCCACTTGAAACCAGAGACTAGGTCTCTCTTCCTCCAGACCAGGAGGGAACGCACCAGTGACACCCAGTCACTGCCAACAGAGACACAAGTCTCTCTTTATCCAACCCGGAGGGAACACCTGGACTTGCAACCCACAAGACCAGAACCGGAGATGAATCTCCCTTCCTCCAAACCGGAGGGGAACCCACAAGTGATAACGTGTCACTAGCAGACCGGAGACAAGTCTCCCTTCTCTTGAGACCACAAGAGGAACACCGATCTCTAACCAGAGAATCGGAAAGCACAGTTGATCAAATAAAAGGAAAACAAGAAATGAAAATACAGCAATCGGAAAGCTAGAAACGCAATGCAAAATGTAGCTCTCACAGGAGCAACTGGATTGGATCTGATCCAAGTCCAGTAGATAGATCTTCAATAAAATATTCTTTCTTCTTCTCCACGAACTCTCTCTCTTTCTCTTCTTCTTCTTTTGCTTTCACACTCTGCCTCTCTGCTCTTTTTCTTCTTCTTCTTCTTCTTCTGCTCACACTCTGCCTCTCTGCACTTTTTCTTCTTCTTCTTCTGCTCATAGCCTCTCTGCTGCTCTCCCTTTCTTCTATCACTCTCTCGATCAGCCCTCTTCGATCTGTCTTCTACGGATGAAGAAACTTCACATATATATATCAGCAGCAACTAGGGCGTGTGCCCCCTTTATCTAGAGGACATCTCGGATCACGTGCCAGGTGCCAACCTCGGATCACGTGCCCATTCATCAACCTGACTCATCTGTAGGCAGAGACAAAGAAATGCAATTAGTTAGTTCAGGCTCTTAACACAACGTGTATAGACTTTAGAAGCAGCAAATAAGCAAGTATGTACAACGTGAGAGTGTGTAGACTTGAAGCCCTTCAAGCGACCTCAGTGTACAGACTTGCAGAATGATGCATTAACATAGCAGAGTGGAATGAGTGGACTTCTGTGTAAAGCATGAAGTAATCGAATGTGTAGACTTTAGAAGCAGCAATTAAGCAAGTGTGTACAATGTGAGAGTGTGTAGACTTGAAGCCCTTCAAGCGACCTCAGTGTACAGACTTGCGTGGGTAAGATGCATGAACAAGCCATAGCCAGTGTATAGCCTTAACCGATGCATGAATAGTGCACCGATGTATATACTTGGAGAACTGATGCATGAACAGTGCGCTGATGAATAGACTCTGATGTAAAGGCTTGAGTTACACAAGCAGTGTATAGACTTCACGATGCACACCCATATCCAATGTATAGACTTACCCCTTGAAGATGTACAGACTTTGAAGACTTCGAAGCCCCACGATGTATAGACTTTGAAGCATGTGAACATGGGGACAATGTACAGACTTCACTTCGTGCTAGCTATAGTACAATGTCTAGACTTGATGCAGCTTCAAAGCACAATGTGCAGACTTGATATGAAGGAATGCAAATGACTCTGTACAGACTTGGATGCTTGTGTATGCATGAGGGTAATGTATAGACTATACATATGCACACTAGCGAGTGAATAGACTTGGCTACAGCATCAAAGTATGCACAACATAAAAGATGCCTTCTTCCTAGGCGTTTGATTCAAAAGTGACGCCACTTGTGGTGGTCATCAAATTCCAAGTTCATCTGAATGTATAGACTTCCTTCGGCACAAAGGCAACTTAATGATGTATAGATTTTGTACTCTGAACGACAAAGCAGGCTGTACAGACTTTGAGAATCCTGAAGGCCAATGTACAGACTTGGAACGAAGACCAATGTGTAGACTTCAAAGCAGATGCCAAGGCCATGTACAGACTTGAAGTGAAAACCAATGTATAGACTTTATGAAAGCATATGTCAAGGCTGTACATACTTGAAGAGACGCAAGGTGAGATAGAGCTGGCTGTACAGACTTTGGATGACGATGCACTGTACGCAAACGCTGTATAGACTTGATAGCGTGAGACGCTGGAAGAGACGATCGGATGTACAGACTTTGAAGATGTGGGCGAGACAATGTATAGACTTTGGAAAATGTAGACTGGGCAATGTACAGACTTGGTTCGTGCAAGCTACAGTGCATTGTTTAGACTTGATGCAATGCAGAGGCTGTATAGACTTGGTGAGCGCCAAGGCATTGTACAGACTTCAATGACTCATGCAAGCTACATGACAGTGTGAAGACTTGTGTTCTGAATGTAGGCGAAGGAAAGGAATGTATATACTTGCTCAGTTGATAACGTAGGTAAAGATGGGAAGCAATGTATAGACTTTAGATGTGTGAAACACACTGACTGTATAGACTTCAGCTAAGCAAGCTACAGGGCAATGTATGGACTTGATGAACGATGCAAAAAGCTCTGTACAGACATGATGCAAACTGGATGTGCAGACTTTGTAGCATGCAATGTATAGACTTCAACTAAGCGTGAAGCACAGACAATGTATAGACTCTACGAGCAAGAGGCAATGCTGACTGATGTATAGACTTGCTAAGTGATGCACATGTGACGATGAACAGACGATGTATAGATGTGTGTAAGAAGCAAGGCAATCTGATGTGTAGACTTTCTCCACACAGTGGCGTGCAACTAAACGATGTGTAGACTTCAGAAATGCATAGAGACGCTACAGCGTGACAGCGTCGACGCAGCAGTTCACCCTGATGTGAAGTTAGATCTGGGTCAGTTCAGTGGGTCGACGTAGTGACCCCATGCGTCAACGCATCCAACCTTATCTTCAAAGCCATCTGAGGCATTTCAAGGCTGCGTCAACCTCGTGGACTCAATGGGTTGATGCCATCTGAACTACTTACGAGATGTATAGACATGCGAATTTGATGTAAAGACTTGAGGGGGGTCGACCCATCTAAGAAGGGGTCGACCCACAGAGCTAGCACACTCATGCATTCTCCACAGAATAAATCAGTTATATGCATTCATGTTGCTATCATTCAATGTGATGTTCTTAGCAAAACAATATGGTGACTCATTTATGTTGCTATCATTAAAACACCACATAATCATCAAAGCACAAGGGACACAACATTTCATGCACACATGCATATGGTGACTGATAGTGTTTGCTATCATCAAAACCACAGGGGCACAATAATTACAGGCTGATTCTCTCTCTTATTTTCTAGTGTGAGAAACTCTGGTGTTTCCCGCCCTTCCGATCATCGTCGTGTCTGGTACCCTCCCCTCCCCCCCGGCCATGGCCGGAGTGGCGGGGGCTCCCTCCTCCATGATGAAGTTTCCAGAGGAGGCTTTTTCATCTTCTGTTGCTATTCCTCGCCATACCTTTGCTCAGGCGCTGATGGAGTCCAGGCAGGGACCGAAGATTGAAATCCCAGTTAAGGAACCTGCATTTACAGACCGAGGGGAGCCGGCGGTGTATTTCTCTAAGAAGGATATTCAAGCATCAATCCAATTCTTATCTTTCTCTATCGTTGCCAAATGTGCTTATGGCCATCCTGCTTTTTTGGACATCAAGAGTTTCTTGATGCAGCGGCTAAAGATCTCTTCAGAAGTTATAATTAGCAAGCTAAATCCAAGACATCTCCTGTTGCGGCTTGACAGTGAAGCGGATTTTATGAAGCTTTTAATACAGAAAAACCTTTATATAAGAGGCTTTTTGTTTCGTTTCTTCCGATGGACATCGGACTTTAATTTTGATGCAGACCCTCCGACTGTTCCTGTTTGGATTGGCTTTCCAGCCTTACCGGCTAATTTGTACCATGAAGACTGTCTTCGGTCAATAGCTGGAAATTTTGGCGCTGTCCTGCGTATACATGAAAAATCCTTGGCATTATCAGACACGTCGGAGGCCCTGGTATGTGTAGAAATGGACCTATCAGCCCCGCGCAATGAGCGGCTTTGGATTGACTTGGATGGGGTTGGCTACTGGCAAAAAGTGAGCTATAGCCGTGTTCCGGCGCTTTGCTCTTCCTGTCACAAGCTGGGGCATTCAGAGGATGAATGTAAGAAGAAACAGGGCAGGATGGCCCGGATCCAAATGGTTCAAGAACCTGTTGTTTTGAATTCAAGACAAACTTATCGGCCAAGGCAGGATGGTCTGTTAACTGTTCGACAGAATGTGGCAATTGATAATAAATTTAAGCTGTTGGAACAGATTGGTATTCCGGTGGAAGTGCTACAGGATTCCAATCTACCGATCAGCAATGACCATAATTTGGTGACTAAGGAGGGGAAGTCCTTAGGCCTGGACACAAATACAGGTAGCCAGTCTGCACCCCCCCCAACATCATTTAGAGCATCAAATGTTGCCTATCAGTATGGAGAATAGTAAGATTCAGGAAATATGTAACCTGAGTGATCAAGGCAGTGGTATCAGTGAGTCTTTTTTACCCACTAAGGAGATGAAATTGATTGAAAAGGATACTGCTGTTGTGGTGGAATCAACATCTGGAACAGAAGATTCAAGTAAACTGCAAATGAATGAGCTATTAATGATCAACAAGCAGATATCAGAAAAAGCATTGCAGGACAATGACTTCATGCAGTCACATCATCAATTGCATTGTGCTGAAATTGTTGGTAAGCAGCAAGATAAGGGGATCATCACTAGATCTAAAGCTAGATCCATGGAAGATTTTCCCTGGGAGACTCAATGATTCTGTCGTCATTAGTTTGGAATATTCGTGGAGTAGGGAATTCTAGAACCCGAAGATGTCTGAAAGAAATTGTGCAATCCAATAAGGTCGATCTTGTGGCCATCTTGGAACCTATGGTGAGTTTAAATAAAGCCCCGCCCCTGGGGAGGTACATAAAGCTTGGGGGTTTTGCTTGCAGTAGCCTCCAAGACCCAAAAATTTGGGTGTTCTGGCATGATAGTTTTAATTTGGAGATTATTGATTCCTCCTCTCAACACTTAACTCTTGGCTTGAAGAAAGGTGATTCTTTTGTACATATTACTCCTTTGTGTATGCTTCTTGTGACCCTAACCAAAGACAGTCTCTATTCAACGATATTACCTCTTTTGCTATTTCTGTTTCAATCCCTTGGCTGATAGGGGGGGATTTTAACTGTGTTCTTCGCCCCTCAGAGAAAGTAGGGGGTGGAATGCCAGCCTTAGCTGCCATGGCTGATTTTAACAGTTGCTTAGGCTCTGCTGGCCTGACTGATATTGGTTTTATAGGAAATGCTATGACATGGACTAATAACAGAATTGGTTCTGCAAATATCAAGTCTAGGCTTGATAGAGTGATAGTGAACAGCTTTTGTCTATCCTCTTTTCCCCAGTTGACTGTTAAACACCTTCCTAGAGGTCCTTCGGACCATGCTCCCTTATTACTTCATATGGATAAATTGCTTAGCAATCCAGGCCGCTTCATTTTTCAGAAGATGTGGTGTACACATGATTCTTTTCATCAGCTTGTCTCAGACACCTGGCAGCAAACTCAAACTTATGACCCTAATCCTTTGACAAGGTTCTTTATCAAGCTAAAGACAGTAAAGGCTTCACTTCGTAGTTGGAATAAAGAAATTTTTGGGGATATTAATTCAGCAGTAAATTCTGCAAAAGCTGATGTACAATCAAAGCAAAGCTCTTTCGACTCTGATCCTTCTCAAGATAATAAGGTTAGGTTGAATGCTGCCAATGCTAATCTTAGTCAAGCTCTATTCAGGGAAGAAATTTTTTGGAATCAGAAATCCCGGGTTGACTGGATAGAATGTGGTGATAGAAATACCTCCTTCTACCATGCTGTTGCACAGTGTAATAGGAGAAGAAACATTATTAGAAGGCTAAAAGTTGGGGAATCTAATGAATGGTGTTCTGATCAGGAAAATCTAAGGAAACATGCTGAGAATTACTTCAAAAGCCTTTTCTCTTCTGAGAGTCACCTCATGGACTCTGAATTACTGAATTGCATCCCACAGGTTGTCACTGAAACTCAGAACTTAGTTCTATGTGCTCCGCCTAGTCGTTCAGAGATCCGAGAAGCAATATGGTCCTTAAAAGGTTCTAGTTCCCCTGGTCCAGATGGATTCTCTGGGGAATTTTTTACAGCAGTATGGGAAATTATTGGACAGGATTTCTGTGATGCTGTTAATGTTTTCTTCCAAGGCTTTCCCTTGCCAAGAGGAATATCTTCTTCTCTCATTACTCTTATACCCAAGGTACATGAACCTAAATCATTCAATGATTTTCGGCCTATCAGTCTATGTAATTTCACTTACAAAGTTATCTCCAAGATCATTTCAGAAAGATTGGCTCCTCTTCTTCCTAATATAATTTCAAAGGAGCAGGGTGCTTTTGTGAAAGGGCGGTTTATCTTGGATAATGTATCTCTTGCTAGACAGCTGATGATGGATATTAACAGGAAAGTTAGGGGTCATAATATGATATTCAAGCTGGACATGGCTAAAGCATATGACAGAATGGAGTGGGATTTTGTTTTAGCAGTGATGAGAAAGTTTGGTTTCAGTACTAGATTCACTTCTCTAATTGGTATGCTTCTATATAACTGCTGGTTCTCTATTAACTTCAATGGTATTGTTTCTGGTTTCTTCAAATCCAGTAGAGGCATCAGGCAAGGAGATCCTATAGCACCTTATCTTTTTATAATAGCTTCGGAGGTTTTAAACAGAGGTTTATCAGCCCTATTCCAAACTGGGGGTCTTAAGGGCTATGTTGGGCCCAGAAGGACAATGCAGATTTCCCATTTATTATATGCAGATGACACCCTAGTTTTTTTAAATGCTAGCAGAAGAAACATAAGGGCTTTTCAACAGTTTATCAATTTATATGAAGGTAGCTCGGGACAAAAGGTTAATGCAGCCAAGAGCTGCTTTATCCTGTCAGCTAAGGCCCCACTCTCATTAATACAAGCTATTCGGACACTTACTGGCTACAAGTACCAAGCTGAAGGAATCAAGTATTTGGGAATTCCTATCAAAAAGGGCAGATACCTATGTTCAGATTTCAAGTTCCTTATTGAAAGGATTCAGACCAAATTAGAAGGTTGGCAATCCAAGCTGCCTTCTCAAGCTGGCAGAGCAGTGCTTATAGACTCAGTCCTTAAAAGTATGCCAGTCTATCTTGCATCAGCTTGTTTTATCCCGAAAAAGATAGTCAATTTTATGGACAGCCAATGTGCATCCTTCTTCTGGCAAGGGGAACAAGGGATCAAGCGCAGGCATTGGATTGCTTGGTCACATATTCAGAAACCTCGCATAGAGGGTGGCCTTGGTATTAGGGACCTTTTAAGTGTCCAGATTGCCTTTGCTGTTAAGATGTTATGGAATATAGTTCATGGGTCATCACTGTGGTCTCAATATGCTAGACAGAGATTTATCAAAACTCATATCTCTAGCAGTAATAAATCTTTTCCTTCTGGTATGCCTCAATCTGTCTTCAGACAGGCCAGAGACATCTTACTCGAACATAGTAGGTGGTTTGTTGGGTCTGGAGAAACAATTGATTTCCTAAGAGACAATTGGACTGGGAATGGTTCTGCTTTCAGTACACTGCAGGCCAGTAATAGAAATAATGGGAATGTAATCCCTATCTTCCCTGTTAGAGATGTTCTCAGGAACACTCAGCATATGGCTTGGGGTCTTATTGGTAATGATTTCCATGTCCCTAATATCCAGCTTAATAATGAGGCTGATATCTATTATTGGATGAGTTCTGCTACAGGTAATTTCTCAATTAAATCAGCCTACAATCTCATTCGTACTAGAGGTATGAAAAGGCCAGCCTGGGCAAAATTGTGGCATTCTGCTTTCAATCCTAGAGCAGCTCTATTCATATGGAAGCTCATCCACCGGGCAATTCCAGTTGATAGCAGGGTTATGGACTGTGGTATTCAAATGGCTTCTAAATGCAATTGTTGTTTCCCTCCAAATCATGAAGACCTAAACCATGTGTTCATCAAAGGTGAATTGGCCTCGAAATTATGGGGCTGGCTGCTACCACTGATCAGTAACAAGATATGGCTGGGAGATCAAATTACGAGTAGGTGCTGGGATTTCTTATCTGCAACCAGTATGCTTTCAGCTTTTAGCTTAGCAGGCATGTTTGCAACCTTCCTCATGCTCTGGGAAATATGGAAGCAGAGATGTGCCTCAAAGTTTGAAGGGGCTTCAATCAATACTATTACCATTAAAAGGAAGATCCTTTCTTCAGTTCAGATGGCTTTGGATAAAATAAATTTTCACAGTCCTCTATCTCCTGCCAAAGTCAGATGCTTAGCTTCTTTTGGTCTGTCTCCTCGGGTACAGGTTAGGCAACCTATTATGGTCATCAGCAAACTGGCTAAACAGGGGTACACCTTACATGTAGATGGGGCATCAAAAGGTAACCCCGGCAGATGTGGTGGAGGCGGATGCATAAGGAATAATTCTGGTGATCTGATTATAGGATTTGCCTTCTATTATGGTGTAGGTAACAGTATCATGGCAGAATGCAGGGCTTTACATGATGGGCTAGCTATTGCTAAGCATAGTGGCATTAATCTATTGGCAATCTTTTCTGATTGCTCCCTGCTTGTGGAGGCATGTCGGCGTGGAAAATCTCCTTATTGGGCGTTTCACCCTTGGTGGAAGGAAACCTTAGCTCTCCTTCAAGAAAGTGGAAGTGAGATTAATCATATTTACAGAGAGGGGAATCAAGTAGCTGATTCATTGGCTTCATTTGCTTGTGGCAATACAACTAATCAACTCTATACCACAGCAAGTGAGTTACCACAGCAAACCAAGGGTGCCTTAAGAGTGGAAAAGGCAGGTTTGCCTTCTTTCTGTCATTTTTCGTTTTCTAGATTATTTTTCTTCAGCTGGGGCCTTTTCCCATATTGTATTGTTCGGACCTCATTATAAGCCCCATTCTTTTCAGGGGTTTGCCCCGATTGGTTGTATCTTGCCTACACATTATCAATAAAATAAGGACCACAGGGAAAGCCAGGAGGAGTGAGAACACTCTCCTTCTTTGAGGGAGGGTGCACTCGATCTGTGTATTTTTTGATTGGTTGGTGTTTGACAAAAAAAAAAAATAGGGGCACAACAATCTCCCCCTTTTTGATGATGGCAACACTATGAGTCAAACTGACTGAAGTCTGATGGCAACACTATGAGTCACACTAACTCAAGTCAAAAATATTCTCCCTCTTTGACTTCAGCAAAAAGACATTAGTTAGAGAGAGAAAAATTAAGCAGATATGAAACGATTGATGTAGCATTTCTCCCTTTAACTACATGAAGGCACATTCTTCCCCAAAGAGCAATATGACTCATACCAATTTCTCCCCCTTTATTTTTTTAAAAAAAATCATGGAAGCGGTATGAATGCAGAGATGCAGATGCAACAAGAAATGCAAGAACTCCCCCTAAATGTATGAATGCAAGACAATTCTCCCCCTAAATCATGGAATTTCTATGCAGCATGATTCATATGACAAGGAAACTCCCCCTCAATAAATGGAACCTTATGAAATGAATGAGAAGGAAACCACAGGGGCAATCAAGGATAAGTTCAGGTCATGATGAATCAAGGACAGTGAGATTCAACAAGATTTTCAAGGAGATATCAATCTCATAAATCCAAAACATAAGTTTTCAAAGTCTTCCATTATAAGGGCTTATGAATGATCTTTATTGATCAGCAGGGTTTAAACATGATGTATGCTAAGTTTGTCAATAAAATTATGTATTTATATCTAAAGTCACGGTTTAATAATAGTGAACCAAGCCTTCATATATATATCTTGATTAACCTCTCTTTCTCTTACACAATCAAATTTATTGACTTCTTTCGGAATTACATGCACTAGTATTGAGATCAAGCAGTTATGAAGTCATATGATTTTATCTAGGGTTGTAGCAATTTGATTTTAGCATCAATATTCAAATATAGCAATTTGTTCAACAAATTTTTATGCTACACATTTTACGAGCACTCGAGTTCAGTGTACACCTTATAACTAGAGGATAGACGTTGATCAGACGCCAATATCCCTAAGCACTTGGTGTAACTAACAGTCATGCTTTATATGAACAGAGATAGCATTTACACATCATGACACACTACCAATCATTTCTTGATGAGTGAGTTATATTTCTCAGTGTGCATGCCATTGCTCTGCCTGATTAACACTCATTCTTAAGCAGAGTTAACTATGACACCTCATGACACAGTCCTTTGGACATGTGTTTCTCAGTGACCAAAGTCATTGCTCTGACAGAATTTACCCTTTAGATATTTCAGAAAAACTCATTTGCTTCAAATCAATAATAATTTCATGTACTTAACCAAATAAAGCCATGTATTCAATAATACAGATTTCAGAAGATTTTACAAGACACAGCATGAAACAGATGGTTAAAGTTTATTAAACATGATTCAGATATTTTTTAAGAGATTTTAAAGTCAAACTCAATGAATACATTAAACTTAAACCACCTGAGTTATTTCAGACATTCATAAAAACGTATAATAGAAGATTCCTAGTTCAAGTGTTTTCAGATTTATGATCCAGATAGCCCCATTGAAATCTTCATGTAAGACTGATAGAATTCTGATACCAAATGATAGAAGAGATTTTGAAGCCCAGTGTTTTCAAAATATGATCAAGGTTTGTCAACAAATGCAATGAATTCTGACAAGTGTATGCATTTGACAACCTGCATGCAATGCATTGACTCCCCCTGACAATATGCATTCAGTCAATCTTTTTGGCAATTTCAATGTAATGAAATGTAATTAACTATATGTATGCAAAGTCATGCAAAGACTCAACATTGAATGCTATGCAAAGACATGCAATTAACTACCCCTGAAAATATGCAATGTTTGCCATGAGAACTAAACATATGTCTTTGAGACTCATGCACATTCAGACTGCCCTATCAAGCAATATGACCCATGGTACTAGGCGGAGAACCTGGTCTAAAAGACCATCTCACACACAGTAAGAACCTCCAGACAGATTTCCCTGCCTTTTAGTAGCTTACCATTTAATATACCATAGTGGTCAATCATGATAATTCAACATGCAGTCCTATAAGCAATCCAGATTTTCAGTGAGCTATGCAACGAGCAGATTTCAAACCACATTCATATGCAGTTCAGATTTTCAGAAATTGCAAGTTTATTCTCATTTCAATATCTAAACATCCAATTCATATGAGCATTGAGAGACATGAATACTCATAGTGTTCAAAAGATGACAAATATGCAAGAACACATCAGACCAGATATGCAATGAATTTCAAAACAGGAAATGTAGAGAGTTTACCTGAAAAGTTCAGAAAGGGGTTTTCTTTTGAGTGCCTTGGATTAATCCCCTCTTTATTAATCAGCTTGCAAGGCACACCTACAAGTTAGCAAACTATTTTGCACAAACAGGCACCCAAGAAGTCTTGGGTCCTGATATGACAGTATCACTCCTAGCAGGTTTTCTCAGCACATTTTTAACTTGATGATCATCAAATTTCATCAGAGGATAACCATCCATCAAATGTCCAGATTTGCCATAATGATGGCAAGAAGCAGCAGATTTCTGATTTGATTTATGCACATTCTTATTAGCATGAATTCTATGTGCATATGCATGAAAATTTTTGTTAACAGAATTAAAATTCTGTTTATCAAAATAAGCCAGCCAACAGTCAGCAGCTCTATGGCCTGGCTTCCCACATTCAAAACATGCAGGAATCTTTTCTTTAAAAACAGATTTGTTTCTACCATAATCATTTCTGTCTGCAGGGAGTTTGACAGTTTTAGAATTAAATTTTCTACCCTGAGCTTGCCAGCATTCAATGGCCCTATGGCCTGTCTTACCACATTCAAAGCATGTAATGAGCTTATCTTTGAAAACAAATTTGTTCCTGTCAAAAACTATTTTGTTAACAGGAGATTTGGCAAATTTGGAGTTGAAATCTCTCCCTTGGGCATGCCAACATTGGGCTGCAATGTGGCCCATCTTGCCACAGTGAAAACATGAATTAGAGTTTCTTCTACCAGCATTCAGCCAGCATTCAAATCTCTTATGACCCAATTTTCCATAATTAAAGCATGTCATATGCTGGTTTATTGAATCAAACTTGTTCTTGTTAATAGCATGACTGTTTGCATGAAATTTAGCATGATATGAATGATATGTTTTCTTATCACTTGCAAACCAGCATTGTGTAATTGTGTGTCCTACTTTGCCACAGTGAGAACATTCAATTTTCTTTTTCTGAGATGAAGGATTTTCATCATGAAATTTCCTAGCATTCATATCATCCTTCTCCATCAATTTACATTCATGCATCAGATGTCTAAATCTATGACAGTAATGACAGATCATTTTCTTTTTAGACGCATGTGAGTGTGTGTGAGGACTGTGATCAACATGCACTGATGAACCCTTTTTATTTATTTTCTGTTTTCCAGTCTTTTTCTGATTTTTATCCTATTTTTCTGTTTTCTTAGCCTTGTACTGAGGTGGAGATGAGGTAGAAGGCTTTTCTTGTTCTGAAGATTTAACGAAAACAGTTTTCAGGTTGGATCTATCAACCTTCCTCATGACTGGATTGTAACCCAGTCCCTCTTTCTTAAAATTAACCTTTGTTCCCAGCATTTTCTGAGGAATGGGCTGTTTATCTTTTGATGTTGTGGCTACATTTGAAGCATTTACAAATGATGTCATAACTTTGTTCTGAAAAGCCTTTTTACTTAGATTATTGTAGCCCAACCCTTCCTTTTTGACATTGACTTTTACACCTAGTAGCTTGTCTAGGTTTTCTTGCCCACTCACAAACTTAGACAGAGAACTCTTCAAATCTTGAATTTCATTTTCGAGAGATGCAACGTTTATTTCATAACTTGCAATCTCTTGTTCACTGCAATTGACAATTTCATTCAAGACTTTGTTAGCTGTTTTGTATTTTTCAATTTCCTTTCTCAACTCATCTACTTCTTCAGTTTCGTTTGTACAGATCATTTTTCCTTTCTCCAATATAAGAAGTCTTCCAGACATGGCACTGTTTAACAGCTTTAATTTCTCAATTTCTTCTTTAAGCTTATCATTTTGAACCAATTCATTTATTAGAAGTTGATCTTCTGAATTGACTTCATAGTTTCTTCTATTTTCAATTTCCTTCATTTCTCTTTGCTATTTTTCATCCTTTTTCTGTAACTCCATGTTTACAGATTTTATGGCTTCAAATTTCTCAATCAGCAAATCATTCTCTCGTTTAAGTTTCTCTAATTTTTCTTCATTTTCTTTGGAGAATTTTCTGAGGGAATCTTTTTCAGACTTCAGCTTGTCTAAATCTGAGTTCACACTTTGGAAATTTTTCATCAATTCTTTACTCTGAACAGAATCATGACAAGTTAGGCTAAGCTTCCTCTCAAGTTCAGAGATTTCTTTTACATGATCTTGATTCTCAATTTTCAGCAATGAAATTTGTTTCTTCAACATTTGAATATCAGACATATAAACATCATGAACATTTTTCAGTTCAGCATAATTTTTACATGGAGAATTCAAACTGTCTGATCTACTATTCTTCTTCAAATGTTTGTATTATTTTCGTAAGTGTTCATGAGATTCAAGCAACTCAGCATATGCATTCTCCCAATCATCTAAATAAAAATTCTCGAAGGGATTTACTTCTTCATCATCATCTTCTTCATTTTGGCTACCACTTTGATTGCTTCTGTTAGCCATCATGCAGCTGTGTTCACTTCTCTTCTGAGCTCGCTTCAGCATATCTAGAATGTCTTTAGCAGAGCTGCAATCATGAAAGCAGGAATGTAAAGCCTTATCAGTAGCTGCCTTCATTAGATTCATAGCTATCTGATTCTCTTCATACATTGATCTGTGACTGTCAGTCCATTTGGACTTTTTCTTTGGTAATTTATGAGGACTGTGTGAAATTAAGTTCCACAGATCAGATTAACTGATATAGCATAATTTTTCAGACTGACAAACCATACATTAAAATTGGAGCCGTTGAAAATTGGTGGATCACCCATGGAAACAGATCAGATTTAATTCAACAGGAATATTGATGCACCAAAAGCAAATTAGCACCGAAGACTACAAGATCGGATCTGCAGGTCGCTGGACCTTATATGCAGACACCGCTCTGATACCAATTGATAGGATCGGTGCGATAGATTCAGAGGGGGGGTGAATGAATCCCACCCTTCAAAAACTTTTCGCTCAATAAAAGACTAGAACACTATCAAGGTAAATAGACAATCTGAAGAACAAGATAAATTCTCTTTTAAACCACTGAGCAAATATATAAGACGCGCCTAAACAAGTAACTAGCAGAAGCAGCACAGATAGAAACGAGAATGCTAAGGCAACCTGTGAAGGAGGTAGAAGACAAAGAGCAAAACACAACCACACTGCACAGAGGATTTTTAGGTGGTTCGGTCACCAAGACCTACGTCCACCCCTCACTCCCAACCGGAGTGAGGCTCCCACTAGCAACGCTAGAACAGCAGACTCAGTCCGCAAACACTTGCTGCCAAACATCTTGACCAGGGGAACAACCTCCCCTCTTCCTCCAGACCGGAGGGACACCCCAAGTGACTCCCAGCCACATGGAACCAGAGACTAGGTCTCTCTTCCTCCAGACCAGGAGGGAACACACCAGTGACACCCAGTCACTGCAAACAGAGACACAAGTCTCTCTTCCTCCAACCCGGAGGGAACACCTGGACTTGCAACCCACAAGACCAGAACCGGAGATGAATCTCCCTTCCTCCAAATCGGAGGGGAACCTACAAGTGACAACCTGTCACTAGCAGACCGGAGACAAGTCTCCCTTCTCTTGAGACCACAAGAGGAACACCGATCTCTAACCAGAGAATCGGAAAGCACAGTTGATCAAATAAAAGGAAAACAAGAAATGAAAATACAGCAATCGGAAAGCTGGAAACGCAATGCAAAATGTAGCTCTCACAGGAGCAACTGGATTGGATCTGATCCAAGTCCAGTAGATAGATCTTCAATAAAATCTTCTTTCTTCTTCTCCACGAACTCTCTCTCTTTCTCTTCTTCTTTTGCTTTCACACTCTGCCTCTCTGCTCTTTTTCTTCTTCTTCTTCTTCTTCTTCTTCTTCTTCTGCTCACACTCTGCCTCTCTGCACTTTTTCTTCTTCTTCTTCTGCTCACAGCCTCTCTACTTCTCTCCCTTTCTTCTATCACTCTCTCGATCAGCCCTCTTCGATCTGTCTTTTGCGGATGAAGAAACTTCACATATATATATCAGCAACAACTAGGGCCTGTGCCCCCTTTATCCAGAGGACACCTCGGATCACGTGCCAGGTGCCAACCTCAGATCACGTGCCCATTCATCAACCTGACTCATCTACAGGCAGAGACAAAGAAATGCAATTAGTTAGTTCAGGCTCTTAACACAGCGTGTATAGACTTTAGAAGCAGCAAATAAGCAAGTATGTACAACGTGAGAGTGTGTAGACTTGAAGCCCTTCAAGCGACCTCAGTGTACAGACTTGTAGAATGATGCATTAACATAGCAGAGTGGAATGAGTAGACTTCTGTGTAAAGCATGAAGCGATCGAATGTGTAGAGTTTAGAAGCAGCAATTAAGCAAGTGTGTACAATGTGAGAGTGTGTAGACTTGAAGCCCTTCAAGCGACCTCAGTGTACAGACTTGCGTGGGTAAGATGTATGAACAAGCCATAGCCAGTGTATAGACTTAACCGATGCATGAATAGTGCGTCGATGTATATACTTGGAGAACTGATGCATGAACAGTGCACCGATGAATAGACTCTGATGTAAAGGCTTGAGTTACACAAGCAGTGTATAGACTTCACGATGCACACCCATATCCAATGTATAGACTTACCCCTTGAAGATGTACAGACTTTGAAGACTTCGAAGTCCCACGATGTATAGACTTTGAAGCATGTGAACATGGGGACAATGTACAGACTTCACTTCGTGCTAGCTATAGTACAATGTCTAGACTTGATGCAGCTTCAAAGCACAATGTGCAGACTTGATATGAAGGAATGCAAATGACTCTGTACAGACTTGGATGCTTGTGTATGCATGAGGGCAATGTACAGACTATGCATATGCACACTAGCGAGTGAATAGACTTGGTTACGGCATCAATGTATGCACAACGTAAAAGACGCCTTCTTCCTAGGCGTTTGATTCAAAAGTGACGCCACTTGTGGTGGTCGTCAAATTCCAAGTTCATCTGAATGTATAGACTTCCTTCGGCACAAAGGCAACTTAATGATGTACAGACTTTGTACTCTGAACGACAAAGCAGGCTGTACAGACTTTGAGAATCTTGAAGGCCAATGTACAGACTTGGAACAAAGACCAATGTGTAGACTTCAAAGCAGATGCCAAGGCCATGTACAGACTTGAAGTGAAAACCAATGTATAGACTTTATGAAAGCATATGTCAAGGCTGTACATACTTGAAGAGACGCAAGGTGAGATAGAGCTGGCTGTACAGACTTTGGATGACGATGCACTGTACGCAAACGCTGTATAGACTTGATAGCGTGAGACGCTGGAAGAGACGATCGGATGTACAGACTTTGAAGATGTGGGCGAGACAATGTATAGACTTTGGAAAATGTAGACTGGGTAATGTACAGACTTGGTTCGTGCAAGCTACAGTGCATTGTTTAGACTTGATGCAATGCAGAGGCTATATAGACTTGGTGAGCGCCAAGGCGTTGTACAGACTTCAATGACTCATGCAAGCTACAGGACAGTGTGAAGACTTGTGTTCTGAACGTAGGCAAAGGAAAGGAATGTATAGACTTGCTCAGTTCAGAACGTAGGTAAAGATGGGAAGCAATGTATAGACTTTAGATGTGTGAAACACACTGACTGTATATACTTAAGCTAAGCAAGCTACAGGGCAATGTATGGACTTGATGAACGATGCAAAAAACTCTGTACAGACATGATGCAAACTGGATGTGCAGACTTTGTAGCATGCAATGTATAGACTTCAACTAAGCGTGAAGCACAGACAATGTATAGACTCTACGAGCAAGAGGCAATGCTGACTGATGTATAGACTTGCTAAGTGATGCACATGTGACGATGAACAGACGATGTATAGACTTGTGCAAGAAGCAAGGCAATCTGATGTGTAGACTTTCTCAACACAGTGGCGTGCAAATAAATGATGTGTAGACTTCAGAAATGCATAGAGACGCTACAGCGTGACTGCGTCGACACAGCAGTTCACCCTGATGTGAAGTTAGATCTGAGTTAGTTCAGTGGGTCGACGCAGTGACCCCATGCGTCAACGCATCCAGCCTTATCTTCAAAGCCATCTGAGGCATTTCAAGGCTGTGTCAACCTCGTGGACTCAATGGGTTAACGCCATCTGAACTACTTACGAGATGTATAGACATGCGAATCTGATGTAAAGACTTGAGGGGGGTCGACCCATCTAAGAAGGGGGTCGACCCACAGAGCTAGCACACTCATGCATTCTCCACAGAATAAATCAGTCATATGCATTCATGTTGCTATCATTCAATGTGATGTTCTTAGCAAAATAATATGGTGACTCATTTATGTTGCTATCATTAAAACACCACATAATCATCAAAGCACAAGGGGCACAACATTTCATGCACACATGCATATGGTGACTGATAGTGTTTGCTATCATCAAAACCACAGGGGCACAACATAATAGGGCACGCCGATTAAAGTAAAGTGGGACGCGCGCCGGTTTAAGGAAGCCAAAGGGGTGCGCCGGATAAAGGGATGCCAAGGGGGCGCGTCGGTTAATGGCCAAGAAGGAAGAGGGGCACGCCGGATAGGTGCCAGGGAAATGGAGGGAGTTTTGAGTGTGAAGCTAAACCGGCGTGAGGGGGTACCGCGCCGGATTAGCCCACGCCGGATTTGGAGCACGCCGGGATAGGTTCTATGAGGTTTTCTTTCATTCTTGTTGGCTCTGTTTCTTATTTATTTCAACAGCAAGTTAATTTGTTGATTGGTTTGTTCACCGAATTGGTGGATTAAGTTTGTGGAGAGGGAGTTTAAGTGTTTGATCATTTGTTAAGGTGAATTGGCATGAAAATCTGAATGTTTTATTAGAAGTGTTTGTTGTGCAAGGTAGTTCAGACATGAAGGAGCCTGGTTTGTTCATAGGTTTAGTTTGTGTTTGATTTCAGGAGGGGGTTTATGAGTGGGGTTGATTTAGTCTAAAGAAGCTTCATTTGTTCATTCTTACGTGTTCTTGTTCTTTGTTCCTCTTGTTCTTGGCCCTGGAAAAAATCAGGCGGCACTTCCCCCGGACTGAAGTTTGCCAGAGAAAAAAGGGGGAACGCCAAACGGATTGCTCCGAGGTGAACCTCACAATGCAGACCTCACGGCGGTCCGATGACCCAAATGTGATTGTGGAATAGCTCGAGGACTGGCCTTCATGAGCTCTCACGACTCACGGGTGATGATTTCGCAAGCGGGACGAATGTGTGCCACGAGAGGCTTCAGATGTTCATCCCTTCGATGGGTTCCTCTGAGGGCCGTGCCACAGAGAGGCAGGTCTCTGAGGTCCCTGGATGATAAGAAAACTAGGAGAAAGGAGAGCAAAGGCTAAACAAAGAACATCGCGCTCACATGTATTCATCCACACAAACGGGGGAAGGTTCTAACGCAGAGGGGGTTCATCTGTGGATAAAGCGAATGAAATACATTGCAGGGGGGGAGAGAATACATTGACGGAGGAGGGGGAGAGAGCACATGCTCTTTTTCCTCCAACTCACCTCTCACCGTCACTCTTTTCTCTTCACCTCTCCGGCACGGGGATGAAGCTTCTTTTCTCTTCGGGTGGCCTTCTCTTCTCTTTTCAATCGCCCCCAGGGGTTCGAGCCTCTCACTTTTTTTTGTAACGGGCTCCCCATATATATAGGGTGGGTTGCATTTTCTTCGAAGGATGGCCAGTGGGGGGAGGGTTCCCGCCACCTCTGCCTCATTCGCATCAGCGTCGGGAGTCGACTCGTCGCGCTGGCTGCTGCTAGTTCGAGCCGTACCCTGTCATTCGTCCGAGGACGGGATGTTCGCAGGTCTGCCGGGAGATCTGCTGCTGCTGCCACCGTCGCTGCTAGCCTTTGCTGCTACCACCGTTGTGCTGTCGAGTTGGGGTGTGCACAGCTCCACGGTCTTTAAATGGCTATGGGACGGGCATTGAATGCACTATTCTTCTCCTCTCTGGACTTCGCGCGAGATTCATTAGGAAACAGAGCATCGGAGTATAGATGGGATGGCCCTTTGGTTAAAACAGCGTGGAGTTATGCGCGCCGGATTAGCAGCACACAAGGGGGGCACGCCGGTTTAAAGCTTGATGGAGGGGCACGCCGGTTTAAGGCCAAGCAAGGGCGCGCCGGTTTAAGGCCAAAGCAAGGGCGCGCCGATTTAAGTGCTGGCCACGCCGGTTTAGACTTCGTCTCGGCTTCACGGCTATTCGGATGGACGCTTGTCCTCCTGTGTTGCTTTAGTTGTAATGCACCGCCTCCGGGGTGTTTAGTTCAGGGCCTCTGCATCCCGATTTGGAACTTCGAGTGATCTCCGGCGCGTGCCGAACACGTGTTCGAATTCCTGAGTTTCTTTTGATTCGGCCTTCGGCAATGCCGACTGGAGAGCCGGGGCCATCTCTTCAGCACGAGGGGCTTCTTTGTTGGGTGGCGGAGCATCGGGTAGGTATTCGTCCTTCTTGGAGGAAGCATAGGGTTTATTCGGCCTTCCCATCTTTGACTCGCTCTTGAGTGCTGAGACGTGCATGCCATATGATCATCATCATTTTTTTTGACGTCCACAAATGCCCCCCGCTCGTGGGTGGCATAAATGAGGGATGAGTATGCGGGGCCTGCGAGTGTAGAGCTCTTCGACAGGACGTCTGTTCTTTCGAGCTAGTGGGATGTTGGTCCGGTGCAAATTCACGGGAAAGCGCTCACTCCTTTAGTGAAGGGATTAGGGGATCGCTTCACCGCATATGCACGCGGACTGAGATGTCAGAGTGGGGGTTTAGTCATCAGCATGGGGTGAATACCGAAGCAAGAACGAAGGGTCTATGCGTCGTCGTAGGCAAGAGGCCTAAAACGACTTAGATGAGGCCAATCCCATGGGGGAGTTGATGACTCGTGCTGGGTTTAGGAGAATTGTTCATTCATCGACTCGGATGGGAGGTCCAAGACGAAGGCTTATGAAAGGGCTCCGATGGAGTGAAAAGGATTTTATGCATTCCGGTGGAACGTTCGAAGCGAAGGGTTTATTTGTTGGTGCCGACAGGGTGTCGGGAGCTGACGTGGTCTATTCATTGGCACATGGTGAATGCCAAGGCAAAGGGGTCTTTCATTCATTGACTTGGACGGACGGTCTGAGCCAAGCAAGGAGGTTCTTTTTGTTCATCGACTTGGACGGAAGGTTCGAGCCAAGCAAGAAAGTTTTTTTTTTATTGACTTGGACGGAAGGTCCGAGCCAAGCAAGAAGGCTCTCTCTCTCTCTCTTTATTCATTGGCTTGGACGGAAGGTCCGAGCCAAGCAAAGAGGTTCTTTTTATTCATCGACTTGGACAGAAGGTCCGAGCCGAGTAAATGAGGTTTCTTTTTGATGTGACACAACCTCGGACCTAATGCAAGCAAGCACAATCGCATTCAAATGGGCCGAATTGGGCCACCGCTCTATCGACACTCACCCAAGCCCGGGGTAACTTGGCAATGCCAAGGTGAGGTTGAGGGGTTGAGCCCTTGCTGGTAGAGGGCCAGCAAGGCCAAGATGGGATTCCCAATGGGTGTGGAGGCCCAATTCAAGGGGGCCGACAAAGTGCCAAAGGCACCGGTTGCACTTCTCCCACGGTGATCACTCAAGACAACGGGGCTTGAGGATCGGGCTCTCACTCGCATAACCAGCGGAATTAAGAACTAATATTGAAAGACAAGCACTAAATGGAGTGATGGTTTGAGCACTTACTCGACCGGTTTGAAGAAATCGGTCCCGGTCGGAGACGGGGGCGAGCGGGGAGGCGAGTGGATCCCCACACGCCGCGTCGGGGTAGCTTGACCTGCCCAAACAAGTTACAACACTACACCTCTCGCAGGAGGGGGATCTTGGGGTGGGGGTTAAGGGATATTACAACCAAAATTACCTCCACACAGGGAGGGGCCTTCAGCCGGCCAAGCGGGGAGGGGAAACTAGGATTAAAAAGTATTGAACGATGAAGTTACCGGTTCTATCTGCTCTCTCCGAACAGGGACAGGTAGTCGGTGTTGCTGCTGTAGAACTCGCTCAAGAATTTCGCTGATGACGAGACCAGTGGGGAAATCTTCATAGCTGGGAAGGGAATGCTTCAGAATTTCTTTAATTTCTTCTGGAGCCGCTGCTGACCGGGATGGAGGTTTGAACAGAGCTTCAGATTCTCGGACCTGCAGTTGCAGACTTTTAACAGCAAATTGCAGAGAACGCCCCGGCAGATCCCGACCTCAGAATCAAGCGCCGTCAGAGTCTTTGGAATTTGGACGAGTCCTCTTCGCAGAAAAACAGACGGGGAAACCAATCGATGTCGGAGAAGACTAGGGGATGCAGAACAATGGCGACCGGTCGATGCAGACTGTGGGTAGCAGGATGACGGAGCTGAGGGAGAAAAATGATAACTTCTGGTACCGATGCCGAACGGGATTCCGCTTCTTGATTCTGAAAGTAGACAGGAAGGAGAAGAACTTTGTAGAAGAGCTTGTGGGCTGATTCCTCCGAGGTTCGTTGTGGAAGAGCTTCTAATCCGGTTCTGGTACTCAGCAGGGACAGCTATGTGCAGTCGTGGGAGAACGGAGCTCCTGAGCAGCACACAGATCAGAAGAAGACGAAAACACTGCCGTTGCGAAGGAGACCGGTAGACGCTTCCAACGGTGGCTCTTGGGTCTTCAAACTCGTCCGGAGGAAGTCGTGGTGGCCGCTGAAAGTTGCTGGTTCACCTGTAACTTCTGGACTGCAAGCAGCAACCTAGGGACAGCTTCCAATGCCTAGAAAGAAGAAGGAGAATGGGGTATGTGGTGAAGGGGAGGTGGATGAAGGGTGAGCGGGGGGGTTGTGGGAGGTGTGGAGGGGGGGTCTAATGGTGGGGGGGAGATGGAGGAAGAGGGGGAGGGCGCAGGCTTCAGCTGGAGGTAAGGGGGGATGGGGATTGCAAGGGGGGGAGAGGAATGGAGGGAGGTGGGGGCGACCTAGGCTAAAGGGGATAGAGGGAGGGGCGGCCAAAGCTTGGAGGGAAGAGATTTCAAATTTGAAATGGCCTTGGAAGTTGAGGGATTGTGTGGGGAAGGGGGTGATTGTGTTGGAATGGGGGAAGATTGTGTGGGAATAGAGAAGATAGTGTTGGAATGGGAGAGATTCTACCTTGGGACTATGGGGGTGGAGTAATGGCAGCTATGGGAAGTGGAGGGCCTTTAATGGGGTAGGTGGGGGTTGGAAGTTGGGAGGGAGGAGGAGGAGAGAGAGAAAGGGGCGAACCTTGGAGAGAGAAAGAGGGATAGAGAGAGAGGTGGGGTGGGGAATCACTCCCCTAGGGCTTCTCACCCAACTATAGGATTCACTCCACTAGAACTAAGTTTGAACACTCAAATGGAAATCTTTTGTATTGAATCATTCATTACCTCTAAATAAAGGAAATGGGGCCCTATATATAGGAAACCCACATTTTACAATAAGTCCCTTACAAAAGACTCAATAACAAATAACCGAAGGGGTAGGGGGGGCTCATGGGCCAAGCCCGAAGAATTGGGCCCAATAGCACATTACACAATCTAATGACACTCAATACTTAGGAAAATAAATGCAAGACCTAGGGACAAGACTCAAATAAACTGAAAATTACATCAAATGACTCAAGTAAATAGCATAAAAAAGGATAAGTGGGCCTTTATAGAGAGAGGCCCGAACTCAAACGATGCCGGAGTGTGAAGAAGACCCTAGCCAAAGGGAATTGTGGATGATGCCTCCATCAAATCCTTTGGGCTGTGAAGAGCTCGACTCCGTCGAGTAGGGGTCCATCCGGCTGTGGTACTGCTCGAGGAGGTCCGGATCCAACTGCTGGAGATCCTCCCGACTCACCCAAGAATCCTCCGAAGGAGGCCGATCCTTCCACCTGACGAGATAGCGCTCATATACCTTGCTCCGAGTGGTAGTGACTTGTTCATCCAATATTTGTTCAATTTGTTCACGCTGGGCTCTCTTGGCTGGTGGTCTCTCCTCACGGGTGGGTGCTCTCTCAAGGGAAGAAGTAGGCTCAATCTCCTCACTAGGTACCACCGTGGGTCCCTTATATGGCACTAGGTCGGCGACATTGAATGTGGGACTTATTCCATATTCCTCAGGGAGATCTAACTCGTAGGCATTTGCACCAATGCCCCTCAAGACCTGGAAGGGACCAGCCCCACGTGGCCTCAGTTTAGAATTGGCTCCCGGGGAGAGCCTCTCCGTCCTTACCATCACAAAGTCACCCACATGGAATTCTTGGTGACGCCGATGAGAGTCGGCCAGCCTTTTATAAGCCTCATTCTTTTTGCTGATGTGCTTGCGAATTTCTTCATGCAATTCTCTAATATGTTGTGCAAAAGACTCGGCTGAAATGGACACTCTAGCATGCTGAGGAAAGGGAATGAGATCGGAAGGCTTTCTTGGTTTGTATCCATGCACGGCTTCAAATGGACTCATCCCTATGGACTTATTGATGGAGTTGTTATATGCAAATTCAGTCTGGGGTAAGATGAGATCCCAATTTCCGGGGCGATCCTCAACAAGACACCTAAGAAGGTTCCCTAGACTCCGATTGACAACTTCGGTTTGGCCATCTGTTTGGGGGTGGTAGGTAGTAGAGAATTTGAGGAGGGTTCCCATCATATGCCAAAGAGTTTTCCAAAAGTAGCTAGTGAATTTGACATCCCTATCGGAGACTATGGTCTTAGGTAGCCCGTGGAGACGGACAACCTCATCAAAAAATAATCGGGCCACATGGGAGGCATCGGATGTTTTGGAGCATGGGATGAAGTGAGCCATTTTGGAAAATCTGTCAACCACCACATAGATGGAGTCATGCCTTTTTTGAGTCTTGGGTAATCCTAGCACAAAGTCCATACTCAAGTCTTGCCATGGACGGTCGGGGATGGGGAGTGGGGTATATAGGCCAGTATTTTTTTTCACCTGTTTGGCCGAAGCACATGTTCGGCATTGACCCACTATCTTGCCTACATCTCTCTTGAGACTTGGCCAATGAAACTGTCCCTCAACTAGAGCAATGGTTTTGTGGACTCCAAAATGACCAGCTAGCCCTCCCGCATGTAATTCCCAAATCAAGAAGTCGCGGAGTGAGGTCCGTGGGATGCAAAGCTTTGGTCCCTTGAAGAGGAACCCATCCTCTATGACAAATCCCTCATGTTCCTTGCTAGAATGGGTGGTCAAGGTGGTATAGATGTGCCCAAAGTCGGGGCAGCTAGGGTACTCATCCTTGATCCTATCAAATCCGCTCACTTCCACTTGGATAGTGGATAACAAGGAAACTTTCCTACTAAGGGCATCCGCCGCTCGATTCTCACTCCCGGCTTTGTGTTTGATGACAAAAGTGTAGGATTGGATGAACTCAACCCATCGGGCATGTCGGGCATTTAGCTTTTATTGGGAGTTAAGGTATTTGAGGGCCTCATGGTCGAAAAAGATGACAAACTCTTTGGGTAACAAGTAGTGCCTCCAATGTCGGAGGGACTGCACCACGGCATGGAACTCCTTGTCATAAGTGGAGTATCTCGTCCTAGCATCACATAGCTTCTCACTAAAGTAGGCTACCGGGTGTCCCTCTTGACTAAGAATCCCTCCTATCCCTATCCCGGATGCATCACATGTGACTTCAAAGACTTTAGAGAAATCAGGAAGGCATAGGACCGGGGCTTGGGTCAACTTCTCCTTAAGTTCTTGGAAGGCTTTAGAGGCTGATTTGGTCCATACAAAAGTCCCCTTCTTGAGACAATCGGTGATTGGGCCAGTGATAGTGCTAAATCCACGAATAAACCTCCTATAGAATGTTGCCAATCCATGGAAACTTCGGACCTCATGAAGGGTGTGGGGTTCCGGCCAATCAATAATAGCTTGGACCTTGTCGGGATCCATGGAGACGCCTTTGGTGGACACCACAAATCCTAGGAAGGTGAGGGAGGTGGTCATGAAGTGGCACTTTCCTAAGTTGGCAAATAGGCTCTCTTGTCGAAGGATGGTACAAACTTGCCTAAGGTGGTCAAGGTGGGCCTCTTGGGATTGACTATAGATGAGTATATCATCAAAGTAGACCACTAGAAAGATCCCAATGAATGGCCTAAGGACCTCCGTCATAAGACGCATGAAAGTACTTGGGGCATTTGAAAGCCCAAAAGGCATGACTAACCATTCAAAGAGACCATCTTTGGTTTTGAAAGCCGTTTTCCACTCATCCCCGGGCCTTATCCTAACTTGGTGATAGCCACTCTTAAGGTCAATTTTGGAGAAAATGGTGGCTCCGGCTAACATATCAAGCATGTCATCAAGCCTAGGGATGGGAAACCTATACTTGACGGTGATTTTGTTAATGGCCCTACTATCCACACACATTCGCCATGACCCATCCTTCTTGGGAGTTAGAAGGGCCGGGACGGCACATGGGCTTTTGCTAATGCGAATGAAGCTCTTCCTAATGAGTTTCTCTATTTGCCTCCGAAGTTCGGCATGTTCAGTGGGATTGAGGCGATAATGAGGAAGGTTTGGGAGAGTGGCCCCCGGGACTAGATCAATTGCATGTTGCACATCCCGCATGGGAGGGAGTTGGTCCGGGAGCTCCGTTGGGAACACATCATGGAATTCTTCTAGGAGTTGTTGGATTTCTATGGGATGTGGATTGGTGGAAGTGGGTTCTCCTAGGCAAATGACCACCGCACATAGTGGTACTCCTTGAACTATCTCCTCTTCAAGTTCTTTCCTAGTGATGAGATGAAGACCCTTGGCCAACCCCGAGGTCCCACTTTGTTTGGGAGTTTGGGTGAGGGATGGGGTTGGAGGGGTGGAGTTCCCCGAGACTTGTATGGTGGTGGGGTGTTGTCCTTGAGGGGGAGTGTCCCTCTTGGTCATGGGACGAGGTGGGGAGGGGTTAAGACGGATAGTCTTACCCTCATGTTCAAAGGTGCATTTGTTGCTCCTACCCAAGATGGTGGCATCTACATCATAAAGCCAAGGTCTTCCTAGTAGGATGCTACCTACTTCCATGGGAATGATGTCACACCATATTTGACCATGGTATGAAGAGAAGGTAAGGGGCACAAGACATTGAGTGTTGACCGGGATGGAGTTGTTGTTGATCCATGAGACCCGGTATGGACTTGGGTGAGGGGTGATGGCTAGCCCAAGAAGCTTGACGGTATCGGGTGATACGGCATTGACACAACTCCCACTATCCAAGATCACTTTCCTTACATGGCTCCCTATTTTGACAAAGGTGTGAAAGATTGAAGTTCGACGCCAATCTTCTTCTTGGGGTTTTGTGAGGGTGCATCTAATTACTCCTAGATGAGAGTTGGTAGATGGAGTGGTGTGATCTAGACCCGATTCTAGGTATTGGGCTTCATACTCCTCTTCCCAATCTAGTGAGGCTTCATGGTCCTCAATGACATCTTCAAGTTCCTTTTGGGGTGGAGCTTCTTCCTCAATAAGCAAGCTAGATAATCCCTTGGATGGACATTGCCCCGCAAAGTGGCCAAACCCTTGACACCTAAAGCATTGTTGACGCCCGCTACCCGAAGTAGTTCCTACATTTGGGCCTTTGGGAATGTCTTCCCTCCGTGGGAGGGGGTGACTAGGGGTGGGTTTGTTTGGAGTGATGGTGGGAGGAGGGTTGTAAGGCCTTAATGGGGTGTTCCCACTTGGATTATGGGCTTTCATGGGAGTGGCCGGAATGGGCCGTGGTCCAATGTTTTTGGGATCGACCGGTCGGGGAGTAGCAAATCGAGGGATCCTAGAGAATCTTTCTACATCCCTAGCTATTTGATAAGCTATCTCAAGGTTATCAACATCTCTCATAAAAAGCTCTCTTTTGATGTGACTTTGAAGCCCATTCCTAAAGCGGGACAAGGTAACGGCCGGGTCCTCATGAACTCCACACTTCAAAAGATAGGAGTCAAACTTCTCAATGTATTCAACCACGGTCTTCCCTTCTTGGGTGAGGCTTTGCCATTCATCTAAGAGCATTTGATGGTAGGATTGGGGAAGGTATTTGTTCCTAAGTTGGTTCTTCATACCCTCCCAAGTATCAATAGGCTCTCCCCGCCTAATCCTTCTTAGACCCTCTTGGTTTAACCAATAAGTTTTGGCTAATTTGATGAGATGCATTTTGGCCAACCTTACCCTCCTTTGGTCGGACATAGGGTACCATTCAAAGTATTGGTCCATGGCGGTTTCCCACTCTAAGTAGACACTTGGCTCATGGGAACCATCAAAGTTTGGGGCCTCTACTTTAATCATCCTTAAGAGAGGGTCATCCGGGTCGTCCCGTGGACGCCTTTCATGAATTGGATGGTGTCGGGGTCTCTCATGGTCATGGTAAGGGTCATGATCCAAGTCCTCTCTATAAATTTCAGCATGTGGATGATAGGCTCTTGGTCCATGGTTCCTAGGATGGAACTCATCCCTATGAGGCTCAATACGTGGAGGGTGGACTCTTGGGTCATTGTTCCTTGGGTGGAACTCATTCCTATGCAACTCACCATGTGGTGGATGAACTCTTGGCTCATTATTCCTTGGATGAGGGTCTTCTCTAGGAGGCTCAACATGTGGAGGGTGGACTCTAGGCTCATTGTTCCTTGGGTGGAACTCATGCTCTTCAAGCCGAGCAATTCGAGTGGTAAGGGACTCAAGTTGGGCAAGAATGTTGGTAAGGGCAGCATCTACCCTACTCATTTGACCTTGAGGTTCCTCCCTAGGAGCATCTTGATTGAGTTGAGGATGGGGATCCATGGGTGGATTTGAAGATGAAGGATCGGACCGGTAACTAGCACCACTACGGGTGGACATGCAAGACAAGGGGCCAAAGATGTTGGACACACAATGCAATGGTCCTAGGACTTAGACTTGATAGAGACAAGTCAATGACTTGCTCTGATATCAATTGATGTGACACAACCTCGGACCTAATGCAAGCAAGCACAATCGCATTCAAATGGGCCGAATTGGGCCACCGCTCTATCGACACTCACCCAAGCCCGGGGTAACTTGGCAATGCCAAGGTGAGGTTGAGGGGTTGGGCCCTTGCTGGTAGAGGGCCAGCAAGGCCAAGATGGGATTCCCAATGGGTGTGGAGGCCCAATTCAAGGGGGCCGACAAAGTGCCAAAGGCACCGGTTGCACTTCTCCCACAGTGATCACTCAAGACAACGGGACTTGAGGATCGGGCTCTCACTCGCATAACCAGCGGAATTAAGAACTAATATTGAAAGACAAGCACTAAATGGAGTGATGGTTTGAGCACTTACTCGATCGGTTTGAAGAAATCGGTCCCGGTCGGAGACGGGGGCGAGCGGGGAGGCGAGTGGATCCCCACACGCCGCGTCGGGGTAGCTTGACCTGCCCAAACAAGTTACAACACTACACCTCTCGCAGGAGGGGGATCTTGGGGTGGGGGTTAAGGGATATTACAACCAAAATTACCTCCACACAGGGAGGGGCCTTCAGGCGGCCAAGCGGGGAGGGGAAACTAGGATTAAAAGTATTGAACGATGAAGTCACCGGTTCTGTCTGCTCTCTCCAAGCAGGGATAGGTAGTCGGTGTTGCTGATGTAAAACTCGCTCAGGAATTTCACTGATGACAAGACCGGTGGGGAAATCTTCGTAGCTGGGAAGGGAATGCTTCAGAATTTCTTTAATTTCTTCTAGAGCAGCTGCTGACCGGGATGGAGGTTTGAACAGAGCTTCAGATTCTCGGACCTACAGTTGTAGACTTCTAACAGCAGATTGCAGAGAACACCCCGGCAGCTCCCGACCTCAGAATCAAGCGCCGTCAGAGTCTTTGGAATCGTGGACGAGTCCTCTTTGCATAAAAACTGACAGAGAAACCAATTGATGTCGGAGAAGACTAGGGGATGTAGAACAATGGAGATCGGTCGATGCAGACTGTGGGTAGAAGGATGATGGAGCTGAGGGAGAAAAGTGATAACTTCTGCTACCGGATGCCGAACGGGATTCCGCTTCTTGATTCTGAAAGTAGACAGGAAGGAGAAGAACTTTGTAGAAGAGCTTGTGGGCTGATTCCTCCGAGGTTCATTGTGGAAGAGCTTCTAATCCGGTTCTGGTACTTAGCAGGGACAGCTATGCGCAGTCGTGGGAGAACGGATCTCCTAAGCAGCACACAGATCGGAAGAAGACGAAAGCACTGCCGTTGCGAAGGAGACCGGTAGACGCTTCCAACAGTGGCTCTTGGGTCTTCAAACTCATCCGGAGGAAGTCGTGGTGGCCGCTGTAAGTTGCTGGTTCACCTGCAACTTCTGGACTGCAAGCAGCAACCTAGGGACAGCTTCCAATGCCTAGAAAGAAGAAGGAGAATGGGGTATGTGGTGAAGGGGAGGTGGATGAAGGGTGAGAGGGGGGGTTGTGGGAGGTGTGGAGGGGGGTCTAATGGTGGGGGGGAGATGGAGGAAGAGGGGGAGGGCGCAGGCTTCAGCTGGAGGTAAGGGGGGATGGGGATTGCAAGGGGGGGAGAGGAATGGAGGGAGGTGGGGGCGACCTAGGCTAAAGGGGATAGAGGGAGGGGCGGCCAAAGCTTGGAGGGAAGGGATTTCAAATTTGAAATGGCCTTGGAAGTTGAGGGATTGTGTGGGGAAGGGGGTGATTGTGTTGGAATGGGGGAAGATTGTGTGGGAATAGAGAAGATAGTGTTGGAATGGGAGAGATTCTACCTTGGGACTATGGGGGTGGAGTAATGGCAGCTATGGGAAGTGGAGGGCCTTTAATGGGGTAGGTGGGGGTTGGAAGTTGGGAGGGAGGAGGAGGAGAGAGAGAAAGGGGCGAACCTTGGAGAGAGAAAGAGGGATAGAGAGAGAGGTGGGGTGGGGAATCACTCCCCTAGGGCTTCTCACCCAACTATAGGATTCACTCCACTAGAACTAAGTTTGAACACTCAAATGGAAATCTTTTGTATTGAATCATTCATTACCTCCAAATAAAGGAAATGGGGCCCTATATATAGGAAACCCACATTTTACAATAAGTCCCTTACAAAAGACTCAATAATAAATAACCGAAGGGGTAGGGGGGGCTCATGGGCCAAGCCCGAAGAATTGGGCCCAATAGCACATTACACAATCTGACACTCAATACTTAGGAAAATAAATGCAAGACCTAGGGACAAGACTCAAATAAACTAAAAATTACATCAAATGACTCAAGTAAATAGCATAAAAAAGGATAAGTGGGCCTTTATAGAGAGAGGCCCGAACTCAAACGATGCCGGAGTGTGAAGAAGACCCTAGCCAAAGGGAATTGTGGATGATGCCTCCATCACTTTTTTTGTTCATTAACTTGGACGGAATGTCCGAGCCAAGCAAAGAGGTTCTTTTTGTTCATCGACTTGGACGGAAGGTCCGAACCAAGCAAGAAAGTTCTCCTTCTTTTTTATTCATTGACTTGGACGGAAGGTCCGAGCCAAGTAAGGGGGCTCTCTCCTTTTTTATTCATTGGCTTGGACGGAAGGTGTGAGCCAAGCAAAGAGGTTCTTTTTGTTCATCGACTTGGACGGAAGGCCCGAGCCAAGCAAGGAAGTTCTTTTTTTTTTTATTCATTGGCTTGGACGGAAGGTCTGAGCCAAGCAAGGAAGTTCTTTTTGTTCATAGACTTGGACGGAAGGTCCGAGCCACGCAAGGAGGTTCTTTTTGTTCATCGACTTGGACGGAAGGTCCAGGCCAAGCAAAGAGGTTCTTTTCGTTCATTGACTTGGACGGAAGGTCCGAGCCGAGGGTTTATTCATTAGTGGGACTGGGAACTGTAATATTGAGGTGGTTTATTCATTGCCAATGGGTGAGTGCCAAAGCAACGGTCTTTTGCTCATGGAACCAGATGAAACATCCATGCCACTAGTTTATTCATCGATGCCGACGGGGAGTCGGGGAATGACGTGGTTTGCTTGTCTCTTCTTCTCTTCATCAGTGCCGACAGGGTGTCGGGAGCTGAGGTAGTTTGTTCTTCTCTTCTTCTCTTCATCAGTGCCGACGGGGTGTCGGGAACTGACGTGGTTTGTTTGTCTCTTCTTCTCTTCATCAGTGCCGACGGGGTTTCAGGAACTGACGCGGTATGCTTGGTCTCTTCTTCTCTTCATCAGTGCCGATAGGGTGTCGGGAACTGACGTGGTATCCTTGGTCTCTTCTTCTCTTCATCAGTGTTGACAGGGCATCGAAAACTGATGTGGTATGTTTGTCTCTTCTTCTCTTCATCAGTGCCGACAGGGCGTCGGGAGCTGACGTGGTATGTTTGTCTCTTCTTCTCTTCATCAGTGCCGACATGGTGTCGAGAACTGACGTGGTATGCTTGGTCTCTTCTTCTCTTTTCTTCCCCCCCTTTTTTATTCTTTTCTTCTTCCTCGCTTTTTTCTTCTTTTTCTTTTTTTCTTCTTCTTCTTTTTTTTTATTTTTTTTTTGAAGAACTTTGGGTAGCTGCCAACGTGGATGCCGATAGTGAAGAGCTGTTGGCTCGGATGCCAATAGTCGGAAGCCGTCGGCCCGGGTGCCGGTAATTAGGAAGTTGTCGGCTCAGGAGTCGATAATTGAATGCTGTCGGCTTGGATGCCGATAGTGAGAGAGCTGTCGGTTAGACGTCGATAATGACATAGTTGTCGACTAAATGCCGATAATGAGATAGCTGTCGGCTTGACGCCGATAATGAGATAACTGTCGGCTAAACGCCGATAGTTAGATTGCTGTCGACTAAATGCCGATAATTAGATAGCTGTCGGCTCAGGGGCCGATAATTGAAAGCTGTCGGCTCAAGGGCCGATAATTGAAAGCTGTCGGCTCAAGGGCCGATAATTGAAAGCTGTCAACGCAAGGGCCGATAATTGAAAGCTGTCGGCGCAAGGGCCGATAATTGAAAGTTGTCAACGCAAGGGCCGATAATTGAAAGCTGTCGGCGCAAGGGCCGATAATTGAAAGCTGTCGACTTGGGGGCCGATAATTGAAAGCTATCGGCGTGGGAGCCAACAATTAGGAAGTGAGCTACGAGGGCAGAGAGGAGGGTTTATTCCTTTAACGCTCTGGACGGTGGGTCCAAATTGAAAGGGATTCGTCGCCCAAAGGGACGGGGAAGAGAGTTTGTTGATTCGACAAGGATGTTCGTCACCTGGAGGGACGGGGAGAAGAACTTGTTGATTCAATGGCCTGGACGGGAGGTCCAAATCAAAAGGGGTATTCGTCACCCGAAGGGACAGAGAGAAGAGTTGGTTCATGTAACGACCTGGACGGAAGGTCCAAATCAAGAGGATTATTCGTGACCCCGAAGGGACGGAGGGGTGGTCAAGTCGCTGACACGGGCTAGTGTTAGCGCAAGGAAAAAGGGATGATTCCTTACCCGAATGGCAGGCTCGGGACAGGGTGAAAGGTTGTTTCATTCTTTAATGTGCCGGGGGTACCAGCTGTATGAAGGTTCTTTTAATTCTTTGGCTGGACGGAAGGTCCGAACCAGAGTGGAGAGAATTCCTTTTTTAGTTCTCTGCCCAGATGGAAGATCCGATCTGGAGTGGAGAGAATCTTTTTTGTTCTCTGGATGGGCGACAGGCCCGAACCAAAGTGAAAAGAACTTTTTGTTCTCTAGCTGGATGGAAGGTCTGATCTAGAGTGGAGAGAGTCTTTTTAGTTCTCTAGCCAGACGGAAGGTCCGATCTAGAATGGAAGGAATCTTTTGTTCTCTAGCCGGGCAGAAGGTCCGATCTAGAGTGGAGAGAATCTTTTTTGTTCTTCGACTGGACGGCAGGTCCGAGCCAAAGTGAAAGGATCTTTTTGTTCTCTAACTGGACGGAAGGTCCGATCTAGAGTGAAAGGATCTTTTTGTTCTCTAGTCGGACGGAAGGTCTGATCCAGAGTGACAGGGGTCTGTTTGTTCTCTGGCTGGGCGACAAACCTGAACCAAAGTGAAAGGATTTGATGTTCATCAATGCGTCGGGAGTACCGGCTGTGAAATCCGAACCTGGTAAAGTTGGCCACGAGGGCCGGAGTTGATGTTGCAGAAGTAGGCCGCGAAGGCTACAATTGAGGAAGCGGGCTATAGAAGCCGAAGTTGGGAGGTTAGCAGGCCGTAAAGATGAGAAGTAGGCCGTGAGGGCCAAGATTGGGCTGTACGAGCCAGAACTGGGAAAGCAGGCCGCAATATTCGAAATTGAGTTTATTATTTTTCTCTTTTTTATTTCTTTATTTCTTTATTCAAGCATGCAGGCATTCGACAGCAGGCATAACATAAGTATAAATAAGATAGCTCCCTCTACAGGAGATGGGATAGGGACATCGCCCGTAATTCACAAACGTGGTGCGGGCCACGAGGCACGACTAAGGGGTGGTGCGCCCATCAAGAGGATATCGCATGTCTTGCATGCACAGCTTAAATTCACGCATTTCACCCGAGGCAATCCTTTGTGGAGTGGAGGAGCAAACGTGTGAGCAAAAGGCCCTAAACATAAGAATATGCAGGTTTTCTAAGCAACACTCGAGGGTTAATCTAGCGCCTATACATGGGTTTTAGGCTCTCGATTTCGGTAGCTTCGCACAGCCCCCATCTATTTATTTTGGTAGTGGATTTCACCGTTCGACGCGAGTCTCCTCATGTGTCTCAATGGGGATTCCCGACTACTAGGATTCATCCTTATCATAATTCTATTGTGGATTTCACCGTTCAACTTGAGTTTCCTCATGTGTCTCAATGGGGATTCCCGGCTATTAGCCTTCATCCTTATTGAAATTCGCTTCACCATTTCACGCGAGTCTCCTCATTTGTTTCAGTGGGGATTCCTGGCTACTCGGATTCACATTTCTCTCCTTTTTTCTTGCATCATTTTTCTTTTCTTTCTTTTTTTTTAGTGGGGGTAGGTAGCTTTTCCCTCACAATTACCTTTCACGCGAGTGCAGGAATTCAAATCTCCGTAGAGTGCTAAGAAGAAAGTCGGGCAATCCCTATGGTTGAAGACCATTGCACACATTAAATGTGAAGTGTGAGAGCATTGTCTCAGGTTTATTTTGTGAGTTGGGCTCAGCAATTTAGCCATGACTCTTCCCCTTGACGTGTGCACCCGCCATAATTGGGTTCCCTTCGAGTGTATGATGTGACGCACGTGCATTTGGAATCGGGGCAGCATTATTATTTAGCAAGGAAACAAGGTCCTAGAAAATTCCAAAGAGGTGTGTTATTCTATATTATAAGTAAGCATGCAAGCAGGGCAGCCAAGCATTTTTTTTTGCGAAGGGTCGAAAGGAAATTAGGGAAGCAGGCCGTAGGAGCCGGAGTGGGGAAAGCATGCTACAAAGGCCAAAGGCTTGGGGGGGAGCAGGCTACGAGAGCCCAAAATTGTGGGAAGCAGGCTATGAAAGCCGAATTCTGGGAAGCAGGCTATAAAAGCCAAAATTGGGAAGCAGGCCGTGAAGGCTAAATTCTGGGAAGCGGGCTCCGAGAGCCGAAATTGGGAAAGCGGGCTGCAAGAGCCGAAGAGAAGGGTTTCTTTTTGTTCTCTGGTCGGGGGAAAGATCCGAACCAGAGTGAAAGGTCTTTTTTTTTGTGCTCCGATCGAGAAAGGGTCTGAGCCAAAGTGAAAGGGTCTATTCTTTTGTTCTCTGGCCGGGAAAAGGTTGATTCTTTAATTCTCTGGCCGGGGAAGGATCCGAACCAAAGTGAAAGGTTGATTCTTTGATTCTCTGGCCGGGGAAGGACCCGAACCAAAGTGAAAGGTTGATTCTTTAATTCTCTAGCTGGGGAAGGATCCGAACCAAAGTGAAAGGTTGATTCTTTGATTCTCTGGCCGGGGAAGGACCCGAACCAAAGTGAAAGGTTGATTCTTTGATTCTCCGGCCGGGGAAGGACCCGAACCAAAGTGAGAGGGTTATTTTTGATTGGGAAGCTGTCGGCTAGGAGCCGATGATTAGGGTAGCTGTCGGCTCGGAGGTCGATGATTAGAAAGCCGTCGACCTAGGAGTCGATAATTGGATAGCTGTCAGCTCGGAGGCTGATGATTAGAAAGCTATCAGCCAGGAGGCCGATGAATTGAAAGCTGTCGACTCGAAGGTCAATAATGGAGTAGCTGTCGGCTCAGGGGCTGATGATTGGATAGCTGTCGACCCGGAGGTCGATAATTGGATAGCTGTCGGCTCGGAGGCCGATGATGGGGAAGCCCCGTCGGTGAAAGGTTTATGTCGGTTTAACGCCCCGTAGGTGAAAGGTTTTGTCTGTTTAACGCCCCGTAGGCGAAAGGTTTAGTCAGTTTAATGCTTCGTAGGCAAAAGGTTTAGTCAGTTTAACTCGGTTTAACGCCCCGTCGGCGGAAGGTTTAGTCAGTTTAATGCCCCGTAGGCAAAGGGTTTTGTCGGTTTAACGCCCCATCGGTGAAAGGTTTAGTCGATTTAACGCCCCGTCGGCGAAAGGTTTTGTCAATTTAATGCCCCGTATGCAAATGGCTTTGTCGGTTTAACGCCCCGTCGGCGGAAGGTTTTATCGGTTTAACGCCCCGTCGGCGGAAGGTTTAGTCAGTTTAATGCCCCGTAGGCAAAGGGTTTTGTCGGTTTAACGCCCCGTCGGCGAAAGGCTTTGTTGGCTTAGACGAAAAGTAGTGACACCAACCCCATGAGAAGTCTATTTGTTGGATGGCCAGAGGTAGAAGGTGAAAGACCATGTCTGCCTCAAGGCTTACTTTCTTTTCTTCTCTTCTTCTTTTATGCGGGGAGGCGAGTGGAGAGACCACGTATGCCTGATGACTGTTCTTTTCTTTCCTACTCTTCTTTTTATTGTGAAGAGGCGGGTTCAAAGACCACGTCCACTTCATGACTGTTCTTTTTGTTCTGCTCTTCCTTTCTCATTGATGCCCCCGGACTGGGGTGTGTTCTTTTAACGTGCCCCTAGGTTGGAGTGTAGCTTTTCTTCATATGCCCCCTAGGTCGGGAGGTAGGCCTCTTTGCTTTTGTGCCCCTAGGCAGGGGTGTATTCTTTTGGCTTCTATGCCCCCGTGGCGGGGTATATTTCTCTTCACGTGCCCCCAGGCTGTGGTGTATTCTTTTATGACTTCTATGCCCCCAGGCGGGGTGTATGTTCCTCTTCAAATGCCCCTAGAGCTCTTCGTTTCTTGTGCACCCAGGGTAGGATGGGTTTCTTCTTTACGTACCCCCGAGTCGGGGTGTAACTTCATGCTTCTTATGCTCCCAGGTCGGGGTATATTCTGCTTCTTTGCTTCTGTGCCCCCATATCGGGGTATATTTCTTCCTCGAATACCCCTGAGCTGGGGTGTAACTCTATTTCTTCTTATGCCCCTAGGTTGGGGTAGATTCTTTTCACGTGCCCCCCGAAGCCGCGGTGTAACTTTTGCCTTATGTGCCCCCGAGTCGGGGTGGATTCTCTTCATGTGCCCCTGAGCGGTGTGTATCTTTTATGGCTTCTATGCCCCCAGACGGGGTGTAACTTATGCTTCTTATGCTCCCCGTGGCGGGGTACATTCTTTGCTTCTCACGCCCCCATGGCGGGGTGTAGTTCTTCTTCGAATGCCCCTGATGCTGGGTGGATTCTTCTGCTTCTTCTGCCCTAGGGTGGGGTATATTTCTCTTTGTATTCCCCTTAGACGGGGTGTATTTTTGTTTCATATGCCCCCATATCGGGGTATATTTCTCCCTCAAATACCCCTAAACCGGGGTGTATTCTTTGTCTCATATGTCCCCCGAGTCGGGGTGTGCTTTGCTTCTTGTGTACCCCGGGCGGAGTGTATTCTGCTTCTTCTACCCCTCAAGGCGGGGTGTGTGTCTTTTCATATATCCCCGGAGCGGGTGTAGTTTATTCTTCAAATGCCCCAAGGCTAGGGTGTAACTTTTGCTTTATGTGCCCCCGAGTCGGGGTGGATTCTCTTCATGTGGCCCCGGGCCGGGGTGCAACTCTGTTTCTTCTTATGCCCCCCAAGTCGGGGTAGATTCTTCTCACATGCTTCTGAATTGGGGTGTATTCCATTCATATGCCCCCTAAGCGGGGTGTATCTTTCGCTTCTTATGCCCTAGAGCGGGGTGAATTCTTCTCTTTCTAACCCGACACACTGGGGGATGTTTGCTTCTTGTGCACCCAAGGTGGGGTGTATTGCTGCTTTTGATGCCCCCAAGGT
Source organism: Amorphophallus konjac (assembly GCA_022559845.1). NCBI lineage: Eukaryota > Viridiplantae > Streptophyta > Magnoliopsida > Alismatales > Araceae > Amorphophallus > Amorphophallus konjac. The sequence continues at coordinate 163,746,690 of CM040122.1, read as the reverse complement.
GGGGTCTATTGCTGCTTCTGATGCCCCCAAGGTGGAGTGTATGTCTTTTCAAATCCCAGTAAGCTGGGGTGTGTTCTTTAAGGCTTCTATGCCCCCGTGGCGGGGTATGTTGCTTCTTCAAATGCCCCTGAGTCGGGGTGTATTCTTTTGTGTCTTACACTCCTATGGCGGGGTGGATGAATGCTCTCTTCTAGATTCGTGGCCGTGCTCGGCCTCATTGCTATAAAGAATTCCCTACGGCGGGGAGGAGTTCGTCAAGCTAGAGTTGCGGCTTGTTGGATCTTCGAGCAGTCACTCGAGGGGCCGTCTTATGGCAAATAGGGGCAGCAGGAAGGTGGAATGGACCAGGGCATTGCACCATGGACTTGGACCCTCCTAGAGTCGGGTGGGATGACGGCCTTCTTCTTGTCCTTTTGGTCGGCGATGTTGGCCAATTTTTTCTTTTTGTCCTTTCTTTTCTTCTATTCTTTTTTTTTGTGTAATAGACCAAAGGCGGGTGCGCAGGAGAGCGCTCACTCCCTCAGGGAGGGGATGAGTGGTTCGCTCCGCCGCATCAATCCCATAGTGGTAATCTTTCTTCATCATGGGTCTCGACGGATATGGTCGTACAACCCTCTCTCGTTGATTCTTTCTCTTCCCTTTTTGTTTCTTTCTTCTTTTCTTCTTTTCTTCTTTTCTTCTTGCGGGAAGGGGGTTTGGTTTCTCCTCCCTTCTTCTCTCTTTCTCTTCTCTCCTTTTTTGGCGGCCTTCATGATTCATGGAAGCTGCAGGTGCCTCGGAGTAGCATCTCTGAGGCTACAAAACATTTTTGCTTGGTCTGACTTTTCTCCCCATAGGGCTAGCGAAGGCAACATCTGCAATTCATCAAAGGAGGCAAACATCGTTTATTAGGAGGCCATGAGGCCCCGAATCCCGTCGAAGAGATGAAGGGTGGTTTAAGTCCCACCGGGCGTGCCAGACTTGTGGACGCACTTTTCGACACGCTTGTTTGTTTGTTTCTTTAAGTCAGTTTATTTGGTGGGTTTATTCGTTTATTGTCAGTCACAAAGTGACGATTTATTGTGCGCTCGATCTGACTAATCAGGCGATTGTGTGGTTCGTGTCGGGACCAAAACCCGTCGCGCCATAAAGGTCACAGCGTCATTTACATCCCCTCGGAGAGGGGAACACCCTTGATTAATCGTCGGGAATCAGGGCCTCATGGCCAGGAAACTATATCGAGAGAAACAAGCCGATAGCGGTCTCGAATCAGTCGGAAAGCCCGATGTCTAGGGAAGCAAGCATTCGAAATATGTCGGTCACTCAAGGGACCATTTTGATATTCGGACGAGTGTCCGGCTTCAGAAAATCATGATCGTCACAGGGAAAACCGGAGCATATGTATGCCGGGGTATGGCAAGTTTATTGTTCAAAGGGATAGGAGACATTCGGTTGAATCTCGGTTAGAGTGGTCAGAAATCAGCGAGTTTATTGGCCCGGTGCGAGATCGAGTCAGGACCATTCTGGGGGCGCCTCCCGCGGTCCAAACGAGGCTTGCGTGGGCATCATTAATATTTTCGATGCCGAAGGGCAGCGGGAAAGTGTCCCAGGACTATATTCCAAAACAAAGATGTGTACAGAGATAGCCGACTATAGGCCTAGGATGTGGGTCAGGCGATGACCATGGTTGGGGTGAACCCGAGGTCCAAACGTGACTCACGAAGGTTTTATTGATATTCCCACACGTAGGGTTTGGGGAAGACGAGAGCCGTCTCGTTCCATTCGGATTTTTTCGGTCATACACAGACCATTTTATGTTCGGACAAAGGTCCGTATAGAAAACAAGACGGTGACGGGAGCGAATCCGTGCAAATGTCTGCCGTGAGTACGGCAAGTTTAATGCAAGCACGGGATTAGATCCCGGTATATATATATGTCGGCCAATAATGGACCATTCGTCGTTCGGACGAGAGTCCGCATTTGAAGCGTCGAAGACGACGATAAATCCATACGAATATTTGCCGTAGGTACGGCATGTTTCATGTGGGTGCGGGATTGGATCCCGGCATATATGCCGGTCACTAATGGACCATTCATTATTCGGACGGAAGTCCGTATTAGTAGCGTCGAGGACGGCGATAAAGCCGTACGGATGTCTACCGTAGGTGCGGCAAGTTTAATGTGGGTGCGGGATCGGATCCCGATAAAGACGGGTCGAGCTAACGAACTATCGGCCCGGGATAAGTTCGGATCATGGTCACATCCGGGCGAGGGCTCCCGAGATCCAAGTCCGATCTAGTGGGGCATCATTACTTTTCTCTTCAAAAACAGTCCGGGGAAGCGGATTGGTCGGTGTGGAGCCCGAACTCGCCATAGTGCGCCTTCGCACGTGGATCGACGTGCGCGGTCAGGTCGCGGGGTTCGACCTGCCCGGTCAGGTCACTGGGGTCAAGGGGGCAGTGCCCCTTGCGGGTGTCTCTAGGGGCGGAGCCCCTGGAATAAAATTTTGATTATGACAGAGGCAGCTTACATTCTTTCATTTCTTTTTATTGATTTAGGTCTCTTCGTTTGTTTTATTTAATAGTTTCAGGCCTTTTATTTTATTTAGCTAATTATGTTGCCCCCTTTTTTTTAATGAGGCACGCCGGTTTAACGAAGCAAGTGGGCACGCCGGTAAAGGGGATGCCAAGGGGGCGTGCCGGTTAAGGGAATGCCAAGGGGCGCGCCGGGATAGGGAGTGTAATAGGGCGCGCCGGTTAAAGGAAAGTGGGACGCGCGCCAGTTTAAGGAAGCCAAAGTGGCGCGCCGGATAAAGGGATGCCAAGGGGGTGCGCCGGTTAATGGCCAAGAAGGAAGAGGGGCGCGCCGGATAGGTGCCAGGGAAACGGAGGGAGTTTTGAGTGTGAAGCTAAATAGGTGCGAGGGGGTACCACGCCGGATTAGCCCACGCCGGATTAAGAGTACGCTGGGATAGGTTCTATGAGGTTTTCTTTCATTCTTGTTGGCTCTGTTTCTTCTTTATTTCAACAGCAAGTTAATTTGTTGATTGGTTTGTTCACCGAATTGGTGGATTAAGTTTGTGGAGAGGGAGTTTAAGTGTTTGATCATTTGTTAAGGTGAATTGGCATGAAAATCCGAATGTTTTATTAGAAGTGTTTGTTGTGCAAGGTAGTTCATACATGAAGGAGCCTGGTTTGTTCAGAGGTTCAGTTTGTGTTTGATTTTAGGAGGGGGTTTATGAGTGGGGTTGATTTAGTCTAAAGAAGCTTCATTTGTTCGTTCTTACGTGTTCTTGTTCTTTGTTCCTCTTGTTCTTGGCCCTGGGAAAACTCGGGCGGCACTTCCCCCGGACTGAAGTTTGCCAGAGAAAAAAGGGGGAACGCCAAACGGATTGCTCCGGGGTGAACCTCACAATACAGACCTCACGGTGGTCCGAAGACCTAAATGTGATTGTGGAAGAGCTCGAGGACTGGTCTTCAAGAGCTCTCACGACTCACGGGTGATGATTTCGCAAGCGGGACGAATGTGTGCCTTGAGAGGCTTCAGATGTTCATCCCTTCGATGGGTTCCTCTGAGGGCCGTGCCACAGAGAGGCAGGTCTCTGAGGTCCCTGGATGATACGAAAATTGGGAGAAAGGAGAGCAGAGGCTAAACAAAGAACATCGCGCTCGCAAGTATTCATCCACACAAACGGGGGAAGGTTCTAACGCAGAGGGGGTTCATCTGTAGATAAAACGAATGAAATACATTGCAGGGGGGGAGAGAATACATTGATGGAGGAGGGGGAGAGAGCACAGGCTCTTTTTCCTCCGACTCACCTCTCACCCTCACTCTTTACTCTTCACCTCTCCGGCACGGGGACGCAACTTCTTTTCTCTTCGGGTGGCCTTCTCTTCTCTTTTCAATCGCCCCCCTGGGGTTCGAGCCTCTCTCTTTTTTTGGAACGGGCTCCCCATATATATAGGGCGGGTTGCATTTTCTTCGAAGGATGGCCAGTGGGGGGAGGGTTCCCGCCACCTCTGCCTCATTCGCATCAGCATCGGGAGTCGACTCGTCGTGCTGGCTACTGCTAGTTCGAGCCGTACCCTGTCATTCGTCCGATGACGGGATGTTCACAGGTCTACCGGGAGATCTGCTGCTGCTGCCACCGTCGCTGCTGGCCTCTGCTGCTACCACCGTTGCGCTGTCGAGTTGGGGTGTGCACAGCTCCGCGATCTTTAAATGGCTATGGGATGGGCATTGAATGCACTGTTCTTCTCCTCTCTGGACTTTGCGCGAGATTCATCAGGAAACAGAGCATCGGAGTATAGATGGGATGGCCCTTTGGTTAAAACGGCGCGGAGTTGTGCGCGTCGGATTAGTAGCACACAAGGGGGGCGCGCCGGTTTAAAGCTTGATGGAGGGGCGCGCCGGTTTAAGGCCAAGCAAGGGCGCGCCAGTTTAAGGCCAAAGCAAGGGCGCACCGGTTTAAGTGTAGGCCACGTCGGTTTAGACTTCGTCTCGGCTTCACGGCTATTCGGACAGACGCTTGTCCTCCCGTGTTGCTTTAGTTGTAATGCACCGCCTCCGGGGTGTTTAGTTCAGGGCCTCTGCATCCCGATTTAGAACTTCGAGTGATCTCCGGCGCGTGCTGAACATGTGTTCGAATTCTTGAGTTTCTTTTGATTCGGCCTTCGGCAATGCCGCCTGGAGAGCCGAGGCCATCTCTTCAGCACGAGGGGCTTCTTTGTTGGGTGGCGGAGCACCGGGTAGGTATTCGTCCTTCTTGGAGGAAGCATAGGGTTTATTCGGCCTTCCCGTCTTTGACTCGCTCTTGAGTGCTGAGACGTGCATGCCATATCATCATCATCATTTTTTTTGACGTCCACACCTCCTCCTCAGAGCTAAGTCACACCCCAATCATCCTAGGCCGCCCATTCCTTGCTACTGCGAAAGCTAACATCAATTGTGCTACGGGGATGATGGACATCTCATTCGGAGGATAAAAAAGTTTCTCTCAATGTGTTCAAAGCCTCCCAATATTTGGACCTAGATGAAGAATGCCACTTCATCGACATCTATGATGAACTTATTGAGAATGATCTGGGCATGGGTCAAATAAGAGAGGTCAATGCTCTTCAAGATTCCCCTCATCATAGTAGCATTTGGCATAAGGTTGAACCACTTCCAGCTTTGCAAGATGAACCAGCCCTTCCATCACTTGAAAGTCCTCCTAAACTTGAGCTTAAGCCCCTTCCGGACTCCCTCAAATATGCATTCCTAGGCCCCGATCAAACCCTTCCTGTTATCTTAGCTTCCAATCTTACCCCTACCCAAGAAACACTTCTCCTAGAAGTCCTTAGGACTCACACGGGTGCCATAGGTTGGACATTGGCCGATCTTAAGGGGATAAGTCCGTCTATTTGCATGCATCACATTTACATAGAGGACAACGCCAAACCTAGTCAGGAAATGCAAAGGAGGTTGAACCCGAACATGAAGGAGGTGGTGAAGAAGGAGGTTGTCAAATGGCTCGATGTGGGAATTATTTATCCCATATCGGATAGTCAATGGGTGAGTCCCACTCAAGTGGTTCCTAAGAAATCGGGACTCACTGTGGTCCAAAATGAACAAGGAGAAGATGTGCCCACTAGGCCCACCATGGGATGGAGAGTGTGTATCGATTATAGGAAACTCAATGCCATGACCAAACAGGACCATTTTTCACTCCCCTTTATTGACCAAATTCTAGAGAAATTGGCGGGCCAAAGATATTTTTATTTCCTAGATGGATATTCTGGGTACAATCAAGTGGCCATTTATCCGGAAGAACAAGAGAAGACCACATTCACTTGCCCATATGAACATTTACCTTTCGGAGAATGCCATTCGGTCTTTGCAACGCACCGACCACTTTTTAAAGTTGCATGATGGCCATTTTCTCTGATATGGTAGGAGAATTCTTGGAGATCTTTTTGGATGATTTTTCTATGTTTGGGGAGTCATTTGAAAACTGCTTGGAAAATTTGAAGAAAGTGCTTGCGAGATGTATTGAAACCAACCTTGTTCTTAGTTGGGAAAAGAGTCACTTCATGGTTCAAGAGGGCATAGTTTTGGGCCATATTGTGTCCGAACAGGGTATAGAGGTGGATAAAGCCAAGATCGACCTTATTTCTAATCTCCCTCCTCCGACCTCTATGAGGCAAATTCGTTCATTCCTCGGCCATGCCGGTATTTATCGCCGGTTCATAAGTAACTTTTCTAAGATTGCCCGCCCGTTAACTCTTCTCTTGGCCAAAGACACTCCATTCCATTTAGATGTTGCCTGCCTTGAGGCTTTCAATACCCTTAAAGAGGCTTTGACCAAGGCACCCATTCTCCAATCTCCTGATTGGTCTTTGCCTTTTGAAATCATGTGTGATGCCTCCGACTATGCTATCGGGGCAGTTCTAGGCCAAAGAATTGACAAGTGTCCGGTGGTGATATATTATGCGAGTCGCACCCTCGCCGATGCTCAGCTTAACTACACCACCACGGAAAAGGAGCTGTTAGCTATTGTCTTTGCGCTTGAAAAGTTTCTATCATATCTCTTAGGGGCAAAAGTCATTGTGTACTCTGATCACTCAGCTCTCAAATATTTGTTCTCTAAGAAGGATGCCAAACCTAGACTCATTAGGTGGATCCTCCTACTCCAAGAATTTGATCTTGAGATCCGAGACAAAAAAGGTTCTGAGAATAAAGTTGCCGATCATCTTTCTCGGATTCTCACAACTGATAATGCTCCTTTGCAAGATTCATTTCCAGATGAACATCTCTTGTCCATCACCTATAGTCAACTCCCATGGTTCGCAGACATTGTCAACTACTTAGCTGTGGGATAAATTCCTAATGGGTGGTCTAAACATGAAAAAGAACATTTCTTTGCCAAAATCAAACACTATTTCTGGGAAGGTCCTGAATTGTTCCACGTAGGTCCAGATCAAATAATTAGAAGATGTGTCCTCGAGGAAGAACAACAAAGCGTCCTGAATTTTTGTCACATTCTAGCTTGTGGGGGACACTTCACGGGAAAGAAAACAGCCGCCAAAGTGTTGCAAAGTGGATTCTTTTGGCCCACTCTCTTCAAAGACGCCTATGAATTTAGCAAGACTTGTCTTAGGTGTCAAGCCATTGGAAACATGAGCAAACGCGATATGATGGCACTCAACCCCATTCTAGTGGTCGAAATCTTTGATGTTTGGGGAATTGATTTTATGGGGCCCTTTTCGCCATCATTCGGACACGAGTACATTCTTGTGGCAGTCGGCTATGTGTCTAAATGGATTGAAGCCATTGCCACCCGGACTAATGATCACAAAGTTGTCATAAAGTTTGTCCGAAAGAATATATTTTCAAGGTTCGGGTGTCCGAGGGCGATCATTAGTGATGGAGGTTCTCATTTCACTCATGCCCAATTCCGAGCTCTTCTCGGGAAATATGGGATCACTCATAAGATTGCCACCCCCTATCACCCCCAGACAAGTGGCCAAGTGGAGACATCCAATAGGGAGATCAAAAATATCATGCAAAAATCTATTAGGCCCGATAGGAAGGATTGGTCCGAAAGATTGGATGACGCTCTTTGGGCCTATTGGACAGCATACAAAACCCCCATTGGAATGTCTCCATATAGGTTAATCTTTGGAAAAGCTTGTCACTTACCTGTTGAGCTTGAGCATAGGGCCTATTGGGCTATTAAACAGTTCAATTTTAACTTGGCCCAAGCCGGATCTCACAGGGCCCTACAACTAAATGAGTTGGAGGAGTTGAGGAATGAAGCCTATGAAAATGCCAAGATTTACAAAGCCAAGACCAAAGCTTTCATGATAAACACATTGTGAGAAAATCATTTCAACCTGATCAAAAAGTTTAGCCTTTTAATTTAAGGTTGTGCTTATTCCCCAGAAAATTAAAGTCTAGATGGGATGGACCATTTGTTGTGCTCAAAGCCTTTGATCATGGTGTTGTTAAAATTTTAGATCCTAAAAATGATCAAATTTTCACTGTTAATGGTCAGCGTCTCAACCTCTACTTGAAAACACACAACTTCCATCAAAGGAATCAATCCCACTGAGTGACCCATGATAAATACAAGAATGTCATCTGGCTGAAGATGTTACACTTAGCACTTGTTGGGAGGCAACCCAACCATTTCTCTTCAAAAATCTAGTGAATCATTTTCATTTGTGTTTGTAGGAGCTGGAAGAAGTCGTTCGTAAAACTACCTGCCAAAATAGCCACGTCTGCGCATCCAAGGTTGTACCTTTCCTTCCCAAACATTCATGTATGCATTGTCCTGTTCATATATTCTACATGCCATTGAGGACAATGTCATTCAAGTTGGGGGGGGGAGAAAAATTTTCATGATGCATATAGTACAACTTGATAGGAGTTCTGTCTTGCATGTCATCGTAGAAAGATGTAAACCCCATTTTGAATTGCTTAAATTAAAAGTAATTCTGGAATAGAAAAGACTAGGGAGCAGGATGATGAGAAATTTAGTCAATCTAGCAATGAAAAACTGATATAAGAATCCCTTTAAAGTTCATGTGCACTTTAGAAAAAAAAAATCACATTGCACACTAATGAAACAAGCAAGACAAGCCCCCTGCCGTTTTAGGTATGATATCTGATATTATGCACTTCTTAAGAAAAGAGATCTTTTTACAAAGCTTTCTGCCAAATTATCCATCAAATAAGTGCAATGCATTATGAAAAAAAAGATAGAAAAAGAAAAAAATACCATGAAAAATGCCCCTAATCTTAGTAACTAGGCCTACTTCATCTAAGACGTGTTGAGGTTCGCGTAAAACAGAAAAGGGAACTTGGATCTGTAAAACTGGGACTGCTTCTCCTAAAGAGTCGAGGTTCACGTTGAGCAGTGAAGGGTAGTGCAGCATCATGTGTGGTATAAAAGATCCCAAAGGGACAAAATAATAAGGCAGATAAAAAGCTAATATACTTAATGCTCTGATCTAAGAGGTGCAGGGTTGAAGGGCATTTGCTTGGAGTAGCGAATGGGGGATGCAATTGTCTAAACTGTGGATTTGGTAGTTACACATGCATAAGTGCTATTGAGCTTTAATTTGAATTCTTAATCATGTACTATTAAGTTCCTACATAAGGCTAGTGTACATTAATGATTCCAGATTCTTAATCTTTGGTTGATTCTATGAAGGGATAACTGGATATGAGAGCATGAATTTTGTAAACTCTTGTTAGTCCTAAAATTTAATTTATTGGCATTGCTAAGGGACTAGCAATGAGTAAGTTGGGGGGTGTGATAAGTGTTCATTTCTTATGACAATTCATTGCATGTACACCATTTTATGTATATATAATTAGGCAATTATGCAGATTTCATAGTTAACCTCAACTCCGCATTTAAATTGGAGCTTTCACGTAAATTGATTAATTCGATTATCTTATTTAATAATAAATTAAAGTTGAGGGCCATGAACATTAATTCTCTATTGCATAATCACGAGCATTTGAGATTTATGTGCACATTGTGGTAATTTTTATGGACTAAAGTGCAATTATGTGTGTGTAGGACACCGAAGGTAATTACAAAAGAAGCCGGGGGCAAAACTATCACCACTACTTTGACCAAGTCAAAAGCACATATTTTGATTGGAGGGAAAAATTTTTAAAAGTTTGAAATTGAGAAAAGAAACACATATTTCGGTTGGAGGGAAAATTGAATTCAAAGTTTGAAATAAAGGAGAGACATGATGAGCCTTGGGAAAGGGGTGCCCAAAGTCCAAGAAAGGGGGTGCCCACCTACTTTTCCTCTTCCCCATGGATCATATTCCACTTAAATATCAGTCATCCATCTCCTTTTGATATAATCTCCACCCTTCATCTACCCAACTTTCTCTATAAATAGCTCATGACAAGGAGGAGAAAGGGAGTTCTTCTTTTCGCAAATTTTCACTCTTTCTCTCCCTCTCATATCTTTTAGTTCGCCGAGTTCGCCCTTTTCCGTCCCTCTTCTTCTCTTGCTGTCTTCATAAAAGTTCTTTTTTTTCCATTCTCTACAACTTCATCTTCTGCATCATCTTCTAATTCCGTCTAGTTTTCAAGGTATTTTATGTTTTTCACTATACTATCCTATTCATCTACGAACCAGTATTTCTCTATGTTCTTCCCCTTATTTTTCCCCCTTCTAGTCATTTTCGTCTCTTACTATCTTCATTAAAGTTCTTTGGTTTTAAGTTTTCTACAACTCCTTCTTCTACATCATCTTCTAATTCTTTCTGGTTTGAAAGTTATTTCTATTTTTCAACTTGCTGTCCTGTGATTTCACTGTTCATTCGAGGTTCTAGCTTCTGTTATTCCTCAGTTTTGAAGCCCTTCCCCTCTTTATTTCTCTCTGAGTTCTTCATTAAAGTTCTTTCTCTCTTGTAGATCTAGATTTTCTTCTTCTATCACTTCCTCCAATTCTTCTTACTTTACGAGTTATATTTATTTTCCCACTATTTCACTCTCTCATCTTCTTCCTTCTTCATCTCCACACAAACCCTTCCACATTCCTCTCTATATTTCTCTCTAAAGTTTATCCTCCACAACTCTCCTTTCATGATGGTGTGCACATCAAGACGGGTGACGTTCCAAGGCTCGTGACGTGGAGGACGACGGCTTCTTCATCTATCACTTTCCATGATGATCTCTTTCAAGGCGGAGCGATCCTCTCCAAGGCTCGGCGAGGAGGAGACGACGGCGTCATCACCATTGCTACTACTATCTTCACATCTCAGGCCCCTCTTTTTGTTATTACTTTTGTGTTATGTTACTTCATTGTAATCTTGTCACCTCTTTGTTGTAAACTTGCCTTGCACTTCATGTACTCTTTCTTTTAAGTTAATGAAGAGAGTTATTCTTTTGATCTAGTTCTTGATCTTCTTCCATCTCTACCCCCTTCTTCTATCTCTTCTTTTCACTTCATGCAATTAATTTCTATAGCATAGGCGCATAATAATAGGTGTTTTTAATTAAGTGTTTGGTTTGTTCTTCATTTCACTATTTTCTTTAAGCAAATCAAAATCACAAGTGTTTTTCTAAAATGTTACAAGGTTTTTAACTTTAAAAATCTCTTCGTCCCTGTGGATTCGACCCTTCTCGCCACCATATTACGTCTCTCTTTCATCTAGTGCGAGTTAGAATTTTTAAGATTGATATGCGTGTTTTAAATGATGAACTTTCGCGTGATCACTGCTACTATTGTTCTTGTAGTTACTGCTTTCCGTGCCGCCGTTGTTCTCAGTTGGGGTTCCGCGGTATCCCTACTGAGCCAGTGACAGAAGCTCACCCCTGCTTTTCAAGTGCGGAATTTTTCCTCGAGGTTCGAGATGTTGTTCAGAGGTTCTTAGTTGCCAGCTCGCCGGGCCGAGTGTTCACTTGGCAAGTGGTACGTTTTACTACTTTAGACTGTACTTTCTGTTGGACTGGACTCTGTTATAGTTGTTATTTATTTCTGTTAATTATTGAATTATCCTGCTTTATTTCCTATTTCTTTGTACCTCCACACTCCTTTTAGCCCTTCCGAGCCCTCCCGGCTCGTGGGCGGCAGACCAGGAATCGAATGATATCGGGTTCTTCCCGGTATCCGGATCTTGGGTCGTCACAGCTGATATCAGAGCGGTAGTTGTGGACGTACATAGGAATTCGAAACATTACAGTGATCAGAGTCCATAAGGTCTGAAGGGGCGTGATCTCGCGCGGCTCCTGAGCGGGGTAGATGATCACCGAACAGTGAATTGTAGAGAAAGGGAAACGGATCAGGGGGCCCAGGGGAGGTTCCCTGGGGAAAAACCCTCCGATGCTTAAGTCAGTAGAGCAATGGTGGAAGATAGGGAGGGAGGTAGAAAGAGGTGCACGAGATCCCCCTACACCAAGGTGGTAAAGTGGTTCCTGCTAAGTAGATTTTAGGCCTGTATTGCCCTTACCTTTCATTGGAGGGAGTCCCAGGTTTATATAGTGTGCTCGCCTCATGAGTCCCATAAGCTGAGGAGTTTCAGGCGAGAGTTACGTCCTCATCGTGGGGTCTTTACGTCCTCATAGTGGGATCTTTATAGCCTTGAGGGATCATGGGTCCCTTATTCTCATAAACTCCTGCTCATAAAGGGCTCTCAACGGCAGCGTGGATAAGCAATCGTCGGTCGAGCCGAGCATAAAAGGTGCCAACCCTGTCCGGGCGATAGGCATAGCTCGGATGAAGATAGGTCGGAGTGGGCCCTGAGCGCTTGCCTCTATCCCGATGAGGGGATAACTCGGGCATGGGTCTTCCTCCGTTCTGACCGATGCTCGGGCATTCCGAGCCTAAGGGCCGCCGAGGAAGGATTTGATCTCGAGTAATCTTATTGGGCTTTTTAGCCTAAGTGGGCCTTGTGGGTCTGTCACTTGGATGAGCTGGGCCTCGTTTGGTTCTGATGACCTAGTTTGGCTGATCTTTGATGGGCTACAGAAATCCCCCTCTCCACTTGTCCCCCTCCTACTCCCGAACTTTAGTAAGCTCGGAAGAGTAGCTATTTGGGGTTTTGGACCAGCGTGGCTCAGGTGGGTGGAGATCTGGAAGTGTTAGGAAGCCACGTGTCGTTGTCATCTGGGCCCGTAATAATGATGATCCTGACGGATTTGAACAGAAGGGGACCCCTTTTCTCGGAGGTCGGAACAACACGCCACCTTCCGCGTGGGGATATAGGCGTTGGGCGCTTATTGTCATTCCAGACTCCCTCCGTCTTTAGGGTTTTGGCTCTCCTCCATTCTTGCTTTTGGGCTCTTCGATGCGTCGTGAGGACACGACGAAGAGCAGAGGCTTGCAGTGGCGTTCGTGGAGTTGGCGGAGATAACCGCGGAGGCAGTCTGGCGGCTTCCTCTTCCCTCGAAATCTTCGGGGTCCCGAGATCACCTTTCCTCAAACTCTTCTCCAGATTCCATGGCGGACCAGCGTTCGGATGCTGAGGAGTGGGAGGACGAGCCAGTGGTGAAGGTGCCGGTTCCAAACTACAGTGAACTGGGGGAGGCGGATGTGAGAAGGCTGGAGCACCAGTATCGCCTGCCCCACAAGTTCTGTTGTGCCCCTTGTGCTTTGTTGATGATGTAGTGTTTTAATGATAGCAACATGAATGAGTCACCACTTTGTCTTGAATATGTCTGATCTATTCTGTGGGAGATTGCATGAGTGTGGCATGTCTGAATTGTGAAGAATGCATGTGTATGCTTGAGTCATGCTGTGATAAATTGGTTTGCTGTGATAAATTGGTTTGTGCTTGATTTCTGTTCTGTGCATTGCTTCTCTGCTGATATGTTCATGTTGTTGTTCTTCAATGTCTATACACTGCCTTTAGGATTCACAAGTCTATACAGCCGTTGCCTCCTTTGTTGAAGTCAACACATTGGGCAAGTCTGGACTGAAGAGGCTAATGAACCCCTTAACGCAAGAGGGCTGAAGACATCTAATTTCAGCTGCTGGAACACACCAATGCGTCAACGCCTTGATCAAGTGGCGTGGACGCAGTAGTTCAAACAATCAAGAAAGAAGCTTACTGGATTACTCTGGTGCGTCAACGCATTCATCAAGTGGCGTCGACGCAGCAAGTTGATGGATCGACAAGGTGACCAGAGGGTGTGAGAGGGCTGAAGCCATCTAAGTTCAGATGCTGGAACACTAATGCGTCAACGCAGCATGATGAGAGCGTCGACGTAGCACGCCCATCTGCTGAAGACTTGATCACTGGATCATCAATGCGTCAACGCCACGGGTTGGAAGCGTCGACGCAGCAGTTAAAAAGGCTAGGCTATTTGTTCACTGGAACGTATCCATGCGTCAACGCTATTGCTAGACAGCGTCGACGCAGCCATTGAGCCTGATAGGCATCTAGCTCGGAGACAGTTTAGAAGGTTAACGCTGGAGTTCTTAGCGTCCACGCAGCATGCAAACAAGCCGAACTATTAGTTGCAGAAACACACCACTGCGTCAACGCTTTAGCCTGGCAGCGTCAACGCAGCATGTCTATCTGCCAAATACATTGATCACTGGACTGCCGATGCCGATGCGTCAACGCAGCAAGCTGATGGAGTCAACGCAGCAGACTTGAGTTTCATAGGTTGAAGATCTCTGAAGGCTGCGTCAACTCCTTGGAGCAAGTGGGTTGACGCCATTTAACTCCAGTTGCTGAGCGTACTGGTGCTGGGCACGTGATCTGAGGATAAGAACAGTGTCCAGATGAGGACACGTGTACTGACAGGCTGCTGGATGCTGCCACGTGGTCCGAATTCTTAGGACGGGAACTGTGGAAGACACACGCGCCCTGGCTGCTGCTGCTGCTGGTATATAATGGAGCTTTCGTCTTCAGATGGAGGCGGATCGTGATCGAAGCCAGGGAGCAGAAGCTGAGAGAAGAAAAAGGGAAAAAGAAGAGAGAGCTTCCACGATCCAGGAGAAGAAAAGAAAAAGAGAAAGAGAGAAAAGGAGAACAGATATCGAAGAAGAAGCCTGAAGAGCAGAAAGCCCTTCGATCTAGAAAAAGAGAAAAAGAAGAAAAAGAGAAGAAAAAGCAGAGTGGAGAGAAGCTGTCGATCCAGCACAAAAGAGGAAAGAAAAGAGAGAGAAGAGAAGAGCAGAGAGTGAGAGATTAGAAGAAGCAGAAGAGAAAGAAGCTGTGAAGAAATAGTGAAATCGAGAGAAGAGGAGAGCAGCTGCCTAAAGATTAGTCTTCACTGGCCGTGGATCAAATCCAGGCCAGTCAGCTCTTTAAGAGCCACATTGTGCTTCATTGCTTACAGCTTTCCGATTGCTGTATTGTTCTATTTTCTGTTTTCTATTTTACATCTTTGTTCAAGCTGTTAGTCAGCGGATTGCAGAGGTGCTGTCTCTGGACGGCTAAGCTGTATTGCCCAGCGGTTTGCAGTGGAGGATTCCACTGGACAGCAAGCTGTGTTGCTCAACGGGGCGAGGAGGATTCCTCGGACGGCAAGCTGTGTTACCCAGCGGATGTATGGCAAGCTGTGATGCCCAGCTGTTCAAGCTGTGAGTCAGCGGAATCCACACTCGGGTTTGAGTGTGGGGTGGATGTAGGTCTGCAGGACCGAACCACCTAAAAATCATTGTGCAGTGGTTTGATCTCTTTGTGAGTGTGGCGCTAGATGAATGCATAGGGTCGATATGGTTTGATTTTCTATATGTGTTCATCTCATTACTGCGCACACTATATGTTTGACTGTGGTTTGATTTCTCTATCTGTTGTTGCTTCCGCTAGGTGAATGATTAGGTGTGTTCCACCTAGTTGAGTACTTGTTCAACAGAAGACTAGTTAGTTTCTTTCAGGTTGTCTTATTTTGTCTTGTTAGCTTTCTAGTGAGCATTAGATTTTAATTAGGACGAAAGTTTTTAAAGGATATATTCATTCACCCCCCCTCTGAATACATAGCACCGAACCCAACAATTGGTATCAGAGCGGGTCTCTGACTAAACAGATCTAACAATCTGCAGAGGATCCTGCTAGTCCTTGGTGTATTTCAGAGTGTGCTTTCAGTGCTCGATATTTTGTTTCATCGACTTGTGCATTGCTTTGCTCACCTGGTTCTGCTGCATTCCCTGTCATCTGGTCTACTGCGCTGAATCTGGTTGCCTCTTACTCAAATGGGTCGACCTCCGGTTTATGACGGTTCTAACTTTGATAGTTGGCTAGGAGGCCTATGTGTGTACGTAGACTCCATAGATCCCAAACTATGGAGGCTACTATCTAAAGGCCCACACAAACTGCCTCATGATGAGACCAAGTGGTCTAAAGAGGACAGTATAAAGAACCGTGACAATGTCATAATCCTTAACATCTTAAGAGCTGCAATCAATACTGATATGTACCCTTTTGCTCTCAGGTGCACATCTGGAAAGGAAATATATGACAGAGTCGTCTCTGCGCATAATCAGCAAGGTGATAGCTGCTCGATGGCCAACCGGGATGATGAAGATGAGATCTCATCTCAGGTAAGCTCTGAATCAGATGGATACTCCTTTGATGAATTGATAGTGATGTATGAAGATTTGTTCAAAGTATCCAAGAAATTAAAATCTGAAAATAGAAGGTTGAAAAAGAGATGTGAACAGATTAACTCTAATGTTCCCTGTGAAAACTGTCAAAGACTAAAAACATCTCATGATATGTGCTTAGCTGATCTGAATATGAGTAAGGAACAAATCTCTTTATTGGAAAATAAAAATGATGAACTTACTGCCAAGATTTCTGAACTAGAAGATAAGCTGAATTCATTAGGAAATGATCAAATCTTAACTAATGAACTAGTTCAGAATGAACAAATAAGAAAAGAAAATGAAGAATTGAGGTTGCTAAATTCTGCCATGTCTGAGAGACTCTTAATGCTTGAAAAAGGGAAGAATTCAGTTGAAAATGAATGTGAGAGAGTGAGCACATTGATAGAAGAGATTGATAGCTACAAAGCCATTAATGTCTTACTTAATGAAAAGATCACAGATTCTGAAATGCTCATCTCTTCTCTCAAAAATGAAATCACTGAACTGAACAATTCCCTGTTTGAGTCTCTTAAGAATAAAGAAAATCTGAAGGATGCTTTTAAGAAGAAAGTCTTTGATGGAGGTAGTAAGCAGGAAGAGAGAAAAAGACTGTATACAACATTTGTGTGTAACTCTGAGTTAGCTAGCACTTCAGCTTTTTTTTAAGTGTGCATGCTAATTAGGAAAATAAGAAAACGAAGGAGAAAAGAAAAGTTTTGAAAAAGAATGATAATAATCAGCATGCTAAGAAAGTTCAGGCCAACAAATCTGGTGTCAAAAGTGTAAAATGCTTTTACTGTGGTAAGTTTGGTCATGAAATTGCTGATTGTTTTGTCATGAGAAATGATGATTTGAAATCTAATAGAATTCATGCTAGGAATTCTAAAATGAAGAAACATTCTCATGATCAAAAGAGAAGAATAAAATGTTTTTACTGTCACAAAGAAGGTCATATCATGCATGAATGCAAATTAATGAAATATGATGACCTTTCTGCTAGAAAAATGCATGATAAACTATTCCATGCTAAAAATCATGCATCTCATAAAAAGAACATTCAATGTTTTCATTGTGGCAAATTGGGCCACATGGTTGAAAATTGTTGGCATGCTCAGGGAAAGAAATCTAACTCTGAATTTATTAAATTCCCTGTAAACAGAAATGGTTTTGGTTTCAATAAATTCCTTGTAAACAATGCCTCTCATGGAAATATTATTGGTTCAAAAGTTCAGCATATTGCATGCTTTAACTGTGGAAAGCCAGGTCACAGGGCTGTAACCTGTTGGCTGGCAGGATACCAGAGCCAGACTGGTTTTAGTAAACAGAATTTTAATTCTGTTAACAAAAATTTCCATGCATATGCATTTAGAACTCCTGCTCATAGGAATGTGCACAAAATAAATTTCAGAACTGCTGCATCATGCCACTACTGTGGTCAGATAGGTCATTCAATGAATGATTGTCATGTGATGAGAATTGATGACCTTCATGCACAGAAGTTGGCTACCATACCTGCTAGGAATGTCACTGTTAATTCAGGACCCAAGACTTCTTGGGTTCCTACAGGATCAAAATAATCTAGTTGTTGCAGGTGTGCCTTGGAAATGAATAAAGGGGGTTAATCAACCAAGGCACTCAAGAATGAAAACCCCATGACTACATTTCAGGTTAGTTCTGAAAACTCTGCTTAAATTTTGTATTCTGATTTGTGTGATCTGAATGCACTGCATATCATGATAATCCTTTTGGGCATTGTCTAACTGAAACTAATTGAAAAATCTGAAATGCTCATGAAAATGATTGAGTTTATTTCCAAATGCATTGCACACAAATGCCATGATAAATGATATGTCAAACTTCTTGTATGTTGAATTGCATATCATGCACTCTGTAAGGGGGAGCTTGACTTCTTGCATATTCTAAGGGGGAGTTAGCTTCGGTTGGAGATCTCTGCTTAAATGATGATCGATACACTGAGATGAAGCTGCTGATTGAATAAATGGGTCATTTAGTACACACAGTCAATGCATGTGTCTTATGTCTGCATACATCATTTGCATGACTGTCAATGAAATTGTTCAATGCATGTAGGACAGCTTTATGTTCCATTGTCATGCATAACCCTGGTATATCAAATAGTAAGCTACCAAAAGGCAGGGAAATCTGCTTGGAGGTTCTTACTATGTGTGAGATGGTCCTTGAGACCAAGTTCTCTGCCAAGTACTAAGGGGCATGGTCCATATAGAACAGTGTACTGCATATCATCAATTTGAAGAAAATTAAATTTGAAAAGAATTGATTCATTGCATATAGATAGGGGGAGCATTATTATATAGTTGTCACTATTTGAAATTCACACTCTACACTCTTTCAAATCATCAATTGACTATGTGATTGACTCTGCTAGTGGCTTTAAACCTTTATTCTCTCTTGCTGATTGACTCTTTCACCAGCTTGTACTCTTCCTTCATATACCTCTTAGCTGGTGTGACTATTTTGGCTCCATTATTGAGTTGTTGGTCAGCTAAATTTATTGTTCTGATCTGAGGAACTTAAGCTGCATGTCATGCAATTCAGTCTGAGATTTTGGTAGAAACTCCTATCATATAGGGTTAAGAATTATCACTGAATCAGACTGATATAAGATTAATGTATTCTCAGCTTTGTAATTAAATGAATTGAAAATATCTGAATGATAAGGTTTAATAAACTTTAACCTCTTGTGTCATGTAATCCTTAAAGTCTCTCATCTGATATCTGAAAATTTGAAATCTAGGCTACTTTGGTAGAGATACATAGAGTGAGTGTTGTGGTTAAACATTAACTTGAAAAAGTTGACTAAATGAAAAATTGTGAATTCAAAGTAATGACTCGTCACTGAGAAACTGAGTCTTTATCAATGAAATAAAGTAACTCAAGTCATGAGGTGCCATAGTTATCTCTGATAAAAAGTTAGTGAAACAAAACCTGACAGAGCAATAGCTTATTTGTGTTGAGTAGCTGGGGAGTCTGGCCTCTAATAAAGGTGTCTTCTCATGTAAAAAGACACTTATATTGCTAACTCTGCTCTCAAAGTGAGAGGCAATAACAGTTATCACACTGAGTAACTGGGTCACTTCAACTGAGACTTGTTGTGCCTCATGTAAAAAGGTGTTGATCAACTTAAATTGCTCAGGGAAAATATAATGTGCTTCAAATAAAATTATCTTAAAAAAATTTGTCAACTCATGTTCTTGAAAATGTGCTTAACATCAATACTAATCTGTGTATCTCTTGAAAGAGTCATTGAGATCATGTGTGTAAGATAAAAGATGATTGGTTTTTTAGTGTTATCTGAATAATGGTTCACCTTTATTAGAACTTGGATTCAGATATGAGTATTGAGTTTAATTTGACAAATTTGGTATACATCAAAATTAAATCAGATTGGTTAAGTTGCCACTTCATAACTCTTTATGATAGAAGTGTCTACATCTTTTAAGACTTATTGAAGTGATGTATGCATTCAAATCCCTCATGATCAGATTCATGCATGATCAACAAAAACTGTATAGTCAACTCCTCTCTTATCAGTTGACTGATTCCATCTGCATTTTTCTGACCATACGAATGTGAGGTGCCACTCCCATTATTACCTTGTTCACTTGCAGCCTTCTGAACTTCAGAATCCTTATGATGGTGGATTTCAGATTGATTCCTGAGATGTATTTCTCTCCACACTGTTGGAATCTTCCATCTTGTTCTACAATAAGTTCTGATTCTGTGGTATCTTCACCAGAATTCAGATTCTTTGTAATGGCTGATTTCAGATTGATTTATTGGATAACCAGAGTCCATTCCTGTGCTTCAGGAGGAGTTATGGTTTATTTACATCTAAGGGGAGAGTAGTCAATCATGCATGTTGATAGGGGGAGAGCTGTTTCATTGTCATAAAGGAGATCTTCATTTTAAAGAACCATGACTCATTCTCTACATTTATGTGCTGTCTTTGTGTGCTGCATTTGACTATCAAACCGTTTCCCTTCTTTTTGATTATGTCAAAGGGGGAGAATAGTTTGATGAGTCAGTGTGACTCATTGTGTGACTCATTATGTTGCCATCATCAAAAAGGGGGAGATTGTTGTGCCCCTTGTGCTTTGTTGATGATGTAGTGTTTTAATGATAGCAACATGAATGAGTCACCACTTTGTCTTGAATATGTCTGATCTATTCTGTGGGAGATTGCATGAGTGTGGCATGTCTGAATTGTGAAGAATGCATGTGTATGCTTGAGTCATGCTGTGATAAATTGGTTTGCTGTGATAAATTGGTTTGTGCTTGATTTCTGTTCTGTGCATTGCTTCTCTGCTGATATGTTCATGTTGTTGTTCTTCAATGTCTATACACTGCCTTTAGGATTCACAAGTCTATACAGTCGTTGCCTCCTTTGTTGAAGTCAACACATTGGGCAAGTCTGGACTGAAGAGGCTAATGAACCCCTTAACGCAAGAGGGCTGAAGACATCTAATTTCAGCTGCTGGAACACACCAATGCGTCAACGCCTTGATCAAGTGGCGTGGACGCAGTAGTTCAAACAATCAAGAAATAAGCTTACTGGATTACTCTGGTGCGTCAACGCATTCATCAAGTGGCGTCGACGCAGCAAGTTGATGGATCGACAAGGTGACTAGAGGGTGTGAGAGGGCTGAAGCCATCTAAGTTCAGATGCTGGAACACTAATGCGTCAACGCAGCATGATGAGAGCGTCGACGCAGCACGCCCATCTGCTGAAGACTTGATCACTGGATCATCAATGCGTCAACGCCACGGGTTGGAAGCGTCGACGCAGCAGTTAAAAAGGCTAGGCTGTTTGTTCACTGGAACGTATCCATGCGTCAACGCTATTGCTAGACAGCGTCGACGCAGCCATTGAGCCTGATAGGCATCTAGCTCGGAGACAGTTTAGAAGGTTAACGCTGGAGTTCTTAGCGTCCACGTAGCATGCAAACAAGCCGAACTATTAGTTGCAGAAACACACCACTGCGTCAACGCTTTAGCCTGGCAGCGTCAACGCAACATGTCTATCCGCCAAATACATTGATCACTGGACTGCCGATGCCGATGCCGATGCGTCAACGCAGCAAGCTGATGGAGTCAACGCAGCAGACTTGAGTTTCATAGGTTGAAGATCTCTGAAGGCTGCGTCAACTCCTTGGAGCAAGTGGGTTGACGCCATCTAACTCCAGTTGCTGAGCGTACTGGTGCTGGGCACGTGATCCGAGGATAAGAACAGTGTCCAGATGAGGACACGTGTACTGACAGGCTACTGGATGCTGCCACGTGGTCCGAATTCGTAGGGCGGGAACTGTGGAAGACACACGCGCCCTGGCTGCTCCTGCTGCTGGTATATAATGGAGCTTTCATCTTCAGATGGAGGCGGATCGTGATCGAAGCCAGGGAGCAGAAGCTGAGAGAAGAAAAAGGGAAAAAGAAGAGAGAGCTTCCACGATGCAGGAGAAGAAAAGAGAAAGAGAAAGAGAGAAAAGGAGAACAGAGATCGAAGAAGAAGCCTGAAGAGCAGAAAGCCCTTCGATCTAGAAAAAGAGAAAAAGAAGAAAAAGAGAAGAAAAAGCAAAGTGGAGAGAAGCTGTCGATCCAGCACAAAAGAGGAAAGAAAAGAGAGAGAAGAGAAGAGCAGAGAGTGAGAGATTAGAAGAAGCAGAAGAGAAAGAAGCTGTGAAGAAATAGTGAAATCGAGAGAAGAGGAGAGCAGCTGCCTAAAGATTAGTCTTCACTGACCGTGGATCAAATGCAGGCCAGTCAGCTCTTTAAGAGCCACATTGTGCTTCATTGCTTACAGCTTTCCGATTGCTGTCTTGTTCTATTTTCTATTTTCTATTTTACATCTTTGTTCAAGCTGTTAGTCAGCGGATTGCAGAGGTGCTGCCTCTGGACGGCTAAGATGTATTGCCCAGCGGTTTGCAGTGGAGGATTCCACTGGACAGCAAGCTGTGTTGCTCAGCGGGGCGAGGAGGATTCCTCGAACGGCAAGCTGTGTTGCCCAACGAATGTATGGCAAGCTGTGATGCCCAGTTGTTCATGCTGTGAGTCAGCGGAATCCACACTCGGGTTTGAGTGTGGGGTGGATGTAGGTCTGCAGAACCGAACCACCTAAAAATCATTGTGCAGTGGTTTGATCTCTTTGTGAGTGTGGCGCTAGATGAATGCATAGGGTCGATATGGTTTGATTTTCTATATGTGTTCATCTCATTGCTGCGCACACTATATGTTTGACTGTGGTTTGATTTCTCTATATGTTGTTGCTTCCGCTAGGTGAATGATTAGGTGTGTTCCGCCTATTTGAGTACTGGTTCAACAGAAGACTAGTTAGTTTCTTTCAGGTTGTCTTATTTTGTCTTGTTAGCTTTCTAGTGAGCATTAGATTTTAATTGGGTGAAAGTTTTTAAAGGATATATTCATTCACCCCCCCTCTGAATACATAGCACCGAACCCAACAAGTTCCACTTTGTCGCGGCCTCTCCACACGAGATGAGCTTGGACTCTCGTACATGCCATATGTACTTTCCTTCTGTCGTGGAAGGGTGGGTTCCGCCTTCCCTTCGAACCTTTCATTCTTCAGCTTCTCAATTTTTTCCTGTTGGCGCCCATTCAGTTGGTAGCCAATTCTTATCTTTTTCTTTCTGCCTTCCGCATTCTCTGTCGCCAGTGTGGAGTTCCTCCTTCCTTGGACCTATTTCATAATTTCTTTGAGTTGAAAGCACATCCTTCGGCTAGGAAGGGTTTCTATTTCATCCAGGCGAGGCGGAATAGGAGCTGTATCTCCTTGGCTGCGAAGGATTCTTCGCATAAGGGGTGGAAAACTCAATTCTTCTGGGTGGGGATTTATTGGGTGGAGGAAGCCTGGAGGTGTCCAGTAATCCCCAATTTCCACCCGAATATCCCTCCCAGGCAGGATGAGATCCCTCCACATGTTGAGATATATGCGGTTATCTTGCTGAAGCACCGCCAATCCACAGAAGAGCTGGTTACTCCAGAGAATATCGAGCGGTGTCTTCTTACGCGGCTGCATCCGTCAGGTTCAGGTGCCACAAGCTAGGTTCTCCTTTGGATGTTGAGATCATTTTTATTTTTCTGAATATGTCTTCCTTTTCGTGCAGACACCAGGCGGCAGACTTTGGAGGAGGCCACAGAGGTGATCGAGCTTGGCGATAACTCGGCTGCTGATGAATCGGCTGCTCCCACGGGTCGCTCCCGAGCCAGAGATAAGGGCAAGAGGGCGGCCCAGGGTGAATCCTCCAGGCCACGGGGGTCCAAGCGCAAGGATCCCGTGGAAGGCATGATCTGGGCCGCCGTGAAGGCCAGGAAGCGGGCCAAGATGGCCGGGGTCGTACTCGCAGTCGAAGGCGACCTTGCCGCGGCTCGCCCCTCCTCCGAGCATGATGGGACCGACCCTACCCGGCGAGCTCTCCCACCCGCCGAGCAAGAGGGGGCCGAGGAGGTTGGGGCTACTCCTGCGGTCGGCGATGATGCTGGCTCGGCTCCTCCTTCGGCCGGAGCCGAGGGCGCCGGGGCTGCTCCTGCGACTGGCAATGGTGTTGGCCCGGCTCTCCCCTCGGTAGAAGCCAAGGGGGCCGTAGACGAGGCAGGGGATGCTGGGGCCGCGACCGAGGTTGGCGCTTCAGGTGGTGGTGCAGGTGCCGAGCTGGTCCAGGTAGGGGGGCCGCAAGAAAATCTGACCGAGGCACGAGAGGCGACCGAGGCCAGGGCTTGGTCCGAGCCACTCAGTGGGGTGCCGGCCAATGGGGGGTTCTCTATTCCAGCGGCCTTGGAGAGGCTTGGTATCCCGGGCCCTCTACACCAAGTATGCCGCAGTATAGCCGCGAAGGTGAGGGGGGGAGGTAGGCAGTCCTCTCCGTCCGCGGCCCTCGCGGGGGTTATGGAGGGCGGCGTGGTCCTGGCCCATATGGGGGCCACTCTGGCAGAAGCGTACGCTCGGTCGGAGTCGGAGCGAGCAAACCTGGCCTGGACCCTTGGTGGGTCTGACAGGAGGCTGGCTCGGCTTGCCTAGCAGCGTGATGGGCTTCGGCGGGAGCTTTCCTCAGTCAGGGAGCTGGTGCGGTCGAGCCAGGTGGAGACCCGGGCACTAACCGAGCAGCTATCTAAGGACCACGAATCGCTCGAGAGAAAGAATAGGCTTCTTAAAGAGGAGCGCCTTGCACGTGTTAAGCTGGATGACCGGTGGGAGACCGAACATGCAGAGCTGGTGGACCGAGCGGAGGAAGCTGAGCGACTTCGACGGGAGGCCGAGGTTGATCGGGCCGAGGCGGAGAAGCAGGCGGCGGAGGCCGAAAAGCGGACGGCTGAGGCCGAGCGAAGTTAGCCCAGGCGGAGCGGGAGAAGGCCGAGCTCGCTGGTAGGGTGGGATCGGCAGGGGAGGAGGCTCTCTGTCACGCCCCGAGCGCGGAAGGTACCCGGAGATGCGCGACGAGTTTATATCAATCATGTCAATCAGAGTAGTAGTGTATTCGACACAAAGACAGAGTGCGCAAATATAAAGATAACCCAATCCATTAATTCCTTTAATAAGAATATGTCTATTACAAACCCTTGCAAATACTAGACTCAATAAAAATAAAAGAAAGGTACAATTCTGACTCAAGAAAATATAGATAAGACAGGACTGATGGACGCTTGAATAGCTCTAACTCTTTCACTCTTGACCATCCCCTTCAGATTGAGTTCCCTCATCATCGGACTTACCTGAAAAGTATGGAACACTGAGTGAGCGAACGCTCAGTAGGAAATTATATCTCAAGAACTAGCAAGGGGTTTAAGTAATTACACTTTCCATGAATGCACTATAGCTATGCATGCTCGCAAAATGACAAGATAGAGAGAGAGTATAACAATAAGATAGCAAGAAGAACTAGTCATGAACTTTCAAGAACTTATCAAGCAGATATCAAGACTTGCAAGCAAGTGTATTCATCATGTCATGTTAGAATTTTGGCTATCACGTTCAAGCACGCAAGTATGAAATTACCCTTTTTCGGGCCACGCAAGTCATGTAATATCAAGTCAAGTACAAGTACAAGATTTGTGGAATGTTCAATCAGGCTAGTCATGCACTTTGGTATAATGCCAATACCGTGATCAATCAACTCCCATGGGCACAAGTACTTTCGGGTGCTCCTCCCAGGACCAGATCGGGCCCTATATGCGCAGGCATTAATCGTGTATTTTTAACATCCACTTTTGTATATAGCCAATATGGAATTTCAAGGATAAAGCTTGTAGACACGTAGGATAGACTTTGATAGAATAGAGTCCAAAATATGACACTTGACATAGATAGGCGATAATAACGGTACAATCACGATTATCGATAAAAAACTAGGTGGAATTGGTTCCCTAACTTGGGTACCATGACAAACAAGTGTGGACATTCTTTATATAGAATTGAGGTCCACAAGAACATCAAGTTTAATATAGAATTGGGGTTTACAAGAACATCATAACAATGTTGATATAGAATTAGGGTTTACAAGAACATCATAACAATGTCATGCTTTACCCCGTTCATTAAGATAATTCTCATATCATACACATGGCATGACATGAGGGCCGGTATACCATGTTTCTATAGAGTGACATGGCAAAGATGGTGTAATGGGTTTTTATGGTACAACCTGCTCAGTCGGCCTTGAGGGAATCCAAGGCTCGAGGAGTCTTACGGAGGTCTCTATGACTAACTCGCTAGTCCAAAGGAACGGAGTGTCCAATGGAGAGCTTGTATGTCAATGAGAGTTAGTGGGTAAACGATAAAACATCATGAAACATGGGACTATATTCACGGACTGGAATATAGTGCCTATACATATAGATATATATATATATATACATATGAAACCCTCGGTTAACAGTAACAGTGAAAAATAGTGTCACAGGAAAATAGCGACTTAATCTAAGTCATTACTTATCAAATTAACGCCTTCTATAGGGGCGTTTATTTACAAATTTGACGACTTGTACATCAGTCGTCCCTTCAATATTTCTATTCTGCAGAAAATTAATATTCTGGAATTTTAACAAAAACGCGCCCTGGACAGGGGCGTTACTTTTCAATTAGCGCCCTGGTCTGGGGCGTCAGTGCAGTAGGAGACGACCTAGACAAGGTCGTGAATTCAAGAATTTACCGATTTTCAGACAATAAAATTTCAGGAAAAAGGATACATGATCATGACAGGAAAAATAGCAGGATTTCACAGGTATACTCATGCAATATATTAGATTCATGGTTACATAGATATTAAATTTTAAACGCGGGTATTTATTAATTACATGCAATTGACGACTTCTGGGCAGGGCGTCAAAACAATAATTAGCGCCCTAGTGTGGGTCGCTTCTTTAAATTAGCGCCCTCGTCAAGGGCGTTTCTTTTAATTTTTAGAGAAAACTTTTGAAATCGCAATAAAACTATATGCATGCACGACCGATGATATTATTAAGATCTTAAGCTAGTTTGGGCTACGTTCTTGAGAAAACCTACCTTTCGTTGAAGATTAACCGGATGAAGAAACGGTACTCTGTTACGAACAGAGTATGATGTCTTGCAGGAGATAAAGGAGAGGCAGAAGATGAAGATGGACGAAGAATACCCGATCTTCAGTCAAAAGGGGTGATCGTCTTCACACCACAGGCAACCTGTAGAGGAAGAGGAAAGACGAACGATCATTATCTTCCTTAAACCATGATTGAAGGAAAAGAAGAACACTACCTGTTCTTCGTGCACGGCAGCAGCAGACGAACGCCAAAATAGCGATCAGGGCTTGATTAGGGAGTATTTATAGAGTTTTTAGGATCGTACTGGAGTTATAGTTTGATTAAGGGTAGTATTGCCACGCTAGAGTCCCTACTATATTCAACTTTCGACGTAGTTATCCAGAACTTACTCTGGATAGACTCCTGGGTCGAACGAAACTCGAACTGAATTAACGTCCTAAGTGAGGGCGTTAATTTAAATTGACGCCTTGTCAAGCGTCATTTCTTATGTGAAACGCGTCCATGTAGAGGGCGTCACTTATACTTGCCCCTTTTTATTTATGTTGGCCGCTGAGAATTGACGACCTCATCTGTTGGCGTCCTTTCTGGAATTCACGCCTTGTATAAGGGTGTTTCTTCTTGAAGTAGCGCCTTGACCCAAGGCGTTATTTTCCTTCTGGCTTATTCTTATGCGTTTAGGCTTTCATCATCTATTTACTTATCTTTTATTTTAATTTGATTCATTTTCCAAAATCTTTATTATTTTTTTTCCAGGGTTGCTACACCCTCCCCCACTTAAAAGAATTTGGTCCCCAAATTCCATAGTATATATATATATGTGGAGAGTGTAGAGTATATACCTTAAAATAATTCTGGAAATTGCTTCCTCATGAATTCCTATGTCTCCCATGTGGCTTCATGATCGGAGCTCTTATTCCATTGTACTTTTAGCATGGGAATAACCTTATTCCTTAGAGTACGTACTTCACGATCTAGTATCATTATGGGCTTCTGTTCATATGTGAGATCCTTCTGGATAACTAAGTCTCCATGTTCAATAATATGTGATGGATCGTGTACATACTTCTTCAACATAGATATGTGGAACACATTATGTACTTCGGACAATTGAGGAGGCAATGCGATGCGATAAGCAACCTCGCCAACTCTTTCCAGTATCTCAAAAGGTCCAATGAATCTTGGTGTAAGCTTGCCCTTAACACCAAATCTCCGTATGCCACGTCCAGGCGATATCTTGAGAAATACGTGATCTCCCACTTGGAATTCGATATCTCTCCTTCTTGTGTCAGCATAAGTCTTTTGTCTAGACTGAGCTACTTGCAGTCTTTCTCTAATCAATTGTATCTTCTCGGTGGTATCCCTTACCATATCTGGACCTAATAATTATTTTTCTCCAACTTCGTCCCAGCATAAGGGTGATCTGCAACTCCTTCCGTATAAAGCTTCGAAAGGTGCCATTTGTATACTTGCCTGGTAGCTATTAATGTATGCAAATTCAACTAGAGGCAAGTGATCATGCCAGCTTCCATCGATATCAATGATGCAAGCTCTGAGCATATCTTCAACCACCTGATTAGTTCTCTCGGTCTGACCATCCGTTTGAGGATGAAAAGCTGTACTAAAGTTAAGCCTTGTTCCCAACGAATGTTGTAGTCCCTTCCAAAAATGAGAAGTAAAACGGGGATCTCTGTCAGACACGATTGAAACAGGAATACCATGTAATCTGACTATTTCCTTGATGTATAATGCAGCCAAAACATCAACTGACCATCGACTCTTTATTGGCAAGAAATGCGCCGATTTAGTCAATCGGTCAATAATAACCCATATTCCATCATGTCCTCCTTTTGATTTAGATAAACCCATGATGAAATCCATACTAATATTCTCCCACTTCCATTTGGGAATATCTAGAGGATGTAATTTTTCAGCAGGCTTTTGGTGTTCCGCCTTGACCTGTTGGCAAGTGAGACAACGTGATACATAGTCTGCTATTTCCCTTTTCATGTTGGGCCACCAAAAATTCCTCTTCACATCTTGGTACATTTTGGTCGATCCTGGATGAATCGTGTACCTTGATCTATGAGCTTCATCTAAGATCTTCTTCTTTAACTCGGGACAATCCGGTATGCAAGTTCTATTCCTGAACATCAATCTTCCTTCACAAGTTATTTGGAAATCAGATTGTCCTTCCAGTTTGCCTTTGATCTCTACTAATATTGGGTCATTATCTTGAAGCGCTCGTATTTCAGATAATAGGTCTGGATGAATGCTTATATAAGATAATGTGACATATTGAAAGTCTGTGTCCATGCTTATATTGAGTTCAGAGAATTGCTCCAGCAATTTCCATTCTTGAATCATACAATTGGCTAACAGTGCTCTCGGCTTTCGACTAAGGGCATCTGCTACATGGTTACCCTTTCCGGGATGATATTGTATATTGAAGTCGAAGTCCTTGAGATATTCTAGCCAACGTCTTTGCCTCATATTTAGTTCCTTTTGTGAAAAGAGATACTTGAGACTCTTGTGATCAGAGTATACAGTAAACTGTACTCCGTAAAGATAATGTCTCCATATTTTGAGTGCAAATACCACCGCGGCCAATTCTAAGTCATGGACGGGGTAGTTCTCTTCATGCTTCTTCAATTGACGAGAAGAATAAGCTATAACCTTTCCTTGTTGCATTAGAACACATCCGAGGCCAATGCCAGAAGCATCAGTGTATACCTCGAATTTCTCTCCTTCCATTGGTAATGCTAAGACCGGAGCTGTAGTTAGATGATCCTTGAGATTTTGGAAGCTTTTTTTTTCACATTCCTCACTCCATTCATAACGGATCTCCTTGCGAGTTAACCTTGTAAGCGGCACGGCGATCTTAGAGAAATCCTTGATGAATCGCCTGTAATAGCCGGCAAGACCTAAGAAACTTCGGATCTCGCTAGCATTGGTCGGTCTTTCCCAATTCTTCACAGCTTCAACCTTTGATGGATCTACAGATAATCCATCCTTTGATATCACATGTCCGAGAAAAGTTACTTCTTCAAGCCAGAACTCACACTTGCTGAGCTTGGCATATAATCAGTTTGTCCTTAATATTTGTAATGCAATCCTCAAATGCTCCTCATGCTCTTCCTTAGTCTTGGAATATATTAATATATCATCAATAAAAACCACCACGAATTGATCTAAATAAGGTCTGAATATACTATTCATTAACTGCATAAAGGCAGCATGGGCATTTGTTAGTCCAAAAGACATAACAACAAACTCATAATGGCCATACCTGCTTCTGAATGCGGTCTTATGAATGTCATCATCCTTGATCCTTAGTTGGTGATATCCTGACCTGAGATCAATCTTTGAAAAATACTTGGATCCTGATATTTGATCAAATAACTCATCGATTCTCGGCAGTGGATAATTGTTCTTGATAGTGAGATGATTCAACTGTCGATAGTCGATGCATAGTCTCATGGATCCATCCTTCTTCTTTACAAATAGCACAGGCGCTCCCCACGGGGAAGTACTCGGTCTAATGAATCCTTTCTTAAGAAGTTCCATTAATTGCTCCTTTAACTCCTTGAGTTCAGTAGGGGACATTCTATAAGGTGCCTTAGAAACAGGTCCAGCACCAGGGACTAAGTCGATGGTGAAGGCCACTTCTCTCTGTGGGGGTAATCCAGGCAAATCTTCCAGAAACACATCCGGAAATTCTTGCACAACTGGGATATCTTCTATCTTAGTTTCCTTAGCCTCCTTAATCGTGACAAATGCAAGGAAAGATACACATCCTTTCCTGATTAGCTTGCTTGCTCGGAGAGCCGAAATAAAAGGTGACTCGCTCCGACTCTTAGGGCTAGAATAGACTAGTTCTGGAAAGTCCTTGAAAGTAACCTTGCTATTGCGGCAATCGACTGTTGCCTGGTATTTGGATAACCAATCCGCTCCCAGGATGACATCATACTCCTTTAGATCTAAACATATGAGATCGATAGGAAGATTTCTTCCTTTTACCAAGACTTCACAGTTTTGATAATGGTGAGTAATATCGGTTTCGTTTCCGAGAGGAGTAGATAAAATTATTTTCATCCATTCCGGTTCCATAGGTAGTGGGTTAGCAAACTTCTTGGAAATAAAAGAATGTGATGCACCCGTATCAAATAAGACATGTGCATACTTGGAACAAACTTTCAGTGTACCTTCTACTAGTCC
This sequence comes from Amorphophallus konjac, assembly GCA_022559845.1. Lineage (NCBI taxonomy): Eukaryota > Viridiplantae > Streptophyta > Magnoliopsida > Alismatales > Araceae > Amorphophallus > Amorphophallus konjac. The sequence goes on along the minus strand of CM040122.1, from coordinate 163,715,879 downwards.
GCCTTCTTCTTCTTCGGTCTCCTTAATTGCGTGAAGACGAGCGTTCTTGGTTACCGGGCGCTTTCCGTCACCGGTTTGATCATTAAGTAATGGGCAATCGGGAATCCGATGCTCACGGCTCCCGCAACGGAGACATGCTCCAAGTTTCCTCCAGCACTCTTCGGCTTTATGACCAGCCTTGTCACAATGCTTGCATATTATATTCGAAGGTGTAGTAGTGATAGAGAAGGGCTTGGTCTTCTTAAATTTTTGGTCTTGAGAAGAAGTACCTCCAGTGCTAGGCCTCTTCTTGAAGTTGGGTTTAAAGGAACCCGAACTTGTAACTTGTTCCTTCTTATCCTTCCCACGGATTCTATCTGATAGCTCCGTGGCATCTTCTAACAATTGAGCTCGGCGTACTATCTCTGAGTAGACCTGAATATCCATTGGCGCCAGCTGGGTAATATATTGGGGCCTGAGCCCATTAAGGAACCTCCTAGCTTTCATCTTCTCGGTGCTAACTAAGTGCTTAGCATACCGAGACAATCTAGAGAATTGTGCCTCGTACTCCGCCACCGATAATGACCGTTGCTTGAGTGCGGCAAATTCGGTAGCTTTCTTTTCTTGGACTCGGTCTGAAAAATATTTATTGTTGAAATGTTCAACAAATTCTTCCCAAGTAATTTGGTCTTGATTTATAGTAGCTTCGACTGACTCCCACCAGCATCGGGCATCCCTTTCTAGTTGAAAAGTAGCTAATAAGACTTTATCTTGATCCGTGCACTGCATAACACGGAATATACGCTCCGTCTCCCTGATCCAGTGTTCTGCGTCATCCGGATCAGTAGAACCCATGAATTTGGGAGGGTTCATGTTCTTGAAGACTTGGTGGAGACTTCCGGCTCGTTGTGCACCTCCCTGTGCTACTTGTTGCAGCACTTGGGTCATGCCTTGGAGTGTACGCTGCATGTTGCGCCACTGAGCACGTTCGGCAGCCATTATCCTACAATTACAATAACTATGTTAGTATATACTCGCGTTAAGGGCTTTTAAGTTTTTATGTTAACTCAACCCTTGGTTCTACCCAATCTCACTGGTTTAAAGGTTTGAACCTATCCTTGGACTTGGGTTTTCCTAGGAATTGAATACCCTAGGCTCTGATACCACAAAAACTGTCACGCCCCGAGCGCGGAAGGTACCCGGAGATGCGCGACGAGTTTATATCAATCATGTCAATCAGAGTAGTAGTGTATTCGACACAAATACAGAGTGCGCAAATATAAAGATAACCCAATCCATTAATTCCTTTAATAAGAATATGTCTATTACAAACCCTTGCAAATACTAGACTCAATAAAAATAAAAGAAAGGTACAATTCTGACTCAAGAAAATATAGATAAGACAGGACTGATGGACGCTTGAATAGCTCTAACTCTTTCACTCTTGACCATCCCCTTCAGATTGAGTTCCCTCATCATCGGACTTACCTGAAAAGTATGGAACACTGAGTGAGCGAACGCTCAGTAGAAAATTATATCTCAAGAACTAGCAAGGGGTTTAAGTAATTACACTTTCCATGAATGCACTATAGCAATGCATGCTCGCAAAATGACAAGATAGAGAGAGAGTATAACAATAAGATAGCAAGAAGAACTAGTCATGAACTTTCAAGAACTTATCAAGCAGATATCAAGACTTGCAAGCAAGTGTATTCATCATGTCATGTTGGAATTTTGGCTATCACGTTCAAGCACGCAAGTATGAAATTACCCTTTATCGGGCCACGCAAGTCATGTAATATCAAGTCAAGTACAAGTACAAGATTTGTGGAATGTTCAATCAGGCTAGTCATGCACTTCGGTATAATGCCAATACCGTGATCAATCAACTCCCATGGGCACAAGTACTTTCGGGTGCTCCTCCCAGGACCAGATCGGGCCCTATATGCGCAGGCATTAATCGTGTATTTTTAACATCCACTTTTGTATATAGCCAATATGGAATTTCAAGGATAAAGCTTGTAGACACGTAGGATAGACTTTGATAGAATAGAGTCCAAAATATGACACTTGACATAGATAGGCGATAATAACGGTACAATCACGATTATCGATAAAAAAACTAGGTGGAATTGGTTCCCTAACTTGGGTACCATGACAAACAAGTGTGGACATTCTTTATATAGAATTGAGGTCCACAAGAACATCAAGTTTAATATAGAATTGGGGTTTACAAGAACATCATAACAATGTTGATATAGAATTGGGGTTTACAAGAACATCATAACAATGTCATGCTTTACCCCGTTCATTAAGATAATTCTCATATCATACACATGGCATGACATGAGGGCCGGTATACCATGTTTCTATAGAGTGACATGGCAAAGATGGTGTAATGGGTTTTTATGGTACAACCTGCTCAGTCGGCCTTGAGGGAATCCAAGGCTCGAGGAGTCTTACGGAGGTCTCTATGACTAACTCGCTAGTCCAAAGGAACGGAGTGTCCAATGGAGAGCTTGTATGTCAATGAGAGTTAGTGGGTAAATGATAAAACATCATGAAACATGGGACTATATTCACGGACTGGAATATAGTGCCTATACATATAGATATATATATATATATATATACATATGAAACCCTCGGTTAACAGTAACAGTGAAAAATAGTGTCACAGGAAAATAGCGACTTAATCTAAGTCATTACTTATCAAATTAACGCCTTCTATAGGGGCGTTTATTTACAAATTTGACGACTTGTACATCAGTCGTCCCTTCAATATTTCTATTCTGCAGAAAATTAATATTCTGGAATTTTAACAAAAACGCGCCCTGGACAGGGGCGTTACTTTTCAATTAGCGCCCTGGTCTGGGGCGTCAGTGCAGTAGGAGACGACCTAGACAAGGTCGTGAATTCAAGAATTTACCGATTTTCAGACAATAAAATTTCAGGAAAAAGGATACATGATCATGACAGGAAAAATAGCAGGATTTCACAGGTATACTCATGCAATATATTAGATTCATGGTTACATAGATATTAAATTTTAAACGCGGGTATTTATTAATTACATGCAATTGACGACTTCTGGGCAGGGCGTCAAAACAATAATTAGCGCCCTAGTGTGGGTCGCTTCTTTAAATTAGCGCCCTGGTCAAGGGCGTTTCTTTTAATTTTTAGAGAAAACTTTTGAAATCGCAATAAAACTATATGCATGCACGACCGATGATATTATTAAGATCTTAAGCTAGTTTGGGCTACGTTCTTGAGAAAACCTACCTTTCGTTGAAGATTAACCGGATGAAGAAACGGTACTCTGTTACGAACAGAGTATGATGTCTTGCAGGAGATAAAGGAGAGGCAGAAGATGAAGATGGATGAAGAATACCCGATCTTCAGTCAAAAGGGGTGATCGTCTTCACACCACAGGCAACCTGTAGAGGAAGAGGAAAGACGAACGATCATTATCTTCCTTAAACCATGACTGAAGGAAAAGAAGAACACTACCTGTTCTTCGTGCACGGCAGCAGCAGACGAACGCCAAAATAGCGATCAGGGCTTGATTAGGGAGTATTTATAGAGTTTTTAGGATCGTACTGGAGTTATAGTTTGATTAAGGGTAGTATTGCCACGCTAGAGTCCCTACTATATTCAACTTTCGACGTAGTTATCCAGAACTTACTCTGGATAGACTCCTGGGTCGAACGAAACTCGAACTGAATTAACGTCCTAAATGAGGGCGTTAATTTAAATTGACGCCTTGTCAAGCGTCATTTCTTATGTGAAACGCGTCCATGTAGAGGGCGTCACTTATACTTGCCCCTTTTTATTTATGTTGGCCGCTGAGAATTGACGACCTCATCTGTTGGCGTCCTTTCTGGAATTCGCGCCTTGTATAAGGGCGTTTCTTCTTGAAGTAGCGCCTTGACCCAAGGCGTTATTTTCCTTCTGGCTTATTCTTATGCGTTTAGGCTTTCATCATCTATTTACTTATCTTTTATTTTAATTTGATTCATTTTCCAAAATCTTTATTATTTTTTTCCAGGGTTGCTACACTCTCGAGTAGTACAAAAGCTTAGAGGCCTACCGGGTCGACCTTAAGGAGGCTGCCCTTCCCTACTACGAGTCCGCACTTCACCGGGGCATTCGCAAGGGGTTCAAGCAAGGCTACGACCGGGCCGTCTCTTATGTCGAGGAGCAGGCGTCCGGGGTAGTTGACTTCCCGTCCGGGCAATGCTATGACTCGGACTTGTCATCCTCTAGTTCCTCTGCTTCGGCATCGGATGAAGAGGATCACGGGGGCTCTTCGTCCGAGGGGTCGCCAACTCCGGATGCCTCAGGTGGGCACGCAACTGAGGCAGTTCCCACGCAGTGGGGTCAGTGCCAGGGTCGGCCGTCGCCGAGGGTGCTGGGGGCAGACCGTTTGAGCCCTTCACTTCCGAGCTTCAAGGTGGGCCGGAGGCCTGATGTATCTGTTGTGCCCCTTGTGCTTTGATGATAGTGTGTGTTGTTGTGATGTTTTGATGATAGCAACTCAATGAGTCACCACATAAGAATGATGATGATAATGATTGTGTGTGTGATGATAAAATGATGTTTCGAATGCATTATTCTGATTAAGCCCATGCACAGGTTAAGTTAGTACAGAGTTATGCCTAGACGTGCATATGTTTGCTGCATAAACCTTGAGTCCGTGCAAGGTTGCTCACATGTCGTTAAGCTTGTACATGCATATATAAAGTCGATGCAAGCATGCAACAGAGTCACTACATTGCTTAAGTCTGTACAGAGTTAATTGTCTAGGCTTGTGCATTTCATAACTATGTTTCACGGTGGCCATAAGTTAGTGAATGCCTAGACTCATGCATGTTCAAGGGACAAAGTCTGTACAGAATTTTTCCTAGACTGCATCAACTCAAGTCTGTACATTCCTTGGTGGCTAGTCTGTACAACCTCCGTTGTTTCACTCGACTAGTCAGTACAGCCAGTGCTCTTCATGCATATACATAGTCAATGCATTGTTTTGTCTCGCACATACACCAAGTCTGCACACGGTGGCTTTGATGACTTAGAAAGTCTATACATTCATGAGCATAGTCAGTGCATTCGGTTGTCTCATGCATATACAAGTCTGCACATTCTTTGCTGATATGCCCGTGCATCATTTTAGCAAGTATGGACATCGTCTTGTCGCATGCACGCAGAGTCTGTACACTCGTTGATGGCATGTCCGAGCATTCATTCTCAATGTGCATACTTTCCTATATGCATTTGTGCGATCTTTCAAAACAAAGTCTATACACTCTTTACCATACATTCAAAGTCTATACATTCCATTGCTGGTACGAGTGGTTAAGTTCATGCATCATAACTCCAGCAAGTCTGTACATTGGTGTAGCATGCACACTAAGTCCATGCACTCCTTGATGACATGCCTGTGCATTCATCTTCATTGTGCATACTTTGTTAAATGCATTCTGCACTACCCACTAGCAAGTCTATATATGCTTAGTTCAAATCTCAAACCTACTCGATGCATCTTTTTATTTTTCTGGTAATCAAGTCTGATCTGACAGGACTGCTGGTCGAGGAAATTAAGAAGGGCACAAGAAGGGAGGATGTGCCAGGATCGTGACACGTGTAAAGCAGTGAGTGAAATGCTGCCACGTGGTCTAGGCTCTAGGGCGGGAATTCATGGAGACACACGCCCTATCCTCTTACTGCTCTATAAATAAGAAGCTTCTTCCTGAGGAGAAAGGTGATCGAAGCAGGGGAGCTTATCTGAAAGAGAAGAAGATAGAGAGAGAGCCTGCACGATCCAGAGAGAAGAGAAACAGAAAGAGAGAGAGTAGCAGAGAAGAAAAGAAACGATCAGGAGAGAAGAGAAAGAGAGAAAAAGATAGAAGGAGAGTGAAAAGAGAGATAGAGAGTACGTGAAGAAGAAGGGAGAAGTCTCCATCAGAAGATCTGTCTTCACTGGAATCTGGATCAAATCCAATCCAGTCAGCTCCATGGGAGCCACATTTGCATTTCATTAATTACAGCTTTCAGTCGCTATTATTTCTTATTTCCTGCTTTCATTTTAAACCTTTCTTCAAGCTGTTTGTCAGCGGGCGAGGTGGATACCTCGGACCGCAAGCTGTGAAGCTCAGCGGGCAGAGGAGGATTCCTCTGGACGGTTAAGCTGTAGTCCCCAGTAGTTGCAGAGGTGTGGTATCCTCTGGACGGCCAAGCTGTATTGCCCAGCGGATGGCTAAGCTGTATTGCCCAGCGGAAGCAAGCTGTGATGCTCAGCTGATGTAGGCAAGCTGTGAGGCCCAGCTGTTAAGCTGTGTATCAGCGGAATCCACACTCTGGTTGGAGTGTGGGGTGGACGTAGGTCTGCGGACCGAACCACCTAAAAATCCTTCGTCTACTGTGGTTTGATTGTCATATCTGATTCCGCTAGATGAATGCTTAGGCTCGATCTATCTTCATATGTCCTTTGAGCTCATTGATTGCACGTCTACTGTTTGATTGAACACGTCACAGTATTTAAGATTCGGTAGAACTGAATCTGTCTTTAGCTTCGCATCTCTGAGTGTTCTAATTTTTTTAAATTAGGCAAAAATTTTGAAGGACAGATTCATTCACTCCCCTCTGAATCCATCGCACCAGTCCCAACAATTGGTATCAGAGAAGGTCTCTGTGCTTCCAGATCCAACGATTTGCAGAGGATCCTACCAGTCTGTGTGGTGCTTTGCTATTTGTAGTTTGGTGCATTTCTTATCGATTGCTTTGTGCGTTGAACCTGTTTGCTATCTGTCTTAATGGCTCGTCCGCTTGCGTTTGATGGTTCTAACTTCAGTAAGTGGTTAGGCGGCCTATGCGTTTATATGAATTCCATTGACCCTAATCTATGGAGTTTGGTTTCAAAAGGCCCACACCAATTATCTCACGATGAGACCAAGTGGTCTAGAGAGGACAGAGTAAAGAACCGTGATAATGTCACAGTTCTTAATATTTTGAAAGCTGTAGTTAATACTGATAGATTTCCTTTTGTTCTCAGGTGCGCTTCTGGAAAGGAAATATTGGATAGAATAACTACTACAAATGGGGAGCAAGAGGATCAATGCTTGATGGCCAACCGGGGTGATCACAATTCTGATCAACAGGAGAAAACTTCATCCATTGTAAGCTCTGGATCCGAAGAAATTTCGCTTGATGATTTATGGAATATAAATGAAGAACTTACTGATAGATGTACGAAATTAAAATCTGAAAATAAAAGGTTGAAAAAGAAGTGTGATCAGATTAATTCTAATGCTTCTTGTGAAAACTGTCAAAAACTGAGAAAATCTCATGGCATCTGCCTAGCCGATGTTAATAAGAGTAAGGAACAAATTTCTTTGTTGGAAAATAAAAATCAGAAACTCACAGATAAGGTCTCTGAACTGGAAGAAAAACTGAGCTCAACTCATGGTGATCAAATCTTACTAAATAAGCGAGTTCAGAATGAAGAACTAATAAAAGAAAATGAAAGAATGATGGAAGAAATGAAAATTTTGAAGGATCAAAACAAAAAGCTCATGGTCTTAAATACTGTTATGGGAGAAAAATGGCTAATCATTGAAAAGGGAAAGTGTGTTGAAAATGACTCTGAAGAAAGATTGAAACAGGAAATTAATACACTCAAAAGTCTGAATGATGCCTTACATCAACAGGTTATCAGCTGTGAATCTGACATTGCTTGTTATGAGGTTGACATTATTTCTCTAAAGTCTGAAATCCATGATCTAAAAAATTCATGTCTGAATCTGTGAAGGATAAAGGCAAAATGAAAATGCCTCTGAAAGATAATGTAAGTGGTCAAAGAAAAGGGGCAGGCAACATTTCTAAAATTAAACAAGCCAAGAGAAACCAGCTGTGTACCACTTTTAGTCGAAGCTCTGAAGTAGAAGGAACTTCAAGACAATCTCCAAAACAATCTACTGCGACTGAGAATCAAAAACCACTGAAAAATAAAAAGAACAATCAACATACTGAGAAAGTTCAGGTTAACAATAAATCTCATGCTAAGTATGTTAATTGCTTCTACTGTGGGAAATTTGGTCATGAGATGGCTGATTGTTTTGTGATGAAGAAGGATGATCTGAAACTTAACAGAATTCATGCTAGGAATTCTCAGATTAAGAAATCTTCTTTAGCTTAGAATAAAAGGATGCAGTGTTTTTACTGTCACAGAATTGGTCATCTTATGCATTATTGTGGACTAAAGAAACAGGATGATCTCAATGCTAAAAAATTGCATGGTAGGAATGTTCATGCTAAAAATCATGCAAATCATAAGAAGAACATTCAATGTTTTCATTGCGGCAAACTGGGCCACATTGCTGCTCAATGTTGGCACATTCAGGGGAAGAAATTTCATTCTGAATTTGTTAATTTTCATGATAACAAAAATATTTTTGAAAGAAATAATTTAGATTCTAAGAGAAAGCACATTGGGTGTTTCGAATGTGGAAAGCATGGCCATACAGTCAAGGACTGTTGGCATGCTCAGGGAAACTATGTTAAACTTAAATTTGCTAAATTCCCTGTAAAAGGACATGCATTTGATAGGAGCTTCATAAGAATGAACTTTTTATGTTTCAACTGTGGTAAGCCAGGTCATAAATCGGCAAACTGTTGGTTACCCGAAAATAAGAGACAAACTGTTCATGTTAACAACAGAAAATTTCATGCTCATGCACATAGGTTTCATGTTCATGCTAATGTGCATAATAAGATTAAAAATTCTGTTGTTTCATGTAAATACTGTGGAAAATTTGGACATTTTATGAATGACTGCTCTCTAATGGAATTTGATGATCATCTAGCCAAGAGATTATTTAAAACGCCTGTTGGTGGTAAAATAGGACCCAAGACTGCTTGGGTTCCTGCTAGATCAAAATAATCCAATTATTACAGGTGTGCCTTGGAATGGAATAAAAGGGGTAATAAGCCAAGGCACTCAAGAATGAAACCCCCAGGACCCTGCACTATTCAGGTCAGTTCTGCAAACTCTCTTTAAATTTTGTCATCTGACATTGTGTGTTTTAAATAGTGCATTTCATGCTAATCTGTCTGCGCTTGATTGAAATCTTCTGAAAATAATAATTGCACATGATGCCTATGATAGTGACTCTTAGAGTGCACTACATATCTGCTTCTTAAGCAAAATGCACAAAAACATGTTCTCAGCATTCATTGTATAAAATGTACTTAATCAGGGGGAGTTTGACTACTTTCGCATGATGTTCATACTTTGAGCTATGTGTGCACATGGAAAAGATTAGAAACTCATGAGCATAGTCTGCACATTCATGATGCATAATTTGTCAAAACTTCCTGCATTCTGTCATTACACTTGTTGCATTTAAAATCTTCATACATTGCATATAGTCAGGGGGAGCTTGGTTGTCCCTGCATAATGTTCATGACATTCATGTTCAGGAAATATCTCCAGGAGAGTCATTGCATATGCATGCATGTAGAGCAGTGTATTGCATATCATCAAATTTGAAAAATCTAAAAAGAAATGACTCATTGCATCTAGACAGGGGGAGATTTGTCAGATTCATTTGTTCCTCACTTCCTGAATCCCTCTTGCTTAGTTGTTTGAATCAATCTACTGCTCTCTAGTATATAGCCTGAATGTTCTGCTATTCTCATCTTGAAATAGCTGATCTGTCTGTATTCCAGACTCAGCTACTACTTGTTGATATACTCTCTTCTGATGCTCTTCTCTCTTGTTGCTGACTCTTCCACCAGCTTATACTCATCCTTCACACTCTTCTTAGCTGGTGTGACTGATTTGTTTCTATTGTTGATAAGTTAGTCAGCTGTATTTCTGATCTGATCTGAGGATCACAAGTTGCAGACCATGCAATTCAGTCTGAGAATCATGTAGAAACTCCTATCATATAGGTTTAAGAATAACCACTAAATCAGACTGATGTAAGAGTTATGTATTCTCAGATCTGCATTTAAATGACTTGAAAATATCTGAATGGTAAGCTTTAATAAATTTTAACCACATATGTCATGAAAACCTTAGACTCACTCATCTGAAATCTGAGTATTTGAAATCAAGGCTATCTCTGGTTGAGATACATGGAGTGAGTATTATTTTTAAATATTAACTTGATAAATGTTGACTAAATAAAAAAATGTGAATTCAGAGCAATGACTTGGTCACTGAGAAACTGGGTTCTCTATCAATGAACTATGTCATGAAGTCCATAGTTACCTCTGGTGAAAATTTATTGAAAATACTGACAGAGCAATGGCATATTTGTGTTGAGTAACTGGGGAGTCTGGCCTCTAATCAAGGTGTCTCCTCACGTAAAAAGACACTTCTATCGCTAACTCTGGTCTCAATGTTGAGAGGCAATGACAGTTATCACACTGAGTAACTGGGTCACTTCACCTGAGACGTGTTGTGCCTCACGTAAAAAGGTGTTGATTGACTTAAATTGCTCAAGAAAAGTATAAAGTGCTTCAAATGAAAATATCTTGCAAACTCTGTCAACTCATGCTCTTGTAAAAGTGATTAATCTCAATACTAATCTGTGTAACTCTCAAAGGAGTCATTGAGATCATGCGTGTAAGACAAAGATGATTGGTCCTGAGTGTTATCTGATTATTTGGTTCACCTTTATTAAAACTTGAATTCAGATATAAGTATTGAATTTAATTGACAAATTTGGTATACATCATAATTAAATCAGGTTGGTCAAGTTGCCAATTCATAACCCTCTATGATAGGAGTCTTTCCTTGTGAGACTTATTACTGTGGTACCTGCCATATAATTTCCTCTGATCAGGTTCACCTTTGACAACTCAATCATCATGCTATCTTACCTGTTGGAGATCCTGTACCTTGCTTGCTATTATTTACTCCTACCCTTGGCTACATCTACTTCATTTACATCATTGTTTCACTCTCCACAATGTTGGAATCTTCCATCTTGTTTCTGTAACCAGTTTTGGTTCTGTGGGCTTTTCACCTGCATTGTTCTGTCCATACAAATATAAGGTGCCACAACCATTATTGTTTTGGATTCCTTGTGGTGGCAGATTTCAGATTGCTTTTGGTTAACCAGAATTCATTCATGCACTTCAGGGGGAGTTCTGGGTCATATGCATTTAAGGGGAGAGTAGTCATTCATTCATGTTGATAGGGGGAGTTCCTATATGTTATTCTTCAGTACTCTCTTTGCATGTCTCTATGGAGGAGAATTGGTATCAGATTTCATACATGTCTTTCATTCCACTCGCAAACCATTTCCTTTTTGATTGTGTCAAAGGGGGAGAATCGTTTGCTGAGTCTGTGTGACTGTGACTCATTGTGTTGACATCATCAAAAAGGGGGAGATTGTTGTGCCCCTTGTGCTTTGATGATAGTGTGTGTTGTTGTGATGTTTTGATGATAGCAACTCAATGAGTCACCACATAAGAATGATGATGATAATGATTGTGTGTGTGATGATAAAATGATGTTTCGAATGCATTATTCTGATTAAGCCCATGCACAGGTTAAGTCAGTACAGAGTTATGCCTAGACGTGCATATGTTTGCTGCATAAACCTTGAGTCGTGCAAGGTTGCTCACATGTCGTTAAGCTTGTACATGCATATATAAAGTCGATGCAAGCATGCAACAGAGTCACTACATTGCTTAAGTCTGTACAGGGTTAATTGTCTAGGCTTGTGCATTTCATAACTATGTTTCACGGTGGCCATAAGTTAGTGAATGCCTAGACTCATGCATGTTCAAGGGACAAAGTCTGTACAGAATTTTGCCTAGACTGCATCAACTCAAGTCTGTACATTCCTTGGTGGCTAGTCTGTACAACCTCCGTTGTTTCACTCGACTAGTCAGTACAGCCAGTGCTCTTCATGCATATACATAGTCAATGCATTGTTTTGTCTCGCACATACACCAAGTCTGCACACGGTTGCTTTGATGACTTAGCAAGTCTATACATTCATGAGCATAGTCAGTGCATTCGGTTGTCTCATGCATATACAAGTCTGCACATTCTCTGCTAATATGCCCGTGCATCATTTTAGCAAGTATGTACATCGTCTTGTCGCATGCACACAGAGTCTGTACACTCGTTGATGGCATGTCCGAGCATTCATTCTCAATGTGCATACTTTCCTATATGCATTTGTGCGATCTTTCAAAACAAAGTCTATACACTCTTTACCATGCATTCAAAGTCTATACATTCCATTGCTGGTACGAGTGGTTAAGTTCATGCATCATAACTCCAGCAAGTCTGTACATTGGTGTCGCATGCACACTAAGTCCATGCACTCCTTGATGACATGCCTGTGCATTCATCTTCATTGTGCATACTTTGTTAAATGCATTCTGCACTACCCACTAGCAAGTCTATATATGCTTAGTTCAAATCTCAAACCTACTCGATGCAACTTTTTATTTTTCTGATAATCAAGTCTGATCTGACAGGACTGCTGGTCGAGGATATTAAGAAGGGCACAAGAAGGGAGGATGTTGCAGGATCGTGACACGTGTAAAGCAGTGAGTGAAATGTTGCCACGTGGTCTAGGCTCTAGGGCGGGAATTCATGGAGGACACACACCCTATCCTCTTACTGCTCTATAAATAAGAAGCTTCTTCCTGAGGAGAAAGGTGATCGAAGCAGGGGAACTTATCTGAAAGAGAAGAAGATAGAGAGAGAGCCTGCACGATCCAGAGAGAAGAGAAACAGAAAGAGAGAGAGTAACAGAGAAGAAAAGAAACGATCAGGAGAGAAGAGAAAGAGAGAAAAAGATAGAAGGAGAGTGAAAAGAGAGATAGAGAGTACGTGAAGAAGAAGAGAGAAGTCTCCATCAGAAGATCTGTCTTCACTGGAATCTGGATCAAATCAATCCAGTCAGCTCCATGGGAGCCACATTTGCATTTCATTGATTACAGCTTTCAATCGCTGTTATTTCTTGTTTCCTACTTTCATTTTTAACCTTTCTTCAAGCTGTTTGTCAGCGGGCGAGGTGGATACCTCGGACAGCAAGCTGTGAAGCTCAGCGGGCAGAGGAGGATTCCTCTGGATGGGTTAAGCTGTACTCCCCAGCAGTTGTAGAGGTGTGGTATCCTCTAGACGGCCAAGTTGTATTGCCCAGCGGATGGCTAAGCTGTATTGCCCAGCGGAAGCAAGCTGTGATGCTCAGCTGATGTAGGCAAGCTGTGAGGCCCAGCTGTTAAGCTGTGTATCAGCGGAATCCACACTCTGGTTGGAGTGTGGGGTGGACGTAGGTCTGCGGACCGAACCACCTAAAAATCCTTCGTCTACTATGGTTTGATTGTCATATCTGATTCCGCTAGATGAATGCTTAGGCTCGATCTGTCTTCATATGTCCATTGAGCTCATTGATTGCACGTCTACTGTTTGATTGAACACGTCACAGTATTTAAGATTCGGTAGAACTGAATCTGTCTTTAGCTTCGCATCTCTGAGTGTTCTAATTTTTTTAAATTAGGCAAAAATTTTGAAGGACAGATTCATTCACCCCCCTCTGAATCCATCGCACCAGTCCCAACAGTATCTGCTTTGCTTCCTCTATTTGTATGTCTTTTTCCTTTTGAAGAAAAAACTTTCTCCTTTGTGTAGAAAAATAGATAAGGCAATAGCGTTAGGACGAAGACTTAACTGTTCCGTATCGCCATTGCCGTATTTTGTTCAGCGTATCTGCAGTGGTTGGAAAGAGCCGATACTTTCTGCGTGGATCTCGCCTGATGGTTGGGTGAGCGTCTGACAGGGTGTCTTTCCATTTTCTCATGCTTTGAATGCTTGGCCGCTTCGTGTGTCCCGCTGGGGTGGAAATGAGAAGTTTGAGGTGACCGTTTGTAGGGAGAGATCCCTTTGGCGTGTTTTCGAGAAGAGAATCATTTAAGGCAAATAGCCTCCCTTCGCCTAAAAAAGGTCTGAAGGGCGTCCCTTCCTCTCCACCTCTTAGGGTTTTCCCTGACAGTCTTTCCTAATTCTTTCTTCATGTAGCATTGTGCCGTTATATTTGGAGCATGGAAGACGCCCTGGAGGATGAGGCTGCCGATGACGGAGGGTAGAGAGTCCTTGTTGCTTTGAGTTTGAAGGAGGTCCGACGGCCGGCGGACGGGTTTGAACAAGGTCCGACGTGTGGAGGCACGTCGTCTTCTTTTTATCAGTTCCGGCGGCGCTTGCAGGGGGGCGAGATGGTGGACGGATGGGAGCATCAGGCATCCCTGCCGCCCGTCCCTTCCTGCTCACTCCATGGAGGGGAGGAAGAGGGCAATTAAGCTCCCTCCTTCCCGGGCTTTCCCCTGCCTCCTCGTCCTGCTATGCTGGTTTCTTTTCTCCCTCCCGTAGCCTCTTTTTCCCTCTTCTGCTCTTCTCATCATTTCTTTCACTCTTCGGAGGGTGCCTGCACTCGCTTCCTTCCAAAGAGTTGGCAGGTTGGCGGGGAGGATGCTTTCATATGCGTTCCCTCTCCCCTTTCTCTTCCAAGCTCAACTTGGAAGGTAGCCTTCTCCTTCCTAATCCTCTGTCACCTTTGTCCCGAGCTGCCTGAGTCAACGGGGTCGACTACCCTTTATCCGAGCCAGTTTCTACACGAGGCAGAGTCAGTGGCTGGATGCAGGAAGGTCAACCGAGTCAGTCGAGCGATGGGCTCATACGGCGGCGCCAGATGGATTTTTTGCTTTTTTGACTTGTATTTTCTCAGCTTCGGCCTTCCTGATGTACAAGCGAGTTGTTTGAATAAAAGAAAGGAGGCTTTTGTTTTATCTCATGTCATTTACACAATGATCAGTATTCAAAAGTAGAACTTGTGTAGTGTAGTTGCGTTCCAGGTCCGAGGGATGAGTTCTCCTTTCATCGTGGATAGACGGTATGATCCTTTTCCGAGCATCTCGACCACTCCGTAGGGGCCTTCCCAATTAGGGGATAACTTGCCCACCGTCTCAAGTGGTCTAGAGGCTTCGGCTTTCTTGAGGATGAAGTCTCCCGGCTGAAAGTGTCTATCTCGGACTTTGGCGTTGTAGTATTGAGTGAGGCGGCGTTGGTATTCCATTGCTCGGATGCTGGCAATCTCTCGGACTTCATCTGCTAGGTCGAGGTTTTCAAGCAGTTTCTGGTCGTTTGCCTCAGATGAGAATCAGATGACTCGGAGGGAGGGGTTGCCAATCTCCAACAGGATCACGGCCTTGGTACAGTATACCAGCTGAAAGGGGCTTTCACCGGTTGCCGTTCTGGGAGTCGTTCTGTGTGACCAAAGTACGTTTGGTAATTCCTCAAGCCAGCTACCCTTTGCTTTGCCGAGCCTAGTCTTGATGCCTTTTAAGATAGTCTTATTGGCATTTTCAACCAGCCCGTTAGCCTGAGGGTGGGCGACCGAGGTGAAGTGATTGCGAATGCCCAGGTCGGTACATCTGTCTCGGAAATAACGAGAATCAAATTGCCGACCATTATCGCTTACTATCACCCGAGGGATGCCGTAACGACAGATGATCGACTTCTAGATGAAATTCCAGATGACTGTCTCAGTGATTCTTGTTGTGGCTTCGGCCTCGATCCACTTAGTGAAGTAATCGATGGCGATGATAATGAACTTCTTATGGGCCTGGGCCGTGGGGAATGGCCCGAGGATGTCGATTCCCCAGTGAGTGAAAGGATAAGGCTCGGCTAGGGTGATGAGCTCCGTTACTGACTGATAGACCAAGTGGTCAAATCGCTGGCACCGGTCACAGTGTTGTGTGTAGGTCGAGCAGTCGCGCTGCAGAGTGGGCCACCAATAACTTAGCCATAGCAAGATCCTGGTGAGTGACCTACCTCCTAAATGCGTTCCACACAGACCTTCGTGAACTTCTTCGATCGCTTAGTTGCTTTCGTCAGTGCTGAGGCACTTTAAGAGAGGACCGGAGAAGGATCTCCGATAGAGAGCGCCATCCAGAGTGACGAATCACCGAGCTTGTTACTTCAATCTTCGAGCTTCCCGAGGGTTGGGGGGCTCCTGAGAATCTTGGAGCCACGACAGGTACGGGGTACGCCAGTCGCTTGGGGAGGCCGAGTCAACAGCTAGGAGCTCCGAATCGATGCTCGGCCACTCTAGCTCTTCGAGAAGGACCGATCGAGTACCCTCGGGGTCAAGAGAGGAGGCCAGCCGAGAGAGGGCGTCCGCTCGGGAGTTTTCCACCTGAGCTATTCGGACAACCTCAAAACTCTCGAACTGTTGTACCACGGTCTTGACCAGCTGGAGGTATTTGATCATCGGTGCTTCTCGAGCTTCATAACTGCCGTTGACCTGGATAGCGACTAGTTGGGAGTCAGTGTGAATCTTGACTCACTCAGCCCCCAACCGTTGGGCCATGCGGGCTCCCGATATGAGGGCCTCATACTCGGAAGGGTTGTTAGATGCTTGGAAGTTGAACTTCAGGGCGTACTGTAGCTCTGCTCCTTCGGGAGATTTCAGGAGGATCCCGGCGCCGCTTCCAGCTGAGTTGGAGGATCCGTCGACGAATAGTTCCCAGGTCAGCCCGGGTGCGGACGGAGATCTTTCTTCAGTCGGGATGGTGCTCTTGGTGATGAAGTCAGCGAGCGCCTGGCCTCTGATAGCCGAGCGAGGCCGGTACGATATATCGTAGCCCCCGAGCATGATGGCCCACTTGACGAGGTGTCCTGAGGCTTCAGGGTGGGTGAGGATCCTCTTCAATGGTTCGTCGGTCAGCACGGTGATGGAGTGCCCTTAGAAATAGGGTCGGAGGCGCTTGGCCGAGGTAACCAATGCTAGCACGAGTCTCTCAGTTGCGGGATACCTTCTTTCAGCCTCATTGAGCACCTTGCTGGTGTAGTAGACCAGTATCTCGACTCCCGAGTCATTTCTAACTAGGACCGAGCTAACAGTAGATGGAGTCACCGAGAGATAGAGATGCAAGGTTTCACCTGGGACGGGCTTGGAAAGCACCGGAGGCGAAGCCAGGAACTCCTTAAGCTCGGTGAACACTTTTTAGCATTTCTCGTCCCACGCGAATGTAGAAAATAGGCGTCTAGGAAGCTGAGTATCTCGTTGCCCGAGGTTGAGTCAACTAGTTGGTCGATGCTCGGTAACGGATAGCCGTCCTTTGGAGTAGCCTTGTTCAAGTCGGTGAAGTCCACGCACATTCGCCACTTTCCTGAAGCTGTTGGTACCATGACGACGTTAGCCAGCCATGTCGGGTACAGGATCGGTCTGAAAAGACCAGTCTTTTGCACCTTGGTGACTTGCTCCTTGATGATCACCTACTTCTCTGGCGTGTGCTTCCTTCTGCGTTGTTGTACGGCTTTGATGGTTGGATCGAGGGTGAGCTTATGCATCACCGTCTCCTCTGGTATCCCAGGGAGTTGATCATCAGACCATGCAAAGACTCAGACGTACGTGGAAAGAAACTCTTTGTATTGCTGTTGGGCTTCAGATGTTAGGTCGGCTCCAATCTTTACTCCTAAGGTCGGGTCGTCGTTTAGGAAAACCGCTAGCAATTCGCCTCCAAGCTCGGCGGTTGCGGATTTTTCCTCAACTTCCCGGGGGCCCCTGTTCTTCCCATCTGGCCTTGTGGCTTCAACCGAGATATTGTAGCGCCTTCTGGCCATGGCCTGGTTGCCTCGGACCTCCCCCAACCCATTTTTGGTGGGGAACTTCATCTTTTGGTGATAGGTAGAAGGCACTGCTTTCGTTCGACTGAGGATCCCTCGGCCGAAGATTGCATTGTATGCTATCATACCCTTGATCACTATGAAGTCCGCCATAACCGTAACGGTCTTGGGTGGGGTGCCAAGAGTAACCGGCAGGCTGAGGGCTCCCTCGGGATAAGTGGCCTGGCCATTGAACCCGCACAGGGGGGTTCGGATCAGGCGTAGTTTAGACGGATCCTCCCCCATCTTAAGGAAACATTCATAGGATAATACATCCGGGGCACTTCCATTGTCAACTAGAATCCTGTCTACGTTACAATGGTTTATTGTAGCCGATATGA
Organism: Amorphophallus konjac; assembly: GCA_022559845.1. Lineage (NCBI taxonomy): Eukaryota > Viridiplantae > Streptophyta > Magnoliopsida > Alismatales > Araceae > Amorphophallus > Amorphophallus konjac. The sequence goes on along the minus strand of CM040122.1, from coordinate 163,697,864 downwards.
CTAGGGCGTTGTCATGCGGGATGGTCAGCCCTTCTAGGTCTCGATCGGAGAAGACTATGACCTGAGGCTCACTCGGTGGGGCCTTGGGAGGCTCGACGGCTCGGCTCGCCCGCTCAGCATGACGCTTCCTTCCTCGGCCACTGTCCCCTCCTGATGCAGCTCCTTCGGCGATGACGTTGATATGGACCCCGCGAGGGGCATTGTCGATTTCCTCTGGGGCGCCTCGGTCCTCCTTATGCCCGGCCACAAATCAGGATAGGTGTCCCTAGCGGATGAGGCGCTCGATCTCATCCTGGAGCTGATGGAAATCACCGGTGTGATGCCCGTGGTCACTGTGGAACAGGCAATGTTTGCTACGATTGCGGCCTTTCGACCTCATTGGCTCGGGTTGGCGGAGGAGGCCCGAGCCTTTGATGTCATCATATATTTCATACACTGGAGCGGTTAGGGGAGTGTACCGCTCGTACTTCCGGGATGGTTGTTTGTGCTCCCCGTCTCGGTTCCGCTTCTTTCCTTGGCCCGAGCTTGGCTTGGGTGCTCGCTTCTTGTCCCCCTCCCGACCCGAGCCGGTTGCACCTCGGCACGCGCTGAGAACTTCTTCACACTCAGCATGGCGTAAGGCCAGAGTCACTAGCTCGGTAAGGGTCGAGGGAGGGTGGAGGACACGTTCGCGGTGGAGGTTCTCGTCCTGGGTGCTTCCGGTCAGCACGGTTAAGGCCGAGGCTACATCCAGGCGGGGGATTCTCAGGGCTTCCGATTTGAATCGGTTGATGTAGGCCCGGAGTCTCTCCCCTTGTGCCTGTTTGAGAGCCAAAAAGCCTCGCTACCGACCTCGGGGGGCGCTGCCAGCGAAACTCTCCTTGAATACTCGCCCAAACTGCTTGAAGTCTTGGATGGATCCGGGGGTGAGGGCCCAGAACCATGCTTGGGCGCCTTGGACCAGGGTTGTCGCAAAGTGTAATATCCCGGACCTTTCGGATCCTTCTTCGTGGGTCCCGGATCTGGTTTTCGGAGCGTTCAGCTCTGTTGTGTCCGAAATTTCGTTTCGGACATCTTTCATGTTCGGATCGGCGAGATCCGGAGTCGTTTCAGAGGCCCGGAGGCGTTCCGCGGCTTTTCCGTGCGTGATTTCCGATTTCCGGCGCGGGTTTCGGCTTTTCTCTTCGGACGCTCGCTGCGGGTGAACCGGGCTGTTCACACGGGCACGAGTGGTACCGTTGCGATCGGTACGTTCCGAGGATCGTGGGGGTGTAATTTCCTAATTTTTGGAATTTTCCGGATTTTACGGGTTTTTCTATAAAACCCTTTTTCTTTTCTCTCTCCCCCACCATCTTCTTCTTCCTCTCTTCTTCTTCCTCTTTCCTCCTCCACCGTGTCTCCCTCCCTCTCCCTCTCTTCCTCCCGGTTGGCCACGGCGAGCTCCCCTCCGGCTGCAGACGGCGGCGGGGCGACGGCGCGGTGACGTGGGCGGCGGCGAGGCGGTCGTGGGGGCGTGCGGCGAGCGTGGGAAGCTTAAGGAAGAACGAGGGTTTTCAAGCGTTCTTCGCGATTCGTGGACGATCCGGCAGAGCATTCGCTCCATTGAGGTAGGGTGACGTTCCCTAGCTCTTCGCCGTTCTTTTCCGTGGTTTGTAGCCGCGGGGAGGCCGAGAGAGGTATGTTTGGGCATTTTTGGGGTTTTTCCATGTTTTGGGGTGAGCCGCCCGATCTATGGTTTTAGCCCACGAATTTGTGTTTTGGTGGCTTAGGTGCATGCTAGGGGTCCCCAGGGGTCTCCCCCTTGTTTTCCCCCTCTCCGGTGGAGGTATGGGGGCGTGGTTGGCGTTTTTGGGGTTTTCCCGCCGTAGCGTGCTCGGAGGCAAGCGACGGTCCTTCCAGTGACCACCACTTGCATGTGACGCCCCTAGAGGGGAGCGTTACTTCTCCTGGGTGTTAGCTCTTGGGGTCAGGGGGCAGCGACGGCCCTACGACTGACCGCCGTTTGGAGAATGACGCGCCAGGGCAGGGCCGCCGCTAGTTTCGACCGTTGGTTTTTGACCGTTGGGGGTCAGGCCATGTAACGCACCAGGCTAGGCGCGTTACATGCGTGTAACGCACAGGGGCAGGTGCGTCACTTCCTGTTGTTACCCCAGGTGGATGGGCCAAGCGACGCACTGGGCCCAGCGCGTTACTTACTAGTGACGCGCTGGGGCAGGCGCGTCACTTCCCCTTCCCACCCCGAGTGTAAGGGCCATGTGACGCGCTGGGCTAGGCGCGTTACATGTGAGTAACGCACTGAGCCCGACGCGTTGCTTGCAAGCGACGCGCCGGGGTAGGCGCGTTACTTTCCCTGTGGTTTTGGAGGGTGTGGGGCGCCGTGTGACGCCCTGGCCTAGGTGCGCCGCTTCCAAGCGACGCACTAGGGCAGGCGCGTCGCTTCCCCTATCCCCCCTGGCCGTGTGACGGTCCGCCTTAGACCGCCATTTTAAGTGACGGCCCTAGAGTGGACCGCCATTTGGCAGTGACGGTCTGAGGGTAGACCGCCACTTCCTGAGTTGCCCCATGAGGGTGGCAACCTTACTTTTCTCCGACCGTGGTCTCCGTGTGACGGGACTAGTGCGTGGGGTGATTCCCACACGTTGTCGGGCTTGGGCGTTGTTTTCCGTGACTTGAGAGTCTACTCCTTTAGCGACCCTCCACTAGTCGTAGCCCACCAGTACGCGGTGCTGGTCTCACCTGGGAGTGGTGTACGGGCACCCACCTTTCGAGACGGTTTGTGGACCGGTTACCGTAGGCCCCTCGTCGTAGCCAGAGTCCGGCTGCGGGGGAAAACCGGTCAGAGGGCCAGACCTAGGACGCGTGGTCTGTGTGTGCACACGTGGTTGGGGGCGGTTGGACCCACGTCGACGGGCGTGACCCCAGCTAGTCACTTGTTGTGAGTTACTTTTCGGTGTTTGCGCCTCGGGTAGGACCTACCACGTCAGGCGGTTCACCTGCGGTGCGGTGTCAGACGTCAGGGGACGCTACCGGCTGTGCTTCTAGTGGGTGGTACTCCTGTCGAGTACGGAGTGTCAGACTGTCAGTCGTGTGTTCCCGACCTTCGGGTTTGTCGGTGACCGTTGAGCTTCGGTCTTCTCTTCGTAGCACGTGTGTCGGTTTGCGTGCCGTAGAGTCTTGCTTTGTAGAGTACAGGGCTTTCCTTTCCGAGGTACTCTCCTACCGCTAGAGTAGTGGTTTCTCGCTTTACGAGGTAGGGTTCGAGTGATCCCTACTGAGTCTTGTTCCGAGACTCATTCCCTGCGTGTTTTCACCGTGTTTCAGGTGAGGCGCCACCTTCGGGGAGCGCGTCCGGAGCGCAGTGTGGTGCGGGTGCCCAGAGGTAGTGCCAGAGGTCTGAGCCGGGGGATGCCCCGTGTAGCTGTACTTTTCTTTCTTGTCACTGTACTAGTCATTGACTGTTGTTGTGGTTATTTTATTTTGTGGACCATGTAAATTGTTATCTTATTTCCTGCTTAATATTATAACTGTTTAATTTCTGTAATTACTTGTGATAACTATGTAGTTTCCACACCATCCTTTTAACCCTTCCGAGTCTTCGGACTCGTGGGTGGCGGTGCGAGTCTCGGGTTATCGGGCTTTCCCGGTAATCGGATTCTCGGGTCGTTACAGCTGGTATCAGAGCGCGGTTGTGGAATTACATGGGAATCATAGGTAATTGTAGTGGTCCACTAGTCCATGGCGATGATGTACAGGTGACGCTGGCCTTGGGCACCGCGTGTTTTATTCTGACATTGCCGTTTCCGTGTTTTCTGTCTTGTGCTTCAGGAGCGAGGATGGCGCCGAGGAGGAGTTCTCGCTCTCAGCAGGGGCAGTCGGCTGGAGGTCAGGAGATCCAGCAGGGGGTCCAGAGGGACCAGGAGGAGCATAGCAGAGTTCCGGGAGCTACCGAGGCCGCGGATGCTGCGAGAGCTCCGGGGGCCGAGGATTTCTTCCGTGGCATGTACCATCTCATGTCTCAGCAGTTTGGCGGAGAGGCTGCTGAGGGCTCGTCAGTCAGGGGTGGGCCGGGCCGAGCAGTGAGGGACTTCATGCAGTTCCATCCACCTTACTTTAGCGGCCAGGCAGACCCTGATGCGGCTCGTGATTGGCTCGATGAGATGGAGCGGGTGTTCAGTTCTGCGAAAAGTACTGCCGAGGACAGAGTGGTGTTGGCCTACAACCAGTTGCAGGGTACGGCTCGGAGGTGGTGGTCTTCCGAGTGGAAGACGTCCTTTCAGCTTCGTCCACTTGAGCAGGTCGAGTGGGGTGACTTTGTCAGTGCTTTCGAGCGTACGTACTGTCCAGACGTCGTTGCTACGCAGCGGATGCGGGAGTTTCTGGAGCTGGTGCAGGGTGACATGTCCGTGTTGCAGTACAGGGCCCGATTTGTCGAGCTGGGTCGGTACGCACCTCATGTCATGGAGCATGAGAGGGTGAGGACCACGCAGTTTGTACAGGGCTTGAGGCTGGAGCTGAGGCACCATTTGATCGCGAATGGGGCCACTGATCTAGAGACAGCGTCTCGTGTTGCGATTTCCTTGGAGATGGATATGCAGAGGACTCGAGGACCGATCAGCCAGGGGCAGTCCGTGTCAGGTCGCAGCCAGCAGTCGGCTACCCAGCAGCAGGGTTTCTTCCAGCATGCGTCGGGTGGTTCAGGAGTACCAGGCATCGGCAGCTTCAGTGACAGGATCTGCGTCTTTTAGCTCGAAGGTCAAGAAGTTCTTGAAGAAGGGTTTCCGTAAGAAGCCCAAGGATCAGGGACAAGCTTCATCGGGCAGTGTACAGCAGCCGATTCCTTTTCAGCGTCAGGGATCAGGGGGTGGATCACGAGGACCTTGTCCACGGTGTGGTGGGACCCACCCAGGCAGGCAGTGCACGGCGCCGATTATCTGTTTTCGGTGTGACCAGCCAGGGCACATGGCGCGTGACTGTCCACAGAGACCGCCGCAGCAGCAGTTTCCCCAGCAGCAGCAGCAGCAGGGACAGTATCCGCCGCTACCCAGGTCAGCCAGCGTGGGAGGCAGGCAGAGGGCTCGAGGCCAGATCACGCACTTGACCAGGGCAGAGGCAGTGGCGTCGCAGCTCGTGGAAGGTACCGTTCAGATTTTGGGTTGTGCGGCTCGGGTTTTGTTCGACTCTGGCGCGTCTCATTTGTTTATTTCGGAGGATTTCGCGTCGAGCGTCGAGGAGCCGGTGACCCAGTTGTCCTGTGATTTGGCAGTGGAGTTGCCTTCGGGTGACTTTATGGTCACTCCGTATTGCTTCGACCAGGTTCCGGTGTGGATCGATGGCCGGAGTATGCCAGGCAGATTGTATGCGTTGCAGCTTCGGGATTACGATGTGATTCTAGGCATGGATTGGCTCGAGACTCATGGAGCGGTGGTGGATTGTGGGATGAAGAGGGTCTACTTCCAGCATCCGAGCAAGAGGACCTTCTATTTCCAAGGTATCCGTTCCACCTCTTCTCGATTCCTTATCTCTGCTATTCGAGCCCGTCGGTTGCTTGATTCAGGTTGTCAGGGTTTTCTCGCGTCAGTGGTTGTGTCTGACCGGATGGAGCCGGATGTCGAGGACATCGCGGTGGTGTGCGAGTTTCCCGATGTTTTTCCTGAGGAGTTGCCTGGATTACCTCCCCAGCGGGAGATCGATTTTGTGATCGAGGTTGTACCTGGTACGGGACCTTTGGCGAAGGCTCCCTACCGTATGGCCCCCGCTGAACTGAGGGAGTTGAGGGCGCAGTTGCAGGAGCTGCTGGCCAAGGGGTACATTCGTCCGAGTTTTTCCCCTTGGGGTGCGCCCGTGTTGTTTGTGAAGAAGAAGGACGGTAGTCTGCGGCTGTGCATTGACTATCGGCAGCTGAATGAAGTGACCGTTAAGAACAAGTATCCGTTGCCGCGGATCGATGACTTGTTCGACCAGCTTCAGTCTGCGCGAGTGTTCTCGCGGATTGATTTGCGGTCAGGTTACTATCAGCTGAGGATTCGCGAGTCCGATGTGGAGAAGACTGCATTCAGTTCGAGGTACGGGCATTATGAGTTTCTGGTGATGCCGTTTGGGCTCACCAATGCCCCAGCTGCCTTTATGGACTTGATGCAGAGGGTGTTTCATCCGTATTTGGACCAGTTCGTGGTCATTTTCGTGGATGACATCCTTGTTTATTCGCGGTCTGCTGAGGAGCACGCGTACCATTTGAGTGTGGTACTGCAGACGTTGCGAGATCACCAGTTGTATGCGAAGCTCAGCAAGTGCGAGTTTTGGCTCAGCGAGGTGCACTTTCTGGGGCACGTGATTTCTGGTGATGGCATTTCGTGGATCCCGCCAAGGTCGAGGCTGTGATGCAATGGCCGAGGCCGAGGTCGGTGACGGAGATCCGGAGTTTCTTGGGGCTTGCGGGTTATTATCGTCGGTTTATCCAGGATTTTTCCCGCATTGCGACCCCGATGACTAGGCTCACGCGGAAGGATATACCTTTCGTTTGGTCCGAGGAGTGTGAGCAGAGCTTCAGGGAGCTGAAGAGATTGCTCACCTCGGCTCCGGTGTTGGTTTTGCCTTCTGGATCGGGAGGTTTCGTGGTGTGTACAGATGCTTCCGGCGTTGGACTGGGTGCTGTTCTGATGCAGCATGGTAGAGTGGTGGCTTATGCATCTCGGCAGCTAAAGCCTCATGAGGAGAACTACCCTACCCATGACCTTGAGTTGGCGGCTGTGATCTTCGCGCTGAAGATCTGGAGGCATTATCTGTACGGTGAGAAGTTCGAGGTGTTCACTGACCATCAGAGCTTGAGGTACGTGTTCTCGCAGAAGGACCTGAACCTCAGGCAAAGGCGTTGGATGGAGTTCATGAAGGACTATGACTTCACCCTGTCTTATCAGCCGGGCAGGATGAATGTCGTCGCCGATGCCTTGAGTCAGAAGGTTGCGGTCAGTGCCTTGATGTTGAGGAGGTGGAGGCTCTGGGAACAAGTGCCCGAGGTATCTTTCAGGCTCAAGATTCCCCAGGAGCCAGGGTTGGCTGTGCTTGCGAGTCTGACTGTCACTCCTGCTATCCGTCGTCAAGTGACAGAGGCTCAACATGCGGACCCTGAGTTGCCCCGGATTTTGGCTATGGCTGACGTAGAGCTCTGCGAGGACGGTGCTGCTAGGTTTCGTGGCAGGTTGTACGTCCCAACTGAGGAGCAGGTTCGTCGTGCGGTGTTACGCGAGGCTCATGGGAGTAGGTACACTGTACACCCGGGTGCAACGAAGATGTATCGGAACTTGCGGAGGCAGTTCTGGTGGCCTGGCATGAAGAGAGATGTCGCAGAATTTGTGGCCAGGTGCCTGATCTGTCAGCAGGTGAAGGCGGAGCATCAGCGACCAGGCGGTACTCTCCAGCCTTTGGATGTTCCTGCTTGGAAGTGGGACCATGTGACCACGGATTTTGTGGTGGGGTTACCGAGGACCCCGAGTGGGCAGGACAGTATTTGGTTGCTGGTGGATCGGCTGACGAAGGTGACGCGGTTGTTACCGGTCAAGGTCAGCTGGAGCGTGTCTAAGTTGGCTCGTTTGTATGTGGAGCGGATCGTGCCGTTGCATGGGGTTCCCATTTCGATTGTGTCGGATCGGGATCCGCGCTTCACATCTGGATTCTGGAGGAGTTTCCAGCGAGCTCTTGGCACGGAGTTGGCATTCAGCTCGGCATATCATCCACAGTCAGATGGTCAGTCTGAGAGGACCATTCAGACTTTGGAGGACATGCTGAGATCCTGCTGCCTGGAGTGGCAGGGGAGTTGGATTCATCACCTACCGTTGGTGGAGTTTGCCTATAACAACAGCTATCATTCGAGCATCGGCATGGCTCCTTATGAGGCATTGTACGGGCATCCTTGTCGGACTCCACTCGATTGGTTTGAGGTGGGTGAGCGTGTTTTGACGGGACCGGAATTGGTGCAGCAATGTGTGGATGTTGTGCACCTGGTTCGTCAGAACATGTTGGCGGCCCAGAGTCGGCAGAAGAGCTATGCTGACCGTAGGAGGCAGCCCCTCGAGTTCGCCGTGGGCGATCATGTGTTCTTGAGAGTTTCTCCGATGAAGGGGGTGATGCGTTTTGGACGGCGTGGGAAGCTGAGTCCCCGCTATATTGGTCCTTTCGCGATTGTGGAGCGCATCGGTGAGGTTGCTTACCGGTTGCAGTTACCTCCTGAGTTGGCGTCGGTGCATGACGTGTTCCACGTCTCGATGTTGCGGAAGTATATGCCCGATGACTCTCATGTGCTCGAGTTTTCCGTTTGGCCTGAGGTGACTCCAGATCTTTCTCTCCCAGAGTTTTCGATCCGCGTGGAGGATAGGCGAGAGCAGCGCCTGCGGAACAAGGTCATTCCCTTGATAAAGGTCGTGTGGCAACGACACTCTGGTGGTGAGGCTTCGTGGGAACGTGAGGACGAGATGCGTCAGCAGTTCCCGTATCTGTTTGAGTGAGTCTTCCTCTTCTTTCCCCTTTGGTTGTTCTCAATTTCGAGGATGAAATTCCTTAAGGGGGGAGGGCTGTAATATCCCGGACCTTTCGGATCCTTCTTCGTGGGTCCCGGATCTGGTTTTCGGAGCGTTCAGCTCTGTTGTGTCTGAAATTTTGTTTCGGACATCTTTCGTGTTCGGATCGGCGCGATCCGGAGTCGTTTCGGAGGTCCGGAGGCGTTCCGCGGCTTTTCCGTGCGTGATTTCCGATTTCCGGCGCGGGTTTCGGCTTTTCTCTTCGGACGCTCGCTGCGGGTGAACCGGGCTGTTCACACGGGCACGAGTGGTACCGTTGCGATCGGTACGTTCCGAGGATCGTGGGGGTGTAATTTCCTAATTTTTGGAATTTTCCAGATTTTCTGGGTTTTTTTATAAAACCCTTTTTCTTTTCTCTCTCCCCCACCATCTTCTTCTTCCTCTCTTCTTCTTCCTCCTTCCTCCTCCACCGTGTCTCCCTCCCTCTCCCTCTCTTCCTCCCGGTTGGCCACGGCGAGCTCCCCTCCGGCTGCAGACGGCGGCGAGGCGACGGCGCGGTGACGTGGGCGGCGGCGAGGCGGTCGTGGGGGCGTGCGGCGAGCGTGGGAAGCTTAAGGAAGAACGAGGGTTTTCAAGCGTTCTTCGCGATTCGTGGACGATCCGGCGGAGCATTCGCTCCATTGAGGTAGGGTGACGTTCCCTAGCTCTTCGCCGTTCTTTTCCGTGGTTTGTAGGCCGCGGGGAGGCCGAGAGAGGCATGTTTGGGCATTTTTGGGGTTTTTCCATGTTTTGGGGTGAGCCGCCCGATCTATGGTTTTAGCCCACGAATTTGTGTTTTGGTGGCTTAGGTGCATGCTAGGGGTCCCCAGGGGTCTCCCCCCTTGTTTTCCCCCTCTCCGGTGGAGGTATGGGGGCGTGGTTGGTGTTTTTGGGGTTTTCCCGCCGTAGCGTGCTCGGAGGCAAGCGACGGTCCTTCCAGTGACCGCCACTTGCATGTGACGCCCCTAGAGGGGAGCGTTACTTCTCCTGGGTGTTAGCTCTTGGGGTCAGGGGGCAGCGACGGCCCTACGACTGACCGCCGTTTGGAGAATGACGCGCCAGGGCAGGGCCGCCGCTAGTTTCGACCGTTGGTTTTTGACCGTTGAAGGTCAGGCCATGTAACGCACCAGGCTAGGCGCGTTACATGCGTGTAACGCACAGGGGCAGGTGCGTCACTTCCTGTTGTTACCCCAGGTGGATGGGCCAAGCGACTCACTGGGCCCAGCGCGTTACTTACTAGTGACGCGCTGGGGCAGGCGCGTCACTTCCCCTTCCCACCCCGAGTGTAAGGGCCATGTGACGCGCTAGGCTAGGCGCGTTACATGTGAGTAACGCACTGAGCCCAACGAGTTGCTTGCAAGCGACGCGCCGGGGTAGGCGCGTTACTTTCCCTGTGGTTTTGGAGGGTGTGGGGCGCCGTGTGACGCCCTGGCCTAGGTGCGCCGCTTCCAAGCGACGCACTAGGGCAGGCGCGTCGCTTCCCCTATCCCCCCTGGCCGTGTGACGGTCCGCCTTAGACCGCCATTTTAAGTGACGGCCCTAGAGTGGACCGCCATTTGGCAGTGACGGTCTGAGGGTAGACCGCCACTTCCTGAGTTGCCCCATGAGGGTGGCAACCTTACTTTTCTCCGACCGTGGTCTCCGTGTGACGGGACTAGTGCGTGGGGTGATTCCCACACGTTGTCAGGCTTGGGCGTTGTTTTCCGTGACTTGAGAGTCTACTCCTTTAGCGACCCTCCACTAGTCGTAGCCCACCAGTACGCGGTGCTGGTCTCACCTGGGAGTGGTGTACGGGCACCCACCTTTCGAGACGGTTTGTGGACCGGTTACCGTAGGCCCCTCGTCGTAGCCAGAGTCTGGCTGCGGGGGAAAACCGGTCAGAGGGCCAGACCTAGGACGCGTGGTCTGTGTGTGCACACGTGGTTGGGGACGGTTGGACACACGTCGACGGGCGTGACCCCAGCTAGTCACTTGTTGTGAGTTACTTTTCGGTGTTTGCGCCTCGGGTAGGACCTACCACGTCAGGCGGTTCACCTGCGGCGCGGTGTCAGACGTCAGGGGACGCTACCGGCTGTGCTTCTAGTGGGTGGTACTCCTGTCGAGCACGGAGTGACAAACTGTCAGTCGTGTGTTCCTGACCTTCGGGTTTGTCGGTGACCGTTGAGCTTCGGTCTTCTCTTCGTAGCACGTGTGTCGGTTTGCGTGCCGTAGAGTCTTGCTTTGTAGAGTACAGGGCTTTCCTTTCCGAGGTACTCTCCTACCGCTAGAGTAGTGGTTTCTCGCTTTACGAGGTAGGGTTCGAGTGATCCCTACTGAGTCTTGTTCCGAGACTCATTCCCTGCATGTTTTCACCGTGTTTCAGGTGAGGCGCCACCTTCGGGGAGCGCGTCCGGAGCGCAGCGTGGTGCGGGTGCCCAGAGGTAGTGCTAGAGGTCTGAGCCGGGGGATGCCCCGTGTAGCTGTACTTTTCTTTCTTGTCACTGTACTAGTCGTGGACTATTGTCGTGGTTATTTTATTTTGTGGACCATGTAAATTGTTATCTTATTTCCTGCTTAATATTATAACTATTTAATTTCTGCAATTACTTGTGATAGCTATGTAGTTTCCACACCATCCTTTTAACCCTTCCGAGTCTTCGGACTCGTGGGTGGCGGTGCGAGTCTCGGGTTATCGGGCTTTCCCGGTAATCGGATTCTCGGGTCGTTACACAAAGGCTCGGCATTTGATGGCGTCGGACGCTCCATGAAGGGTCATCAGGGCGTCGAAGCTGTCAAAGTGGTCAGCCGGGTCGCCTTGGCCGTCATAAGGCTAGAAGGTCGGGATGGAGGTTCTGGGGGATACCTCTGCCTTCAAGATATAGTTGGAGAACGGGGATCTCTCCTCATCCTCTGGTGGAGAGGTCTTCTGCAAGGCTCGTAAGGCCCGCTCCTGTGCTGCGAAGCACCTCTCGAACTCTAGTAGACGGAGTGACAATTCCAGCTGTTGTTGCGCCGTAGGGCTAAGGGGGCGTGATAGCATGCTATCCTGGCGCTCCCTGGGGACTTCGGTCTCTGGGAGTGGATGGCGTGCCCCATGTTTCCCCTGTTTCGGTGTGAAGAAGGCCTCTTGCTCCGGAGGGGGGGCTTGTGAGGGTCCTCATGTCTTGTTGCGAATAAGCTGCTGCCCTCGGAGGGTGAAGCGACCTCCGGCGGTGTGCTGGGACACGTTTTCACGGGGGGGGGCTCTCCGGAGGGGCGCGTGACCTTCCATCCCTGACCGCCTGAGTCTTCATGAGTTCTACGAGGACATCCAGTTTTGCGTTGTGGGCTTGGAAGGTGTCAGCGCCACCGTTAAGCGGTACCCCTACCACCGCGGCGGGAGGGGGAGGTCCGTCGGTGGGGGTGCTGGCATTGGAGGGGGGATTTTGTGAGGCTTGAGAGGGGCCTTCTCCCGCCGCCACCACGGTCTTTCCCCTGTCATCAGAGGACCTCCTCCCTGAACTTCTTCGCACCATACTGGCTCTTTGGTCGTTTCCCACAGACGGCGCCAGATGAAGGGGTGTGATCTCGCGCGGCTCTTGAGCGGGGTAGATGATCACCGAACAGTGAACTGTAGAGAACGGGAAACGGATCAGGGGGCCCAAGGGAGGTTCCCTGGGGAAAAATGTTGGGTCCCGTGAGGTGTAAACGGATCTAGAAGGGGGGGTTGAATAGATCCTTTCACAAGCTTTGGCCTATTTAAAAACTCTTAGCTGGCGGAAGCTTAAACCACTCTTATAAAGTGAATGAATCACTTAGGCACAATGCACAGCGGAATTAAGTAGAGTGGCTCAAATGGAAAGATTTGAATTACAAGCTATGAAACATCCACACTTCTTTAAGTGAATTACAAAGCATAACACATAGATGAACATGCAATAGCTTGCAACAACCGTGTGTGTGTGTGTATGCTATGTTGATCACTCAAAGTGCATATGTGTGTGAGCAATATAACCAAGTTTGGAAGCACACGAACCTGCGAATGGGGTTAGAAGATATAGATCAATCACACACAATAAACAACCCACAACACAGGGATTTTTAAGGTGGTTCGGTTGCAACCCCGCAACCTACGTCCACCCCTCACCAAAACCCGGTGAGGCTTCCTTGCTGACTCACAGCTTGACCCGGGGACACGCCCCAAACCACAGAACAGAGAAAACTCTCTTTCTGTCTTCCTACACACAAAGCCGGCAGGGACGGCTACACCGCAGATCGGAGAACTCCCGATTGCCTTCCTACTAACCACCTGGTAGGGACGTCAACCGCAAATTGGAACACCCTCCAATTGCCTTCCTACTAACCACCTGGTAGGGACGAATCACAACTTCAATGTTTAACAATATTGAAAGTAAAACAGATGTGAAGGAATTAAAACAAGAGATTGAGTAAGAAGGAATTGGCCCTTGTATCGATATGCTTTGTTGATCAGCAGCAGGGATCTCTTCTTCTTGCAAATCAATCTTCTTGTAATCACCCTTGAATGGATGATTGTTCTTCACGGAGTACTGTTCATGTGAACAGTAACTGTTCTTCCAATCTCCTCTCTTGATCTTCTCTCTTTGATCTCTTTGAATGGATGAAGAAGTGAATAGATGCTACCTTGATCCTTGCTTCCTTCTTCACAGATCTTGGAAGATGATCTCTTTGATATGAGCTTGAATACCTTGGATTGGATGAAGATGTTCTTCACGGAGTACTGTTCACGTGAACAGTAACTCGAACTCCTCTTGCTTTGAACACCCCTTTGAAGCCTCCTTTGATCTTCCCTCTTAGCCTTACTTGCTTCTACTCTTTCTTGGAGGATGCTGGATTGAGATATGAGCTTGAATCACCTTGAATTGATGGAGAGGATATTGGATGTAGCTTTGATCTTCTTTGATCCTCTTGAGTTGATGAAGAGGTGTATGGATGTAGCTTTGATCACCTTTGCAAGCCTTGATTGCTTCTTGCTTGATTGGAGGTTGCTTGGCTTCAGATCTCACCTTGAATCACCTTGGAAGGATGAAGAAGTTCTGCTCGAAACACTGTTCACGGAGGTGCTACAGTGCTCTCGAAATGGCCTCCCTTGATTCACTTCATCAACTCCATCAACTAGGGTTTCTAACCCTCTTGTAATGGTTTTATAGACTTTGAATGGTCTATAAACAAGCCCCAGACCAGATCCACAAATCATGGGAAGTTAGGTGAGGTTTGATTAAACAAAACCATGGAAAGGGGCTAGCCACGAGGTGGATTTCGAGGTCAAACATGGTTGGCTCGGGGCTGGCGGTCGACCTAAGGTTCCTGGCGGTCGACCGCTACTGTAAAACTTTCATTCGGGTGATCCCTGGGAATTTCGGTCGACCGCCACTGGCTGGCGGTCGACCGCAGCTGAAAGACTGCAGCTGGAGGCTCTGGCTGGGGCGGTCGACCGCCCCTGTGCTGGCGGTCGACCGCCAGCTGGGCAGAGCCCGGGTCACCCCGGGTCGGTCCGTTGGCCGCACCAGCTCCGTCGCTTGAGTCCGTTAGCCGCCCGTTCATGTTCGTGGCATCTCCCTTGATAGTCTTGAACGTATCAACGCAGTCTTTAGCTTTGGATTCTCTTGGCTATACTTCTTTGTGCATTGACCTTGGATTTGGAACATGTAAACCAAGTGTTTGAACCTTGATCATCTTGGATGAATGCTCGGACCTTGTAGAAGCTTGCTTCCTTTCTTGGACGCGTTCCTTTCATCGTGCCAACTTCATTCCAGTCATTCACCATCCAATGGTTTATCACATGACAAGAGTTCTTCTTCCTTAGCTTTCACCTTGACATCTTCACTCCATTTCTTTTGGCTTAGCTCAACGAGCTTTCACCTTTGACATATGGCTTATCTTGTTGAGCTTCTATCTTGCTGAGCTTCCACTTTGTATCTTGAGTGATCTTTTGCACTTGCATCTTGAGTCTTGAGTGATTTGTTGCACTTCCTTTCCACTTTGCATCTTGAGTGATCTTGGCGCCTTTGGATCTATCTTGATTTCTGTGCGGCCAATTGGTTAAGCGTTGCAAGCCATTCTTGATATGTTGAATTGGCAATATGATGACCTGAAATGTATGCAAATGGATTTTATCAAATGCATAGCAAAAGCATAATAAATAGCAAAATGACTCTAAGGACATACATCATCAAAGCACTAGAAATGAGTCATAGTTGAGTCATAGTTGGAATCACATCAAAACAATAGAACCAATCATTAGTTGAGTCATAGTTGGACATCATCAAAACAATAGAAACACTCACGTTCCACACATGCCCAACTTGAGCACAACATTCTCCCAACATTCTCCCCCTTTTTGATGATGGCAACTATGAGTCATAAAAAGATTCAAGAACATTCAAGAACACTATGACATGCATATGGCTCAACCAAATTGACTCCACACAAAGAATACCAAAATCTTTGAAATGGCTCAACAAATCTTCTCCCCCTTTGCCATCAGCAAGAAGGGATCAGCAAGAAGGAATCAAATCTTTTCCCCTTTTGCATTTGTGAGACCAATGAATGAGATGAAGTATGCCAACATGGTCCAATAGAAGAGATAGACAAGACAGCCATAAAGCAATTTTGACTTCAGTTTTTTCAATTTTTAGAGGTTTTCAAGATTTTAGCTTTTTATGTTTTTCAGGATTTTCTATGCAATGCATGGGAAGGCAAGATGCAAGCCATATGTGCAATGCAAGGATGATCAAAACATGAGAATGCAAATATGTATGCATGAGCACAAAATGATTTCTCCCAATTATGTATGCATGAAGTGATCACAGATGTGCATAGATGAAGTAGAGCATGTGAATGCAAAGAGTGCAATGTGTGATATGCTCTAAAATGAATGAAACCATGCTATGCAACCCCTTGCTCACAAGATGACATGTACCTCTCGTTCTTCTTCCCTTATATATGATGCTCACCAAACCACAATGCAAACAGCATCACAATGCAAACACTTACAAGAATATATGCAAACATTCTTCCCCTATATGATGAATGACTCACCAAGTCACCAAGCCTTCTCCCCCTATAGAAATGAATGCAAACTTTCTCCTCCTATCTAAATGAATGAACAAATTATGTAGGAAGCTGAGGGAAAAAGGAGTATAGAGCAAACCATTATAAGCAACTAGAAACATGCCGTGATGAATATGTATGGTTCAAAGCTAATGAATTCTGAATTAACAAGAGAGTTTGAAAAACAGCTATATCCATGGTTTAATAGAAGTGAACCAAAAGTGCATGCTCTAGCAATGGTAATCCTCCATTGTCTTACACAGCCATATTCATAATCGTCATCGGGAAAAGCACAACTTGTATTGAGGTTAAACAACCATGACAAATATACTGAATTCTTTGTTGCAGCACTATTTTCCATAATCTTCTTCAATGAAGGTCATATCATTAGACTCATATTTTACGAGCAAGCGAGTCTAAGTCATACCTCCTAGCCGTAAGAATACACGTTGTTTAGACGCCAGTATTCCTAGGTATTCGGTAAGACTGACTGTTATGCTTCAGATTGAACAGAGATAGCTGAATCACCTCATGACATATCTGATCTCATATCTTTGATGAGGAGATATATTTCTCAGCAATGTAGCCATTGCTCTACCTTGAGTCTAAGCTATAGATAACAAAGATAACAAAGGCACTTCATGACATATCTATCCTCATTTCCTTGATGAGAAGACATGTTTCTCAGTGACCTAATGTCATTGCTTTGTCTAAAGTTTTTCCTTTATGAATTCCAATATGTCAAGTTGTTTAAAAACAATACGAGACTGTAGCAACTCAACCAACTTGACTATGACATTTGAATTTTCAGATTTCAGAAAGATCATTCAAATCACAACATGCAACCTCTAGTTAAAGTCTATTAAAGACTACGTGACATAGATGATTTCAAAAACATATTTATCAGAATTTCAAAGAAATCATTAAATCTGAACCATTGTTATTTGATGGACAATCATCAGTGCATATAATAGAAAGCTCTTACACCATTATCAGACAATTACCCAAGAATGTTCAGATTGCAAGACTCCCCCTTAGGATGTGCATGGAATAGCTAGATCACTCATGAGATGGGCAAAAAGAAATATGCATGAATGCTATGACCCGACTCATGGTTGTACACTTATTAAATGCAACATAATGAATATGAAACATATGCACGAATGCCTTAAGAAAACAACTCCCCCTAGCTATACGGCCTATATGCGATAGTGACGCATGGTACTTGGCGGAGGTGAAACCTCACGCATATTGAGTGCTTCCAGATAAGCATTGCCTGCCTGTCCATACATCAACATTTGATATACCATGGCCATGCAAGAATGTTATGATGTAAAATGATTCAAGCTAGGTTGATGTTGACTCCCCCTGAATACATGCAAGGGTTGGCAATGAACTATGCATCCTAAGATTTATGTGAATACACAATGCAATGACGATGCTGCAAAATGATTGTGCATTATCATTTGTCTTCTAAACATGATGTGCATTAAGGTATGTGTGATTATGAGATGATGCAAACACAAATCATTCACAATGGATTTTGAACTGAATGCAATATGATGATGATGATGCCAATAGACTCCCCCTTTGAGCAGTGCTAACATGAATAATGAGTTGAAAATGCAGCCATGGTACGCATCATCAAAACCAAAGTCCAAGAATTGCAAGTGGCTGATATCAGGTAGCAAACAACTCATCATCACATCAACTTCATCAGCATAACAAGTTTTTCATGAGTTAAATAGCTGAAATCAAGTATGGTGTGAGCAAATTATCTAGCTCAAAAGTTCATCTCACACCATGGGGGTTTTGCATTTCAAAGAGCAATTCAATTTGCAGAATTTAATGACATTTGGCAGACTTATGATGCACTATCTACATGTTAGGACTAAACATGCAAGATGATTGAAATTAAAAGGTTTATGTACATACCTGTGCCTTGAGCTTTTATTTACCTGACCATTCATTTGTTCAGCTCCAAGGCATCCTGCACCCAAAATTCTTATTTGGAATTTTTAGGTACCCAAGCTTGCTTGGGTCCTTGTGGGTTAGCAACAGGTTTAGCATCTTGACTCATCTTTTTCAAGGCAATCAAATCATCTTCCCTCATTGTATGGCAACCATACATCTCATGCCCATTTTTACCACAGTAGAAACCACGCACAAAAGATTGATTATCCTTTTTATGTTCATGTGCATGTGCATGTGGCCTATACTTTTGTGGGCGAGCATGATTCTTACCTTTCATGGTATGAGGGTGGTGTCTTTCTTTCTTTCCTTGTTCTTTCACTTGCTGTCCTGCTCTAAGCTCATCATTTCTCAAGATAAAACAATCATGCACAGTGTGACCATGTCTACCATAATAATAACAACGGACATTCTTTTTGTGGAAAACATGATATTTAGCATTGAGCATGTTATGGTGCATGTTTGGATGAGAATGCTGAATTTTACTTTTCTTTCGAGCAGTATGCCCTTTTTGGTGACCACATGAAGTGGTGGCTTCCGGTGAGGCAAAATCTTGGATTTGGGCAAACATTGACAGAAAATCATTCAAATCTTGAATTTCATTTTCAAGTGAAGAAATATGTTGTTTAGACTCATTAAGACCCTCTTCACATGCTTCCAATTGCTCATTGAGCATGGCATTTACAGCTTTAAGATTTTGACTTTGTTGTTCTAAAGCATGCAATGTTTCGGAGTGATCATCAATGATAGATTTGCCTTTTTCATGTGCAGCCAATTTTTCATACAATTCTTCTTCAACTTTTTCACATTCAATTTTCTTTTCCAACAACTCTTTATTCTCTTCCTTTAGAGAATCAATCAAAGTTTGTTGCCATTCAAGATCATCATGGAGACCAGCATTTATGTTTCTCAAGAATGAACATTTTTCACATGCAAAATTAGCAGAGCATGAAACAGAATTTTTATTTTCTTCAATCAACCTCTCATCATGAATAAGCCCATCGGCCATAGTTTGATCATTAGAGATTGCCTTAGGTTGGTTTTGAAGTTTTATTACAATTTCTTCCAACCTAGTGATTTCATCATGAAGATTTTCATTTTCATCTCTTAGACATGCAATGCTTTGTTTATGTGTATCTAGATCAAAAGAGAGCTCTTCAAACGCAGAACACTTTTTACAAATCAAGCTTTCATGTTGGTTATTTTTCTTGAGATCCTTTTTCAACTTTTTATTTTCTGATATTGCCTTTTTGTATTGTGTAAATAACTCATCATAGGATTCCATAAGTTCTTCAAAAGTGAATTCCTCAGAATCAGAATTTACCATTGATGAGGATGGTTTGCTTGACTCTTCTGCACGGTCGGCCATGAAGCATTCTTGTTCTTGTTCCTTCCCTTCATGGATTTTCACCAACTTGTCCAATACTTGCTTGGCTGTGCTGCAAGAAGACACAAGATGAGTTAGTCTTAGATCAACTGCAGCTGTAATTAAGTTATATGCAAGATGATTATCATTGTGTTTGGTCTCATGTTCGGCTAACCAATCAATTGAATTTGATGGCAGCTCATGAGGACCATTATATATAAGAGTCCATAATTGTGGATCTATGGAGCTAACATAGATGAACATTCTTCCAACCCACGTAGAAAAATCTGAACCATCATAAATGGGCGGAGAAACCATCGAAGCAAGTGTAGCATGTGAATCCATCTAAATAATAAACACCGGGATCTTTCCCTGCAGATCGTTGGATCTGGGAATGACAGAGCTTAGCTCTGATACCACTTGTTGGGTCCCGTGAGGTGTAAACGGATCTAGAAGGGGGGGTTGAATAGATCCTATCACAAGCTTTGGCCTATTTAAAAACTCTTAGCTAGCGGAAGCTTAAACCACTCTTATAAAGTGAATGAATCACTTAGGCACAATGCACAGCGGAATTAAGTAGAGTGGCTCAAATGAAAAGACTTGAATTACAAGCTATGAAACGTCCACACTTCTTTAAGTGAATTACAAAGCATAACACATAGATGAACATGCAATAGCTTGCAACAACCGTGTGTGTGTGTGTATGCTATGTTGATCACTCAAAGTGCATATGTGTGTGAGCAATATAACCAAGTGTGGAAGCACACGAACCTGCGAATGGGGTTAGAAGATATAGATCAATCACACACAATAAACAACCCACAACACAGGGATTTTTAAGGTGGTTCGTTGCAACCCCGCAACCTACGTCCACCCCTCACCAAAACCCAGTGAGGCTTCCTTGCTGACTCACAGCTTGACCCGGGGACACGCCCCAAACCACAGAATAGAGAAAACCCTCTTTCTGTCTTCCTACACACAAAGCCGGCAGGGACGGCTACACCGCAGATCGGAGAACTCCCGATTGCCTTCCTACTAACCACCTGGTAGGGACGTCAACCGCAAATTGGAACACCCTCCAATTGCCTTCCTACTAACCACCTGGTAGGGACGAATCACAACTTCAATGTTTAACAATATTGAAAGTAAAACAGATGTGAAGGAATTAAAACAAGAGATTGAGTAAGAAGGAATTGGCCCTTGTATCGATATGCTTTGTTGATCAGCAGCAGGGATCTCTTCTTCTTGCAAATCAATCTTCTTGTAATCACCCTTGAATGGATGATTGTTCTTCACAGAGTACTGTTCATGTGAACAGTAACTGTTCTTCCAATCTCCTCTTTTGATCTTCCTTTTGATCTCTTTGAATGGATGAAGAAGTGAATAGATGCTACCTTGATCCTTGCTTCCTTCTTCACAGATCTTGGAAGATGATCTCTTTGATATGAGCTTGAATACCTTGGATTGGATGAAGATGTTCTTCACGGAGTACTGTTCACGTGAACAGTAACTCGAACTCCTCTTGCTTTGAACACCCCTTTGAAGCCTCCTTTGATCTTCCCTCTTAGCCTTACTTGCTTCTACTCTTTCTTGGAGGATGCTGGATTGAGATATGAGCTTGAATCACCTTGAATTGATGGAGAGGATATTGGATGTAGCTTTGATCTTCTTTGATCCTCTTGAGTTGATGAAGAGGTGTATGGATGTAGCTTTGATCACCTTTGCAAGCCTTGATTGTTTCTTGCTTGATTGGAGGTTGCTTGGCTTCAGATCTCACCTTGAATCACCTTGGAAGGATGAAGAAGTTCTGCTCGAAACACTGTTCACGGAGGTGCTACAGTGCTCTCGAAATGGCCTCCCTTGATTCACTTCATCAACTCCATCAACTAGGGTTTCTAACCCTCTTGTAATGGTTTTATAGACTTTGAATGGTCTATAAACAAGCCCCAGACTAGATCCACAAATCATGGGAAGTTAGGTGAGGTTTGATTAAACAAAACCATGGAAAGAGGCTAGCCACGAGGTGGATTTCGAAGTCAAATAAGGTTGGCTCGGGGCTGGAGGTCGACCTAAGGTTCCTGGCGGTCGACCGCTATTGTAAAACTTTCATTCGGGTGATCCCTGGGAATTTCGGTCGACCGCCACTGGCTGGCGGTCGATCGCTACTGAAAAAGCCTGTAGACGGTGAGGCTCTGGCTGGGGCGGTCGACCGCCCCTGTGCTGGCGGTCGACCGCCAGCTGGGCAGAGCCCGAGTCACCCTGGGTCGGTCCGTTGGTCGCACCAGCTCCGTCGCTTGAGTCCGTTAGCCGCCCATTCATGTTCGTGGCATCTCCCTTGATAGTCTTGAACGTATCAACGCAGCCTTTAGCTTTGGATTATCTTGGCTATACTTCTTTGTGCATTGACCTTGGATTTGGAACATGTAAACCAAGTGTTTGAACCTTGATCATCTTGGATGAATGCTCGGACCTTGTAGAAGCTTGCTTCCTTTCTTGGACGCGTTCCTTTCATCGTGCCAACTTCATTCCAGTCATTCACCATCCAATGGTTTATCACATGACAAGAGTTCTTCTTCCTTAGCTTTCACCTTGACATCTTCACTCCATTTCTTTTGGCTTAGCTCAACGAGCTTTCACCTTTGACATATGGCTTATCTTGTTGAGCTTCTATCTTGCTGAGCTTCCACTTTGTATCTTGAGTGATCTTTTGCACTTGCATCTTGAGTCTTGAGTGATTTGTTGCACTTCCTTTCCACTTTGCATCTTGAGTGATCTTGGCGCCTTTGGATCTATCTTGATTTCTGTGCGGCCAATTGGTTAAGCGTTGCAAGCTATTCTTGATATGTTGAATTGGCAATATGATGACCTGAAATGTATGCAAATGGATTTTATCAAATGCATAGCAAAAGCATAATAAATAGCAAAATGACTCTAAGGACATACATCATCAAAGCACTAGAAATGAGTCATAGTTGGAATCACATCAAAACAATAGAACCAATCATTAGTTGAGTCATAGTTGGACATCATCAAAACAATAGAAACACTCACGTTCCACACATGTCCAACTTGAGCACAACATTCTCCCAACAAAAAACCCTCCGATGCTTAAGTCAGTAGAGCAATGGTGGAAGATAGGGAGGGAGGTAGAAAGAGGTGCACGAGATCCCCCTACACCAAGGTGGTGAAGTGGTTCCTGCTCAGGGGATTTTAGGCGTGTATTGCCCTTACCTTTCACTAGAGGGAGTCCCAGGTTTATATAGTGTGCTCGCCTCATGAGTCCCGTAAGCTGAGGAGTTTCAGGTGGGAGTTATGTCCTCATCGTGGGGTATTTACGTCCTCATCGTGGGATCTTTATAGCCTTGAGGGATCATGGGTCCCTTATCCTCATAAACTCCTGCTCATAAAGGGCTCTCAATGGTAGCCGGGATAAACAATCGTCGGTCGAGCCAAGCATAAAAGGTGCCAACCCTATCCGGGCGATAGGCATAGCTCGAATGAAGATAGGTCGGAGTGGGCGCTGAGCGCTTGCCTCTATCCCGATGATGGGATAACTCGGGCATGGGTCTTCCTCCGTTCTGACCGATGCTCGGGCCTTCCGAGCCTAAGGGCCGCCGAGGAAGGATTTGATCTCGAGTAATCTTATTGGGCTTTTTAGCCTAAGTGGGTCCTGTAGGGCTGTCACTTGGATGAGCTGGGCCTCGTTTGGTCCTGATGGACCTAGTTTGGCTGCTCTTAGATGGGCTACAGAAATCCCCCTCTCCAAGGTCCAGTACAGTCGGCAGCTGGCTTAGGGTTTTGTGTTTGTTTTCCGCTTGATTTTTCGCTTGAGAGCTTGAGTGCGCTATGAAGGCAGTTGCTGTTCGTGGCTTTCATGCCGGCGTGGGATCTAAGGATCGAGGTTGAGAGCTTCTCCCTTCGGTGGTGATCCCGGTTGTCCAGCATTGGGCAGAGGTTGCTAGCAGGCGTGAGTTTGTGGTGCTGCGTTCGAGGCATCTGCAGCGATGTCAGGTGGCTGGCGAGGATTGGTCATGGTTAAGTGACCGTGAGTGTGCTCTGAGGGAGCTGTTGTCGAGTCTGGCCACTCCAGCTTGAGGTCTATCCAGCCCCTGATGTGTTAAGGTTATGGTTTAAGGTGGCAGAGCGGGTGTTCTGATCGAGAGGTGCGCTCAGGTGAGCGGAGGATCTTCTCGGTGAGCTACTATTTCGTCGAGCCTGATGTTCTAGTCGTGCTCTATGGCATCAGAAATGATGTGTCGCTCCCGATTATTTTGCGGATTTTGAGGCAGGATTAGGCGGAGTTGTCCTAGTGAGTTCTTGCTCCCGCGCTCTTATGTGCGAATGGATTATGTTTGCCTTGGATTTGGTATGAGTTATGAAGGTTCCGCAGTGAGTTTCGGGACTCGAGGATGAGCGTCGGTGGTTGTCGATTATGGCTCGTGTTGCGGCTCTTGGCATGGTGTGTTACAGTTTGAGAAATTGCAGTGGTGGTGCATCGAGAGATGCTGTGATCGTGGTCCGACGTGACACTTGCTGAGTGTGTCGGAGGCGCTGACCTGATGGAAGCGATGGTTTTCTCGGTGCTGGAAGGTGCTGTTCCGAGCATGTGCGAGGTTTAAGGTTAGGTCAAGCATGGAGATTCTTCTATTTGTCAGAGGTATGTCGGTTTCTCCTTTGGTTGGAGAGATTGTGTTTGACTAAGGTTCATCATCTTGCATTGTGTGTTCAGATTGGATGGCACTTTCCTCCCCTAGAGATGTGTGCCATGAATCGTTCCGAGGGTGTCCCGTGGCTCTATGGTAAGGGCGGAATCGGGATTGGCAGGTGTCCACTTGGATTAATTGAGACGAAGGATTTGATGAGACAAGACGGAAGAGTGACGCCTGTGGGAGGAGGCCTTTAAGTGAGATTGGCGTCGGAATGGTGGTCCTTGATGGGACGTTGGCGTTGGAGTGGCTATCCCTAGTTTGGTGACCAGCATGGGATAGTTCCCCTGTAAGTCTGAGTCGAGTGAGGTGATGACCGAAGACTCCTGAGTCTTGTCGTTGGTTTTATCGTGCTCCCCTGAGAGGGTTGAGTTGGCGCGATGATCAAGATCGGATGCGATGTCCGAGGGGAGTGCGGCTTGAGATGTGGTAATTGTTTGTGTGTGAGCCAGTGGATGGCCCGTTGTGAGTTAGATTGTGCCCGTTGAGTCGGTGGAGGTTTCTCGTTGACGAGCAGCTAGTGACCAGCGTGTGGTCTTTCATAGACAGAAGATGCTGTTGGTGGTGCATTGTGAACGGTGAGAGCCGTGTATCAGTGAGACCTTTGGTGGTCATTTCCGTGGTGTGCTTTCCGGATGGGATCTAGGCTTTGTCTAAGTTTGAGTTCTGACAGATTTGGTCCCATGCTGTTGTGAGCTGATGGAGGCTCTGTATTGGTTGTTGTCTAGAGAAGGGTGTGGATCTGTCAGCTGGCTGTGAAGCTGACGCGCGATTTGTCCACCGACCATAGGATGGATCGGTTGCTGTTTCTCGTGATGAGGACTGTGTCTCCTCGGTGAGCGAGGGGATGGCAGTGGTGCCATGATTGGTATTTGCTATGACTGAGGTGATGCCGGACTATGTCCTTTGGTGTGTTCCTGCTCTGATGACCGGTGCGCGGCATGCTGAGCGAGGCGTTCTTCATGATTATAGTATGGCTGTGCCCCTTAGGATCCGTGTCTTTGAAAGAATCAAGATGTTTTGTGCTGGGGATCTGACGGCGTTGTCAGTTGGTTAAGGCTTTCTTCCCTGTGTTCCCGTATTTGTCCTTAATTTTGAGGATGCAATTTCTTTAAGGGGGGAGGGCTATAATGTCCCAGTTTTTTTGGATATTTTTCTTGGGTCTCGGAGTGTATTTTGTGCTTTACATGTGTTTTTCCCTGATGCGCCTTCGGAACTCTATGTAGGTCGAACCGTGGCATTCTCCGACTCCCGGACAGTACCGGCGCATTGTGCTCCTCATGAGGATCACGAGGTAATTTTTCATAATTTTTGAATTTCCACAATATTTGAGTTTTTCTAAATATTAACCTCCTTTTCTCTCTCTCCCTCACTCTCATTTTCTCACACTCTCCCTCTCTCTTCTCTCACGCTCTCACTTCTCACCCTCTCTTCTCTGGCGGCCGACGGAGCAGGGCGGGGGCGCAGCGGGGGATTAATGCCGTTTTGGGGAAAAACCATGATTTTAGGGAGTGAGCCGGAACTCCCGTTTTTGCAGTGTTTTTGGCCAATCCAGGGGTTTAGATGCATGCTAGGGGCTTGGGGATGGATTCCCCTTTGTTTCCCCATCACCCGGGGGTGATTGGGGCGTCGAACAAGATTTTGGGATTCTTCCCGCCGGTCCCGTTCTTGGGAGGGTGTAGCGGTCCTTCCAGAGACCGCCACACCCCTGGCGGCCTAAGGTAGGCGTTCCACGAGTTACTCTTTTGTAGGTAGGGCTGGCGCAGGCTGGCGGCCGCATGATAAACCGCCAACCGGGGTGGCGGCCGAACCTTCGACCGCTTCCTCTATTTTTGACCGTTGCGCCTTGGGGCGCTTGTTTTGACCGTTGGGGGTCATGTGCCCTCTAGCGGCAGTAGGTACGGGCGCCAGAGGGAGTGTAGCGGCCCAAGGTTGGACCATTTTCAGGGTGGGCAGCCTTTCTATAGACTGCCAGACCCAAAGTGACTCACCTTGTAGCAGCCTAAGGTTGGGCCGCTAGAGTCGTGTGGCGGCCCAAGAGAGGGCCGCCAGGCGATTCCCGTGCTTGCGATGTCGGGGTCACATTGTGTTGGTCTCCAGTCGACCCGGTTGTGACCTAGTGGTCGACCTTCGGCCTCGTGAGTGTCCTGAACACCCCGTGGGTTCCGTGTCCATGTTTCTGGGGTGTCTGGAGGTACCGTGTTACCTCGATTAGTATGCCCATAGGTGTGGTGGGTCGGGTGACCCCATGTGTTCCGGGCTCTTGTGTTACGCTAGATCGAGTCACCGTGTATCAGTGTGTGTGCGGTGGGGTTGCCCCGCATGTCATAGGTTTCTACGGAAGATAGTTCCCGAGTGGGCCAAGTGTGTGGCCTTGGACTGCGAGTCCAATCATCCCGCCTGGGGCTGGTTTCCCGCTTTTCCCTAGGAAGGGGAATCGGCGTGGCAGCTTGTGAGCTACCGTGGGAATCATGCTTCTGTGTTTTCTACGTGGGCCATATGTGTGGCCTTGGACTGTGAGTCCAATTACCCAGCCTGGGGCTGGAGGTCCCTTGAGTTCCCTTTTTAAGGTGGATGGTCTTGGCGGCTGTTGACGCCTGGAAAATGAGCAATGGCGGAGACAAAAAATTGAAAAGAGGAGCAGACCAGCAATGAAAGATCAATGACGAAGTTCATCAACCATCTACCCGGCTGAAGCCTTTCGTCGGCCAAGCTGATGTCCGGTGCCATTGTCAGTCAGACGGCGGCACTGATGAAGCAGCAGTCATCCGACTGATGAGACCTCCTAGCACATTCTAACAAGAAGCCGGAACCGGAAAATGAAGATTGTAAAGGATTTTACAAAGTCAGAACAAAAGAAGAATCATCTCCACAAACTATACACCTGACTGAAGTCTTCTCATACTGAAGCTGATGTCCGGTCTTGTCATCGTTCAGGTGACAATGCTGATGAAACCCCAGTCCAATGACTGATGAAGGTTCCTTTGGTCCACTTGAGTCCAACAACAAATTCCTGATACAGTTCCGATATGTTTTTAGAGCTAACAGTTCTAAGTGGAGCTTAAAAGCCCTAAATGGGCCTATGAAATGGGCTTAGGGGTGTGGCATCCAGGCCCCCTCACTCAAATCGCACGCCGCGCAGGGAGCTACTGTCATCTCAGGCGCGCCGTGAAGATGGAGTGGAGTGGCACGCCAACTTCCACCTGCCGAGAGGGTAAGAGGATCGGGTCTATAAAAACCCACCCCTTCGAAAAGCAAAAAGGAGAGGGGGAGGAGGCCAATTGATTAGAAGAAAAAAAGGAAGAGAAGAGACCACCAAGAGACCAACAGAGAGAGAGAGCCTCCTTCGCTGAGAAAAGGGAGAAGAGATCAATCCGAAGAGAAAGAGAAGGAGAAGAAGCTCCAGGTGGGCAGCTGGGGAGGGAGAGGAGTCAATGCTCCGCCCTCCCCCATGTTTTCTTTTCTTCTTCATGTAATTATACGAGTCTTGTCTCGATTCCTCGGATGTAACCGGGATATCCCGGCCCCTGGCTCATCCCCCCTTTTCCTCACTCACTTCTCGTGGTTGATTTGAGTTTTAAAATGATGCAATGAAATGGAATGTCACGATGGCCCGTTTGGGTACTGAATGATTGAAATATCTGCAATCTGTCCCCCTTTTTTTCATCCGCTGTTCTTCGAAGCGTTTGTTTGCTTAGATGCTCCAGATTTCTGGCTCGAGTCGTTCTCTCGTGAAGGATGAAGACGGAGCCCCAACCCTCATTCAATGGGTTATTGGGCTCTGTCCCCCTCCTTCCCTCCCTTGGATGATGGACTTTCCCGCATATCATGGATTTCTGCCGAGCTCCCAGCTGGTTCGGGGTCAGAGACATCAATCTCTTCATCGTCTGAGCAGCAGGTGACCAGAAAAACACCTCACATCCCCGAGGGTTTAATAATGGATGATCTTGCCCTTCGACTGATGCTAGCCCCCCTTAAACCCCTGACCTTCACGCCCATAAAACCTTTGTGATTGATTCCCCCATCTGAAATCTTGCCTGAAACCCCCCCTTTGAAACCAAAAGAACTAAGAACAGGGGGCCGGAACCTTCCCGGCGCCCCGAACAGTGCCCCATGAAGAGACCTTCCCGGCGCGAGACTTCCCACGCCGATAACCTCCATCCCCAGCTTCTCGGCGCCAGGAACATCACCTTGTGAAGAAGACTTCCCGGCGCGGTGAGTTTTGGCACCGGGAACCACCCCTCTTGCCATACACCCCTTGACACTATGGATTCTCTATCCCTTGAACCCCAGATGAAAGCCTCCCTGCCACCAGCCAAGAAACCATACAGATACCCCTTATCGTCTACTAGATGTAGCCTCTTATTCTGTCAAAGGGCACCCCAGGTCATCATATGCACCTCAGGGATAAAGATTAACCCCACATAACCTTACGAGCCAAGGGAGCTCTGCCACTGCATTAGCTTCAATGGCCTCAAAAGGGATATTAAGCTAGTGCTCCAAGCACATACACGGGGCAGGGTCCAATACCCCTCTATTGTGGCTTTCATCCCAGCACTCCGTGGGTGATTGCCTATCATTCCCTGGCAAAGGCTGATTCCAGGGGACGTGCTACCCAAATTCTCCCAGGATGATGAAAGACAATATTAAACTGTCCCCGGGACTCTGCACATCAATGGTGAAAGAGGTCCTCTATGCTGGATTGGTCTTCCCCAGTTCCTCTCAGCCTCTGGCCTTCTTTTGAAACACAAACCAAAATCAGTTGAAGCCCGATGAATAGATGCATTTTGATCACCCAGGGCCCATCTACTTTGACATGGATCTCCAGGAAATCCTTTGACCCGCCAGTAAACCCCAGAATAGGGTATCATAAAACCCTAAAATACATCTCGGCGCCTTCATCTATCTCGGCTCCGCGAACAGTAGAATAAACGAGTAGCCCTCGGCGTGAACCTTTCCGCGCCGAGGACCCCATTCCTTTGGCCAGGCCTAAAAGGCCCATCAGTTCTTCTCCAGGCCGAGAGGCCTGCGCCGGGAGCTTCCCTTCTTCGCTATTGGTTGCGCCGAAACCCTCTTTGAGCAAATCCTCCTCGCGCCGGGAAGCTAGCGCCGGGAACCTCATGGCCTTCTCTTCATCACGCCGGGAACCCCCGGCCCTCTCACCTTGGCGCCGAGAATCGGCTTCCTTGCCCTTGCGCCGAGAGTCTCCCCTGACTCTTTCGCCTTCGCGCCGGGAGCTTCATTCTCGGACCAGTTGAGCCGAGAGCTCACCCTATCACCCAACGGGATATTCAACCCCTTGGTCAGACCTACCCAGGGGGCCCACGAGTCACCATCGTCGCCCGGGGGATAAATCAAAGGGGGTCAGACTCTCTTATTCGCATCGATTCATGCGCAACCCCTTTAACCAGGGTGAGCTATGCCACTGCATAGTGTCACCGGCTCTTATAAGGGAAAAGTCAAATATTGCCCCAGGGCATATACGTGTAAGGTCGGGAGGTTTGACCTCTCTCTTTCTCTCGGCTTTCATCCCGGCACTCCGTGGGTGACAGCCTATTTCCCCCTGGGCATAATCCAGATAAAGGGGAAATGCTGTCGAAATATTGATCGATGCTTTAAACCTCCGCCATGGTCATGGCTCGGATTGTGTGTGATTGGTATCCTTCGTCTCTCCTTCCCCCAAGTCTAGTCATTTTGAACCGCCAATTCAACGATGTAGTCTGTTTCTGTTGTTGATGTTACTATCTTACCCGCCTTCCTGGCCCTGGTATGAAGTTTGAATTGTGCATATGCACATCTGTTTGCCTTATGAGGCCTCCTATTTTCGGCGTTTAATCAAGGGTTGTCCTTCTTAGGAAGGGCGTAATTAACGTCATAGCCTTTATGGTATGACAGACTTCTGGTCCCGACTCGGACTTCACAATCGACTGACCAAGTCAGATCGAGCGCACAATGAAATCGTCACACATGTGACTGGCACGCCAATTAACCAAACCAATAAATCAATAAATATTTAACATAAATAAATCTCGCGTCCACAAGTCTGGCACGCCCGATGGGACCTTGTCCCCCTTCATCTCTACGCCAAAATTCGAGGCCCGGTGGCCCCTCTTGAATTCCAACTGTGCGCTAATCCTATTTCCAGGAACTAGAAAGACGAGTGGATTCGCCTCCCTCCACTTCGACCAACAGGTCGTTGATGCTCATGTTCGCAAGGGCTACCTGGCGATACTCACGATGTTCGGGTCTATGCCCCCTGCTATCGGGTCACCCAATTGCTTGGGCCTCGTCTTCACCGACCTACTGGAGGTTGCTGACAAAGAACAAGGCACTGCTGCAGGTGCCCCGATGAAGACTGCTGATGAAAAGGGAAGCTTACCAGAAAAGACGGCCTCGATAGTCGTCGCCTGCTTTATCCACCATGTGGAAAGGAGGGGGCGCGGTTCCCGCTGCTGCCCAAAAAGGGAGAAGAGGTAACCGGAGGAGCCAGTATGCTGCTACAAGCCGTCGTCTTTCAAATTCTGGAAAGACGATGATGATTGGAGATGTTTGGGTGAACCTCAATGGTCGCCCCAAAGACGTCCGGTCGGACAGGGTTGTCCTAACCATCCAGACCAACAAGTTCCAAATTCTGGCCACTATGAGGGCCAACTGGGGAACTAATGAGAGGAAGTCGCTGGCACCCAGGCCAGCAAGATATAAACAGATATGGAGGCCGAAGAAGATACATAGCTGGATTCTGACTCAAGAGCAAGGTGCCACTGCTATCCACCCTGAAGCCAGAGTCGGGAGAGATGAGAAAAGAAAAAGAAGAGACTACTACCATCCGCCCCAGAGCTGGGGGCAGAGGAAAAGAAAATGCTATTGTCATTTACCCCAGGGCTGGGGGCAGAAGAAGAGAAGATGCCATTGTCACTCGCCAGGAAGGGGGGGACGATATATACTGCAAAAGGGAAGAATAGAGAAGAATGGAAGATCCAGCCTATGCTGTTATTCCAAAGAGACCGAAGGCCTACGCCAGACAGGCTGATATCTTCAAATATTCCAAGTCAGAGCATTTGGCTGCCCAAATTTCAAGGCTGGCTTATCAACCAAAGATCAAAGATAGGCTGCTGCCCCGATCAGATCTGCAAAGGCATAGCCAAGAAGAAATGAACCAGGTGGTTCAAGACTACTTCCACTACCTAGAGAACTCCTCCCTAGGGTAGCAAAGATTGTCTCGTGCCTTGGGCACCCTACATGAAAAAGATGAAACCTCAGAAGATGTGGCATTTGGAGTCTCATCCTCAGACTCCAACGACTATGAGGATGGCCGTAGGGTTAGACATTGAAAAGACAGCCCCAAGAGGGAAGAAGCAGAAGAAAGGACTTCAGTCTTTGACCGCCTCGCATATCCGAGTTGGGTCAGAGGGAAAGTCCACAGCCGGAAGGGAAATATGCAGGTTTTTTCCTGCAATATGGCCGGTGTCACCGAGAAATATAACACACTACCAGACCAGCCTGAAGAGCTGATTAAATTAGCACACAGGCCAAATGCCGTCACAAGAAGAAGCCGAGCAGTGAAAGAAAAGATAATGGCTGCCGATGAAGCTCAAGAAGTCACTATGATGACAGTCAATGTAGTGACTGCGGAAGAAGAAGGCAACCCTCTGGGTGTTTCCACTGAAGAAATATCGGGAGAAATACAGATCCCAACAACCCTGGATCCCATGAGCCGGATGATATTCAAGAAGATACCAGCAGGAGATTGACTCCCTCAGAAGACAACTCAATGAAAGAGGCGAGCATACACTTGTCTCCAAGCATGCTGAGCCAGCTGGACAGATTTCCAGCTCGATAGGGGTGGTCTCTCTGGTCCATCCTGCTCAAACTGACAAAGGCAAGGCGCCGAGTCAACCTTCTCTACAATAAGTGGTAGCTCAGCCCTCTGCGTCTCAAACATAGCCTGCCGTGCTTGCTCTGCATACAACAATCATGACAACCCCCTTCAGCCGGCAGTGGGCACGCTTCTTTCCGGAGCCCATAGATCCGGATGTGGCTGGCAAGCTGATGATAGAAAAAATTATTGAAATGAAGTTGTCCGAAAGGACCGGGGATTCCAATACCTATGATGTTTATAAGGTACCATATCCTGTGCATTATGCTGCTAAGAAACTACCCCCAGGCGTCAGTAAACCACCGAAATTTGAAAACATTCAATGGCCAGGGCTCCCCCAAAGAGCATATAGCCTACTATACAACAATTATGGGCAACCTGGCATCTGATGAATCCTACCTCCTGAAATTCTTCGGCTCGTCCCTTGCAGGGTTAGCCTTTGAATGATACTTTGGCCTACCAGCTAGGTCAGTGACTGATTGGCCCGATATGCAGCAAAAATTCCGGGACAGATTTCATATTACAGAAAGAGAAATCACAATAGCCGAACTATATGCGACAAAGCAGAAGCAAGATGAGACCGCTCTGGATTATATAAAAAGATGGGGGAATCTCACCATGAGATGCAGGCGGCCTCCGCATCAGGAGGACGCCGTCCAAATTTGCAAGCAAAATCTTTGGCGGGAGACTCTCGAAAGAATGATTGGAATGGAGATAAGGTCGTTTGACCAACCAAACAATGCTGTGGTGGAGGTCGACGCCTTCCCCTCCAGTGGTCCTTCAATTGCTACTGTTGTATGCCATAAAGCTAGATCGGCTGATAGACGGCCCACGCCTGCAGAGGTCAGTACAATAGACTTCAAGATGTTTGAGCAACAAAAAGATAAAGAAAAGGTGTTGCCCGTCCTCCTCCCGCCGGAACGGCTAATCAGAAGGATGGCCCCGCTCTGCGAGCCAGGATGAGCAAGCCTTATTCCTTTTCTAAGGAAAATACTTGGCTCTTGTTTAAATGGGCCGCCCAATTTGACAGAATTGTCCTTCCAGATCCAAAGAGACCTGATGATGCCAAAAGAAAAGATGACCCCCGCTTCTGCCCATACCACTAGGCGTTGGGTCATCCCATTGAAGATTGCTATGAATTCAAAGATGCTATTGAAAGAATGATTAAGAAAGGGGAACTACACCTGGGTGAATACAGAGTGGACCCGCCACGCCCGCATGAGCTGCCTGAGCTAAAAAGAGCAGTCAATGTGATATCCCTATACCGGCAGTTGACTAAAGTGATGTCAAAAGCCTGTGCAGAAGGCACCGATGGACCCATCCTGCGGGAGCATGTCAAATACCCAAGCCTGATGAAGAAAATGAAAAGTGAATCAAAAGTGCCAGATGACCCCTTAGCGGTACAGATGCCGACCGCCAAAAGGAAGGAAAAGCGGATGCAAAGAAATACAGGGGGAACAAAGTCTGCTCCTATAACATGCTGTCGGTCTCGCCCGGCAATGGCCAGACTCTCAAAGAAGATGATGAAGAGATATGCTCCGCACCAGTAAGGTTAGAGCAAGCCAAGGTTTCAGTCTCCTGTCATGATGATAAAACTAGGAAAAAGTATGGGCACCTCCCGCCACCAAAAGAAGAAGCATGCTACCCCACTCCTCCTCTGTATAGAGGCATAAGGGCAAAGATGTCAATCTCTGAAAGCCTGGGCGCATCTTGCGTCTTTAATAGAACACCGCCAGTCCCTCCTAAGATTAGGACTGGGGGCAATGTTCTTGGCCTTGCCATGATGACGGAACTATATAAAAAATTACAAAAAGTTGAAGGGCTGTAGAGCAAGCTGAATGAAATGGGTTGGCATCTGCCTGGTTTGCACTCAAACTCACCAGCTCTGACAGTGATGGATAGACCTGATATGAAACAGACAATGGGAACCGAGTCTGCCAAGGAAGAAAGCACTAAGGCAGAATTGTACGAAATAACAAAGGGCCGATGAATCTGCTCTGGATTATATCTACCGATGAAATGACCTCTGCGCCAGATGTCGGCACCCACCAAACCATGAAGAGGCTGTCCTGATATGCAAGCACAACCTGAAGATAGAAATCTTAACAAGGTTGATTGGCATCGAAGTCAAGTCCCTCGATCTCCTGAATGAGATTGTGGCTGATATTGAGGCCTTTTTGGTGAAATATTGCCCGATCGCTACTTCCCTAAGTCAAAAGAACAAGCCTGCCGGTGAACAACTGATGCATAAAGATATTCACATTGCCGATTTTCAGGCCTTCGAGAAACAAAGGAAGAAGGCAAAGAAGGCAGCTAGCTCTTCGTCAGCAAAGACTGGTGAGCTAGGCCACTCCCTAAGAAGCAAAATGACTAAACCCTACTCCTTTCCTAAGGAAAAAGACTTGGGCCCTGTTCGAGTGGGTCACCCACTACAACAAGGATACATTCCCGGCCCCAAAGAAGCCCGGTGATACTACAAGAAAAGATGACACCCCTGCTCTGGGGCAGATATATACCAAAAAAGGGGGGAAGAGAAGAAAAAATGATGATGGTGAAGGATGCCAATGATACCCCTTCCTTGGGGGCAGATGTCCACGCATAAAAAAAAATGATGAGGGGTGCAGATGATGCCCCATCTTGAGGGTAGATGCATTAACAAAAAATGATGATGAAAGGTATGAATGATGCCCCGTCCTGGGGCACATGGGAATAAAAAATGATGATAAAAAATGATGATGAAATAAAAATATATATATATATATATAAATGGTACTCCCGTTTGAGGGGTGATGCACATCAAAGATGGAAAAAAAAAAAGAAAGATGATGAAATGATGGAAGATACCGATGATACCCCATTTTAAGGAGGGGGATGCATATCAAAAAAAAAGAGAAAAGAAGAAAGAAGAATAAAATAGGAAGAAAAATGATGATTATGAGATGATGAAAGTTCCAAATGGTACCCCATCCCGTGGGCAGATGTATGCCAAACAATGAGAAATATTGATGGTATCCCGTTCTTGGGACCAATGTATGCCAAAAGAATGATGGAAGACACACATGGTTCCCCATTCCAGGGTTAAATGTATGAGATGTCAATGGCGGCATGCATGGCCATTGCTGGATATGTTCACCCCTTTAAAGGGGCAATGATCACTTATGGCAATGATGAATAAAATTGGAGCATTGACCTTTCAAGGGCCATCCTGTCGCGGACTCTTACACTGCACGTCTGCTGCTGATGTCAGGGACTATCCAAATGATGGGACCCCAGATGACAATGAAAAATGAATGATGGATCACTGAAGAATGATGGAAGTTTGCCTAACCACCGGCGTTCAAGTTGATAGATGCCTGATGAGCCTCCAGCGTACCAGAGATGTCTAACCATCAGCATTCGAGATGATAGATGCTCACAAATATGGATTGCCAGTATGGCCAGCTAAGAGAAATTAAAATTCTAGCTATCGGTGCCCAGGCCGACAGATATTCTACCATCGACACTCAAGCCGACCAATGCATAAAGATTGCCAAAGAAAAGTCAACAGAATCAGTGATATGCAAAGATGAAGATATCCAGCTGATCAGAGCCACATTAACGATGAAACTCACATTTCCAGTGCACGGCTTCGGGCCTGAGCCGCCATCCATATCCTCTAATTCAATTCAGACCTCTCGTCTAGATATATTATGAAATCCTATTCCTTTGCGTTAATGCCAAACCCCAACATTGACGATGAAACATACATGTTCGAAAACGGCTTCATGCTCAAGCTGCTATCCATCAACATTAATTCAGACCTTCCGTCTGGATTGCATGATGAAACCCCATCCTTCTTCACGTCGATGTTTACCTCACACCAATGAAGGGCGTTCCGCCCTAGTCAGGCTATTTCCCTTGGTCTAGTGGCACTCCGCCCTAGCCGAGCTACCCTTTCTTCGTCTAGCGGCACTCCGCCCTAGCCGAGCTACCCCTTTCTTGGTCTAGCGGCACTCCGCCCTAGCCAAGCTACCCTTTCTTCATCTAGCGGCACTCCGCCCTGGCCGAGCTACCCATTTCTTGGTCTAGCGGCACTCCGCCCTAGCCAAGCTACCCTTTCTTCGTCTAGCGGCACTCCGCCCTAGTCGAGCTACCCCTTTCCTTGGCCTAGCGGCACGCCGCCCTAGCCAAGCTACCATTTCTTCGTCTAGTGGCACTCCGCCCTAACCAAGCTACCCCTTCCTTGGTCTGGTGGCACTCCGCCCTAACCAAGCTACACCCATTTCTTGGTCTAACGGCACTCCGCCCTAGCCAAGCTACCCTTTCTTCGTCTAGCGGCACTCCGCCCTAGCCGAGCTACCCCTTTCCCTGTCTAGTGGCACTCCGCCCTAGCCGAGCTACCCTTTCTTCGTCTAGCGGCACTCCGCCCTAGCCAAGCTACCCCTTTCCTTGGCCTAGCGGCACTCCGCCCTAGCCAAGCTACCCTTTCCCGGTCTAGCGGCACTCCGCCCTAACCAAGCTACCCCTTTCCTCGGTCTAGCGGCACTCCGCCCTAGCCAAGCTACCCTTTCTTCATCTAGCGGCACTCCGCCCTAGCCGAGCTACCCATTTCTTGGTATAGCGGCACTCCGCCCTAGCCAGGCTACACCGTTTCTTGGTCTAGCGGCACTCCGCCCTAGCCAAGCTGCGCCCTTTTCTTCGTCTAGCGGCACTCCGCCCTAGCCGAGCTACCCATTTCTTGGTATAGCGGCACTCCGCCCTAGCCAAACTACCCTTTCTTCATCTAGCGGCACTCCGCCCTAACCGAGCTACCCATTTCTTGGTATAGCGGCACTCCGCCCTAGTCGAGCTACCCTTTCTTCGTCTAGCGGCACTCCGCCCTAGCCGAGCTACCCCTTTCCTTGGTATAGCGACACTCTGCCCTAGCCAAGCTACCCTTTCTTCGTCTAGCGGCACTCCGCCCTAGCCGAGCTACCCATTTCTTGGTATAGCGACACTCTGCCCTAGCCAAGCTACCCTTTCCTTGGTCTAGTGGCATTCCGCCCTAACGAGCCACTCTTTTGCTTGGTTTACTGGAATTTCGCCCTAACCAAGCTACTCTTTTCCTTGGTCTAGCAGCACTCCGCCCTAGTCAAGCTACCCTTACCTTGGCTTAGTGGCACTCGCCCTAACCAAGCCACCCTTTTCCTTGGTCTAGTGGCATTCCGCTCTAACCGAGCTACTCTTTTCCTTGGTTTAGTGGCATTCCGCCCTAACCGAGCCACTCTTTTCCTTGGTTTAGTGGCGCTCCGCCCTAACCAAGCTACCCTTTTCCTCGATCTAGTGGCACTCCGCCCTAACCGAGCTACCCCTTTCTTGGTCTAGTGGCACTTCGCCCTAGCCGAGCTACCCCTTTCTTGGTCTAGCGGCACTCCGCCCTGGCCAAGCTACCCTTATCTTGATCTAGGAGCAGTCCGACCTACCACCCTCTAAAAAAAAAGGGAGAGAATAAAAGAAAGTAAAAATGGGGTTAAAAATAGAGATACCCCGCTAGACTTGATCCTATGTTAGGAACAAGTGCAAAAATGGCCCAAAACCCAACTGTGGTGAAAACCCGAAAGGGCACTGCAGGCAAAATCGGGTACCCCGCCACGTGAAAACCCGAAAGGGCGCGTGGGCAAAAGCAAGAGGGGGCTGGCTTCGGTGAAAACCCGAAAGGGCGCTTAAGCCAGTAATGTGGTAACTTAAAGTTCCCTTTTTCACCCTTCCTGATAAAACTCCGAGAGGGACGATCATCATAAAGTCCCACCGGAAATCCTGTCCAACAAATTCTTGCCCCTTATCATCATCGACAAGATCGGCCGGTCTCTTTCTTTAACCTGGACTCTTCGTCCATGTTAAGTTAGTCTACATTCCTGGCAACAGCTTCATGCCTGAGCCGCCATCCGCCGCATGTCCCATTGAGGATGGAACCCCGTTGATCACAAGGCATATTGCCTCGATCAATGCTAAAAAGCCCACCTCGGTATAGACCTTCCGTCTGTTCTGATAAAACACTTCCACTTGTTTCTGTCTAAGACCCACAACGATGAAACCTGCCCAGTTTAGACCTTACGTCTATCCCGATGAAACCTATCCTACGTCTCACCGCGATGAACCTGCTGTTGATCGATTGGCACACTGCCCGATCAACAATGAAACCCTGTCCGGTTTAGACCTTACGTCTATCCCAATGAAACCTATGAAATCCTTGCATTGGTATAAACCCAATACTAATGATGAAACCTGATACTGATCGACCGGCACTTTGCCCGATCAGTGATGAAACCTTGTCCGGTTTAGACCTTACGTCTATTCTGACTAGATCTACAGGTCTCTTTACGTCCCGCCGTGATGAAACCTGCTGTTGATCGATTGGCACACTGCCCGATCTATGATGAAACCTATCCAGTTTAGACCTTCCGTCTATCCTGATGAAATCTATGAACTCCTTGCATTGGTATAAATCCAATACCGATGATGAAACCCGCCATTGATCGATTAGCACCTCCCCTAATATCAATGATGAAAATCCTATCCAGTTTGGACCCTACGTCTATCCTGATGAAACATATGAAATCTTTGCGTTGGTATGAGCCAATACCAATGATGAAACCTGCTATCGATCGGTTGGCACACCGCCTGATCGACTCTAAAACCCATCCAGGGTAGACCTTCCGTCCGCTCTGACATAGCACAACACTGCTCTTTGAATCTATTCAGACCATCCGTCTGGATAGATCATGAAACTCTATCCCTTTGCGTTAATGTTAAACCCCACATTAACGATGAAACTCATATTCTCA
Source organism: Amorphophallus konjac (assembly GCA_022559845.1). Taxonomy (NCBI): domain Eukaryota; kingdom Viridiplantae; phylum Streptophyta; class Magnoliopsida; order Alismatales; family Araceae; genus Amorphophallus; species Amorphophallus konjac. Next base: position 163,659,564 of record CM040122.1, on the reverse strand, counting down.
GCAAACGGCCTCGTGCCCGAGCTGCTATTTATATCCTCTAAATCAATTCGGACCTTTCGTCTGGATAGATCATGAAACCCTACTTCCCTTTGCATTGATGTTGACACCCACATCAATGATCGTGTGTCCACAATAAACATATGGCACCATGGTCCATAGGATGAAAGTTCTGGTCCCAGAAAAGACAATGAAAAAGGAAAAGAGAAAGAAAACGACAAAAAAAGTATATATATAAAAATGGGGTTGAAAATAGAGATACCCCGCCAGACTTGTTCAGGCGTTCTGGACAAGTGCAAAAATGGCCCTAAACCCAGCTGTGGTGAAAACCCGAAAGGGCACTACAGGCAAAATCCGGTACCCCGCCACGTGAAAATCCGCAAGGACGCGTGGGCAAAAGCAAGAGGGGGCTGACTCCGGAGAAAACCCGAAAGGGCGCTTGGGTCGGTAATGTGGTAAGTCAGAAGTTCCATGCCAACCGGCACGTTGCCTTCACCTACCCTTCACTGATGAGGCCTTCCGTCGGTCATCTGGCTCTATGCCCCACCGATGATAAAGCCTTTCTGGGGTAGATCTTACGTCTACCCTGATGAAATCTACATACCCTCTTTTCACATGTCCCACCAACAATAAAACCGGTCACCAGTCTGATAAAGCCTGGCCAGTTCAGACCTTACGTCTGTCCTGATCAAACTCCTAAACCATCCCTTGACCGATCGGCTCCTTGCCCGGTCAATGATGAAACCCTACCAGGATAGAGCCTACGCCTAGCCTGATGAAACCTACGTATTTCTTGGCAAAGTCCCACCCGCCATAAAACCTGCTGGAATAGACCTTACGTCTGTCCTGACGAGACCTACACCTTTACATACGTCCCACCGTTGATCGACCGGCACCTCGCCCAATCAATGATGAAATCCTCTGTCCGGTTTAGACCTTACGTCTATACTAATGAAACCTATGAGACTCTTTACGTAGATATAAACCCAATATCGACGATGAAACCAACCACTGATCGACTGGCACCTCGCCCGATCAGTGATGAAACCATGTCCAATTAAAACCCCGCCAGTTTAGACCTTTTGTCTATTCTGATGAAACTTATAACACTTTCTTTGCATCGATATAAACCCAATATCGATGATGAAACCAACTGTTGATCGATCGGCACCTCGCCCGATCAATGATGAAACCCTGCCAGTGTAGACCTTTCGTCTATTCTGATGAAACTTATAACACTTTCTTTTCATCGATATAAACCCGATATCGATGATGAAACCAACTGTTGATCGACCAGCACCTCGCCCGATCAATGATGAAATCCTACCCAGTTTAGACCTTTCGTCTATTCTGGTGAAACTTATAACTCTTTCTTTGCATCGATATAAACCCAATATCGATGATGAAACCAACTGTTGATCGACCGGCACCTCGCCCGATCAATGATGAAACCCTGCCAGTGTAGACCTTTCGTCTATTCTGATGAAACTTATAACACTTTCTTTGCATCGATATAAACCCGATATCGATGATGAAACCAACTGTTGATGGACCAGCACCTCGCCCGATCAATGATGAAATCCTACCCAGTTTAGACCTTTCATCTATTCTGGTGAAACTTATAACTCTTTCTTTACATCGATATAAACCCAATATCGATGATGAAACCAACTGTTGATCGACCAGCACCTCGCCCGGTCAATGATGAAACCCTACCAGTTTAGACCTTTCGTCTATTCTGATGAAACTTATAACACTTTCTTTGCGTCGATATAAACCCAATATCGATGATGAAACCAACTGTTGATCGACCGGCACCTCGCCCGATCAATGATGAAACCCTGCCAGTGTAGACCTTTTGTCTATTCTGATGAAACTTATAACACTTTCTTTGTGTCGATATAAACCCAATATCGATGATGAAACCAACTGTTGATCGACCGGCACCTCACCCGATCAATGATGAAACCCTGCCAGTGTAGACCTTTCGTCTATTCTGATGAAACTTATAACACTTTCTTTGCATCGATATAAACCCGACATCGATGATGAAATCAACTGTTGATCGACCAGCACCTCGCCTGATCAATGATGAAATCCTACCCAATTTAGACCTTTCGTCTATTCTGGTGAAACTTATAACTCTTTCTTTGCATCGATATAAACCCAATATCGATGATGAAACCAACTGTTGATCGACCGGCACCTCGCCCGGTCAATGATGAAACCCTACCAGTTTAGACCTTTCATCTATTCTGATGAAACTTATAACACTTTCTTTGCGTCGATATAAACCCAATATCGATGATGAAACTAACTGTTGATCGACCGGCACCTCGCCCGATCAATGATGAAACCCTGCCAGTGTAGACCTTTCGTCTATTCTGATGAAACTTATAACACTTTCTTTGCATCGATATAAACCCAAATGTTGATGATGAAACCATGTACCGGTCGGTCGGCACATCGCCACGGCCAGCTTTGAGGAACGGACCTCTCGTCTGTTCCAGATGCTCCTCTAGAACCCCTCTCGTTACACTCCCGCATGATGCTATGGCCTAAAAGCATGTCTTCCGTTAACCAACAAGTCCAGCAAAGGCAGTCCCACCGGATACCGACACGCGGTGGAGCGAGTCCCCCATTCCCTCCCTGAGAGGATGGGCGCTCTCCTGCTGAACACGGGTCATCCGCGTAAAGACTGCTGGGACTGCCACTCTTCCACATGAAGGAAATAACAGCACATGAAGTAAGATGTTCAGCCAATCGGGGCTTCAAGCCGACAGATACAAGATGTTCAGCCAATCGGGGCTTAAAACCGATAGATGCAAGATGTACAGCCGATCGGGGTTTCAAGCCGACAGATACCAGATGTTCAGCCAATCGGGGCCTAAAGCCAACAAAAGTCAAATATGTAGCCGATCAGGGCTCAAAGCCGACAGAAGTCAAATATGTAGCCAATCAGGGATCGACAGATGTCAGATGTGCCAGTTGATCAGGGCTCAAGCCGATAGATGTTCAGCTGATCGAGGCTCAAGCCAAGAAGATCGTGCCAGGATGAAATCCCAGTATGAGGATACTGCCAAGCTATAACTGAAAGAATGAGTCAATAGCATTGAGCTAAAGATGCACCTGCGGACACCGTGCCGCTTATTCTGCACTTACGCCATCCGCAGGTGGGGGGCATTTGTTGACGCCTAGAAAATGAGCAATGGCGGAGACAAAAAATTGAAAAGAGGAGCAGACCAGCAATGAAAGATCAATGACGAAGTTCGTCAACCATCTACCCGGCTGAAGCCTTTCGCTGGCCAAGCTGATGTCCGGTGCCATTGTCAGTCAGACGGCGGCACTGATGAAGTAGCAGTCATCCGACTGATGAGACCTCCTAGCACATTCTAACAAGAAGCCGGAACCGGAAAATCAAGATTGTAAAGGCTTTTACAAAGTCAGAACAAAAGAAGAATCATCTCCACAAACTATACACCCGGCTGAAGTCTTCTCATACTGAAGCTGATGTCTGGTCTTGTCATCGTTCAGGTGACAATGCTGATGAAACCCCAGTCCAATGACTGATGAAGGTTCCTTTGGTCCACTTGAGTCCAACAACAAATTCCTGATACAGTTCCGATATGTTTTTAGAGCTAACAGTTCTAAGTGGAGCTTAAAAGCCCTAAATGGGCCTATGAAATGGGCTTAGGGGTGTGGCATCCAGGCCCCCTCACTCAAATTGCACGCCGCGCCGGGAGCTACTGTCATCTCAGGCGCGCCGTGAAGATGGAGTGGAGTGGCACGCCAACTTCCACCTGCCGAGAGGGTAAGAGGATCGGGTCTATAAAAACCCACCCCTTCGAAAAGCAAAAAGGAGAGGGGGAGGAGGCCAATTGATTAGAAGAAAAAAAGGAAGAGAAGAGACCACCAAGAGACCAACAGAGAGAGAGAGCCTCCTCCGCTGAGAAAAGGGAGAAGAGATCAATCCGAAGAGAAAGAGAAGGAGAAGAAGCTCCAGGTGGGCAGCTGGGGAGGGAGAGGAGTCAATGCTCCGCCCTCCCCCATGTTTTCTTTTCTTCTTCATGTAATTATACGAGTCTTGTCTCGATTCGTCGGATGTAACCGGGATATCCCGGCCCCTGGCTCATCCCCCCTTTTCCTCACTCACTTCTCGTGGTTGATTTGAGTTTTAAACTGATGCAATGAAATGGAATGTCACGATGGCCCGTTTGGGTACTGAATGATTGAAATATCTGCTATCTGTCCCCCTTTTTTTCATCCGCTGTTCTTCGAAGCGTTTGTTTGCTTAGATGCTCTGGATTTCCGGCTCGAGTCGTTCTCTCGTGAAGGATGAAGACGGAGCCCCAACCCTCATTCAATGGGTTATTGGGCTCTGTCCCCCTCCTTCCCTCCCTTGGATGATGGACTTTCCCGCATATCATGGATTTCTGCCGAGCTCCCAGCTGGTTCGGGGTCAGAGACATCAATCTCTTGATCGTCTGAGCAGCAGGTGACCAGAAAAACACCTCACATCCCCGAGGGTTTAATAATGGATGATCTTGCCCTTCGACTGATGCTAGCCCCCCTTAAACCCCTGACCTTCACGCCCATAAAACCTTTATGATTGATTCCCCCATCTAAAATCCTGCCTGAAACCCCCCCTTTGAAACCAAAAGAACTAAGAACAGGGGACCGGAACCTTCCCGGCGCCCCGAACAGTGCCCCATGAAGAGACCTTCCCGGCGCGAGACTTCCCACGCCGATAACCTCCATCCCCAGCTTCTCGGCGCCAAGAACAGCACCTTGTGAAGAAGACTTCCCGGCGCGGTGAGTTTTGGCGTCGGGAACCACCCCTCTTGCCATACACCCCTTGACACTATGGATTCTCTATCCCTTGAACCCCGGATGAAAGCCTCCCTGCCACCAGCCAAGAAACCATACAGATACCCCTTATAGTCTACTAGATGTAGCCTCTTATTCTGTCAAAGGGCACCCCAGGTCATCATATGCACCTCAGGGATAAAGATTAATGGGGATAACCCCCACATAACCTTACGAGCCAAGGGAGCTCTGCCACTGCATTAGCTTCAATGGCCTCAAAAGGGATATTAAGCTAGTGCTCCAAGCACATACACGGGGCAGGGTCCAATACCCCTCTATTGTGGCTTTCATCCCAGCACTCCGTGGGTGATTGCCTATCATTCCCTGGCAAAGGCTGATTCCAGGGGACGTGCTACCCAAATTCTCCCAGGATGATGAAAGACAATATTAAACTGTCCCCGGGACTCTGCACATCAATGGTGAAAGAGGTCCTCTATGCTGGATTGGTCTTCCCCAGTTCCTCTCAGCCTCTGGCCTTCTTTTGAAACACAAACCAAAATCAGTTGAAGCCCGATGAATAGATGCATTTTGATCACCCAGGGCCCATCTACTTTGACCTGGATCTCCAGGAAATCCTTTGACCCGCCAGCAAACCCCAAAACAGGGTATCTTAAAACCCTAAAATACATCTCGGTGCCTTCATCTATCTCGGCTCCGCGAACAGTAGAATAAACGAGTAGCCCTCGGTGTGAACCTTTCCGCGCCGAGGACCCCATTCCTTTGGCCAGGCCGAAAAGGCCCATCAGTTCTTCTCCAGGCCGAGAGGCCTGCGCCGGGAGCTTCCCTTCTTCGCTATTGGTTGCGCCGAAACCCTCTTTGAGCAAATCCTCCTCGCGCCGGGAAGCTAGCGCCGGGAACCTCATGGCCTTCTCTTCATCACGCCGGGAACCCCTGGCCCTCTCACCTTGGCGCCGAGAATCGGCTTCCTTGCCCTTGCGCCGAGAGTCTCCCCTGACTCTTTCGCCTTCGCGCCGGGAGCTTCATTCTCGGACCAGTTGAGCCGAGAGCTCACCCTATCACCCAACGGGATATTCAACCCCTTGGTCAGACCTACCCAGGGGGCCCACGAGTCACCATCGTCGCCCGGGGGATAAATCAAAGGGGGTCAGACTCTCTTATTCGCATCGGATTCATGCGCAACCCCTTTAACCAGGGTGAGCTATGCCACTGCATAGTGTCACCGGCTCTTATAAGGGAAAAGTCAAATATTGCCCCAGGGCATATACGTGTAAGGTCGGGAGGTTTGACCTCTCTCTTTCTCTCGGCTTTCATCCCGGCACTCCGTGGGTGACAGCCTATTTCCCCCTGGGCATAATCCAGATAAAGGGGAAATGCTGTCGAAATATTGATCGATGCTTTAAACCTCCGCCATGGTCATGGCTCGGATTGTGTGTGATTGGTATCCTTCGTCTCTCCTTCCCCCAAGTCTAGTCATTTTGAACCGCCAATTCAACGATGTAGTCTGTTTCTGTTGTTGATGTTACTATCTTACCCGCCTTCCTGGCCCTGGTATGAAGTTTGAATTGTGCATATGCACATCTGTTTGCCTTATGAGGCCTCCTATTTTCGGCGTTTAATCAAGGGTTGTCCTTCTTAGGAAGGGCGTAATTAACGTCATAGCCTTTATGGTATGACGAACTTCTGGTCCCGACTCGGACTTCACAATCGACTGACCAAGTCAGATCGAGCGCACAATGAAATCATCACACATGTGACTGGCACGCCAATTAACCAAATCAATAAATCAATAAATATTTAACATAAATAAATCCCGCGTCCACAGCGGCTCGTGAGCTACCTTGGTATTCATGCTACCGTGGTTTTAGACCTAGGGATTATGCTAGATTAACGGCATTGTGTCGTTGCGTACGACGGTCTTGACCTCGAGTCTCGCTACTCAAGTACCGTTGGATTTAGTGAGTCTAGAGGACAATCCAGAGTCCAGTGGCTCGATGCCACTTGGTTCTTCTAGACTTTCATGCAGGGTGCGTGCGTGTTTTTCGGAGTTTCTCCTTGGAGAGTGGTCACACTAGTGACTCCCCACTAGTCGTAGCTTCCGACACGCGAGTGGTCCCACCAGGGAGTGGTGGCGAGGCTACCCCAAAGAGAGACGGTTTTAGACTAGTTTCGTCGGGCCCCACATCTACCAGCCAGAGTCCGACTGAGGGGAAAATCAGTCAGAGATCCAGACCAGAGACGCACGGTCTATGTGTGCACATGTGGTGGGGGGCAGTTGGACCCGCGTTGACGAGCGTGACCCCAACTAGTCACTTGTTCTGTGGTTACTAGGACTGGTGTCTCAGTTCCCACTGGGCCGGAGGGAGACACCTGAGGCATGGTCTAAGACGTCAGTGGACGCATCTCGCCTTGCTTCTGGTGGGTAGGTACTCCTGTCACGTGAGACGCGACTCTCCTGTTTTCGGGTTCCGTTTCCCGTCTGCGAGATGAGGTTTTCGGACCGTCCTGTGTTTCTGAGTTAGTGGCCACGGTGCTAGTAGCTTCACCGAGGTTGCGTCTTGTTAGTGTTGTGTTTACGACGAGGCGGTCGTGGCTTGACCTTGGACAACGTGTCAAGGTTGGCCTTGTCCTGGGAGACAGGCCTCTACGGCAGGGTTGCCGTGGGTTTTACCTCGGTGAGTGGTGTTAGTGTGGTCTGGTTCCCGATTGTGAGATCGGGATTTCTCTTTCTGCTTGACCGGTACAATAGGAGTAGTTGTAGTGCCGAGTTTTGACCGGCCACTGAGTTACTGTTCCTGCTGCTACTATTGTTCTTGTACTTACTTCTTTCCGTGCCGCCATTGTTCTCAGTTGGGGTTCCGCGGGATCTCTACTGAGCCAGTGACAGGAGGCTCACCCCTGCTTTTCAGGTGCGGCGGTTCTTCCTCGAGGTTCGAGGATGCTGTTCAGAGATTCTTAGTTGCCAGCTCGCCGGGCCGAGTGTTCACTTGGCATGTGGTACGTTTTACTACTTTAGACTGTACTTTCTGTTGGACTGGACTCTGTTGTAGTTGTTATTTATTTTTGTTAATTGTTGAATTATCCTGCTTTATTTCCTATTTCTTTGTACCTCCACACTCTTTTTAGCCATTTCGAGCCCTCCCGACTTGTGGATAGCAGACCAGGATTTGAATGGTATCGGGTTCTTCCCGGTATCCGGATCTTGGGTTGTCACATGTGTCGTCCTCGTCTACCTGCCATTCTTCTTCCCCTGCTGCTTCTCTACTGCTGCTGGACGTGAAGGAGCCCTGCATCCTTCATCTTCTTCCAGCATCTATTGCGACGTGAAGAAGCCACTGCTTCTTCTCCTTTTTCCTGTTCCTGCAGTTGCTGCTGCCGTTGCTCCGTTGTCTGTTGCTGTTATAGTTGCTCTTAATTTTCTCTACTTCTTTCATCCTCCCGATCAAGCCTAAGAGGTAGGTTTTCTCAAGAAACGAAGCCTAAGATCATAGTAATAGATACTGCATGCATGTACGATAATGATAACATATCTATTTCTTGAAATATCTTGATTCCATGCTCTCTGTTTTGAGTTTTTCATAGAACTGTCACCTTGCTGTTTCATATGGAAATAGCGACCAGAGCAGTGGCCGCTTATTAATGGATGACCTAATAGAAGGCCGCTAATTCTTGAATTGGCATCGTCTTCTGGCTATCAATTAATGAACGACCAACTCCCTGTCGCTATTTACTTGTAACCAAATTAATAATTGACACATCTTTAAAATTAAATAACTATATAACCTGATGCATAAAAATTATTATGAGCATGTTCTTCGGATCTCCATATTTTTCTCTGCATGATCATGGCTTTGGTTTCCAGAAAATCCCCGTAAACACCATTATGCTACTGTTCATGCCAACCTTAGAAAAATGAATAATATTTTGTCTCAGTAAACGTACCTGCCTGATGCATTATAAGCTGTATACATGAAATAATGAGTGATTGTTTGAACAACTGCCTATTCTTGATATAGCGCCTTGGTACAGAGTTGCTGATTGTTGTTTATTTATTTGAAAAGGAAAATAATGTAGAAAAATATGAAATAACGGCCATTGATTAGATGGTATTTAAAGATATGGCGCCTTCTTGGAAGGTCGCCCATTCTTGTGGAAAATTATAAAATTACTGTAAAATATTGATTTGGCGACACTATGAACAGTCGCACATTGATATAGCGCCCTTTTGAGTGGTCGCTATTTCCTGTTTCTCAATTTTTACCAGGTTTTGACCCATACCGCAGGTCTTTTTGGCACTTCTATCTCACATCCGAAGATAGAGTCCCTGTTTCACGTTGTTTCATGTTTACACACTAACTCTTGGTGATGATTGGACACTCCGCGGGATATTCCTTCCTTCGGACTGGTGCTTTCTTCATTGAGACCTCCGTAAGACTCCGCTAGCCTTGGATTCCCTTAAGACAGCCGAGCTGGTTGTAACCTTTAAAATCATGAAACCATTGATTGTCACATCACTCTGAAGAAATGTGATGCCTAGCCCTCATAGAGCGATGTTTCTGGCCTTTTTTGAGAAGTCTGTCTCTGTCTGGAATTTGCGACCAGACAGTGGACGCAAATTGAATTAGCGACCGTTTGAGTGGCCGCTATTTCTTCGTGCATGTACTGTTCACAGGAATTGGCGACCACCGCAGTGGGCGTTGTTTCTGTAATTGGTGATGACCTGAGTGGGTGCCAATTACCCAGATTTTTTTTGGATTCTCATGAGTTTGATGTGATTTATTGATATGTCATCAATGTTCTGTTCTTGAACTCTATTCCATGAATCTACCTTATATTGCTACAATTGCTTATTTTCCTTGAAACTCTATTGGATATAACTATAGTGGATGTCTAAAAATATTTACATGACTCAATGCTTGGCGTTAATGGGGCCCTATCTGTTGTGTCCTCCCTAGGTTTTGATGCTGGCAAAACTAGTTTTGATGATTGGCAAAACCGTGTGTTGTGTTTTCATCTCTTCAAGTCTGTATAAGTCTTTGTTTTCAAACTGCATTCATGCTCAACAGGTCGATGCATCCATATTAGTTGAAGTTATCAAGTCGATGCATCTGTATTGGTTAATGTCATCAGGTCGATGCAGTGAAGGTCTTCATGTCCATTCAGGTCGATGCACTCAGGCAGTGTGTCGATGTTGCAGAACAAGTCACTGCATTGACAGGTCAATGCACTCAAGCATGCGTCGGTGCTACAGATCATATATTTGCTAAGTCAGGTCGATGCAATACGTTGGTGCGTCGATGCAGCAGTACCAGCAGTACTAGCTTTTGCTTTGACGGGTCGATGCTGCAGTACTAGCTCTGGCTTGACAGGTCGATGTTGTTGTTGTTGCCTTGATGCCTCAGACCAAAGTGTCTATTAATCAGGTCGATGCACTCAGCCTATGCATCGACGCAACAATACAATTTCTTGTGTTTTGCTTGTCTTCATAATTGCATGACTCTGTAGTTTTGAAGTTCTTATTATAATATCTCATGAGCTATGAGTATATGATAATAAGTGTGATGATGAGTTTCTATATTTGTTTTGGCAAAAATATCAAGATGAGAGCATCCAAAATGATTCTGCAACTTGTTTGAACACCCAGAGTGCAAAATTTATTGAATGAAGAGGTCATGTCAACTTCAATCAGAAGAAGACTTCTGTGTATGAAACAACCCTTCTGCTACGAATTAAGTGTAAAAAGCAGCTGGTCGAGTGAAGACTTAAGATAGTCACGTGATTTGAAGCTGATTCTTCTTGGCACGTGATCCAAGGTGGATGGCCTGTAATACAAAGATACCTAACAGGTGTATCTGCCACGTGGCTGCTACTTAAGAAAACCTTTGCATTTTCATCTGACATGTGGACTCTCGAATCAGCACATTCTAGAAGCTTTTTTGGCAGGAGTGTTCCCTCCACACGCCAAGGGAATCTTATGGGGTCCACAAGAATCAAGCTCATAGGGATAAAAGGCTTCTTGCGAACAGAACTGACAAAAAAGTGGATAAAGAAGAGGATAGCTAGAGAACGAGAGCGTGACAAGAGCATTCGCAGAGGTGTTGAGAGTGCTACTGAAAAATAGAGTATCAGAGAAAGAAGAAGATGCCTAAGAGAGTGATCTGAGAGAAGAAGCAGGAGATTCATTGAAGAGTTGGTGGAATTTCAACTTCTGGATCAGATCCAGAATCCATTGTTCAGTAGAGCTACATTGTTTTCAAATTTTGTCGTTGTTTTTGTTGATTCTTTTACTTTCCTTTGAATCATTGTAAAGTTGTGTATCAGCGAATCTAAGCTGTGAGGCAGCGGAGCAAGCTGTGATGCTCAACGGTGTATAAGCTGTGTAATCAGCAGAGTTAAGCTATTTTCAGCGGAAGCCTCACTCGATTGAGTGAGGGGTGGACGTAGATCTCAAGGTTGAGATCGAACCACCTTAAAAATCTTTTTGCATCGTGTGTGATTGCTTGTGCTTGTTGTGTCCCTAAGGTCATTTGAGTCATCCTGTGGTCACTTGGGTCATTCAACATCATTCTATAGTCATATGAGTTCTGTGGTATTCTTGGTTTTGATAATGGCTAAACACTATTAGTCATTGATATCTTCCACTCTCATGTGATTAACATACGTGATGTTTTTATTCATGACAGATATGCCAATGAATGGATAAAGAATCAAGTGGCAATGACCAAAGTGAAAGCTCATTGATCGCGCCCAAGCAAGGATGCAAATCTCATCTCTCTTACAAGCAAAAGTTGACATTTCATATTCGGCTCGTCACTCATCCAAGGTCAATGCACAAAGAAGTATAGCCAAGAGAATCCAAGGTTAAAGACTCAGTTGATACCTTCTAGACTATCAAGGGTGATGCCACAAATATGCACGGGCTGCTAATGAAGTTGAACGACGGAGCTGAAGCGGATAACGGACCGACCCGGGCAAGCCCGGAATCAGCCTAGCTGGCGGTCGACCGCCAGCACAGGGGCGGTCGACCGCCCCAGCCAGCATCCGCCATAATGTGTGTCTTTCAACTGGTGGTCGACCGCCAGCCCGTAGCGGTCGACCGGAATTCCCAGTGACCATCCGTCTTCAGTGTTTCTCAATTGCGGTCGACCGCCAGAAGCTGCAGGTCGACTGCCAGCCCCGATGCAGCCATGTTTGACTTCGAAATCCACCTCGTGGCCAGCCCCTTTCCATGGATTTTTTAAATCAAAACTCACCTAATCTCCCATGATTTGTGGATCTGGTCTGGGGGGTGTCCAAGGACCATTCAAGGTCTATAAAACCAACACATGAGGGGTTGGAAACCCTATCACTTCAAGGCTTCAAGGGAGATCAAGGGAGGCCATTTTCGAGGTACTGTAGCACCTCCGTGAACAGTGTTTCGGGAGGAAGTTCTTCATCCATCCAAGGTGATTTAAGCTCAGATCTGAAGCCAAGCAATCTCCAACAAAGCTAGAAGCACTCAAGGGCAAGAAGGGTGATCAAAGGAAGCTAGAAGGGGCGTATTCCAAGAAGGAAATCAAGCTACTCCGGGAAGAAGCTCTTCATCGAATCCTCAAGAGATTCAAGCTCCAGCAAATCTCAGACAAGATCTTTTCTCTTAAGCATATTCTATATCTTGTTTGAGTGTTTTTCATAAGTTGTTCTTTTTCTATTTCACTCAAACACTTGGAAGTTGAGAATCGTCCCTACCGGTGGTTAGTAGGAAGGCAATCGAAGGTTGTCGATCTGCGGTGTTGACGTCCCTACCGGTGGTTAGTAGGAAGACAATCGGTGGTCTTTTCGATTTGCGGTTCAGTGCGTGGCACTAGTGGAGCCTCACCGGATTTGGTGAGGGGTGGACGTAGGACTGGAAATTCAGTCTGAACCACCTTAAAATCTCGTGTGTTGTGGTTTGCTTGTGTGATTGCTTTATGTTAGATGCATGCTTAGGTTCAATATCTATATTGCGTAATCATCTTGTCAAGCAAATCATTCATGTTCTTCGTCAAGCTAGTTATATTCCGCTGCTTATTTCATCATCTAGCTTTAAAGAGGGTTACATTGCGAAAAGAGGGGCAGATCTATTCACCCCTCCCCTCTAGATCCGCTATCCACTACACAACAAGTGGTATCAGAGCCTAATATCTCATTATGGGGTCCAACGACCTTGAGGGAAATGGTGGATCAGCGTCTAAGGGTTATTTACCTAAAGGACATTCTGTGAATAGGCCTCCTTATTTCACTGGATCTAATTATCCCTATTGGAAACATCGTATGCAGGTGTTCATTCGCGCCCAAGACTACGAACTTTGGCGAGTGATCAGCAAAGGTCCGTATGAGCTTACGGATAATGAGTACTTGTGGACCAAAGAACAGATAAGGCAATCCACTATCAACTGGAGTGCCAAACACATCATGCAATGCTCACTCCATCCAGTTGAATTCTCAAGAGTGGCTACCTGCGCATCTGCAAAACTAATGTGGGACAAGCTAGAGGTAATCTACGAAGGAACCTCTCAGGTACGAGAAACAAAAGCCAACATTTTAGTTTCTGAATATGAAATGTTCCGCATGAAGCCTGATGAATCAATTCAAGATATGTATGCTCGATTGACTGTGCTTACTACTAGTTTAACTGATTTGGGAAAGAAATATTCAGAGCAAGAAATTGTAAGGAAAATTCTCAGATCGTTAACTCCAGCATGGCACACAAAGGCTACCGTGGTTGAAGAATCGAGAGATCTCGCAACTACCAAGGTAGATGAACTCATTGGGTCATTGATGACCTATGAGATCAACCTCAAGAACAAAGAGGCTGAGGCACCTAAGAAGAAGTCCCTAGCTCTTAAAGCAGGACCCAGCGGTCATGGCACTTCTGATGAAGGTGAGGATTCGGCAAGTGAGCGAGAAGAGGATGACGTAGCCATGCTCACACGTAAGTTCAAAAAATTCCTGAGAAAGGAAGGTAAGAGCTTCATGAGAGGAAGGTCAAAGGTAAGAAATAGTTTCAAATCTAATTCTGAAAACTCTAAGAAATCTGACAAAATCATTTGTTATTCTTGTAACAAACCAGGGCATTTCAAGAATGATTGTCCCGACAGATTCAGAAAAGTTGACAAATGGAAGGGCAAGAAGAAGAACAAGGCCATGGTGTCCACATGGAGCGATGAAGAGGAAAGTGATGACGGAACCAGCTCCTCGGACAAAGAAAAAGAAGATTTCTGCCTTATGGCCAAAGGTGATGAAGAAACTGAGGTAAATTCTCCATTTGAAGATTATACAATTGATGATTGGGAGGATGCATATATACAACTCATGGAAAAATATGAAATGTACAAAAAGGAGAATAAATCATTGAAAAAGAAAATTAACTCATTTGTGCATGATCATAATATGAATGATAAGAATGCTCTACTTGAGACTGAAATTGAAGATCTTAAGAAAATGATTGAGGATTTGGAGGAAGGAAGAAAAGAAATGGCTGTCTTGGAAACTGAAAATGAGGATTTGAGAAATGAGATTGATAGCATGAAGCTCAAAATGCAAAGCTATGAAAAAGATAGTAAATTGAACAATGAAAAGTATGAAGCTGTCAAACAAGTCAACATTCAACTTCTTCAAAATATTAAAAACCTACAAAAAGAGTTGAAGGATAAACAACAATCTTTAGAAAAGTTTATGGATGGAAGAGAAAACCTAGATGCTTTACTAGGTACCAGAATGAACTTCAACAAGGAAGGGTTGGGTTTTGAACCAACAAATAAAAGGCCAATTGGGCTCAAAACTGTCACATTTGTTTCATCTTCCGAAGCTTCCATCTCAAACACAACTCCCACACAAAACCAGCAAAAATAAAAGGAGAAAGGGAAGGAAAAGATTGAAGAGGCAGTCACCAACATTCCCAAAAAGCCTGTCCAAAAACCTAAGAAAGATCGACCTTCCCCGCAGCATAGGTCAACACTTCCTTGGCCATTGCATGCTCAATCTTCCAGATATCACCAAAACTGGATTGCTCATTCATATAGGCCAACACCACCATACTTTCGGAGAAATTGTGATTCATATGTTCATCAATCCTATAACTTTCAATCTCCTAGGTGGCAGAACAATCACTTTCAACCAAAAAACAACCAATGGCCACAATGGGTTAAGAATCCAACTTCATCAAACTTTTACAAAATCCAACAAAGAGCCTCTAAACAAAAAGGAAATGTCAAGGCTGAAACGAAAAACCAAATCCCTGCTTTAAGCAAATAAAACATGAATGTTAGAAAGGTTTGGATTCTAAAAGAAATGGTTTCATGTTTTAAAAATCTTAAGAGTTTGATGGGACCCAAAATTGGTTGGGTTCCAAATACAATTGCTTAATTATTTGTGCAGGAATGTCTTGCAGCCATGCATAACAGGTGGTATCTTGATAGCGGCTGTTCAAGACACATGACTGGAGACAAAATAAAATTTTGTCTCTTGGAGGAAAAGGAAGGAGGATACGTTACGTTTGGAGGGAATAACAAAGGAAAAATCATTGGAACAGGTAATGTAGGTAAGAACCTCTCCAACTCCATTGGAAATGTGTTGCTAGTTGAAGGTTTGAAATATAACCTACTTAGCATAAGTCAATTGTGTGATAAAGGTCATAAAGTGTTGTTTGACTCTCATGAATGCAGAATTCTTGAACCAAAATCTGACAAGGTAAACTTTTCTGGTAAGCGAGTCAACAATGTTTACATGATTGACTTAGATGATCCTGCTCATTTACATCTTTGTCTTGCTGCACCAAAATCTGAAATTACTTGGTTATGGCATCGTAGACTAGGACATGCTAGCTACAATGTCTTACATAAATTGTTAAAGCATTCAATGGTGAAAGGGTTGCCTGAATTATCATTTAAACAAGAAAACAAGTTGTGTGATGCATGTGCCCTAGGTAAACAAACAAGAAAATCTTTCAAGGGAAGATCTGAAAATACATCATCCAAACCACTCGAGCTAATTCATATGGACTTGTTTGGTCCAACCAGAACTGCTAGTTCAAGTGGTAGAAAATATGGATATGTCTTGGTGGATGACTTCTCTAGGTTCACATGGGTTTTCTTTCTCACACATAAAAATGATGCTTTTGATGAGTTTCAGGCGCTCTACATGAAGATAAAGTAGGACGGTGTATTCAAGATCTCCAAGATTCAATCTGATCACGGTGGTGAATTTGAAAACACTGATTTCTATAATCTTTGCAGGGCTGAAGGCATTTCACACCGATTCTCTTCACCAAGAACGCCGGAGCAAAATGGTGTAGTTGAAAGGAGAAACCGAACACTTGTAGAGATGGCAAGAACCATGCTTGCTGAACGGCAACTTCGAAGGAGGTTTTGGGCCGAAGCGGTAAACTCGGCATGTTACATTATCAACCGCTCTATGGTAAGGCCACACACCAAAAAGACTCCTTATGAGTTACTGAAAGGTAAAAAGCCCTTTCTCTCACATATGAAAGTGTTTGGGTCAAAATGCTTCATCCACAACAATGACAAAAGAGACTTAGATAAATTCGAGCCCAAGAGCGATGAAGATATATTCCTTGGATATTCTGATAGATCTAGGGCTTATAAAATTTATAATATCAAAAGTCAAACTGTGGAAGAATCACCCCATGTTTCCTTTGATGAATATCATGATTCTAACAATGATAACTCTTGCAGGAAAAACGATGAAGATGGGGAATTCCTAAACATGAAGGACAAGAGTGATCCTCCACAAGAAGAAATAAAAGAAGATGGTGACCTAGCTGAATCAAGCAATGCAAGGGATCAAGTTCCAGGGGAAGGTAACGAATCTACAAACATTAGAATACTTAAGGATCATCCCATGGAAAATGTCATTGGCAGCTTGAATGACCCACCTAGAACAAGGTCACATTTTAGAATTGTGGAAGAACTAGATCAACTTGCTCTTGTCTCTCAGCTTGAACCCAAAAATATTGATGAAGCATTAAAAGATGAAAACTAGATAAATTCAATGCAAGACGAGTTAAACCAGTTTGAAAGGAATAAAGTCTGGCATCTTGTTCCTAGACCTTCATCACAATCTGTCATAGGCACTAAATGGGTCTTTAGGAACAAACTAAGTGAGGATGGCAAGATAATAAGAAACAAAGCTAGATTGGTGGCTCAAGGGTATAATCAAGAGTTTGGGGTAGATTTTGATGAATCTTATGCCCCAGTTGCTAGACTCGAAGTCATCAGAATTTTACTTGCCTTTGCGTGCTCCCTTAGAATAAAGCTGTATCAAATGGATGTCAAAAGTACTTTCTTGAATGGCTTGATCAAAGAAGAAGTCTATGTTGAGCAGCCCCCTGGCTTTGAGAATTCTAACAATACAGATTTTGTATACAAGCTAGACAGGGCGCTTTATGGACTTAAGCAAGCACCAAGAGCTTGGTATGAGAGACTAAGCTCGTTCCTCATTGAAAAAGGGTACACACGAGGTAAGGTAGATCAAACACTTTTCACTAAGAAGCAAGGTAAGAACATCTTGATTATTCAAATTTATGTTGATGACATTGTGTTTGGTTCTACAAAATCTGAAATGTGTGAGGAATTTGCTAACCTCATAACTAGCGAATTTGAGATGAGCCTAATGGGAGAACTTCAATTCTTTTTCGGTTTGCAGGTCAACCAAGGAGAAGATGGTTACTTCATAAGCCAAGCCAAATACATCAAGGAGCTTCTAAAAAGATTTGACATGGCAAACAGTAAAATCATTGCAACTCCGATGAGCACCTTAACTTCACTGGATTCGGATGAAAATGGTAAATTGGTGGATGCAAAGGTCTATAGAGGTATGATTGGTTCTTTACTTTATTTGACTGCATCCCGACCAGATATCCAGTTTAGTGTATGCCTTTGTGCTAGATTTCAAGCTAGTCCTAGAGAATCTCATTTGACTACCGTCAAACGTATCCTTCGATATCTTGCCGGTACTCAAGATTTGGGATTGTGGTATCCGTCATCATGTGATTTATCTCTTATATCTTATTTTGATGCGGATTACACTGGATGCAAGCTGGATCGTAAGAGTACTAGTGGCTATTACCAGTTTCTAGGCGGGTGTTTAGTTTCTTGGGCCTCCAAGAAACAACACTCGGTTGCCCTCTCAACCGCGGAGGTAGAATATGCTACTGCGGGGAGCTGTGGCACCCAAGTGTTGTGGATTAAACACCAACTCCAAGACTACTTGGTGGATCTTGGTTGTGTCCCGATTCTGTGTGATAACACTAGTGCTATCAACCTTACAAAAAATCCAGTCCAGCACTCTAGGACTAAGCATATTGAGATTAGGCATCACTTCATTAGAGACGAGGTCAGTAAGAAAAATTTTAAACTGCATTTTGTTGATACTCTAAATCAAATTGCTGATATTTTCACCAAGCCCTTGTGTAATGACAGGTTTTCAACACTCAGAAGGGAGCTTGGTCTTTTCCGACCTCAGGCCAATAAGAATTTGAAATGATGATCATGTTAAATTAGTTGTGTGTTTTGCACGTTGGCATTCATGCATTGTTTATATGTCAATATGTCTTTTTGCATATGGTGTCGCATTGCATGTAGTTGCATAATCAAGTTGAATCTATGTTCCCAATGCATTGCATGGTTTGTGTCGCATCATTCTTGCTTGGCCATGGTATATCAAATGTTGATGTATGGAAGGGCAGGTTATGCTTGTCTCGAAGCACTCAATATGCGTGAGGTTTCATCTCCGCCAAGTACCATGTGTCAATGTCGCATATAGGCCATATAGTACAGGGGAGTTGTCCTTTTGCAGCATTCATGCATATATTTCATATTCATTCTGTGGCATTTAATAAGTGTACAACCATGGGTTGGGTCATACATTTCATTTCTGCCACCTTCATGAGTGACTAGGTCAACCTCCTTTGTCATTCCACTTGATTGCAAACATAACTCCTTCGCGCATCCATTGCATATCCTTAGGGGGAGTTTTGTTGATTCTCTTAACCACTTACAAACTGCACTTCAGTGGCTTACAGTCTGGTTTGAGTTCGTGAGACAAACGGACATATGGTGTAAGAGCTTTATATTATATGCCCTAATGATTGTCCATTCAATGAAAATGGTTCAGATTTAATGATTTCCTTGTAGTTCTGATATATCTTGTTTGAAATCATCTATGTTCTGTAGTTTTAATAGACTTTCACTAAAGACTGCATGTTATGTCTTGAATGACTACCCTGAAATCTGAAAATCCAGACTTCATGACAATCTTGGTGATACTCTAGAGCTTAGTATTGTTTCTAAACATCTTGATGAGCTGAAATTCTTGAAAATCAATTTGCAGAGCAATGATAGTGTTGCACGGAGAAATATGTCACGTCATCAAATCAAGTGACGAATGATATGTCATGATGTGCCTCTGTTATCTCTGTCTTAATTCATCTGGACTCTAGGCAGAGCAATGGTATAATTGCCGAGAAACATATCTTCTCATCAATGAAATGAGTTTGTATATGTCATGACATGACTTTGCTATCTCTGTTCATTTTGAAGCATCATAGTCAGTCTTACCAAATACCTAGGAGTACTGGCGTCTAAACAACGTGTATTCTTACGGCTTGGAGACATGTACTAGACTTGATTGCTCGTAAAATATGAGTCATGTGCCTTCAAATTCAAAAGATATTAAAAATCAAATTTGTTGAACTCATAAAATTCCATGCTTTAGTCATGATTGTTTAGCCTCAATACTCATTTTTTTTGTTATTCCCTTTGTAGTTACTGAATATGCATATATAAGACAAGGGACGGTTAAACATTGCCATGATATGCACCTTTGGTTCATCTCTATTACATCTTGGATGTAGCTGCTTTTCGAACTCTGTTGATGAATTCAGATTTCATTAGCTTTGAACCATATATATTGCTCACGGTCTGTTTCAGGTTTGCATATAATGGCTTGCTCTTAACTCCTTTCAGCTCTGGTCTCACAGACATTTTACTATTATCACTCTTTTTTTGCTGTTAGCAAAGAGGGAGAATTCTTTGTGTGAGTCATTTGTAAGAGCTATATGCGTTATCGCATTGTCAAAGGGGAGAGCTTATGTGATTTGTGAGTTGTCATGGGGGATGTGTGGATGGTGTGCGGGGAGAGTCCAAGGGGAGAATCCATTGTTCACTTTGCATCTCATATGTGTATGTGATGAGGTTTGCATAATTGCATAGCATTCATATCATAATTGCCTTCACATGCTATTACTATCATGGATCTTGAGCTGCATATGTTGCATTTGTTATAACTTATGCCATTTTAGACATTTCTATCACATAATGACTCACAGTGTTGCCATCATCAAAAAGGGGGAGAATGTTGTGTCCCTGAGGTCATTTGAGTCATCCTGTGGTCACTTGGGTCATTCGACATCATTCTATAGTCATATGAGTTCTGTGGTATTCTTGGTTTTGATAATGGCTAAACACTATTAGTCATTGATATCTTCCACTCTCATGTGATTGACATACGTGATGTTTTTATTCATGACAGATATGTCAATGAATGGACAAGGAATCAAGTGGCAATGGCCAAAGTGAAAGCTCATTGATCGCGCCCAAGCAAGGATGCAAATCTCATCTCTCTTACAAGCAAAAGTCGACATTTCATATTCGGCTCGTCACTCATCCAAGGTCAATGCACAAAGAAGCATAGCCAAGAGAATCCAAGGTTAAAGACTCAGTTGATACCTTCTAGACTATCAAGGGTGATGCCACAAACATGCACGGGCTGCTAATGAAGTTGAACGACGGAGCTGAAGCGGATAACGGACCGACCTGGGCAAGCCCGGAATCAGCCCAGCTGGCGGTCGACCGCCAGCACAGGGGCGGTCGACCGCCCCAGCCAGCATCCGCCAGAATGTGTGTCTTTCAACTGGCGATCGACCGCAAGCCCGTAGCGGTCGACCGGAATTCCCAGTGACCATCCATCTATAGTGTTTCTCAGTAGCGGTCGACCACCAGCCCTGATGCAGCCATGTTTGACTTCAAAATCCACCTCGTGGCCAGCCCCTTTCCATGGATTTGTTTAATCAAAACTCACCTAATCTCCCATGATTTGTGGATCTGGTCTGGGGGGTGTCCAAGGACCATTCAAGGTCTATAAAACCAACACATGAGGGGTTGGAAACCCTATCACTTCAAGGCTTCAAGGGAGATCAAGGGAGGCCATTTTTGAGGTACTGTAGCACCTCCGTGAACAGTGTTTCGGGAGGAAGTTCTTCATCCATCCAAGGTGATTCAAGCTCAGATCTGAAGCCAAGCAATCTCCAACAAAGCTAGAAGCACTCAAGGGCAAGAAGGGTGATCAAAGGAAGCTAGAAGGAGCGTATTCATCATCATCATCATCATCAGAGCCTTATCCCAATTAATTGGGGTCAGCTACATGAATCCTATTCCGCCAAAGATTTCTATCAAGTGCAATATTCGTATTTAAACCCAAGAAACTAATGTCCTTCCTAATAACATCGCACCATCTCATTTTAGGCCTTCCCCGAGCTCTTTTACTAGCATCCACTAAGATTTGGTCACATCTTTTAACCGGGGCTGAGTTAGGGCGACGACACACATGTCCAAACCACCTGAGTCTATTTTCTCTCATTTTACTATCAATTGGAGCTATCCCTAAGTCCTTACGGATACGCTCATTCCTAATCTTATCTTTCTTAGTCTTGTCACACATCCATCTCAACGTCCTCATCTCTGCTACACACATTTTATGGATGTGTTCCTTTCGTACTGCCCAACACTCGGTACCATATAACAAAGTTGGTCTCACAGCCGTTTTATAAAACCTCCCTTTGAGTTTCACAGGCATACGACGATCACAAAGGACACCTGATGCACTTCTCCATCTTAACCAGCCTGCCTTAATCCTATGTGTAATGTCATCATAAATCTCCCCATTCTCTTGTATGATAGACCCTAAGTATCGAAAGCTACTACTCTTCTGAATGTTATGTCCATCAATTAGAACCATGTCTTCCTGAACCACTCTCCCATTACTAAAATTACAGTGCATAAACTCTGACTTACTCCTACTAATTTTAAAACCTTTAGACTCCAAGGTAAGTCTCCAACGCTCTAACTTAGCATTTAGAACATCAATACTCTCATCAATTAAAACAATATTATCTGCAAAAAGCATACACCAAGGGATATCCTCATGCAATTGTTTAGTTACTTCATCCATAACTAAGGCAAAGAGATACGGACTTAGTGCAGAACCTTGATGCAAACCTATAGAAACGGGAAATTCACCAGTCTCCCCAGTAATAGTTCGAACACTAGTAATAGCGCCGTCGTACATATCCTTAATCAAATCAACATATCCTAGAAGGAGCGTATTCCAAGAAGGAAATCAAGCTACTCCGGGAAGAAGCTCTTCATCGAATCCTCAAGAGATTCAAGCTCCAGCAAATCTCAGACAAGATCTTTTCTCTTAAGCATATTCTATATCTTGTTTGAGTGTTTTTCATAAGTTGTTCTTTTTCTATTTCACTCAAACACTTGGAAGTTGAGAATCGTCCCTACCGGTGGTTAGTAGGAAGGCAATCGGAGGTTGTCCGATCTGCGGTGTTGACGTCCCTACCGGTGATTAGTAGGAAGGCAATCGGTGGTCTTTCCGATTTGCGGTTCAGTGCGTGGCACTAGTGGAGCCTCACCGGATTTGGTGAGGGGTGGACGTAGGACTGGAAATTCAGTCCGAACCACCTTAAAATCTCGTGTGTTGTTGTTTGCTTGTGCGATTGCTTTATGTTAGATGCATGCTTAGGTTCAATATCTATATTGCGTAATCATCTTGCCAAGCAAATCATTCGTGTTCTTCGTCAAGCTAGTTATTTTCCGCTGCTTATTTCATTATCTAGCTTTAAAGAGGGTTACATTACGAAAAGAGGGGCAGATCTATTCACCCCTCCCCTCTAGATCCGCTGTCCACTACACAACAGTGCTCGCGTGGTCTAACTGTTATTTTTTTAGCTAAAATCATTTTAATAGCGTCCATCACAGTAGATTTCTATTCCACATTTCATTTTACTGCTGTAGGGTGAAAATTGGGGTTGATCTATTCACCCCCCCTCTAGATCATCCTAGTCACCTACCTTATCACGTGGTATGTCACGCCCCGAGCGCGGAAGATACTCGGATATGCGCGACGAGTTTATATCAATCATGTCAATCAGAGTAGTAGTGTATTCGACACCAAAACAGAGATGCGCAAAATAGAAAGATAACTCAATCCTTTATTTCATAATGGATAGACTATTACAAATCTAATACTCTATTCAAAAAAAAAAGGAAAAGTACAT
This sequence comes from Amorphophallus konjac, assembly GCA_022559845.1. Classification (NCBI taxonomy): domain Eukaryota; kingdom Viridiplantae; phylum Streptophyta; class Magnoliopsida; order Alismatales; family Araceae; genus Amorphophallus; species Amorphophallus konjac. Next base: position 163,636,358 of record CM040122.1, on the reverse strand, counting down.
AGTTGACTCAAGAAAATAGGAAAAAGACTAGCTGACACTTGGAAAAGCTCTAGCTCTTTCACTCTTGACTTTCCCCATCAGTTTGACCTTCTTCGTCGGACTTACCTGAAAAGTAAGGGACAAACACGGAGTGAGCGAACGCTCAGTAAGAAATTATATCTCAGGAACTAGCAAGGGGTTTAAGTAGTTACATCTTTCATGAATGCGCTATGGCTATGCATGCTCGCATAAAGCGACAAAATAGAAAGAGGATATAACAATAAGATAACAGGAAGGACTAGTCATGAACTTTCAAGAACTTATATCAAATGATATCAAGATATTCAAGCAAGTATTTTATCATGTCAAGATGAAATTTGGCTATCACGTTCAAGCACGCAAGTAATTACCCTTTTTCGGGCCACGCAAGTTATGTAATATCAAGTTAAGTACAAGATTTGTGGAATGTTCAATCAAGCTAGTCATGCACTTCGGTATAATGCCAATACCGTGATCAATCAACTCCCATGGGCACAAGTACTTTCGGGTGCTCCTCCCAGGACCAGATCGGGCCCTATATGCGCAGACATTAATCATGTATTTTAACATCCACTTTTGTATATAGCCAATATGGAATTTCAAGGATAAAGCTTGTAGACATGTAGGATAGACTTTGAAAGAATAGAGTCCAAAAATATGATACTTGACATAGATAGACGATAATAACGGTACAATCACGATTATCGATAAAACTAGGTGGAATTGGTTCCCTTAACTCGGGTACCATGATAAGTAAGTAGAGACACTCTTTTATATAGAATTGAGGTCCATATAAATAGCACCTCAATGGCAAGACGTCCTCATTCTTCATATAGAATGAGGTTCACAAGAACATCAAGTTTAATATAGAATTGGGGTCTACAAGAACAGCATAACAACGGCATATTCTTCCCCGTTCATTAAGATAATTCTCATATCATACCCATGGCATGACATGAGGGCCGGTATCACCATGTTTCTATAGAGGGACATGGCAAAGATTGTGTAATGGGTTTATATGGTACAACCAGCTCAGTCGGCCTTGAGGGAATCCAAGGCGGCGAGGAGTCTTACGGAGGTCTCTATGACTAACTCGCTAGTCCAAAGGAACGGAATGTCCAATGGAGAGCTTGTATGTCAATGAGAATTGAGTGTGTAATGCGATAAATCATCGTAGAAAACATGGGACTATACTCACGGAGTGGAGTAATAGTGCCTATATATAAATATATGTAATGAATCCCTCGGATAACAGTAATCAGGAAAAATCAGTAATGCAGAAAGTAGCGACTTTGGTAAAGTCATTTTTCATGTGATTAACGCCTTAATCAGGGGCGTTTATATTAGATTTGACGACGTGTACAGCAGTCGTCCTTTCAATATTTCTAGTTTTGCAGAATATTATAAATCTGGAAATTTTAATGAAACGCGCCCTGGACAGGGGCGTTAGTTTACAGAAGGCGCCCTGGTATGGGGCGTCAGTTCAAGAAAAGACGACCTGGACAAGGTCATTAATTCACAAGTTCACAAGTTTCGAGACAATGAAATTTCAGGAAAATATGATATATGGTCAGTACCATAAGAAATAGCAGGATTACAAGAGATTGACCATGCATTAATTTAGAATCATGTTTGCATTGATATATAATTTTTAAACATGGTGTTTATTAATTAAGAGAAATTGACGTCCGTGTGCAGGGCGTCAAATATTAAATTGACGACCTAGTCGTGGTCGTGTCTTTTAATGTAGCGTCCTTGATAAGGGCGTCTATTTCAAAACTCTTTAGAAACTAACCGAAACGCATGAAACCTATATTCAGGTATTAACGGATGATGTTATATATATTAATATGCTAGTTTGGGCTACAATCCCTGAGAAAATCCTACCTTAATAATAATAATCTGAAGATGAACGTGACGGGTTCTGAACTTCTACGAACTTAACAGCAGCACCAAGCAAAGATGATGCAGATGAAGAGATCGTTTGATTGAAGAATCCTTGTTCTTCACTGATCAACTTGCTGTAAGTCCTACAGAAAAAAAGAAACTGATATTAGTTTCTTCACCTTACACATCCAGAACTAAAGGTAAAGAGAATAACTTTACCCGGATGAAGAACTCTTGTTCTTCAGAACATCAGGGCTTCTTAACCTGTAAGGAGAGATGAAGAATCATTAATTCTTCATGCAACCGAAAGTAATGATAAAAAGAGATAAGAAGAACTGCTGTTCTTTACGTACCGTAGCAGCAGCAGATCGACCAAATAGCTTTAGGGTTTGATAGTCAAGGGTTTTTATAGGATTCTGGAAATCCTAATAAGGTTAGTGTTTGATTGGAAGTAACACTTCCATGATAGAGTTATTACTACATTCGAACTCTTTCTCATTGTTATCAACTTACCCTGGATAAGTTCTCGGTTTTAACGAAACTGGAATGGAATTAATGCCTTATTCTAGGGCGTCGAATTTTAAATTGACGCCTTGGCATGCGTCGTTTCTTGTGGAAACGCGTCCAAGCAAAGGGCGTTTCAAATACTTGCCTTTTTATGTAATTTTGGTTGTTTAAGATTTGACGCCTTGAAATGTGGGCGTCCCTTCTAAAAACACGCCTTAGGTGAGGGCGTTTCTTGTCAAGTAGCGCCTTGCTCCAAGGTGTTAATTTCATCAGGGCTTTGTTCTTCTTATTTTAACCTTTTTCATTTGTTCACTTAATCTTTTAGTTTATTTCATTTTATCTAAATTTATTTCTTTTAATTTTATACGGGTTGCTACACCCTCCCCCACTTAAAAGAATTTGGTCCCCAAATTCATAGCATATATTTACATATGGAGAGTGTATAGTTCATACCTTCTAAAATAACTCTGGAAATCGCTTCCTCATAGATTCCTCGGTCTCCCATGTAGCTTCATGTTCTGAATTCTTATTCCATTGTACTTTTAGCAAGGGAATAACCTTATTCCTTAGGGTTCGTACTTCTAGATCTAGTATTCTTATGGGCTTCTGCTCGTATGTGAGATCTTTTCGGATTACTAGATTTCCATGCTCTATAATATGTGATGGATCATGCACATACTTCTTCAACATAGATATGTGGAATACATCATGTACTTCGGACAGTTGAGGTGGCAATGCGATGCGATAAGCAACCTCGCCAACTCTTTCTAGTATCTCAAAAGGTCCGATAAATCTTGGTGTAAGCTTGCCCTTAACACCAAATCTTCGTATTCCACGTCCAGGCGATATCTTGAGAAATACATGATCTCCAACTTAGAATTCAAGATCTCTTCTTCTCGTGTCGGCATAAGCTTTTTATCTAGACTGAGCAACTTGTAGTCTTTCTCTGATCAATTGTATCTTCTCGGTAGTGTCCCTTACCATGTCTGGACCTAATAGTTGTTTCTCTCCAACTTCGTCCCAATATAAGGGTGATCGGCAACTCCTTCCGTATAAGGCTTCAAAAGGTGCCAGTTGTATACTTGCCTGGTAGCTATTATTGTATGCAAATTCGACCAGAGGCAAGTGATCATGTCAGTTTCCACCAAAATCAGTAATGCATGCTCTTAGCATATCCTCGACTACTTGATTGGTTCTCTCGGTCTGACCATCTGTTTGAGAATGAAAAGCTGTACTAAAGCTAAGTCTCGTCCCCAACGACTGTTATAGTCCTTTCTAAAAATGGGAAGTAAAATGGGGATCTCTGTCAGACACGATTGAAACAGGAATACCATGTAATCTGACTATTTCCTTGATGTACAATGCAGCTAAGACATCAGCTGACCAACGACTCTTGATTGGCAAGAAATGCGCTGATTTAGTCAATCGGTCAATGATAACCCATATTCCATCATGTCCTCTTTTTGATTTAGATAAACCCATGATAAAATCCATACCAATATCCTCCCACTTTCATTTAGGGATATCTAAAGGATGTAGTTTTCCAGTAGGCTTTTGGTGTTCCGCCTTGACTTGTTGGCATGTGAGACAGCGTGATACGTAGTCCGCTATTTCTCTTTTCATGTTGGGCCACCAAAAATTTCTTTTTACATCTTGGTACATTTTGGTAGATCCTGGATGAATCGTATACCTTGACCTATGAGCTTCATCTAAGATCTTCTTCTTTACCTCGGGACAATCCGGTATGCAAGTTCTATTTCTGAATATTAATCTTCCTTCACAAGTTATTTGGAAATCTGATTGTCCTTCCAGTTTGCCTTTGATCTCTACTAACATTGGGTCATTATCTTGAAGTGCTTGTATTTCAGTTACTAGGTCTGACTGTATGCTTATATGAGATAATGTGACACATCTAGGGTCTGTGTCCATGCTTATATTGAGTTCAGAGAATTGCTCCAGTAATTTCCATTCTTGAATCATACAATTGGCTAACAGTGCTCTCGGCTTTCGACTAAGGGCATCTGCTACATGATTACCCTTTCCGGGATGATATTGTATATTGAAGTCGAAGTCCTTGAGATATTCCAGCCATCGTCTTTGCCTCATATTTAACTCCTTCTGTGAGAAAAGATATTTGAGACTCTTGTGATCAGAGTATACAGTAAACTGTACTCCATAAAGATAATGTCTCCATATTTTGAGTGCAAATACTACCGCGGCCAATTCTAAGTCATGGACGGGGTAGTTCTCTTCATGCTTCTTTAATTGACGAGAAGAGTAGGCTATAACCTTCCCTTGTTGCATTAAAACACACCCGAGGCCAATGCCAGAAGCATCAGTGTATACCTCGAACTTTTCTCCTTCAATTGGCAATGCTAAGATAGGAGCTGTAGTAAGATGATCCTTGAGAGTTTGGAAGCTTCTTTCACATTCCTTATCCCATTCATAACGGATCTCCTTGCGAGTTAACCTCGTAAGTGGCACGGCGATTTTAGAGAAATCCTTAATGAATCACCTGTAATAGCCGGCAAGACCTAAGAAACTTCGGATCTCGCTAGCATTGGTCGGTCTTTCCCAGTTCCTTACAGCTTCAACCTATGATGGGTCTACAGACAAGCCATCCTTTGATATAACATGTCCGAGAAAAGTTACTTCTTCAAGCCAGAATTCACACTTGCTAAGTTTTGCATATAATTGGTTTGTCCTCAATATTTGTAATGCAATCCTCAAATGTTCCTCATGCTCTTTCTTGGTCTTGGAATAAATCAATATATCATCAATAAAGACCACCACGAATTGATCCAAATAAGGCCTGAATATACTATTCATTAACTGCATAAAGGCAGCAGGGGCATTCGTTAGTCCGAAAGGCATAACAACAAATTCATAATGGCCATACCTGCTTCTGAATGCGGTTTTATGAATATCCTCGTCCTTGATTCTTAGTTGGTGATATCCTGACCTAAGATCAATTTTGGAAAAGTACTTGGATCCTAAAATTTGATCGAACAATTCATCGATTCTCGGCAGTGGATACTTGTTCTTGATAGTGAGATGATTCAACTGTCGATAGTCGATGCATAACCTCATGGATCCGTCTTTCTTCTTTACAAATAATACAGGCGCTCCCCACGGGGAAGTACTTGGTCTAATGAATCCTTTCTTAATGAGTTCCATCAATTGCTCCTTTAACTCCTTGAGTTCAGCAGGTGACATCCTATAAGGTGCCTTTGAAATCGGACCAGCACCAGGGACTAAGTCAATGGTGAAGGTGATGGGGCATCAAAGGCGATTTCCATACACGGGTGAAGTGTATTTGTGTGTTATGGCTTGTATAAGATTGTAATTGTGTGATTTCTTTTATTTGGGCTCCTTGTAAGGCTTATATCAAGCCAATGGGCCATTTGTAATGTAGAGTCCATGGCTAGGTTGCCATTAGTAGAGTCCATTAAGGAGCTTATGCCATATTGGGTCATTAGGTGTCTAATGGGTCACTAATGCACTTAAGGCCCAACTTGGGTTACACTCCCTTATGGGCCAACTAAGTGGGAAGAGCCCATGCCTAGCATGAGCTATTAGGTTGCTCTTGGCCCATGAATGGCCTTGGCCCATGAAGGGGGGCGCAAGCTTCTTTGGCCTTATTAGGCTTGGTGGCTTGGTTGGTGTGTATTAGGTGGAGTTTGAATGTAATTAGTCTAAGGTTGAATGGAGATGGTCAAGGTGGATTAAACAATTGTATTTGGTGTGTTATTCACACCTCATCTCAGCCATTCAATCCCCAACCCTTGATCCAAGGGTCCATATTAGATTTGATTGGAGTCATATATAATGTTGTATTTTCATAAGAAATTCAATGAAAAAATCAGAAAATTGTTGAGTCTCTTGGAGCTTGGTGCGCCCCTCTCTCCTCCCCCTGCTGTTCTTCCACCTTCAACCCCAGATCTAGAGTGGTTATACCTCCCTTCATCCCCTCTCAACCTCTGATCATCACCGGTGCCGCCGCCGCCGCCGTTCGTGCCGCCTTCGAGCCGCCACGGGATCAATTTCGGTGTTCTGTCTTGCTGGATAGAGGTGAAGCTCGGAAATTCCTCAAGTCATCCACGAGTTCAGATCGACTTCAAATTTTGAGAGTTGGTTTCTACCTTATAGACCCTTCCCCACAAAAAAATTCAGCTCCAAATTCCCCCGTTTAATCTTGTTTACACTTCGTTCATTCCCCAAACTCAAATCAGATCTGTCTCTGTCTACAGTGACAGAACCTTTGAGTTCATCCCCTTCTACCACCCTTTTGAATTTCTTTTGCCCTCCCAATTTAACTGGGGTTTCTGTCCATTTTTCCCTACCACCACCATTTTTATTAATTTTTGTTGAGTCTTTTACCTATTTTTCAAAATTCATGTTCTACCGGAGCTACAGTACCTCCAGCCAGATCTCAGATTCGACCTTCTTCCAGTAAACAAATCATAGAAATTCATAGACACATCCAAACGTGTCCAAACCAACATTGCCATCTTCCCAACTCAAAATCCTACAACTTTCATGAAGAAGTCGAAGTCTGAATTCAAGGTCCTCCTAGCGGTCAATGGCAGTTATCAGAGATCAGCTCTGTAGATCTGAGTGTTCAGTTACTGTACAACAAGAGGTTGTAAATTTCATAAGTCCAGATCAGCGAAGATCCAGGCCAGATCTCTAGTCCTACATTGAATTACTTCGAGTCAGCTTTCCAACGGCGCTAATTTCGTGTCAATCCGACAACGGATCTGATCTCAGCGTCCGTTCTCGCCGGACAGCGCGCTGAAAACCAGAAACTGCAGATCCGTGGGAAGTTTTCCCGACGGGCGCCGGCCGGAGCCGCCCGGCCTCCGATCGTCATTCCAGCGTGCCGCCAGCCCGAGGATCACTTCCATCAGTGTCCCCCACCACAGCGGTGACCCGGGTCCCACACGGCCCCTTCGGACAACACGTGGGCCCCACCGTCATTAGTTCGGGTGTTGCCGAAACAGCGCGAGAAGCCGCCCGTCAACCCGAATTCGGTCCTCCCGGACCCCATTGTGTAGCCCTTTACCTCCCTGCGTGGAGTGGGCAGCGACTTGCATTCCTGTAATATTGTGTAATATTGTTCCGGGAAGACGAGTTTCGGCCGGGTCCGTCGTCCCCACGCCGAGCGCGTGGAGGTATCGTCTTCGCTCCTACACTTGACATTTCACTTATTTCATATATGCTTGTTTATGCCACTGCTAGAGAGCATGTTTTAGGACCTAGCTCGTTATAATTTCATATCACCGTTGCTGCGAGAGAGTGAGCGATACCGTCCCGTGACCCGATCCGGGCACGAAAGTGCGAGCCGACCACCCTAGCTCTTGCCGGTTTCTCAACCGTGCACGTCCGACGCTTCCCTCATCAAGGGACGATCGCGAGCTTGTCGTGTCCTTGGTTCCATTCCGCATAAATTTGGTATCAGAGCGAGTTTGAGTCTAGGGTGTCAAAAAGCAAAAAAAAAAAGTGTCCTTTACGTCTAGTCATTAGTCGGTCTAAGTCGTGTTTAGGATCATCATTGTTTTAAAACACAAAAAAAGAGTGTCTTTTCGCATTGCATCCCTTTACTCGGTATATAAAAGGTGCTGTCCGACCGTTAGGTTACGCCTATCGGGAAGGCCGCACACTTGTGCGAGTGACCTTCGGGTCGATTATCTCCGCCGCGTACCGAGTTTTGGTTAAGTCTAGGCGCATCATTTTGCATTAGTGTGTTTTGCTTTAGTCGGTGTCTTCTAGTCGGTGTGTTTGCATGCCCACTCGTCGGGGTACTCAGTACTCACCCCCACCCCCACCTATGGCCAACCCACGGGATACCTCGGGAGACTTCCACTCCCTACAAGAGGCGATGATGGCCATTATGACTAGGTTGGACCAATCCGATGCTAACTTTCAGACTTTCTCTGATAATATGGATGGTCACCTTAGGGCCATGGAGGGACGCTTGGAGAACTCCGATAGGTCGGTCCAAGACCTCGTTGGGCGGTTAGAAAGGATGTCACACGGGGACCCTCTTGGGACAGCCCAAGGTCCACCCGCACCTCCTCCTGCGGTGGCCCAAGTCCAACCCGCTCCCATGGCCCAAGTCCAGGCCGCTCCCGCGGCCCAAAACCAGCCACCACTAGTTTCTCCACCCGCCCCTCCTCGGGTTCCCCAACTACCACACCGTGACCTTGGTCTCGAGGACTATGGGTCCGACAATGCCTACGAGGGGTATGGTCAACGCCGTCGTGGTTTTCAGCCACAACGAGATGAGGATGATGATAGGGTCCTTAAGACCGTGCGAGCGGACCCTCCCGCTTTTTACGGTCTTTGGATCCGAAAGTCTACCTAGATTGGGAGTTTGGCATGGACCGTTATTTTGAATGGTATGATATGTCGGAGCGTCAAAGGGTCCGATTTGCCACCATGAAACTCATGGGGCAGGCACAAACCTATTGGAAGAATGTGGAGAGCCTGCTACTTCAGCGGCTAGAACCCCCGATTGACACATGGGCCGAGATGAAGAATAAACTTCGGCAAAAGTACCTTCCTCCCACATACCGCCAGCGACTCATCGATAGATGGCAAAGTCTTAGCCAGGGAGACCGGTCCGTCTCCAAATACATCGCGGAGTTTGATGAGTACTTTCTCCGATGTGGTGTCACGGAGGAGAGTACCATGCCCGTGTCCCACTTTCGACGTGGTTTGCGGCCACACTATCAGTATGAGCTTTTCCGCCGCAATGCCAAGACGTTGGAAGAGGCATACCAGGTTGCTCTCGAGATGGAGCAATTTGAGGGAGAGTTCGAGTCTAGCCATCGGTTGGGCCCCACCCCTCTCCGTAGTGCCGAGCCCCGTCACTCCATAGGCCCGCATCAGCGGCCTCCCATGGCTCGACCTCAGGAGCCCACCCGTCAGGAGCACTTCGCTCCACGGCCTCGCCCTCCTCCACCCCGGGATCTATTTCCATCCCAACCACCGGCACCCTTTGCCCGTTCCCCAGCTCCTATAGCCCGTCCTCTGGCACCGGCACCCCCTCCACTCTTGTCCAAGGCACCTACATCTCCCCCATTGTTGTCTACACCCCCTACCCGGCGGGATGATAAGGGTAAGGCCCCTCTTATCGGGGAGAGTAGTCGATCGCGAATACAATGTTTCCACTGTCACGGGTACGGCCACATTGCTAGTGAGTGTCCCGCTCGCACCACCCTAGCCTTAGGTGTTGGAGGATCCGCACCTCCCGAGCTTGAGCATGTCGATTACAAGGCCGATGAGGCACTGGCCGATGAATACTATGCCATGGGGGAAGAGCTGGGCGACCCTTCGGCCGCCCAGGATGTCGCCACCTAGTGGGTTTGCTGCTACCACCTTAGTCTAGAGTCGTGTATGAGTCGGTGTGTTTTCTTTGTGTGGTTTGTTTGTGTGGTGATTTTGAGTCGATTGTTTGTGTGATTTTCATTCATGTGTCAGTGCATGGTGAGTCTGCATGTGTCTTGTGCAAGCTCGTTGTCGGTCTCTTACGAGTAAGAGGCGAGTGGACTCACTTGATGAGTATGGGATCGGTTTTACTTCTATATCGGGATCAGTCACCTATAGGGACTCAACGGTGATTCCTAGTGAGTCTTCGAGCTGTTTCCTTCCTTTGAGAGTGCCCCTTCGGAGTGACCACCTTTAGCCATAGCAGTGCGCATATCGAGTATATATGGAATGAGCAGGTGCCGATCATTTGGAGTGGAGCATACCCACGTTACTTGGCACGGTGACAGATCCGCCGGAGTACAGGAGCAGCCATACCCCTACTCGACGGGGTCGAGTTCCTCCCACCCGGGGAGAATTGATGGGGCATCAAAGGCGATTTCCATACACGGGTGAAGTGTATTTGTGTGTTATGGCTTGTATAAGATTGTAATTGTGTGATTTCTTTTATTTGGGCTCCTTGTAAGGCTTATATCAAGCCAATGGGCCATTTGTAATGTAGAGTCCATGGCTAGGTTGCCATTAGTAGAGTCCATTAAGGAGCTTATGCCATATTGGGTCATTAGGTGTCTAATGGGTCACTAATGCACTTAAGGCCCAACTTGGGTTACACTCCCTCATGGGCCAACTAAGTGGGAAGAGCCCATGCCTAGCATGAGCTATTAGGTTGCTCTTGGCCCATGAATGGCCTTGGCCCATGAAGGGGGGCGCAAGCTTCTTTGGCCTTATTAGGCTTGGTGGCTTGGTTGGTGTGTATTAGGTGGAGTTTGAATGTAATTAGTCTAAGGTTGAATGGAGATGGTCAAGGTGGATTAAACAATTGTATTTGGTGTGTTATTCACACCTCATCTCAGCCATTCAATCCCCAACCCTTGATCCAAGGGTCCATATTAGATTTGATTGGAGTCATATATAATGTTGTATTTTCATAAGAAATTCAATGAAAAAATCAGAAAATTGTTGAGTCTCTTGGAGCTTGGTGCGCCCCTCTCTCCTCCCCCTGCTGTTCTTCCACCTTCAACCCCAGATCTAGAGTGGTTATACCTCCCTTCATCCCCTCTCAACCTCTGATCATCACCGGTGCCGCCGCCGCCGCCGTTCGTGCCGCCTTCGAGCCGCCACGGGATCAATTTTGGTGTTCTGTCTTGCTGGACAGAGGTGAAGCTCGGAAATTCCTCAAGTCAGCCACGAGTTCAGATCGACTTAAAATTTTGAGAGTTGGTTCCTACCTTATAGACCCTTCCCCACAAAAAATTTCAGCTCCGAATTCCCCCGTTTCATATTGTTTCCACTTCGTTCATTCCCCAAACTCAAATCAGATCTGTCTCTGTCTACAGTGACAGAACCATTGAGTTCGTCCCCTTCTACCACCCTTTTGAATTTCTTTTGCCCTCCCAATTTAACTAGGGTTTCTGTCCATTTTTTCCTACCACCTCCATTTTTATTAATTTTTGTTGAGTCTTTTACCTATTTTTAAAAATTCATGTTCTACTGGAGCTACAGTACCTCCAGCCAGATCTCAGATTCGACCTTCTTCTAGTAAACAAATCATAGAAATTCATAGACACATCCAAACGTGTCCAAACCAACTTTGCCATCTTCCCAACTCAAAATCCTACAACTTTCATGAAGAAGTCGAAGTTTGAATCCAAGGTCCTCCTAGCGGTCAACGGCCGTTATCAGAGATCAGCTCTGTAGATCTGAGTGTTCAGTTACTGTACAATAGGAGGTTGTAAATTTCATAAGTCTATATCAGCGAAGATCCAGGCTAGATCTATAGTCCTACATTGAAGTACTTCGAGTCAGCTTTCCAACGGCGCTAATTTCGTGTCAATCCGACAACGGATCTGATCTCAGCGTCCGTTCTCGCCGGACAGCGCGCTGAAAACCAGAAACTGCAGATCCGTGGGAAGTTTTCCCGACGGGCGCCGGCCGGAGCCGCCCGGCCTCCGATCGTCATTCCAGCGTGCCGCCAGCCCGGGGATCGCTTCCATCAGTGTCCCCCACCACAGCGGTGACCCGGGTCCCACACGGCCCCTTCGGACAGCACGTGGGCCCCACCGTCATTAGTTCGGGTGTTGCCGAAACAGCGCGAGAAGCCGCCCGTCAACCCGAATTCGGTCCTCCCGGACCCCATTGTGTAGCCCTTTACCTCCCTGCATGGAGTGGGAAGCGACTTGCATTCCTGTAATATTGTGTAATATTGTTCCGGGAGTACGAGTTTCGGCCGGGTCCGTCGTCCCCACGCCGAGCGCGTGGAGGTATCGTCTTCGCTCCTACACTTGGCATTTCGCTTATTTCATATATGCTTGTTTATCCCACTGCTAGAGAGCATGTTTTAGGACCTAGCTCGTTATAATTTCATATCACCGTTGCTGCGAGAGAGTGAGCGATACCGTCCCGTGACCCGATCCGGGCACAAAAGTGCGAGCCGACCACCCTAGCTCTTGCCGGTTTCTCAACCGTGCACGTCCGACGCTTCCCTCATCAAGGGACGATCGCGAGCTTGTCGTGTCCTTGGTTCCATCCCGCATCGGAAGGCCACTTCTCTTTGCGGGGGTACTCCCGGCAAATCTTCCGGAAACACGTCCGGAAATTCCTGCACCACTGGAATATCTTCTAGCTTAGCTTCCTTAGCTTCTTTAACTGTGACAAAGGCAAGGAAAGATGCACATCCTTTCCTGATGAGCTTGCTAGCTCGGAGAGCTGAAATAATTGGGGATTTGCTCCGACTCTTAGGGCTAGTCAAGATTAGTTCTGGAAATTCCTTGAATGTAACCTTACTATTGCGGCAATCAACCGTTGTCTGATACTTGGACAACCAATCTGCCCCTAGTATAACATCATACTCTTTCAGATCTAAACATATGAGATCAATAGGGAGATTTCTACCCTAAACCAATACTTCGCAGTTTTGGTAATGATGTGTAATATCAGTCTCATCACCCAGAGGAGTAGACAAAACTAACTTTATCCATTCCGGTTCTAGGGGTAATGGGTCAGCAAACTTCTTAGAAATAATAGAATGCGATGCACCAGTATCAATTAAGACATATGCATTCTTGGAATAAACTTTCAATGTACCTTCCACTAAGCCGCCTTCTTCTTCTTGCTCGGTCTCCTTGATTGCATGAAGACGAGCATTCTTGGTTACCGGGCACTTTCCGTCATCGGCTTGGTTATTTAGTAGTGGGCAATCGGGAATCCGATGCTCACGACTCCCACAATGGAGACATGCTCCAAGTTTCCTCCAGCATTCTTCTGCTCTATGACCCGCTTTATCACAATGTTTGCACACTGTATTGGAAGAGGTAGTGGTGATAGAGAAGGGCTTGGTCTTCTTGAACTTTTGGTCTTGTGAGGATGCTCCTCCATTGCTAGGCCTTTTCTTGAAGTTGGGTTTAAAGGAACCCGAACCTGTAACTTGTTCCTTCTTATCCTTACCACGAATCCTATCAGACAGTTCCGTGGCATCTTCTAATAGTTGAGCTCGGCGTACTATCTCCGAGTAGACTTGAATGTCCATCGGCGCCAGTTGAGTAATAGCTTGGGGCCTGAGCCCATTAAGAAACCTCCTAGCTTTCATTTTCTCGGTGCTAACTAGATGCTTAGCATACCGAGACAATCTAGAGAATTGGGCCTCATACTCGGCCACTGACAAAGATCGTTGCTTTAATGCAGCAAATTCTGCAGCCTTCTTTTCCTGAACTCGGTCCGAGAAATATTTTGCGTTGAAGTGTTCAACGAATTCCTCCCACGTAACCTGATCTTGATTTATAGTAGCCTCTATAGATTCCCACCAGCATCTAGCATCCCTTTCTAACTGAAAAGTAGCTAATAAGACCTTATCTTGATCCGTGCATTGCATAACATGGAATATTCGTTCTGTTTCCCTAATCCAGTGTTCAGCGTCATCTGGATCAGTAGAACCCGTGAACTTGGGCGGGTTCATGTTCTTGAAGTTCTGGTGGAGACTTCCTGCTCGTTGTCCACCTCCTTGTGTTACTTGTTGCAGCACTTGAGTCATGCCTTGCAGTGTATGCTGCATGTTGCGCCATTGAGCTCGTTCGGCAGCCATTATCCTACAATTACAATAACTATATTAATATGTACTCGCGTTAAGGGCTTTTAAGTTTTTTTTTTATATATTAACTCAACCCTTGGTTCTACCCAATCTCACTGGTTAAAGATTTGAACATATCCTTGGACTCGGGTTTTCCAAGGAATTGAATACCCTAGGCTCTGATACCACAAAAACTGTCACGCCCCGAGCGCGGAAGATACTCGGATATGTACGACGAGTTTATATCAATCATGTCAATCAGAGTAGTAGTGTATTCGACACCAAAACATAGATGCGCAAAATAGAAAGATAACCCAATCCTTTATTTCATAATGGATAGACTATTACAAATCCAATACTCTATTCAAAAAAAAAAGGAAAAGTACATAGTTGACTCAAGAAAATAGGAAAAAGACTAGATGACACTTGAAAAAGCTCTAGCTCTTTCACTCTTGACTTTCCCCATCAGTTTGACCTTCTTCGTCAGACTTACCTGAAAAGTAAGGGACAAACACGGAGTGAGCGAATGCTCAGTAGGAAATTATATCTCAGGAACTAGCAAGGGGTTTAAGTAGTTACATCTTTCATGAATGCGCTATAGCTATGCATGCTCGCATAAAGCGACAAAATAGAAAGAGGATATAACAATAAGATAACAGGAAGGACTAGTCATGAACTTTCAAAAACTTATATCAAATGATATCAAGATATTCAAGCAAGTATTTTATCATGTCAAGATGAAATTTGGCTATCACGTTCAAGCACGCAAGTAATTACCCTTTTTCGGGCCACGCAAGTTATGTAATATCAAGTTAAGTACAAGATTTATGGAATGTTCAATCAAGCTAGTCATGCACTTCGGTATAATGCCAATACCGTGATCAATCAACTCCTATGGGCACAAGTACTTTCGGGTGCTCCTCCCAGGACCAGATCGGGCCCTATATGCGCAGGCATTAATCATGTATTTTAACATCCACTTTTGTATATAGCCAATATGGAATTTCAAGGATAAAGCTTGTAGACATGTAGGATAGACTTTGAAAGAATAGAGTCCAAAAATATGATACTTGACATAGATAGGCGATAATAACGGTACAATCACGATTATCGATAAAACTAGGTGGAATTGGTTCCCTTAACTCGGGTACCATGATAAGTAAGTAGAGACACTCTTTTATATAGAATTGAGGTCCATATGAATAGCACCTCAATGGCAAGACATCCTCATTCTTCATATAGAATTGAGGTTCACAAGAACATCAAGTTTAATATAGAATTGGGGTCTACAAGAACAGCATAACAACGGCATATTCTTCCCCGTTCATTAAGATAATTCTCATATCATACCCATGGCATGACATGAGGGCCGGTATCAGCATGTTTCTATAGAGGGACATGGCAAAGATTGTGTAATGGGTTTAAATGGTACAACCAGCTCAGTCGGCCTTGAGGGAATCCAAGGTGGCGAGGAGTCTTACGGAGGTCTCTATGACTAACTCGCTAGTCCAAAGGAACAGAATGTCTAATGGAGAGCTTGTATGTCAATGAGAATTGAGTGTGTAATGCGATAAATCATCATAGAAAACATGGGACTATACTCACGGAGTGGAGTAATAGTGCCTATATATAAATATATGTAATGAATCCCTCGGATAACAGTAATCAGGAAAAATCAGTAATGCAAAAAGTAGCGACTTTGGTAAAGTCATTTTTCATGTGATTAACGTCTTAATCAGGGGCGTTTATATTAGATTTGACGACGTGTACAGCAGTCATCCTTTCAATATTTCTAGTTTTGCAGAATATTATAAATCTGGAAATTTTAATGAAACGCGCCCTGGATAGGGGCGTTAGTTTACAGAAGGCGCCCTGGTATGGGGCGTCAGTTCAAGAAAAGACGACCTGGACAAGGTCGTTAATTCACAAGTTTCGAGATAATGAAATTTCAGGAAAACATGATATATGGTCAGTACCATAAGAAATAGCAGGATTACAAGAGATTGACCATGCATTAATTTAGAATCATGTTTGCATTGATATATAATTTTTAAACATGGTGTTTATTAATTAAGAGAAATTGACGTCCGTGTGCAGGGCGTCAAATATTAAATTGACGACCTAGTCGTGGTCGTGTCTTTTAATGTAGCGTCCTTGATAAGGGCGTCTATTTCAAAACTCTTTAGAAACTAACCGAAACGCATGAAACCTATATGCAGGTATTAACGGATGATGTTATATATATTAATATGCTAGTTTGGGCTACAATCCCTGAGAAAATCCTACCTTAATAATAATAATCTGAAGATGAACGTGACGGGTTCTGAACTTCTACGAACTTAACAGCAGCACCAAGCAAAGATGATGCAGATGAAGAGATCGTTTGATTGAAGAATCCTTATTCTTCACTGATCAACTTGCTGTAAGTCCTACAGAAAAAAAGAAACTGATATTAGTTTCTTCACCTTACACATCCAGAACTAAAGGTAAAGAGAATAACTTTACCCGGATGAAGAACTCTTGTTCTTCAGAACATCAGGGCTTCTTAACCTGTAAGGAGAGATGAAGAATCATTAATTCTTCATGCAACCGAAAGTAATGATAAAAAGAGATAAGAAGAACTGTTGTTCTTTACGTACCGTAGCAGCAGCAGATCGACCAAATAGCTTTAGGGTTTGATAGTCAAGGGTTTTTATAGGATTATGGAAATCCTAATAAGGTTAGTGTTTGATTGGAAGTAACACTTCCATGATAGAGTTATTACTACATTCGAACTCTTTCTCATAGTTATCAACTTACCCTGGATAAGTTCCCAGTTCGAACGAAACTTGAATGGAATTAACGCCTTATTCTAGGGCGTCGAATTTTAAATTGACGCCTTGGCATGCGTCGTTTCTTGTGGAAACACGTCCAAGCAAAGGGCGTTTCAAATACTTGCCTTTTTATGTAATTTTGGTTGTTTAAGATTTGACGCCTTGAAATGTGGGCGTCCCTTCTAAAAACACACCTTAGGTGAGGGCGTTTCTTGTCAAGTAGCGCCTTGCTCCAAGGCGTTAATTTCATCAGGGCTTTGTTCTTCTTGTTTTAACCTTTTTCATTTGTTCACTTAATCTTTTAGTTTATTTCATTTTATCTAAATTTATTTCTTTTAATTTTATACGGGTTGCTACATGGTATCAGAGCCTAACTCTCCTATAAGGGCTTAACATCCTAGAGAGTCTGGTGAAATGGATACTAGAGGTTACATAGTTGAAGGTCATTCTGTCAATAAGCCTCCATTCTTTAATGGAACTGACTATGCATATTGGAAAAATCTAATGCAGGTGTTCCTAAGAGCTTAGGATCATGAGATCTGGAAGGTGGTGAGTCAAGGTCCCTTCCAGCTTCCAGAAGATGAAGGCAACTTGACTCAAGAGCAAATTAGAAGATCAAATCTGAATTGGAGTGCGATGAACATTATGCAGTGCGCTCTGCATCCCACCAAGTTCTCCAGAGTTTCCTCCTGCTCCACAACGAAGGAAATGTGGGATCGACTACAGGTAATATATGAGGGAACTCAGAGGTAAGGGAAACCAAAGCTAATATGCTGATTTCTGAGTATAAAGCTTTTAAAATCAGGACTGATGAAAGCAATTCTGAGATGTATGCTAGGTTGATGCAGCTCACTAACAGCCTGAAAAGTATAGGCAAAGTTTATAGTGAATACGAGCTGGTCAGGAAGATCCTCAAATCCTGTACTCCAATCTGGCACACCAAGGCTACCATAGTGGAGGAGTCAAGGAACCTAGCCAGTACCACTGTTGATGAACTCATTGGCTCTCTAATGACATACGAGCTGAACCTAAAGAGAGTCGAAGACAATGAGAAGAAGAAGAAGCCCCTAGCTCTTAAAGTAAGTTCTAGCAGTAAAGGGTCATCCAGTGAGCATAGGTCATCTAGATCAGAAGACTCAGGTGAGTTTGCAATGTTGACCAGAAAGTTTAAGAAATTTTTAAAGAAGGAAGGTAAGAATTTTAGACGAAAGTATTCTTCTAGTAAAAGGCATTCAAAATTTAAATCTGGAAATGTCAAAAAGTCTGATAGTGTTGTATGTTATAACTGCAGGAAATCAGGGCACTTGAAAGCTGACTGTCCAGAACTTCAAAAAGAGAAGCAACCTAGGTGGAAAAATAAGAAGGCTAAGGCTATGGTCAGCACCTAGAGTGATGAAGAGAGTGATGAAAATGAAGGAAGTTCATCCGAAGATGAAAGTGATGAGAAGATATGTCTAATGGCCAGAAGGGAAGATGAAGAAAAAGATGATGAGGTAACTTCCCCATTTGAACACTACTCTCATAGTGATTGGGAAGAGGCATATGTTGAAATTTTAGATAAGTATAATGATGTTCACAGAGAAAACATACATTTGAAAAATAAAATAAATTCTCTTGTTCACGATACTTCTTTGAATGATAGGATTACATGTTTAGAAATTGAAAATTCTGAACTAAAGAAATCTCTAGCTGAAACTGATCAATATAAAGTTGTGATGAATGAAATAAGATGTGAAAATGAAAATCTTAAAAATGTCATTGATGAACTGAAGATAAGAATGCAAAAATTTGAAGAAGAGACTAACACTGCTTTGGAGAAATATGAAGGTGTTAAAGGAGTAAATGAAGAACTGAAAAGAACTATTGAAAATTTGGAGAAAGAAACTAATGACAAACTGAATTCCCTTGAGTCTATGACTCAAGGAAAAGAAAATCTGAATGCAATACTTGGAACAAAAATAAATTTCAGAAGAGAAGGGTTGGGTTTCAATCCGACTAATAAGAAGAGTTTTGATGTTAAGACCATTTCATTTGTTACTGAAAAAGGAAAAGCAAAATCCAACCCATTAATAAAGATGAATTGTTTAGAAGAGAATGAAAAGAACAATAGTGCTCGAACCTCTGCAAAATAAGCTGAAATCAAGCATGAGGGCAGAGGAAAGGTGGATATGACTAGGGAACCCAGTAGACATACCACTACACATAAGTCCAAGGGTCAAGCTTTGAGTCAACCCATAAGACCCCAAATCCAAGGAAGCTCCAAGACCAAGTCAACCTAGTCACATCAGTCAGGACGATGTGTCTACCACACTGCATCGATGCACTCTTCATCTGGGTTTCAACCCTGGTGCGGACACACGCCACTATACACGTCGGTGGATGAGGACACGGCGGGGCCCGGTTAGCTCACGGAGGACGTGGACGCATCGGCCGAGCCATCATCTTTGTTTCACATTTTTAGCCTTATTGGGCCCTATTTAGTCCTTGTGGACAATTAATTGGTTATACTATTGTATAAGGGCTAATGGGCTAGAATAGTGGTCTAGAGCTATTGGGCTTTTCTCTTGGGCTTTAAAAGGGCCATGTGTGAAAACGCCCATGGGCTAGGTATGAATGGGTCAAATGGGGTTAAATGTGAACAAGTCATGGGATTAGTGTGCTAGGTGTGAAAGGGGCTAAGAGAAAGGAGGCTTGGAGGCTTGGAAAGGGTCTTCCCCCTTCTTGGTCCAAGAGGGAGGCTGCCACCTACGCAGCTTGACTCCCCTCCCTCCCATTTTTAAAGGAAGAAAACTTCCTCCCCCTCCCCCTTGGTCTCCCTCCTCCACCTAAGTCAAGGGGCCACACCCTCTCTCCCCCTCCCCTCTCTCCCACGGAATTCCCAGCCCCCCACCCCTTGCCATTCTCTATATAATGATGTGTATAGTGCCATTTGAGAAGTTAATGAAGTTTTTATGAGAGAAGATTATGTTAAGAGAGTGATTCTCTTCCTCCCCTTCGGTGTGATGCCCTTGATCAAATCCTGTGATGGGATTCTTTGGCGTGTGACTCGCCCCCTCTATCCTCCCTATCCTCTTCATATCTAGTGTTGAGAAAATTCTTAGTGAAGATTCTGCAAGTTAGGAAGAAGTTGGCGCTGGTTTCGCATCGATCGGAGCTCTGGATCACCAGAAACAATTCATCTCATGAAGTCGCGCAGATCAGCCCGAGCTTGCTGTCCAGATCCTGAGTTTCCTAATTTTGAATTTCTACAGATCTACTCTCACACTATCTGGATCTACCTTTCTAAGTGATCGTAGGATTTTGAGTCCTCTTTGCGTTGCCGCCAAGCTCGTGTCATTCTGAGATCGGTGCTGGCCGTGGGGGAGATTGTCGTGGGACTGCGCCGACCACCCTGTGCAGATCTGACCCAGAAGAAGAGGCGACTTTTAGAATCTGCCCCGCCCTCCTCTTTGCCTATCTGACCACACCCCTTAGTCAGATCCTCCCTCTAGACGTCGCCGAAGATCTTCAACAAACGGTGCCTCGTTCCGACACCGGGAACCAATTTTCCAATAATTATTTGTCTTTCTGTGGAGTTCTATGTGCGCAGAACCTGAGGCTGAGAACAGTCACTGCTGCTCCCAGATCTGGTAAGATCTGATCATGCCCTTCAGAGTAGAGAATCTTCATCTTGTCGCTAACGTTCTCCAATAAATGACACTCCGATCGGTCGTACGTCTTAGACCGGTCGTGTCACCCGTCCTGCATCAAATTGGTATCAGAGCGTCGGTTTAAGTCTAGAGTCGTCTAAGTCCAAGGTTGCATTGTGTCTCAATATTTGATATATCAGAAGGTGTTGCCCGAACGTTAGGTTACGCCTATCGTGAAGGTGATTCACTCGCGTGAGAGGATCTTTGTATCCCAGAACTCTGCCAGGTACCGGATCTTGGTTGAGTCTAGGTTCCTCAGTTTGCATTAGTTAGTGCATTCTGATCTTTCTGTCTTTGCATGCCCACCCTGTGAGGTACCCAATACGATCACCCCACATCTATGGCAAACCCACGGGATGTGGCCTCAGGAGACCTTCACTCCTTGCATGAGGCGATGATGGCCATCATGGCCCGGTTGGACCAGTCCGAGGCTACCTTTCGGAGCTTCTCCGACAATATGGATGGTCACCTTAGAGCCATGGAGGAATGCATGGAGTCATTCGGCAAATCTGTCCAAGGTCTGGTTGGACGGTTGGATAGATTGTCACACGGGGACCCTCCAAGAGCAGCCCATGGCCCACCCGCACCTGCTCTCGCGGTGGCCCAAGTCCAAATCACTCCCAAGACCTAGGTCCAGCACGCACCCGCTCCTCAGCCCACCCCTCACTGAGCCATTGAACCACAACATCGTGACCTTGGTCTAGAGGACTATGGGTCCGATAATGCATATGGGGGGTATGGCCGACGCTGTCATGGCTTTCATCAGCCAAGAGATGAAGAGGACGATAGAGTCCTTAGGACCGTGCGAGCAGACCCTCCCACTTTTGATGGGTCCTTGGACCCAAAAGTCTATCTTGATTGGGAGGCCGGCATGGACCGGTACTTTGAGTGGTTCGAGATGACGGACCACCGAGAGTTAAGTTTGCTAAAATGAAGCTGTTAGGGCAAGCACAAACTTATTGGAGCAATGTGGAGAGCTTGCTATTTCAGCATCGGGAGCCCCAGGTTTAGTCTTGGGATGAGATGAAGGAAAGACTTAGAACCAAGTATCTTCCTGCCACACACCGTTAGAGGCTCATTGATAGGTGGCAGAATCTCAACCAAGGGGATCGGTCCATGTCTTAGTACATCGCAGAGTTTGATGAATATTTTTTACGATGTGGCGTCTCGGAAGAGAGCACTATGCCTGTGTCCTGATTCCGTCGTGGTCTGCGGCCCCACTTTCAGTATTAACTCTTTCATCGCAATGTGACCACTCTAGAAGCCACCTATCAGGTTGCTCTTGAGTTAGAGCAGTTTGAGTCAGAGTTCGCTCCCGTCCAACGACCGGGGACCATCTATCCGCCCGGGTTTGACTCTCGGACCACACCCAGTTCTTATAGCCGGTTTCCGGTGGCTCGTCCCCCGGAATCCCAAACCCCTCGCCTGGACCCCACTACTCTCAAGCCTCACCCTCTCCCTCCAAGGGACCCTCCCCCTCGCCAACAGGCACCATTCCCCACCCCACACCCCCAGCAGCCCGCATTGCCTGCCGGACCCCAGCTCCCACCACCCCCGGCCCGTCGAGAAGACAAGGGAAAGGGGTTGATGACCGGTGGAGCATCCTCAAGCACAATGCCGCGTGACCAGTGCTATAGGTGTGGTGAGATTGGCCACTTTGCGGCCAAGTGTCCCACTCGGGACTCGTTGGTTATTTCGGACACTCCAGCCCGCGACCCTACACCGGAGCTAGTGCTGGTCAGCTATGAGCCAGATCTAGAACTCGCGGAGGAGTTCTTTGATGAGCTTTTGGAAGAGCATGCTGCCGACCCGGGTACTCAGTCCCAGGGCAATGTGCAATGGGGTGTGATCCTCCCAACCCTCTGAACTCCCATTTAGAAGTCAGTAGGTTCATGTTAGGATGTCTAGGAGTCTACAACTTTGGGTTGCATTGTTTGTCTGCGAGTACTTCTATGGTTGTCTAGGTTTGTCTAAGGTCATGTATGAGTCAGTTTTGCTTATACAATTTGTTTGTCGTGCATTTGGAGTTTGCATAAAGTCGTGTCCCAATAAAAGGCCAGCCATGCACGTATAAGGGGTTAGCTGATCCACGCAGACATGCCCATGAGTTCAAAAGGGAGAGTACGTCGTGATCAGGGTCATACCTGAACGGTTTCCCCTCGGGGACCGTAAAGAAACTCCAGGCCCGCGATACCCACCCTTTCCGAGTTAAGAGACAAGTGGGTTCAAATGCGTACATTATTGAACTACTAGACGACTATGGTGTCAGTTCGACGTTTAATGTTTCAGATCTGGTAGCATATCAGAATCCCGCGGTGATCTCTAGTGAGTTTTTGGGCTTTCTCCTCTTGTTGTGAGTGACACACCACCCGAGAGTCCACCTCTTCCAGCCTCAACACAAGCATATAGATTGTATACTGGATGAGCAGGTGAACACCACCAGGAACGGAGCCTACCGACGCTTCTTAGTGCATTGGAGAGGACGCCCCGTGCCAGACGATGCCTTGATCATGCGCGGAGAGCTCAAGCTTCGGGACCCTTACTCGATGGGGTCGAGTTCCTCCCACCCGGGGAGAATTGGTGCAGACACACACTACTATACATGCCGGTGGACGGGGACACGGCAGGGCCCGATTAGCTCATGGAGGACGTGGACGCATCAGCCGAGCTATCATCTTTGTTTCACATTTTTAGCCTTATTGGGCCCTATTTAGTCCTTGTGGACAATTAATTGGTTGTACTATTGTATAAGGGCTAATGGGCTAGAATAGTGGTCTAGAGATATTAGGCTTTCTCTTGGGCTTTAAAAGGGCCAAGTGTGAAAAGGCCCATGGGCTAGGTATGAATGGGTCAAATGGGGTAAAATGTGAACAAGTCATGGGATTAGTGTGCTAGGTGTGAAAGGGGCTAAGAGAATGGAGGCTTGGAAAGGGACTTCCCCCTTCTTGGTCCAAGAGGGAGGCTGCCACCTACGTAGCTTGACTCCCCTCCCTCCCATTTTCAAAGGAAGGAAACTTCCTCCCCCTCCCCCTTGGTCTCCCTCCTCCACCTAAGTCAAGGGGCCACACCCCCTATAATACCCTGGATCTTTCGGATCTTTATCAAAGTGCTTTCGGATCGCTTTTCTAGGTCCTGAGTTGAGTTTTACGATCCAAATGGGTTTTTCTCTCGTGTAAGTTATGGAACCCAGTGGAGAGTTTATTTCTCAGTTCATCGACTCGAAGATGCTATAGCTGCGATGTACTCTTCACGAGGATCGTTTCGGCTATTTTTGCATATTTTTTTGAATTATGGGATTTTCGGCACAAAAATTAGAATTTTGAAAAATTAGGAAAATTTCTAATTTTCTTTCTATTTAACCTTCCTCACCCTCTCTCCTCCCTCATTTCTCACCTCTCTTTCTCTCTCTCATTCTCTCTCCCCTCTACTCCTCTCGACGCGGGGTGCACACCGTTGGCGAGCTGGCTAAGGCGAGGACGCGATGGAGTGATCGGGACGTGTGATGGGGCGACGGATTGAGCGTGGCGCGGCGCGATCCCTCGGTGGATTCAAAGCCGACGCGGTTCGTTGTTTTGGTGGATTTTGGTGCGGTTTAGTCGCTTCGACACACGGAATCGTCGGTGGAGGTAGGGAAATAGATCACCTACTTCTCCTCTACGTTCTCTCGCAGTTTCACGCCGAACGGTGAGCATATGTGGACGTCAAAAAAATGATGATGATCATATAGCATGCACGTCTCAGCACTCAAGAGTGAGTCAAAGACGGGAAGGTTGAATAAACCCTATGCTTCCTCCAAGAAGGATGAATACCTGCCCGGTGCTCTGCCACCCAACAAAGAAGCCCCTCGTGCTGAAGAGATGGCCCCCACTCTCCAGTCGGCATTCCCAACGGCCGAATCAAAAGAAACTCAAGAATTCGAACACATGTCCGGCACGCGTCGGAGATCACTCAAAGCTCAGAATCGGGATTCAGAGGCCCTGAACTAAACACCCCAACGGCGGTGCATTACCACTAAAGCAACACGGGAGGACAAGCGTCCGTCCGAAGAGCCGCGACTCCGAGATAAAGTCTAATCCGGCACGGCCTGCACTTAAACCGGCGCGCCCTTGCTTGGGACTTAAACCGGCGCGCCCCTCCTGTGGCCATTAAACCGGCGCGCCCTATATTGGTTGTAACCCGACGCGCCCCTTTACATGATGGTAGTCCGGCATGCCCCTTTATGTGTTGTTAATCCGGCGCGCACAACACCGCGCCGATTTAACTCAAATGCCATCCCATCCGCCAGCCGATACTCTGTTTTCGCTTTAGCCTGGTGCCTAGAGGGCATTCAATGCTCTGAAGCTCTGTCTCCATGGGCATTCAATGCTCTGGAGCCCTGCCTCCACCTCCGTTCGACAGCGCAGCTGCATCGACGATGAAGACAAGCATCGATGGGGGGAGTAGCAGCAGCAAACATCCCTTCCTCGGACAAATGCCAGTGTACTGTGCAAATCAACGGATGACACCGCAGACGAATGAAGTGGCGGGAGTTCCTACCGTCCGAGCCAAGAAAGGGCAGCCGGCTACATATACTCTGCATGTTGGACAGAGAAGATGATGGGCTATTGAAGAGAGAACCCCCATGGCTGGCCATTGAAGAGAAGAGAGAAGGGAAGAGAGACCGGCTGAAGAAGAAGAGAATGCCACCCGAAGAGAAGAAGCCCCCCGTCCCTGCGCCCGTGAGGTGAAGAAGAAGAGAGTGAGGTTGAGAGCGAGAGGTGAGCTGGGGGGGGAAGAGCTTGTGCTCTGTTCCCCCCCGTCCATGTATCTCTTCCCCCTTTTTTATCCCTCCATAATGTATTTCTCCTCCGTGGAGATGAAATTTCTTGGGCTTCAGCCATTTTTCCCCCCTTTGGTGGATGAATAAACAGAAGGCCCCTTATTGGCAAACACGATCTTTTGTCTTTCTTCTTCTTTCCCCTTCCTCCTCCTCCTCATCCAGGGCCCTTCGAAGCATGCTCCTCCGTAGCATGGCCTTTCGAAGGAGTTCATCGACGGATGAATATTCATGGCCTCTTACGGCATACACCTGTCCCACCTACGAGATCATCACCCTGAGTTGCTGGAACTCTTGAAGGCTTGTCCTCGAGTCTCCACATGCACTTACGGGTTAACGGAGTTCTTACTCTGAGTTTTGAGGTTCACCCCGGAGCTTTGCTCCGTTTGGTGTTCCCCTATTTATCTCTGGCAAGCCTCAGTCCGGGGGAGGTGCTGCCCATTTTTCGCCAGGAACAAATGAATCAAGCTATTCTCTGAGGGCCAGAACATCACATGCTTGAAGCCTTTGATCACGACTGAGCCTTCGAGTTCCTGCAACAAACTCTTCTAATAAAACATTCATATCTTCATGCTAATTCACCCTAGCAAACAACTAAAACACTTAAACTTCCTCTCCACAAACTTAATCTATCAGTTCGATAAACAAACTAATCAATAAATCAACCCACAGGTGAAAGAAACAAGAAACAGAGCATAAATGAACGAAAGAAACCTCATAGAAGCTTAACCCGGCGCGCCCTAATCCGGCGTGGGCTAACCCGGCACGGTACCCCCCCGCGCCGGTTTAGCCTTACACTCAAAACCCCTTTCATTTTTCCTTGCCACTAACCGGCGCGCTACACTATTCCTCCCCCTTTTTCAGCCTATTCCGGCGCGCCCCTGGCCCTCTTCCTTCTTGCCATATAACCGGCGCGCCCCCCCTCATTGGGCCTATTCCGGCGCACCCTCCTCCATTGGCCATTAACCGGCGCGCCCAAACTTTGCACCACCTATTCCAGCGTGCCCTTTTGGGCTTCCATTAACCGACGCGCTCCCCTCTTTGCTTCCTTAATCCGGCGTGCCTAAAAGAGAAAGAATGATTAACCAACGAGAGAAAAGACTTGAAGATAATGAATAAAACTAATTAAAAGTTCTCCCCTTCCATAATCCAAATTTTGTTCCGGGGGCGCTGCCCCCGGAAACCCCCACAAGGGGCGTTGCCCCCTTGACCCCCACGACCTGACCGGGCAGGTCGAACCCCGCGACCTGACCGCGCAGGTCGATCCGCGTGCGAGGGCGCACGTTGGTGAGTTCGGGCTTCGCACTTAACAATTCACACCCCCGGGCTGGGTGCAAAGAGAAAATCGATGATGCCTTGTGGTGTCGGATGTGGACCTCGGAACCTCCGACATGGTCGTGATCCGAACATATCTCGGGCCAATAGTTCGTTAACTCGACCCGAGTCTCCCGGGATCTAATCCCGCAACCCCACATTAAACTTGTCGTGTCTACGGCAGACATTTGCACGATTTTATCATCGTCTTCGATGCTTCAAACGTGGACTCGCGTCCAAACAATGAACGGTCCGACCGTGACCGACACGCACGTATACCTTGGAACCTTCGTTTCCCAAGACTGTGCGTGAAAAGAAAAGTAATGACGCCTCGTGGCATCAGACGTGGTCCTCGGAAACCCCGATATGGCCATAGTCCGCAACCACCTCGGACCCATAGATCATCAGCTTGACCCATCTTCATCGGGATCCGATCCCGCACCCACATTAAACATGCCGCACCTATGGCAGACGTCCGTACGATTTTATCGTTGTCCTTGACGCTATTAATACAGACTTCCGTCCGAATAATGAATGGTCCGTTAGTGACCGACATATATATACCGGCATCTAATCCCGCGCTCGCATTAAACTTGCCGTACTCACGGCAGACATTTGCATGGATTTGCTCCCGTCACCGTCTTATTTTCTACACGGACCTTCGTCCGAACACAAAATGGTCCATGAGTGACCGACAAAACCCGAATGGAATGAGGCGGCTCTCGTCCTCCCCGAACCCTACGCATAGGGACATCAATAAGACCGTCGTGAGTCATGCTCGGACCTCGGGTTCGCCCCAACCATGGTCATCGCCTGACCCACATCCTAGGCCTATAGCCGGCTATCTCTGCACACCTCTTTGTTTTGGAATATAGTCCCGGGACACTTTCCCGCTGCCCTTCGGCACCGGAAATATTAATGATGCCCACGCAAGCCTCGTTTGGACCGCGGGAGGCGCCCCCGGAATGGTCCTGACTCGATCTTGCACCGGGCCAATAAACTCACCGATTTCTGACCGCTCTAACCGGGATTTAACCGAATGCTTCCAGTTCCTGTGAACAATAAATTTGTCGTACCCGGCATACATATGCTCCTGTTTTCCTATGATGATTACTCGTTTCTCAAACCGGACACTCGTCCGAACATCAAATGGTCAACAAATGACCGACATAATCTCGAATGCTTTCTTCTCACCCTCGCACGGGGATTTCAATGCTTCCTAATAGACTTTTCACGTAACTAATTTTCTGGCCATGAGGCCCCTTTTCCCGGCGATTAATCAAGGGTGTTCCCCTCTCCGAGGGGATATAAATGACGCCGTGACCTTTATGGCTCGACGGGTTCTAGTCCCGACACGAACTACATAATCGTCTGATTAGTCAGATCGAGCGCATAATAAATCGTCACTCTGTGACTGGCACGCCCACGCACTTAATAAACCCAATAAACGAACAAACAAACGATAAATTAAATAAAAAGTGCGTCCACAGCATACGAGTGAGTTTTATCTCGTTTGAGTAAAATCATGCGTTTGGGGTGTTCGTAGGGTTTGCCAAAAAATGGTGACGGTTTTCAGATCAGTTGGTATCATTCGAACCCCTGGAATGTCAGCGTTCCAGATCCGCTGATTTCGTGTCGATTGGTCATCATTTGGGGCCGGTACGAGCCCGGGAACCTCGGTGACCCAAATAGGGTCGATTCGATGGAATCGCCCGTTTCTTGCGATTAAGCTGTTGCATGTGCCCCTTCCGGCCAGTGGAAGGTTGCTTTTGTCCATTAGGGCTGTTTCCCCTTCGATCGGGATCGAACGGGGCGTGGAACCGGGCATTAGGGCTCGGATCCGCCAGTTTTCTGCCGTAACCGGTCGACCGGCCGGCATTCGCAGCGGACGGGTGACCGCCGTGTCGGTCCGATCGACCAACCGCCCAGGTCCGATCGATCGACCCTGTCAAGTCGACCGACCCCAGGGGTCAGGTCGATCGGAATTCTGTGTTTTTTCCTGTTTTGAGTCCCGGTCGATCCGGTTGAGACCCAATGACCGACCTATGGCCTCGTGAGTGTCCGGACACCCCGTGGGTTCCGTGTCCGTGTTTCTGGGGTGTCGGGAGGTGCCGTGTGACCTCGATTACTATGCCTGTAGGTATGTGTGTTTTGGGTTTTGTGTTACGCTCGATCGAGTCACCGTGTATCGGTGTGAGTGCAGTGGGGTTCCCCTGCATGTGTGTGTGGCCTCCCTTGAGTTCCCGTTTGAGGGGATGGTCTCGGAGGATCGTGAGCTGCCTCGATGTTCATGTTACCGTGGTTTTAGACCTAGTCAAGAATTTAAGTCGGTTGGCCTTGGCGGCCCAACCTTCGTCCGCCTCTTCGTTGTGGCGCCCCATTCATAGGCCGCTAAAAGCCGTTTGACTTAGGTCAATGTTTTAGGGCGGTTAGTGCGGCGGTTGTCTCTTGGACCGCCTAGTCCGTGTCGCGGGTCTATATTAGATCGCTTGGTGGTTTAACTGGGTAGGTCGGTTCCAGGGTTGACTGGGTGTAGCGGCCACATATTTGACCGCCACAGTGACCTTGCGGCCCGGTGTAAGATCGCCAGAGTCCTTGCCTCTGTGTGTGTAGCGGCTTCTTCCTTGGCTACTTGTGTTGCTTAGCGGCCGAGTGATGTACCACATGTGTCCCAGAGGATGGTTTATCGGTATTTTGGTTTTCGAGTGCCTTGGGTTGACCTCGTGGTTTGCCCATTGTTCCGTGGACGTCTTTTGATGTCCTATGAGGGTTATGACCATGTTATAAGGTAGCCAGGATTTCTTTGTTATTGGTTAGGTTTCTGTACTGCTTCAGAGTTGTTGTTAGGTTTTGGTCAACCCGGTGAGACCCAGTGGTTGACAGGTGACCTTGTGTGTGTCTCGACTATTCTGGATAGCTCGAGACATGGTTCTGGATGCCTTGAGGTACTGTCTTACCTCGGTTTTGTTGTGCAGGTGGAATGGCGGTCTAGAGGGGGGGTGAATAGATCTGCCCCCAAATTCAATAACTATTGCAGACTTATGTAAACAATTTAAACTATGCGGCTTAAGCGGAAATTAAAGCGTATACTCTATGCATAACAAAGACGAACCTAGGCATGCATCTAGCGGAGATCACAAACAATCACACAAAGGAGACAGGGATTTTTAGGTGGTTCGGCCAGACATCCAGTCTGCTTACATCCATCCCTCACCAAACCCGGTGAGGCTTCCTTCCGCTGACTCACAGCTTGAACACTCCGCTGACTCACAGCTTGAACAACCTCAGATCTGAGCAGCTCAGCTCAATCTGAATATTCTGCTGACGAACAGCTTGATTAACAGAATAGAAGAATGAAATGAAAGATCGAATAGAGATATAAATACAGATCGAGTGTAGAATTCTCCTGATGATTAGGTATCTCGATCTGTAGATGGAGTTCACCGAGCTTCTTCTCTGATTTCAGATCTTGGCTGATCTTGTGCTGCTGTCGGTGCTTCTCCTACTGCTGCTCTTCTCCTACTGGTGCTTCTTCTGCTGTTGCCCTTGTTTTCTTCTTCTTCTTCTCCTTCTTCTTCTTGATCTAGGTTGCATAGCCCTCTCTTTTCTTTTCTGCTTCCTCTCTAGATGCAGCAGTCAGTCTTCCAGCAGCTACGGTCTGCAGCAGGTCCTCTTCAGCCCTCGTGGTGCAGTGGCTTTCTCCCTAGATGCAGCGCTTCATCTTCTGCAGCCAAGCTTTGCAGCAGCTATCTCTAGCCCACGTCTGCTTCAGCCTTCTTCAGCCCCTGCGCCCCTTAGGGTTGGCTACTCTCTTTTTTCTTTTTATCTTCCCACCATTTATTTTCTTGTTATTGAGTAACTCCACAACATCTGCTGGTTCAGTTGGAGAAACGGTGGGGAATCTCCTATTTTTCAGCAAGGAAGTTGAAGACCAAGTCAGATCCATGAAAAGAATCAAACTCTGGTAAAGATCCATGTTTCCTGGCTTATCTGGACCTTCTAGGTGTATGCCATAATGAATCTTAGCTTTGGGTATCGGATCTTGCAAGAACATAGTCCATTTTAGGGTTTAAAGTTCGCAACTCTGCCCGTGGTCGGCTTCCAGGGCCTCCGTGGTCGGCTTCTGAACAGAACCAGAATTCCCTGGTTTCTGTCTGCCTTCAAGTGTCGACTTCCAGGGCCTCCGTGGTCGGCTTCTGAACAGAACCAGAATTCCCTGGTTTCTGTCTGCCTTCAAGTGTCGGCTTCGGAGCCCTCAGGTGTCGGCTTCTGAGCCAGTCCAGAACCTGTTTTGGAGATCTTGAAGGGCTGAGCTTCTGAATTGAGTTTGGTTCATCCTTGACCTTTGGCTGGCCTATTTTAATCATCAATATACCTGCATTGATCATTTAGATATTAAACATTTGGCATGTGCATATGGTAAAGACAATGAGATACAACTTGTCATCATCAAAACAAGGGATGCACAACATTCTCCCCCTTTTTGATGATGGCAACTGTAGATCATTGTGAACTATGCATGAAAAGTATTCATGATAGATAAGTCATTATTATGAATGAGTCATATGATGAATGGATAGACAAGACAGACTTGACACTCTCTCCCTCTTCATATCTCTCTCTACATCTCCCTCTTAACAATCTCTCCCCCTATATGAAATACATTGACATTCTCACAATGACACTCTCTCCCTCTTCATATCTCTCTCTACATCTCCCTCTTAACAATCTCTCCCCCTATATGAAATACATTGACATTCTCACAATGACACTCTCTCCCCCTTTGACATCATCAAAACAAGATTTGGGAGTTTAGAGTATGAGAGATAAAACTAATATCAGGGATTGAGGAAAGATGTGGACTAAGCTGTTAGGGATGAGAGGAAGTAATGGCATGAGCAAAGCTGTTCAACATGGTTCACATGAGAGATTTCACTTGAGAGTTGAAATTGAGAAACACTCATGAATTTTCTTAAAGGCTAAGGTAACTGGCCTTATTGTTGCCAATGGTTCAAGACATATAAGCCTCAAATCTGAAGTTAAAAAAAAACCAAGAGCAATTTCATTCTAGCACATATAACAGTGTTAAAGCAACCTCTTCAAACCAGTTCCCGTCCAAGCTCTTTTGATCGTCAAGATGATTTCATTAGTCACCTCTCGGAAGGGTTTTCACTAGTATTGTGGTTAAACTTGCATAAGTTTTGATATTTGCCTTGGGTCAACCATTTTTACAATTTGCTCCTCTCCTTTTTTTTTTTTGTAATGAGCAATCAAGTTCAGCATGGCTTTTCAGTGCGAGGAAACATGTTTATCAGACACCAGAGTCCCCGATTACTTCGCACAACTGACCATTTTGCTTCCTTTTGGACAGAGTTAGCATTTCATATCATGACGCTGTCCTCAGCACTTCATTGGTGCAGGGACTTGGTTTCTCAATGAAATGTGCCATTGCTCTGCATTTTCCCTTTTTTTTTCATTCAGAATATCTTGTAGAAGTTTAATGGCGTAT
This sequence comes from Amorphophallus konjac, assembly GCA_022559845.1. NCBI lineage: Eukaryota > Viridiplantae > Streptophyta > Magnoliopsida > Alismatales > Araceae > Amorphophallus > Amorphophallus konjac. The sequence goes on along the minus strand of CM040122.1, from coordinate 163,604,251 downwards.
TCCCATTTGGCTTTTTCAAGATACACGTTTAAAAACAATACTAAGTTAAAACCATTCAACTAGAGTTGCCTCACTACTATCAAAAATTCAATCTCAAGAGAAGGTGAGGACATAGTTCCCTTAGGCTGATTCAAAACAATTATATGAACACAGGCCAAAATTTTCATAGGCTTTTAATTTCAAATTTCAGAGGTTTATAGACCCCAAACCATTGACTTATTTCCATGGGTCAATTTCAATAGCTCTCTAAGAAATTAGAAGAGTATTTGCCCATTACTCCCCCTGAAATCATGAACCTGTGTTGAATTCAAATGGGTTGGAATTATTGCAATAAGGATGTAAGAATGATGATATAAATTGACGACAGTGAATTGAGGAATTTTGCAAGGGTTCTTGATAAGATGGGGGCAAATGCATGAACAACGTTTAGAGCAGTAGGGATAGAAAGATGGAAATGGTCTGAGCTCCCTCTCAGTCAAATCAGGTGACTCCATATGCATTCATGACATGTAAAGCATCTTTTGACCTATCTAAAGGCTTTCTGTACATGAATTTTGGACCTTTGGTACTTGGCGGAGGAAAGTCCTCTACGCATAGTGTGGCTTTCAGACAAGCTTAACATGCCCTTCCACCAATCACCATTTAATATACCACAAGAATCCATGCTATGAATGCATGACAACTGCATAAGCAAACTCAGATATGAAAATATATGCATGACTCATGCAGAACACCTATACCACATGTGCAACTCCCCCTCACTATGTCATACAATAAGAAATTAAAATCAAGATTGTTGCAGCAAGATCATGAAATCTGTAAATGGATAAATGCAGCCGCCTTAAAAATTTTCATGAAGCAAATTTTAATTCATAAGAATTACCTGATTCCAACATGTTGTGCAGCTAATTAAGAGAGCAAAAATCTTACTGTTCAACCATAAGCAGAATTTCATTTGTTCCCCCTTAGTCATGCCTTGGACAGCCATTTTTATGAAGCCCCTTTTTGTGAGTGGCTGCAAGGCTTAGCTGCAAGCACATTAAGCTGCAAATTTGGGAACCCAAGTTGCTTTGGGCCCCTTTTGAGTGTTTAATTCTTCGAGACATGATAGTATGGTTTTTGGTATCCATATCAGCCTTGCTCGCATTGGATTCTCATTAGGTCTGCATGAAGATTTCTTAACCACATCAGTAAAGACATTAGAAAGATTCACCAAATTTTGCTTCTTTACAAGATTCATGTTTTTATCTTTCCAATAAGTAGAGGGTGATTGGGACTTACCATCAACTCTGGATTTACCTACCCATTGACATTTAGGATGATGATATAATCCATGATGCCCATGCGTTGACCTATGTAAGGGCAAGCATCGACTTGGAGGGGCTTTATACCCTCTGCTGTAGCCAGAAGTCGACTTTGGAGGGGGTCTGTGTCGACTTCCATGTTGCCAGAAATCTGTGATGTTGCTGTTGCTTCCCATAGTCGACTCTTGAATGGGTCTTGGTCGACTGCTGTTCTGCCAGACTTCAGGAAAGCTTCTTGCTCTGCCTGTGGTTGACTCAGGATGGGGTCTTAGTCGACTTCTGTTCTGCTTCCAGAATTGCTTTTCTCTCATTTGATGGTGGTTAATTGACCTTGAAACTTGGCTTGGTAGTTTGTTCCTATTTGTTGAGAATTTTGATCTTTCTGACCCATCTAGATAGAGCTTCTGCTGCCTTAGATCCTCTTTAGTTGTTTTGAAGTGGCCGGCTTGTTTCACGGCCTTCCCACTTGATTTCTTGTCATTTGATCTCATGGTTGCTTGGATCTTGGTTGAGGTGCTTGCATCAGCCATCTTTTCTGACCCATACATGTCAACAAGAGGTTTTTTCCCTTTTATGTCTTTTTCATCCATAAAGGTGATAGTTTTTAATTTAAATTCATTTTTGGCTGTTGGGTTGAAACCTAATCCTTCCTTTTGAAAGTTTACTCTAGATCCTAACACAGCATCTAGGTTTTCTCTACCTTTCATCAACTTTTCCAAGGAGTTTTGTTTGTCTTTCAGTTCTTCTTGAATCTTTTCAATTTCCTTCTGAAGTTGACAGTTGACCTCCTTGATTGCATCATATTTTTCATTGGCTAGTATGGTTTCCTTTTCATAGTCTTGCAATTTCAGTTTGAGATCATCTATTTCCCTTTTTAAGCTCTCATTTTCATCTTTCAAATCTTTTGAATCTGAATTTTGCATTTTCATTCTTAGCTCATCAATTTCATCTCTCAAATTTTCATTCTCATCTTCTAGATCTTTTAGTTCAGACTTGGAGGCCTCTAAATCATGAACTTGTTTCATCAGATTTGAAATCTCAGTTTGCAAGCATGCAATATTTTCAGATGAAGTTGTATCATGAGCCATGGTATTTATTTTCTTTTCAAAGCTTTATTTTCTTTTCTTACAGTATCACATTTATCAAGCAATTCACCATATGCTTCTTGCCAATCATCTATAGTGAAATGCTCAAATGACGAAGAGTTTTCATTTACCTCATACTGACCTATTGCCATAAGACCTAAGTCTTCATTGGTTTCATTAGATGAACTCTTCCCTTCACTTTCCTCTTCATCACTCCATGTGCCTATCATGGCTTTCTTCTTGCCTTTCCTCTTGGAGTGTGTTTTCTTCTCATTGTGTGGACATTCAATCTCGATGTGTCCGGGCTTGCTGCAATTGTAACAAATAAGATTGTTAGATTTTTTCTCAAGTGATTCAGATTTGAACTTGGATGGCATTCTTACCTTACCCTTTGGATTCTTGAAGTTCTTACCTTCCATCTTCAAGAACTTTTTGAATTTTTTGGTTAACTTGGCAAACTCACCCAAATCCTCCTCGGTGCTGGATGACTCACTATCATCTGAGGATGCCTCGTTAAGCTCTTTAGCCTTTAGTGCTAATGACTTCTTCTTTGATGTTTCTTCCTCATTTCTCTTCAGGTTAAGCTCATAAGTCATTAATGAGCCTATCAGCTCATCAACAGTCATAGTAGATAAGTTTTTAGAATCCTCAATCACTGTTGCTTTGGTATGCCAAGTAGAAGTTAAAGATCTAAGGACTTTCCTCACAAGTTCATTATTAGTGTAGTTTTTCCCTAGACCTTTTAAGCTATTAGTTAACTGAGTTAGTCTAGCATACATTTTAGAAATGGATTCATGTGGTTCCATTTTAAACATTTCATAATCGGAGATAAGCATATTGGCTTTAATTTCTCTTACCTCAGAAGTGCCTTCATATATTACCTCTAATCGGTCCCACATTTCCTTGGCAGTGGCACATGAGGAAACCCTTGAAAATTCTGTTGGGTGAAGCGAGCATTGCATAATATTCATTGCTCCCCAGTTCTGATTTGACTTCTTTATCTGCTCTCGTGTCCAGGTGTCTTCATCTTCAGGAAGTTGATGTGGCCCTCGGCTTACAACTCTCCATATTTCATGGTCCTGCGCTCTGAGAAAGACCTGCATTCGGTTTTTCCAATACGGGTAGTTAGTACCATCAAAATATGGTGGCCTAGTCACCGAATGACCCTCTGCCAATAATCCTTTGGCGTCCATTCCACTAATCTATCCGGGTCGTTGGACCTCTTGAATGGATAACCCGCTCTGATACCACGTGTTGTGCAGGTGGAATGGCGGTCTAGAGGGGGGGGTGAATAGATCCGCCCCCAAATTCAATAACTATTGCAGACTTATGTAAACAATTTAAACTATGCGGCTTAAGCAGAAATTAAAGCGTATACTCTATGCATAACAAAGACGAACCTAGGCATGCATCTAGCGGAGATCACAAACAATCACACAAAGGAGACATGGATTTTTAGGTGGTTCGGCCAGACATCCAGTCTGCTTACATCCATCCCTCACCAAACCCGGTGAGGCTTCCTTCCGCTGACTCACAGCTTGAACACTCCGCTGACTCACAGCTTGAACAACCTCAGATCTGAGCAGCTCAGCTCAATCTGAATATTCCGCTGACGAACAGCTTGATTAACAGAATAGAAGAATGAAATGAAAGATCGAATAGAGATATAAATACATATCGAGTGTAGAATTCTCCTGATGATTGGGTATCTCGATCTGTAGATGGAGTTCACCGAGCTTCTTCTCTGATTTCAGATCTTGGCTGATCTTGTGCTGCTGTCGGTGCTTCTCCTACTGCTGCTCTTCTCCTACTGGTGCTTCTTCTGCTGTTGCCCTTGTTTTCTTCTTCTTCTTCTCCTTCTTCTTCTTGATCTAGGTTGCATAGCCCTCTCTTTTCTTTTCTGCTTCCTCTCTAGATGCAGCAGTCAGTCTTCCAGCAGCTACGGTCTGCAGCAGGTCCTCTTCAGCCCTCGTGGTGCAGTGGCTTTCTCCCTAGATGCAGCGCTTCATCTTCTGCAGCCAAGCTTTGCAGCAGCTATCTCCAGCCCACGTCTGCTTCAGCCTTCTTCAGCCCCTGCGCCCCTTAGGGTTGGCTACTCTCTTTTTTCTTTTTCTCTTCCCACCATTTATTTTCTTGTTATTGAGTAACTCCACAACATCTGCTGGTTCAGTTGGAGAAACGGTGGGGAATCTCCTATTTTTCAGCAAGGAAGTTGAAGACCAAGTCAGATCCATGAAAAGAATCAAACTCTGGTAAAGATCCATGTTTCCTGGCTTATCTGGACCTTCTAGGTGTATGCCATAATGGATCTTAGCTTTGGGTATCGGATCTTGCAAGAACATAGTCCATTTTAGGGTTTAAAGTTCGCAACTCCGCCCGTGGTCGGCTTCCAGGGCCTCCGTGGTCGGCTTCTGAACAGAACCAGAATTCCCTGGTTTCTGTCTGTCTTCAAGTGTCGACTTCTAGGGCCTCCGTGGTCGGCTTCTGAACAGAACCAGAATTCCCTGGTTTCTGTCTGCCTTCAAGTGTCGGCTTCGGAGCCCTCAGGTGTCGGCTTCTGAGCCAGTCCAGAACCTGTTTTGGAGATCTTGAAGGGCTGAGCTTCTGAATTGAGTTTGGTTCATCCTTGACCTTTGGCTGGCCTATTTTAATCATCAATATACCTGCATTGATCATTTAGATATTAAACATTTGGCATGTGCATATGGTAAAGACAATGAGATACAACTTGTCATCATCAAAACAAGGGATGCACAACAGGTTTGCATGTCCAGGTGCTTTGAGGGTCTTAATGCTCCCTCAGATCTCCTTGAGTCGTTTCCTCTGGATGTATCCTTTCTTCTGGCATAGGATTAGACCGATTGGTGGCTCGTTTTGCTTTGTGCGACGATCTTGACTCTGAGTCGTGAGACTCAAGGATCATTGTATTAGTAGGTCTAGTTGTCTTGTCCTGAGTCTGTTGGCGATTGGTATGCTGCCTTGGTGCTTTGTAGTACGTGTGACAGTGCTTGCTTGGCCTGTCTGAACTACATCACTCATGTTTTAGAGTCTTTGTGTCTAGTGAGCCTCCACTAGTCATAGCCTCACGACCTCGAGTATCGGTCCACCTTGGAGTGGTGGTGAGAGCAGTTCTCGAGATACGGTTTTTAAGCTAGTTTCTGTGGGCCCCTGCTTTACGGTAGCGTCCTGCTGGGGGGGAAAACTAGCTAGAGGCCTAGCTCTAGGAAAGAGTCGGTGTGTGCACACGTGGTCAGGGGCATTTGGACGGGCGCTAACAGGCGTGACCCTGACTAGTCACTCGTTACTATAGTTCCTGTTCTGGTTTAGTGAGTATCTCAGTCTCCGTCGTTCTCGGTATCCGTAGCGAGATACCTGTGGTGCAATATTAGACATCAGTGGACGTATCTGGCTGTTCTTCTAGTGAGGAGGTGCTTCCATCACGTGACACTTGACTCTCGCGTTTCTCGCGCGTTGTGACCTTCCCAGGTTAGTCTTTTCTTGGTCTTACCCAAGGTTACTTGATGGGAATCGACACCGAGCACGTACATTTTATTTTGCATTTATGTCCTTTTAGTTTGTGTTCATATCCTTGGGAAAGTATGTACGCAAATGTACGGCTTTGTAAGCCAATGTGTCATTCCCTTGGATTGTGTGAGTTTTTGTACAATTGTGTAGTAGGTCCAGCTAGGGGGCCCTCAGCCCTTTCCCATTGGTCCATGTCATCCATGTGGGGCTGGTCAACCATCCTAGGTGGTCATCTAGAAGGGTTGAATGTCAATTGTCCACATGGGAGACAAAGGGGTCAAAATTTCAAAGGTTGGCCACCAACCTACCCCTTGGTCAAGGGGGCGCCCCCTTCCACTAGGATTATTTTATTTTTTTGTGTGTCATTCACACTTAATCCCAGCCCTCCATCCCCCATCCCTAGATCCAAGGGTCTACATTAGATTTGATACTTAGCATATAAAAGGTTGTATTTTCCATTTGTTGGCATTAATGAAGAAACAATTATTGGAAAATCAAGAGTGCTTCTTGTGCCCCTCCTCTCTCCTCTGGTGTTCATCTCCTCCAACCCCCAATTCTAGAGTGGTTCTATCTTCAATCCCCTCCCCTCTACCTCCGGTGATCATCTGTGCCGCCGCCATCGCCGTTCGTGCCGCCTTCGAGCCGCCGCGGAGCCATCGTCAAGGTTCTGTCATGCTAGACAGAGGTGTCTTACACGAATTCCTGCTCTCCACCACGTGAAGATCTCAAGCTGAAATTTTGAGGGTGTGTTCTTACCTTGAATCCCCACCTCCACCTAAATTTTCACGTCTTAATTCCTTCATTTAGTAATTTTCCATTTTCGTTCATCTTTCACTCCCAGATCTGCCTTGTCTCTGTCTACAGTGACAGCAGTTCTGAGTTTCCCATCTCCGACCACCTTTTTCATTTTTCCAAACACTCCCAATTTTACTGGGAGTTCTGTCCATCAACCCCTCACTCCATGAATTTTATTAATTTCTGATCAGCCCTCTATCCAATTTTCAAAAATCGTGTTCTTCTTCATCTACAGTGCTGTCTACCAGTTTCCAGATCCGACCACCCTCCAGTGTTAAATTCCTAACACATCATAGCCTCCTCCAAACTTGTCACAACAAATATTTCCGTCTTCCTTGTTCCATTTCCTACAACATTGATGAAGAACACAACTTCAGATTCTGGCGTCTATCTATCGGTCAACGGCAGTTCTCAGACAACTTCCCTGCAGATCTGAGAGTTCGGCTACTGTACACCAGGAACTCAAACATTCAATAAAGCCAAGATCTGTGCAGATCCAAGTCTGATCTCTAGCCCTCGGTTGAAGGACTTCAAGTTAGCTTTCCAACGGTGCCAGTTTCGTGTCGATCCGACATCGGGGCTGATCGCAGCGTTTGTTCTCGCCGGAGCGCGCGCCAGAAAACGGAACCGGCAAATCCGTGGCTGGTTGTTCCGACCGGTGCCGAACGCAGCCGCCTGGCCTCCGGTCGATGTTCCAGCGTGCCGCCAGCCCAGGGAACGCTTCCCCAAGTGTCCCCACCACAGTGGTGCCACCGGGCCCCACACGGCCCCTCCGGACAGCACGTGGGCCCCACAGTCACAAGTTTGGGTGCTGGCAAAGAGACGCGAGAAGCCGCTCGTCAACCCGAATTCGGTCCTCCCGGGCCCATTTGTGTAGCCCTTTACCTCCCTGGGTGGAGTGGGCAGTGAGTCATTGCTGTCATTATTGTGTATTAATTGTTCCGGGAGCACGGTTTTCGGCCGGGTCCGTCTTCCCCACGCCGGGAGCGTGGAGGTATCGTATTCGCTCCTTGCTTGGCATTTCGCTTATTTCCATATATGCTTTATATGCCGCTGCTAGAGAGCATGTTTTAGGACCTAGCTTGCTATATATTTTCATATCACCGCTGCTGCGAGAGAGAGCGAAGCCGTCCCATGACCCGATCCGGGCACGAAAGTGCGAATTGACCACCCTAGCTCTTGCCGATTTCTCAACCGTGCACGTCCGACGCTTCCCTCATTAAGGGACAATCACGAGCTCACCTAGAGTCCGAGGACTGCATTCCTCATTCGAGTCGTGTCCGTGGTTCCGTCCCGCATCAGTTTGGTATCAGAGCCAGGTTGAGTCTAGGGTGTCAAAAAAAAGTGTCATTTAAGTCTAAGTCGTGTTTAGGGTCATCATTGTTTTAAAACAAAAAAAGTGTCTTTTTGCATTGCATCCCAATAACCCGATATCTCAAAAGGTGTTGTCCGAACGTTAGGCTACGCCTATCGGGAAGGTCGCACACTTGCGCGAGTGATCTTCGGATCAGTTATCTCTGCCACGTACCGAGTCTTGGTTTACGTCTAGGGTCTTAGTGTGCATGCATTCCAAACTTGCATAGTCGGTCTAGTGTCTTGTCACCGTGTGTATGCATGTCCATGTCCGCTACCCATGGCCGTTCCCCAAGACCATGCGTCCGAAGGGACATCCTTTGTGGCCCAATCCAACGCCTTCATGGCCCGACCATTAGCTTTCACTCATCTCGTTACTAAAGCTACCCTACCCAATGGGTCCACAACGAGACTCCATTTCGCTCATAAGGATTCAGATAATTGGGTTTCTCTTGATGTCGTGGAGTCCCTCTCCAAGGTGGGTAAGATTATCCGCGATGGGGATTTTGCTTTTGTCGAGTTTGAAAGGATGATCGGCTCCACTCTTTACTGTGATGGTGCATGGTGCAACCTTGGTACGCTAACAGGCCCATACATTATGTTAGGGCGACCTTGGTTGGAAGAGAGGAGAGCGATCTTTGACCGGGATACGAGGACCTGCACCCTATATCCACCTCACCTACCCGGCAAGTTCGTCTTCCACGACATCCTTCGGCCGACCATCTCCATGTCACCACCCGTCCACTCGTATCAGTCCGCTCCGCCTACGGACCCATGCTCACCACCCTTTCTTTCCGAACTTGCTTCGGAACCCTCTCATTTGGAACCACCCAAGCCCGAGCCACCCGTGTTTCTGACGGGTATACTTTTCATAGCCGAGCCGCTTCTTAGTTGGCTCAAGGATGGCTTGGTCCCACATCCCTTCCCCTTCAGGGACCCCACCTTACCTTTAGTGCCGGTTAATTCCTTCCATACCACATTTCGATCTAGTCACCATGTTGACACGTTGGATGATCTTGTCATGGGATTAGATTCACAATGGAAGTTGACGCACCTACTGGCCCGAGGCTTTGACCAACCCGCTAGTCTTAGCTTCACCCATCCGGCCTTAGGGTCCATTACCTCCGTGTGCACCGTGAGGTGTGTCATCACAGAGATTCTTCTACTCCTCCCGATGCCGGCCGAGTCCGACTTCATTCCCTTTTGCCCAAGGGAGGAATCTTATTTTCTATACATGTTCGTCGTCCCACCGCTCACAATGTATGACGGTGATTATGAATTCTTAAATTGGGACCGAGTCATGGGGGAACCCACTTCATGGGGTCATACCTTCTTCGACCCTTTTGACCCCTTCACTAGTGAACCTCCCGAGCTTTCATACTCACTCCACTTCTTCCGCGGAGTTCACTATCCCACCTTTTCCACTCGGGCCAAGCAAGCTCCACATAGCCATAGGTTCGAACCTTCATTTGGGGGTAATGAAAACTTTGGTTTCCCCGATCCATCTAGTCCACCCGCACCTCCCGGACTTCCCACACCCAAGCCCAATGTCCATGATTGGTGCATCATAGGGTGTCTAGGAGTTCCCCATGACGTCAACCTCCGGTTACGTCAAATGCATGCATGGCACACATTCGGGTGTCCTGGCCCGCCGTCATCCATGTACAGGTCGGACTAACCATAGATTTGTCTAGAGTCATGCATGAGTCTGTTTCTTATTTGTGTGGTTTGCATATGTGTGTTAGTGCATGGTGAGTCTGCATGTGTCTTGTGTCAGCTCGTTGTCATTCTCTTATGAGTAAGAGGCGATTGGACTCACTCGATGAGTATGGGATCGGTTCCATATCTACACCCGGATCTAGTCACCTACAGGGACTCAGCGGTGATTCCTAATGAGTCTTCGAGCCGCCACCTCCCCTTTTGAGAGTGCCCCACCCGGAGTGTCCACCTTTAGCCCATAGCAGCTTGTGCATATCGAGTATATATGGAATGAGCAGGTGACGGTCACTTGGAGTGGAGCATACCCGCGTCACTTGGCACGGTGACGGATCTGTCGGAGTACCCGAGCACCCATACCCCTACTCGACGGGGTCGAGTTCCTCCCACCCGGGGAGAGTTGATGGGAATCGACGTCGAGCATGTACATTTTCTTTTGCATTTATGTCCTTTTAGTTTGTGTTCATATCCTTGGGAAAGTATGTACGCAAATGTACGACTTTGTAAGCCAATGCGTCATTCCCTTGGATTGTGTGGGTTTTTGTGCAATTATGTAGTAGGTCCAGCTATGGGGCCCTCAGCCCTTTCCCATTGGTCCATGTCATCCATGTGGGGCTGGTCAACCATCCTAGCTGGCCATCTAGAAGGGTTGAATGTCAATTGTCCACATGGGAGACAAAGGGGTCAAAATTTCAAAGGTTGGCCACCAACCTACCCCTTGGTCAAGGGGGCGCCCCCTTCCACTAGGATTATTTTATTTTTTTGTGTGTCATTCACACTTAATCCCAGCCCTCCATCCCCCATCCCTAGATCCAAGGGTCTACATTAGATTTGATACTTAGCATATGAAAGGTTGTATTTTCCATTTGTTGGCATTAATGAAGAAAAAATTGTTGGAAAATCAAGAGTGCTTCTTATGCCCCTCCTCTCTCCTCTGGTGTTCATCTCCTCCAACCCCCAATTCTAGAGTGGTTCTATCTTCAATCCCCTCCCCTCTACCTCCGGTGATCATCTGTGCCGCCGCCGAGCCATCATCAAGGTTCTGTCCTGCTGAATAGAGGTGTCTTACACGAATTCTTGCTCTCCACCACGTGAAGATCTCAAGCTGCAATTTTGAGGGTGTGTTCTTACCTTGAATCCCCACCTCCACCTAAATTTTCAAGTCTAAATTCCTTCATTTAGTAATTTTCCATTTTCGTTCATCTTTCACTCCCAGATCTGCCTTATCTCTGTCTACAGTGACAGCAGTTCTGAGTTTCCCATCTCCGACCACCTTTTTCATTTTTCCAAACACTCCCAATTTTACTGGGAGTTCTGTCCATCAACCCCTCACTCCATGAATTTTATTAATTTCTGATCAGCCTTCTATCCAATTTTCAAAAATCATGTTCTTCTTCATCTACAGTGCTGTCTACCAGTTTCCAGATCCGACCACCCTCCAGTGTTAAATTCCTAACACATCATAGCCTCCTCCAAACTTGTCACAACAAATATTTCCGTCTTCCTTGTTCCATTTCCTACAACTTTGATGAAGAACACAACTTCAGATTCTGGCGTCTATCTATCGGTCAACGGCAGTTCTCAGACAACTTCCCTACAGATCTGAGAGTTCGGCTACTGTACACCAAGAACTCAAACATTCAATAAAGCCAAGATCTGTGCAGATCCAAGTCTGATCTCTAGCCCTCGGTTGTAGGACTTTAAGTTAGCTTTCCAACGGCGCCAGTTTCGTGTCGATCTGACATCGGGGCTGATCGCAGCGTCCGTTCTCGCCGGAGCGCGCGTCGGAAAACAGAACCGGCAGATCCATGGTCGGTTATTCCGACCGGTGCCGAACGGAGCTGCCCGGCCTCCGGTCGACGTTCCAGCGTGCCGCCAGCCCAGGGAACGCTTCCCCAAGTGTCCCCACGACAGTGGTGCCACCGGGCCCCACACGGCCCCTCTGGACAACACGTGGGCCCCACAGTCACAAGTTCGGGTGCTACCGAAGAGACGCGAGAAGCCACCCGTCAACCCGAATTCGGTCCTCCCGGGCCCATTTGTGTAGCCCTTTACCTCCCTGGGTGGAGTGGGTAGTGAGTCATTGCTGTCATTATTGTGTATTAATTGTTCCGGGAGCACGGTTTTAGGCCAGGTCCGTCTTCCCCACGCCGGGAGCGTGGAGGTATCGTATTCGCTCCTTGCTTGGCATTTCGCTTATTTCCATATATGCTTTATATGCCGCTGCTAGAGAGTATGTTTTAGGACCTAGCTTGCTATATATTTTCATATCACCGCTGCTGCGAGAGAGAGCGAAGCCGTCCCGTGACCCGATCCGGGCACGAAAGTGCAAATTGACCACCCTAGCTCTTGCCAGTTTCTCAACCATGCACGTCTGACGCTTCCCTCGTTAAGGGACAATCACGAGCTCACCTAGAGTCTGAGGACTGCATTCCTCATTCGAGTCATGTCCGTGGTTCTGTCCCGCATCAGTTTGGTATCAGAGCCAGGTTGAGTCTAGGGTGTCAAAAAAAAGTGTCATTTAAGTCTAAGTCGTGTTTAGGGTCATCATTGTTTTAAAACAAAAAAAAGTGTCTTTTTGCATTGCATCCCAATAACCCGATATCTCAAAAGGTGTTGTCTTTTTGCATTGCATCCCAGTAACATGTACGACGCTCTAGTTGTGCTTGCAGTTGTGTTTAAGTGAGCGTGCACGGCAATCGAGTCATGTGGGCCTTAGTGTTCTATGTCTGTCCAGGTCTTTTCTAGGCTTTTCGCCTGTCTTTGTAGGCCTTCACCTAGGGTCTTGTGCTGTGTCAGCAGATCAGTAACTCCTGACTTTGTGAGATCAGGGTTCACCTTTCTGTTACTGTTTGGAGTAGTTTAGGGAGCCGAGGTTAGTTCGGCAGCCATGTTTTGCTCGGTATGGCTTTTCCCTTTTCTTTTAGCTGTTCCTACTCCTTCCGTTCTCGGTTTTTCCTTTACAGCTTTCTAGTAGTAGTTTCCTGCCTTTCCTGCTTTACTACTACTGTTGTTGTTTTAGTTGTTCCGTGTTTCTGCGTTATTTTTCAGTGGGGATCCGCTTGACCCCTACTGAGCCTGTGACACGAGGCTCACCCCTGCTTTTCAGGTGGGGTCGTCTCTGCTTCCTTTGCGGTTCCTGGTGTGGAGAGTTCGTAGTTGCCAGTGGTACCTGCGTCGGGTTTCCCCCGACCTCAGCGTACGTCTTTCTTTCTGTTGGCCGTACACGTTCTTACGTTATTTTGGTCATCCCAACTTGAATCTGTGCAGCTCCTGAGGTGTTTCGCTTCTGTTGAAGTGATTGCTCTATTGCCTCGATTGAGAAGATGCTCATGCAAATTGAGGATTTTCCTTCCTGGTGAGCTACTATTAGTGAGCTTGATTCTCCTCATCTTGTTTGGTGGAGTCTTTTTGAGGTAAGCCTTAGAAGCGCTATCTTAGTGAGACCTTTGTCCTGCGTCTACTTAAGTGTGGACAGTATTTATTCTGAGCCCGATCTACTCTTTGTTCTGCGGTTGCTTAGCTTTGGACCTAATCTTTGTGTTGAGAGCTGTTGTGCACCGTGTTTGTCATGCCGTGTCTGACGGATGACGTGTTGTGAAGGCTCATTTATTATTTCAGGACGTGAGGATAAGCTGAGAATAGCCTTTCTCTGTGCTTTGTGCTGAAGCTGGTACTCTCCTTCATTTGTACTTAGGCGACTTGTGATCTGTTGTTCGCAGGATCAGTACTCGTGGCATATTATGTTGCTATTTTTATGAATTGCGATGGCACCGTGTGTGTACTGAGATGCGGATACCGAGGTATTTCGGGTGCCTGTGTGCACTGTATGAGTGCGCAGTGGAGGCGTGTGGGATGATAACCCACAGGTCAAGAATCGTGTGGTAAGATTCTGACCGGTCGAGAGAATTGCCTTCCTCGATGTGACTTCATCTTGGCTTCATGTGCCTTGCTGTTGTCTGTTGCCATGCCGTTGTTCTTGAAGGTATTCTCGTGTTGGCATCGGCATTTGTGAGTGTTGGGGAATCTGTCGGCATTTTTGCTGGTTGAGTACCCTCTGCTCTGCAATCCTTTCTTGGGTGTTGTGCTCCCGGGACGTGATCATGGTCCTTGAGATGCGTTTCCAAAGATTGTTGTTCTTGTCATCGTGGGTCTTTTCTTGGTAAGCTGCTCGATGCATGGCTAGTCCATTGTTGTCGTGTGTTCAGCTGTTATTGTGCCTTGATGTGACCCAGCTCGCAGTTATGTTCCGTGGTTCTATGTTCAGTACGGAGCCAGATTCTGCAAGTGTTGCTACTACTGTCGTTGTCATTTTATCGTTGTTTCCTTGTGAATCTGTTTTGGCACTATGTGGACCGAAGTCTTGTAAGTTAGTTGTGCTATGCTCTTCTTTCCTGGTAGAGTTAGCATGCGACTCGATCAGATATAATATCTGAGTGAGGACTGACTTGATTGTGTTTGTGGTCCGGTGCTGTCGTTGGTGTCCTGTGTGCCAGGTTTCATGGTTGCCTTTGGCACTGGAGCTGATGTGTCGAGTTGTCAGCTAAGAGGACTATGCCTCCATGTTTAAGCTGATGCTTGTCGTGTCTGTCATTTTGTGTTATCGGTTGCTGTTGTCACGGCATGAGTCGTGTCTCCTTTCTTATGAGACGTAAACGACGTTGCCTTATTTCGGAGGTGTCAGGCTTGTGTTCACTCGTGTATTGTGCTCGTCCTTTGGATCGATTTCCCTTGAGATCCAGAATGTGTGCTTGTGATGATGGTCTGACAAGTGTTCCTCTGAATTATGTTTTTTGAGGTTTGTGCTGTTTCAAGTTGTGTCTTGGGATTTGTACATCCCTGTTTCTTCTTGTTCGCTCCTTAAATTTTGAGGATGAAATTCCCTGAAGGAGGGGAGGCTGTAATACCCTGGATCTTTAGGATCTTTATCGGAGTGCTTTCGGATCACTTTTGTGGGTCCTGAGTTGAGTTTTACGATCCACGTGGGTTTTTCTCTTGTACAAGTTACGGAACCTAGTAGAGAGTTTATTTCTCAGTTCATCGACTCGAAGACACTACAGCTGCGATGTACTCTTTACGAGGATCGTTTTGGCTATTTTTGCGTATTTTTCTGAATTAGGGAATTTTCGGCACAAAAATTAGAATTTCAAAAAATTAAAAAAAATCCTAATTTTCTTTCTATTTAACCTTCCTCACCCTCTCTCCTCCCTCATTTCTCACCTCTCTTTCTCCCTCTCGTTCTCTCTCGCCTCTGCTCCTCTCGACACGGGGTGCACACCGTTGGCGAGCTGGCTGAGGCGAGGATGCGATGGAGTGATCGAGACGCGTGATGGGGCGACGGATTGAGCGTGGCGCGGCGTGATCTCTCGGTGGATTCAAAGCCAGCGCGGTTCGTTGTTTTGGTGGATTTCGGTGCGGTTTAGTCTCTTCGGCGCACGGAATCATCGGTGGAGGTAAGAAAATGGATCACCTACTTCTCTTCTACGTTCCCTCAGAGTTTCACGCTGAACGGTGAGCATACGAGTAGGTTTTATCTCGTTTGGGTAAAATCATGCTTTTGGGGTGTTTGTAGGGTTCGTCGGAAAATGGCGACGGTTTTCAGATCAGTTGGTATCATTCGAACCCCTGGAATGTCAGCGTTCCAGATCCGTTAATTTCATGTCGATTGGTCGTCATTTGGGGCCGGTACGAGCCCGGGAACCCCGGTGACCCAAATAGGGTCGATTCGATGGAATTGCCCGTTTCTGGCGATTAAGCTGTTGCATGTGCCCCTTCTGGCCTGTGGAAGGTTACTTTTGTCCATTAGGACTATTTCCCCTTCGATCGGGATCGAACGGGGTGTGGAATCGGGCTTTAGGGCTCGGATCCGCCAGTTTTCCACCGTAACCGGTCGACCGCCACGGGCTGGCCGGTCGATCGGCCGACGTTCGTAGTGGACGGGTGACTGCCGTGTCGGTCCAGTCGATCGACCGCCCAGGTCCGATCGATCGAGCCTGCCAAGTCGACCGATCCCAGGGGTCAGGTCAACCGAATTCTGTGTTTTTGCCAATTTTGAGTCCCGATCGGTCCGGTTGAGACCCAATGACCGACCTATGGCCTTGCGAGTGTCACGCCCCGAGCCTTTATTTACAGTGGAAGACTCGCTCGGGGAGCGCGAACAGCCGGCATGGTAAGCCTCTTGCAAGCAAGAATAATTCAGAGCGCGAGACAATCACATAAATAGATGCAATTGCATAAGATGTAATCAAACCTCAGCTTTATTCCATAATCAATTAATATTCAAAAATACATAATTTGACTTTTTCACTAATTGACTCAAGAAAAAAGAAAAATTACATTGACTCCATCTAAACACTTGAAACTGCCTAAGTCTTCTCTCTTATCAGGATAACTCTTAATCACTCTCGGACCCGCTGCTCAAATCACCCGAATCCGAATGCGAACTATATTCATCTCCTGAAAATCATTGAACAATAGGTCATGAGCACACTTGCCCAGTAGGTATCTTCGTATCAACATGAAGGCATTATTAAAGTAATTAGCATTTTAGCTCTAGAGAATTAGGTAAAATCATGCAATGCGAATCAATCATGCGATCAAATCAATAGAAACAAGATAACCAGATAAGATAGAATGATCAAGAATGAACTAGCAAGAATATAACAAGAACATGATATTGGCCTTCCATGAACAAGAATGTAACGAGATTGTACTAGCAAGCCACATATTCCTCACTTTAGCATCTTATGCTTAAGAGCAAGTGCTTCGTGAATTTCTGTGGAATATCAAGCAAGAATGTCATGTTGTGCCGTGGATCTTCACTTATTTATAGAAATAGTACTCCCAGCGCAATGTGACGCTAGTAGCATCATACCCCATGATTTATAATATAGTATGTTTCTGACAATCAGCCGAGGGGACTAGCATAGAGCCCTTGAACACAATCAGTGCTCGATCGCATCTTCAGTTATAAATTAAGCTACTTCCACGCATGTAACAGTAAAGTATGGCCAAGAATATAGCAAGTTCAGTAATTCCATGATAACAATAATCAATGAATGAATGCTTCAACGGATGAACAATATGAGTCAAGAAAGATTTAAACAAGGCTATGCTCTTGGAAATAAATCGGCAGCATAACGGTACTTTTCTTAACTCTCATTCGTTATCTTACGTCAATTTAAGCAATATGACAAGTTCTAGATCATCAAGGTTTGTCTAGAATCAATGGAATATCAACCCTTGGTCAAACCTTGGGTTAACATAAACAAGCTATATAACGGTCATTGGCTGGGCCGTTACATTATGTAACGCGCCAGTAATAGGCCGTTACAGTGGTCCGAGTCCAGAAGGATAAAAATAGATCCAGAGGAATGTGACGGTCTGGCACTGGGCCGTTACATGAGCCTGACGGTCCAGTTCAAGGCCGTTACATTTCAAAAATCGAGAACCACGATAGAGTGTTCTAATTAATGGGCTTTCATTGGTACAACCAACTCGGCGTCCTAATGGGAATCCCAGGCTCGCGGAGAATTACGGAGGCCTTGAAACAATAATTTCCTAGTCCATTGGAAGGAATATCCAATAGAGAGGTCCTCATGTCCAAGATAGTGTTCCTATAGTGCAACGTGTGAACTAATGACATCATACCGGAGTAAGTGCCATATACTTATAGAATTGACTCTATTGACAGAGAGAGATATATAATCTATGTGAAATCACGATGAAAACTCCGTTTTACAAGTCATGCTTTATAGTACAAAACTATACATTTAGGCTTTATGAAACTAGTAAACTCAAAATAAAAGTGAGATATCAACCATGCAATACCTAATATGAACGATCTGATAATCATGAAATCAGGTTGCTACTTAGATATCTAGGCATAATCATATGTAATAGTGGCAAGTCATAGCCTATCTAGGGTTGACAGAACACAGGATGTAACGGTCTTGTGAGGGGGCGTCACAGTGAAAGTGACGGTCAGTAGAGGGCCGTTACATGAAAGCAACGCGTCTGTCCAAGCGCGTTATTATCAACAGCGAAAAACGCAGTACACAGAGTGTGTAACGGTCTGTCTGAGGCCGTTATTTGAAAATGACGGTCTTAGCATAGTGCGTTACATCATCTGCTACAGAAAACTAACATGGAGACTAAGAGATTAACTCACATCATGTCTGGAAATCAACATATTCTAAGCATGATGATGAAGTCTAGGTTATCTATATGCATAGGTAATTGTGGGTAGATGAGCGATTATGTTTTAATTTCTCTATTAGGGCCAGGAGGTGCATGCAATACATATAACTAATAAGACATGAAATCAATAATCTAGCATGCATGAGGTTCAATTAAACCAGAGGCTCTTAGTCCTATAAATCTCTTTTTGCCGTTCATGAGATAACCTACCTCTTTCTTAGGTTGAAGTTTCTGGATTTGGTTGAGAATTCAGCCCTAGTTCTTCACCTTCCTTTGTGACTTTTCCAGCTACTTCCTTGGGCTCTAACCCCACGTCCTCTTGACCTAAGGATGTGAAATTCGGAGGGGAGTTAGTCTAAAGTATAATGAACAAAAACTTCAAAACAACTTACCTGAAATAGTGACTTCCTACCTTCCTTCTTTACGTCCCAAAAGTAAGGGTCACACAGTTCAAAACTATGCCCTACTTATAGAGTTTAGGTTAGGGTTTGAGGATTAGATCGATTCTAGAGTCCTTATTCCACTAAATCCTTATCCCTAAGAGTCCTTAGAGTTATTACAATCCTTCCCAAGTCGATCCATAGTGGATAGGAACATCAAGTTCCAATCTTTTCACGAGTTCCTTTCTTCACGGAACTGACAGGCGTGTAACGGTCGAGTGCCCATGCGTTATATGGCTGTGGCGGTCTTACGATAGACCGTTACAGTCATCGTAGCTTAGAGTTTCAATTTATGAAAACTCTCTTGTTAATTATCCAAATCATTATCTTATAGTATTAGTATTTATCCTTAATATCCGTGGATAGACTTAATTACCTTCTAGAATGTGGGCCTAACTTAATGGGCCTGGTTTAAAACCCTTTTGGATCTTAATTAAGTGGGTTGGGTTAATTGATTAACACCATTTGGCCTTATAATGACTTATTATTCAAATAAATCCTTTATAAATTCCTTTAACCCTTTCATAATTTCTAGAAAATTATTAAATAACCTAGGAAATACTTATATAAAATTTTGGGGCTTTACATCCTCCCCCACTTAGAAGAATTTGGTCTCCAAATTCAATACATGGATTGTGGAGAGTGTACTTACAGTTGAATAATTCTGGAAATCTTTTCTTCATAGCTGATTCAGTTTCCCAGGTTGCTTCATAAGGCCATGCCTTCTTCCATTGAATCTTAACCATTGGAATGACTTTATTTCTGAGTTGACGCTCTTCCCGTTCCAAAATCCTTATTGGCGTTTGTTCATAAGTCAAATCCTTCTGAATCTCCAGATTGTCATAAGTAATAACATGATCTGGATCATACACGTACTTCTTTAACATAGAGACGTGAAATACGTCGTGAACTCCTGCTAACTGTGGTGGTAAGGCCAATCTATAAGCCACTTCACCGACCCTTTCAAGAATTTCAAATGGGCCTATAAACCTTGGATTTAACTTTCCTTTAATGCCAAATCTTTGAATACCACGACCCGGAGAAACCTTTAGATATACATGTTCTCCTACTTGAAATTCCAAGTCGCGCCTTCGATTGTCAGCATAAGATTTCTACCTATCTTGTGCCATTTTCATCCTTTCCTGAATGAGCTTGATTTTCTCTGTAGAATCCCAGATTAAATCGGGGCCTAGAAATTGCCTTTCCCCTATTTCATTCCAACATATTGGTGATCGACAACTTTTCCCATATAGAGCTTCGAAAGGTGCCATTTGTATTCTTGCTTGGTAACTATTGTTATATACAAATTCTACAAGAGGCAAGTGATCGTGCCAACTTCCACCAAAGTCAATGACACAAGCCCTGAGCATATCTTCTACCACTTGGTTTGTTCTTTCTATTTGATCATCAGTTTGTGGATGAAAGGCTGTGCTAAAATTCAACCTAGTCCCAAGTGAATGTTGTAAACCTTTCCAGAATTGTGATGTGAATCTAGGATCTCTATCTGATATGATGGTGACAGGGACCCCATGTAACTTGACAATTTCCTTCATGTATAGGGCTGCTAGATTATCAACAGACCATCGACTCTTAATTGGTATGAGATGTGCAGACTTAGTCAATCGGTCTATGATTACCCATATGCCATCATGTCCACCTCTTATCTTAGGTAACCCCATGATGAAATCCATTCCTATACTTTCTCATTTCCATTCGGGAATATTTAAGGGATGTAATTTACCTGCAGGTCTGAAATGTTCTGCCTTAACTTGTTGGCAAGTAAGACAACGAGATATGAAATCCGCTATTTCCCTCTTCATATTGGGCCACCAGAAGTTTCTTTTGAGATCTTGATATATTTTTATCCCTCCTGGATGAATGGAGTATTTTGATTTATGTGCTTCTTCTAAGATCAATTTCTTTGTATGTTCACGATCCGGTATACACATTCGGCCCTTGAATAATAATCTTCCATCTTCAGAAATAGAAAAATCCGGTCTTTGTTCAATATTGGCCTTAATTTCCAGTAAAATTGGGTCATCCTCTTGTAACTTGGCCAGATCCTCAATCAATATAGATTGAGCTCGGATATTTGCTATGAAGCAATCTTCTTCCTTAATGTCAACATCTACATTCAACTGAGCAAATTGAGGAATAAGGTTAGTCATACTAATCATGAGACTTGATAATATACCAATTGGTTTCCTGCTGAGTGCATCTGCTACAGCATTTGCCTTCCCAGGGTGATATTGAATCACGAAATCAAAATCTTTGAGATATTCCAACCATCTCCTTTGCCTCATATTAAGCTCTTTTTGAGAAAATAGATATTTCAAGCTCTTGTGGTCTGAATAGATAGTGAACTTTTCACCATAAAGATAATGACGCCAAATTTTTAAGGCGAAAATAACTGCTGCCAATTCTAAATCATGTAATGGATAATTTTATTCGTGACGCTTCAATTGTCTTGATGAATAGCAAATCACCTTTCCATCTTGCATAAGAACACACCCTAAGCCAATTCCTGATGCATCTGTGTATACTTTAAATCCAGCACCCTCAATTGGTAGTGATAAAACAGGAGCTGTAGTAAGATGTTTCTTAAGATTTTGAAAACTCTTTTCACAGTCCTTCGACCAGACAAAAGGATTTTCTTTCCTTGTAAGCCTAGTTAAAGGAACCGCGATCCTTGAGAAGTCCTTTATGAATCTTCTATAATAACCTGCTAGACCCAAAAAGCTTCTAACTTCAGATATAGTCGTTGGTCGGCTCCAATCTCTGACAGCTTCTACCTTAGAAGGATCCACAGCAATACCTTCCTTTGAAATAATGTGGCCAAGGAATGAGACTTCCTTGAGCCAGAATTCACTTATTGAGTTTGGCATATAGCTTGTGTTCTCTAATTGTTTGCAAAGCTATCCTTAAATGTTCTTCGTGTTCTTCTTTCGTCTTGGAATATATCAAGATGTCATCGATTAAGACGACGATGAATTGGTCTAAATACGGCTGGAAAACATTGTTCATCAGTTGCATGAATGCTGCTGGGGCATTGGTTAACCCAAATGGCATCACCACAAACTCGTAGTGGCCATAACGACTTCGAAAAGCCGATTTATAGATGTCTTCTTCTTTGATTCTAAGCTGGTGATAACCAGACCTAAGGTCAATCTTAGAGAAATATTCTGCTCCTGAAAGCTGATCGAAGAGCTCATCAATACGCGGCAATGGATATTTATTCTTGATCGTAAGTTGATTCAATCGCCGGTAGTCAAGGCATAACCTGAGAGAACCATCCTTCTTCTTGACAAATAGAACAGGCGCACCCCAAGGGGATGTGCTAGGTCTGATAAAACCCTTGTCTAGAAGTTCCTGCAGTTGTTTCTTCAATTCCTTAAGTTCCGTGGGGGACATCCTGTAAGGGGCTATAGAAACAGGTGCCGCTCCTGGAATGAGTTCAATGGTAAAGTTTACTTCCCTCTCGGGCGGTAAACTAGGTAGTTCGGGTGGGAACACATCAGAGAATTCATTGACAATAGGAATGTCTGCTAAGATAATTTCCTTAGATTCTGTGACAATGACTGAGGCAAGAAAAGCTTTGCATCCTTGCGAGATGACTTTGCAAGCATGAAGAGAGGATATTATGGTAGGATGCTTCTTGTATTTGATGCCAAGAAAAGAAAATCGTGGAAGTCCAGGCTTGCGAAAGGATATAATCCTAGTTCGGAAATTGATATAAGCATTATGATCAACAAGCCAATCAACCCCTAGAATGGCATCATAACCCTTCATATCGAGGCATATCAAATTTGCGGGGAGATTATGTCCTTCTACCACTACTTCACAATCAGGATAATGCTTAGTAAGCTTAGTTCCAGGTCCTAATGGTGTAGTTATAGCAAGATCTGAAGGTAGGGGGACTGAAGTAATTGGCAAGGTTTTTGCAAAGGTAGTAGAGATGAAAGAGTGAGAAGCACCAGTATCAAATAGCACGAATGCAGGATGAGAACAGATTTGAAGAGTACCTTCCATAAGCCCGTCATTTTGATCCCTGGGCGCTTCTTCTTCATCTATAACTGCATTGAGGCGAGCCTGCCTCCTACGTCCTCCATCATTTGATTGTTCTTTAAAGAGGGGGCAATTCGGTACACGATGCTCCCTACTTCCGCAATGTAAACAAGCTCCTAGGCGCTTCCAGCATTCTTCAGCCGAATGGCCGAATTTCTCACAATATGTGCATGCCGAGGCAACTTGTTCTTCCTTGATCTTCTTATTACTCTTTTGGGAACTGCTACCATTCCCGTTCCTCGATCTTTTCTTGCTATCACGGCTTTTGTAAGGTTTCACGATACTAAACTTCTCCTTCTTGTAATGCCGATCAGATTGTCAGCCCGATCCTTCACCCTTTCCCTTCATTTTTTTGACCTTTTCTAAGGTCCTTTCACATAAATAGGCCCGCTGGACCATCTCCGCATAAGTGCGGATATTTTGAGTTCCCAGTTGTTGTATGAAGCCGGGACGTAACCCGTCCATAAATCGATTTGCTTTTAATAATTCAGTGCTAATAAGATGTGTTGCATATGGTGCTAGCCTTGAGAATTGTAATTCGTATTCTGCTACGGACATCATCCCCTGACGAAGGGAGGCGAATTCCAATGCCTTCCTTTCCTTTACGTGTTCAGAGAAATACTTAGCACGGAACAGTGTGAGAAAACCATTCCAAGTGTGTAAGGCCCGTGCCTTAATGGATCCTTGATGGTTTTTGTTCTATTATTTGTTCTGGAATTTCCGGCTATTTTTCTGGATTTTTAAAAATTTGTCTGATATTTTTTCGGATTTATTTGGAGTTATTTAAGGGTTATTAGAATTAATGAGATTTTAATATATATAATAATTATATTATATATTTTAATTTCTTTTTTTTCTTTTAATCCCTCTCTCACCCTCTCTCCCCCGTCGATCTCTCATTTTTCTCACCCTCTCTCTCTCCTCCATGCGATCGTCCTTTCCCCTTCCTAGGGATCGCGGACGAGACGAGGTCGGATTGAGACAAGGTTGGCGCCGTTGGATTCCTCGCGTCGAGAGGAGCGCGTAGGTGTCCACTTCGGCATGGTTCGGTGATCGTGGGAGCGTGGTGGAGCGTGAAGGCTTCGTAGCTCTTCCTCCTTGCATGCGGTCTTTTCTTCGGTTTCGGCTTGCAAGAGGTAGGGGGGTGGAATCCTGATCTCGCTAGGATCATTTCCTGTGGCTCGTTCCGTTGATTAGAGCCCGTGGCATGCATAATGTTCATTTCTTCCATTTATAGGGTTTTAATGAAATTCTTGAGATTAATGCTTATTAGGCCTTGCATGTGATGTTTTTAGTTGTTATATTGTCGTATGGGTTGCATGGTTTGACAGGTTACAGGTTTTACGTCGTTACCCGGTGATTCAGATCGTCCAGGAGGGAGCCGATTTTTATATATAACCCGTCCGCGACCCAGGTGAAGTGACGGTCTCGCCAGGAACCGTCACATCTCCGACGGTCTTTCGTGAGCGCGTTACTTCAATGTAACGGCCCATCGTGGGTGCGTTACATTGAGAGTAACGGTAGGGCTCCCAGCCGTCGCTCCCTCGTTGATTTACGTTGGTTTGGTCAGGCGGTGCGCCCGACGGCCAGTCGACCGGCCGTCGTTTCCAAGCGACGCGCCGAGCCCGGGGCGTCGTTTCGCCTGCGATTGATTTAAACGCTATAAGTTAGTTTTAGGCCTCAGGTGAAAGTAACGGCGGTGCTGTTGCGCGTTGCTTCGAAGCAACGCATAGGACCCCCACCGTCACTCTCCCTCTTAGGTCCTTTGAGCTGGAACTCAGGTGGAAGTAACGGATGGAGACCAGCGCGTCGTTCTTGATGTAACGCGCCAGTCCCCGACCGTCACTTTCAAGTAGCGTGTGGGTATTAGACCGCCGCTTCCCTGATGGTTTTAATATGTTGCCAGCCCATTTGTTATGTGTTCCTTTTTATACTCATGCCATATTCGTATTGTTTTAAATGTTTAGTGGCGTGTTTTATTACCATTAGAGTAGCCTTTCTTTCCACGCAATGGAGCCACTGTTGTTGCCCTAAGGTCTGTTGAGTGCCGACCCGCTGGAGGATGGCGGAGGGGTGTGTTTCCCATGCACGGTTTATAAGCTAGTTCCGTGGGCTCCCAGCCAATGGTAGCGTCCTACCAAGGGGGAAAACTAGCTAGAGGGCCTGGCTCAGGCTAGAGTCAGTGTGTGCACACGTGGTCGGAGACTGTGGACTGACACCGACGGGTGCCACTCCGACTGGTCATTTGGTTTGGTACTGTTTACGCGCTTAGCTTATCGCTTCGTCGACTGCGAGTGCTTGAGATGCAGCGTAAGTCGTCAGTGGACGCTTCTGGTTTCTGCTCCAGTGGTTGTCCTTCCTTGTTGCTTGGATTAGTTGAGACTTATTCTATTTGGTAGCTTTAGTCTTAATCGCTTGCGTTTAGTTAGCTGTGGCATGCTTTAGCTGTTATACTTGCTTAGTTAGAGTCTGCAGCTTTACTTGAGTAGTTATTCATGCCATTGCCTGTTAGCTATTTAAATGCATGCTCTACTTGCCTTTATTTATGCGTGTATGCTTGTTTAGTGCGAGGTAGGGATCCGCGTGACCCCTACTGAGTCTGGCTGTGACTCACCCTTTCTCCTTTCAGGTGAGCCGCGCCCGTCGTCTCCCGGTGCTTCGTGAGCCATTTTGGAGACCGTGTTAGCTGCCAGCTTTAGTCGAGTCACCTTTTGAGGCTTGTTCGTACTTTTGCCGGGGTTGTACCTTGTGGACTAGTACTCTTGTTTCTCTGGACTAGTATATGAATATCACTCTAGTTATTTTTGAATTGCTTCCGCACTTGTGTTAATTTCTTTACTTAATTGTAAATTGCGCGTTCCAAATTCCAATTCGTTATGCATATCCCTCAGCACTTTTCTTCTAACCCTTCAGGGGCCTCATCAGCCTCTTGGGTGGCTTCCCCAGTTCTTGGTATCGGTGTATCGCTGTTATCGGTATATCGGTATCCTGAACTCTGGGTCGTTACAAAGTGTGTGGTGCATCGGCGGGTGGTGCCGGAATTGTCTTCCACCACATACGGGCATCTTTATTTAATTGGAATATTGCCAGACGAACCTTCTCCTGATCCGTACATTGAATAACATCAAAGATTCTGTTCATCTCATCTATCCAATTTTCTGCTTCATCCGGATTTGAGGATCCATAGAAACGCGGATGGTTTAGACTCCGAAAATTTCGATGCAGGTCTCCAGCCCTTGCCCCTGCACCGCCCTGTGCTATGGTCTGCAGTACCTGGGTGAGGCCGGCAACAGTTTGTTGCATACCGTCCCAATCTACGCGATGAGCCATGATAAGAATAATAAGGTACCTGAGAGAAAATAACAACTTGTTATTTCTCATGAAATTGGAATGAATCAAAATAAAGTCTTAAAGCTAATTAGCTATCTTATCCCGGGTTCTACCCAATCCTCACATGGGTGTGGAATTTTTTCCTTAGTTCATAGGTAGGGGTCCTTAACCTTGGACTTATCCTATGACATGACCATTTTCCTTAAGTCCTGAGACTTGGGCTCTGATACCAACTTAACTGTCATGCCCCGAGCCTTTATTTACAGCGGAAGACTCGCTCGGGGAGCGCGAACAGCCGGCATGGTAAGCCTCTTGCAAGCAAGAATAATTCAGAGCGCGAGACAATCACATAAATAGATGCAATTGCACAAGATGTAATCAAACCTCAACTTTATTCCATAATCAATTAATATTCAAAAATACATAATTTGACTTTTTCACTAATTGACTCAAGAAAAAAGAAAAATTACATTGACTCCATCTAAACACTTGAAACTGCCTAAGTCTTCTCTCTTATCAGGATAACTCTTAATCACTCTCGGACCCGCTGCTCGAATCACCCGAATCCGAATGCGAACTATATTCATCTCCTGAAAATCATTGAACAATAGGTCATGAGCACACTTGCCCAGTAGGTATCTTCGTATCAATATGAAGGCATTATTAAAATAATTAGCATTTTAGCTCTAGAGAATTAGGTAAAATCATGCAATGCGAATCAATCATGCGATCAAATCAATAGAAACAAGATAACCAGATAAGATAGAATGATCAAGAATGAACTAGCAAGAATATAACAAGAACATGATATTGGCCTTCCATGAACAAGAATGTAACGAGATTGTACTAGCAAGCCACATATTCCTCACTTTAGCATCTTATGCTTAAGAGCAAGTGCTTCGTGAATTCTGTGGAATATCAAGCAAGAATGTCATGTTGTGCCGTAGATCTTCACTTATTTATAGAAATAGTACTCCCAGCGCAATGTGACGCTAGTAGCATCATACCCCATGGTTTATAAAATAGTATGTTTCCGGCAATCAGCCGAGGGGACTAGCATAGAGCCCTTGAACACAATCAGTGCTCGATCGCATCTTCAGTTATAAATTAAGCTACTTCCACGCATGTAACAGTAAAGTATGGCCAAGAATATAGCAAGTTCAGTAATTCCATGATAACAATAATCAATGAATGAATGCTTCAACGGATGAACAATATGAGTCAAGAAAGATTTAAACAAGGCTATGCTCTTGGAAATAAATCGACAGCATAACGGTACTTTTCTTAACTCTCATTCGTTATCTTACGTTAATTTAAGCAATATAACAAGTTCTAGATCATCAAGGTTTGTCTAGAATCAATGGAATATCAACCCTTGGTCAAACCTTGGGTTAACATAAACAAGCTATATAACGGTCATTGGTTGGGCCGTTACATTATGTAACGCGCCAGTAATAGGCCGTTACAGTGGTCCGAGTCCAGAAGGATAAAAATAGATCCAGAGGAATGTGACGGTCTGGCACTGGGCCGTTACATGAGCCTGACGGTCCAGTTCAAGGCCGTTACATTTCAAAAATTGAGAACCACGATAGAGTGTTCTAATTAATGGGCTTTCATTGGTACAACCAACTCGGCGTCCTAATGGGAATCCCAGGCTCGCGGAGAATTACGGAGGCCTTGAAACAATAATTTCCTAGTCCATTGGAAGGAATATCCAATAGAGAGGTCCTCATGTCCAAGATAGTGTTCCTATAGTGCAACGTGTGAACTAATGACATCATACTGGAGTAAGTGCCATATACTTATAGAATTGACTCTATTGACAGAGAGAGATATATAATCTATGTGAAATCACGATGAAAACTCTGTTTTACAAGTCATGCTTTATAGTACAAAACTATACATTTAGGCTTTATGAAACTAGTAAACTCAAAATAAAAGTGAGATATCAACCATGCAATACCTAATATGAACGATCTGATAATCATGAAATCAGGTTGCTACTTAGATATCTAGGCATAATCATATGTAATAGTGGCAAGTCATAGTCTGTCTAGGGTTGACAGAACACAGGATGTAACGGTCTTATGAGGGGGCGTCACAGTGAAAGTGACGGTCAGTAGAGGGCCGTTACATGAAAGCAACGCGTCTGTCCAAGCGCGTTATTATCAACAGCGAAAAATGCAGTACACAGAGTGTGTAACGGTCTGTCTGAGGCCGTTATTTGAAAATGACGGTCTTAGCATAGTGCGTTACATCATCTGCTACATAAAACTAACATGGAGACTAAGAGATTAACTCACATCATGTCTGGAAATCAACATATTCTAAGCATGATGATGAAGTCTAGGTTATCTATATGCATAGGTAATTGTGGGTAGATGAGCGATTATGTTTTAATTTCTCTATTAGGGCCAGGAGGTGCATGCAATACATATAACTAATAAGACATGAAATCAATGATCTAGCATGCATGAGGTTCAATTAAACCAGAGGCTCTTAGTCCTATAAAGCTCTTTTTGCCGTTCATGAGATAACCTACCTCTTTGTTAGGTTGAAGTTTCTGGATTTGGTTGAGAATTCAGCCCTAGTTCTTCACCTTCCTTTGTGACTTTTCCAGCTACTTCCTTGGGCTCTAACCCCACGTCCTCTTGACCTAAGGATGTGAAATTCGGAGGGGAGTTAGTCTAAAGTATAATGAACAAAAACTTCAAAACAACTTACCTGAAATAGTGACTTCTTACCTTCCTTCTTTACGTCCCAAAAGTAAGGGTCGCACAGTTCAAAACTATGCCCTACTTATAGAGTTTAGGTTAGGGTTTGAGGATTAGATCGATTCTAGAGTCCTTATTCCACTAAATCCTTATCCCTAAGAGTCCTTAGAGTTATTACAATCCTTCCCAAGTCGATCCATAGTGGATAGGAACATCAAGTTCCAATCTTTTCACGAGTTCCTTTCTTCACGGAACTGACAGGCGTGTAACGGTCGAGTGCCCATGCGTTATATGGCTGTGGCGGTCTTACGATAGACCGTTACAGTCATCGTAGCTTAGAGTTTCAATTTATGAAAACTCTCTTGTTAATTATCCAAATCATTATCTTATAGTATTAGTATTTATCCTTAATATCCGTGGATAGACTTAATTACCTTCTAGAATGTGGGCCAAACTTAATGGGCCTGGTTTAAAACCCTTTTGGATCTTAATTAAGTGGGTTGGGTTAATTGATTAACACCATTTGGCCTTATAATGACTTATTATTCAAATAAATCCTTTATAAATTCCTTTAACCCTTTTATAATTTCTAGAAAATTATTAAATAACCTAGGAAATACTTATATAAAATTTTGGGGCTTTACAGTGAGTGTCTGGACACCCCGTGGGTTCCGTGTCGGTATTTCTGGGGTGTCGGGAGGTGCCGTATGTAATGCCCTGGATCTTGATGGATCTTTTGCGGATCTTGTTGGATCTTTGATGGATCTTTCGGATCTCTTTCGGATTGGTTTCGTTGAGTTTCGGTTCACTTTTGTGGCTTCCGAGTTGAGTTTGACGAGCCGTGTGGGTTTTTCTCACGTACTAGTTACGGAACCCTACGGTGAGTTTGTTTGTCGATTCTCGAGCTCGTGGATGCTACAGCGACGATGTACTCTTCGAGCCGGTCGTTTCGACTATTTTTGCGTATTTTTCTGAATTTGTGTATTTTCGACGTATTTTCGGAATTTCCGGAAATTAGGAAAATTTCCTAATTTCTTTCTTTTTCTTTTTTCTTTCTCTCTTTCCTTCTCATTCGTGCGACCGTCCGTCTCTCTCTCCCGTTCTCTCTCGTTCTCTCCCCTTTCCGGCTCCGGCTGCAGACGGAGGCGTAGGTGGGCGAGGCGGTGAAGCCGTGGAGCTGGTTGGATGCGCGATGGAGCGAGGATCGGATCGATTCTGGCGCGATCCCGATCGGTGGATTCAAAGCCGGTGAAATCGGTTCGCGAGTGGTTTTCGGCGTGGTTTAGTCCCTTCGGGGCACGGTTTCTTCGGTGGAGGTAGGGTGACGGATCCTTACTTCGTCCTCTTCGTTTTCCCTGCCATTGCACGTCGTTCGGCTAGGAAACGAGTGTGTTTGGGCTTGTTTTGCCTAAACCGTGATTTTCGTGGTTTTTAGGGTCGGCCGGTAAACGGTGACCGTTTGCGGTTCAGTTAGTTTCTAAATGACCGCAGGGATGTTAGAATCCCGTCCACGTTGGTTTCGTGCGATTTGGTGTTCATTCGGGGCCGGTAGAAGCCCGGGAACCTCGGTGACCCATTTAGGGTTGATTTGGTAAAATCGCCCGGATCTTGCATTTTTGATGTAGCATGTGGGGTTTGGAGCCCCTTGGTGTTGTCTTTTGTCGTTGCGGTGTGTTTCCCCTGCGTTTCGACGTGAATGGGGCGTGGATCGGGCCGATCCGGCCATTCCTATGTTTTCCCGCCGTAATCGAAGTAGCGGTCTAGCTAGCGACCGCCACTTGCTTTTGACGGCCCTACGATGGACCGTTATTTGGTTTGAGGGTTTAGCCCTTTTGCTTCTGGGTAAGCGACGGCCCTAGCTTGGAGCGTCGTTCCCGTGTAACGCGCCAGTGACTGGCCGTTACTTGCGTTTTGTCATTTTTCCTTGGGGGTTAAGTCAGTTGGTCTAACGCACTGGACCCAGTGCGTTAGATGGAAGCGGCGCGCCTTGCCCAGGCCGTTGCTTGCCAGTTGACTGACGTTGACTCGTTGAGGCGGTGCCTTCAACGGTCGGAGCCTCATCCGTTATTTTGAGTGTAACGGTAGAGCCCCTGGCCGTTACATTCTGCGTGGACGAGGTAGGGTGGCTGCACCGTTGGAAGTGACGGTGGAGACCCCGTGCGTCGTTTGTGAGTAATGCGCATGCCTCCGTCCGTCGTTTGCTGTCGTGCTGGGTTGAGGGTGGCTATGCCGTGGAAGTAACGGATGGGCCCCTGCGCGTCGTTTGGAATGCGACGGCCCTCTCCTGCCGCGTCGTTTTGCTGTAACGCGCCTGGCGTTGTGCGTTACTTCGCTTTGGTTTGGGTGGCTGTGCACGTTGTGAGTAACGCGCCATCCCCTGTGCGTCGTTTGCTTGTAACGCGCCTAGAGCCGTGCATTACTTGGCTTTTGTGTGGTTTTGTAGGTTATCAGGGTGGTGTGTGACGGCCTGGTGTCCGTCCGTCGTTTGGGAAATAACGGCCCTGAGCTAGACCGTCACTTGCTAGTAGCGGTCTAGGGATGGTGCGTTATTTGCCTTGTGCCTTGGTTTTTCGCCCGATGGTTCTGTGTGTCTTGGCTTGTCCTTGTGGTCTGCCCGTTGTCCCGTGGATGTCTCTTGACGTCCTATGAGGGTTAAGACTACGTTGTAAGGTAGCCAGGAGTCTTCTTACTTGTGGTAGGACTCTTGATCCTACTCTGGTATGCTTTTGTTGTTTGGTTTCGGTCAACCCGGTTTGACCCAGTGGTTGACGTGTGACCTTGTTTGTGCGTGTCTTGGCGGTTCTGTCCTGTCCGAGACACTGCTTCTGGATGCTTCGAGGTGTTGTTCTACCTCGGTTTACGTGTCCAGCTGTGCTGAGGGTTCTTGATGTTTCCCTCAGGTCTCCGTATGTTGTTTTCTGCGGAGCGTGGTTTCTCTGGCTTAGGATTAGACCGATTGGCGGCTTGTTCCGCTGTTTGTGACGATCTTGCCCTTGAGTCGTTCGACTCAGGATCGTTACATAGGAGGTCTAGTTGCTTGTCCTGAGTTGTCGGCAGTGGCGATGCTGCCATTTGGTGCTTCGAAGTACGTGTTGAGGGGTGTGGTCGCCCGTTTGTACTTCGGCACCTGTGTTTGAGCTTCTGTGTCTTGTGAAGCCTCCACTTGTTGTTGCTCTAAGGTCTGTTGAGTGCCGTCCTGCTTGCGGAAAGCAGAGGAGTGTTTCCCACTGAGCGGTTGTAGCTGGTTCCGCGGGCTCCTGGCCATACGGTAGCATCCTACCGAGGGAGAATACTAGCTAGAGGACCTGGCTTTGGGCTAGAGTCAGTGTGTGCACACGTGGTCAGGGACGGAGGACTTACGTCGACGGGCGTGACCCTGACTAGTTACTTGTTTTGCTGTTACTGTTTGGTTCAGCTGGTGTCTACATCTCTGCTGTTGTTACAGCAGTACTGTAGGTGAGACACTTGAGGTGCAGCGTGAGACGTCAGTGGACGCAGCTGGCTTTCTAAGGGGGTGCTTCCGTCACGTGACGCGTAGCTTTCGCGTTTTCTTGCGCATTGTGACCTTTGCGAGTTGCCCGTTCGTGGCCGTGCTCGAGGTCAGTGTTTCGTTGTCCGCACGGTGTTCTGTTCGTGCGTGGGGCTGTGTGCACGATGTTTCCGGTCGTGTACGTGTTTGTTTGGCATCTGTCTAGGTCTTGTCTAGACCTGGATTGTTTGGGGCTGGTTGTCGGATTGGTGTACCCTTCTGTGTGAGTTTGGGGTCATCCATCTGCTGCCTTCTGTTTGGAGTAGTTTGGGGTGCCGAGGTTAGTTCGGTAGCCGCTTGTTTGGTGCGGGTTCTCACCCTCTCCTGCGTGTTCCCTACTCCTACTTCCCGTCTGTTCCTTTACAGCTTTGTAGTGTAGCTTTCCTGCTTTGCTACGTTGCTGTTCTTGCTGTGTTTGTTGCTGCTTCTGTTGCTTTTGCTTTGTGCGTTTTCCAGTGGGGATCCGCGTGACCCCTACTGAGTTTCTGTTGAGACTCACCCCTGCTGCTTTTCAGGTGGGTTTCGCCGTCTGCCTCTGCTGTTCTTGGTGGAGCGCTCTTTCGCTGTTGTAGCTGCCAGCCGTACCTGCGTCGGGTTTCTCCCGACTTCTGTGTACGTTTCTTTCTGTCGTACTGTACTGTGCTAGACTTGTTGTCTTTCCTTTGGGCTGGACTCTGTGTTTAATTGTTAAAATTTTTTTAATGAAGCGGTAATTTTATTTCTGCTACTTTAGCAATCCAATCTAATGAAATTTACTTACTTACTGTTATATCTCTGTGGCTTCAATGTACTCTACACATGCCTTTTATCCCTTCGGCACTTTCCCGCGCTTGGGAGGCCTCGCGGGTCCCTCATGGTATCACGTGTATTCGGTATTTATACCGGGTGCACCGGGTATCTGGAATCCGGGTCGTTACACCGTATGACCTCGATTAGCGTGCCCATAGGTATGTGTGTTTCGGGCTTTGTGTTATGCTCAATCGAGTCACCGTGTATCGGTGTGAGTGCGGTGGGGTTCCCCTGCATGTGTGTGTGGCCTCCCTTGAGTTCCCGTTTGAGGGGATGGTCTCGGCGGCTCGTGAGCTGCCTCGGTGTTCGTGTTACCGCGGTTTTAGACCTAGTCAAGAATTTAAGTCAGTTGGCCTTGGTGGCCCAACCTTCGTCCGCCTCTTCGTTGTGGCGCCCCATTCTTAGGCCGCTACAAGTCGTTTGACTTAGGTCAGTGTTTTAGGGCGGTTAGTGTGGCAGTTGTCTCTTGGACCGCCTAGTCCGTGTGGCGGGTCTATATTAGACCACTTGGTGGTTTAACTGGGTAGGTCGGTTCGAGGGTTGACTGGGTGTAGCGGCCATATCTTTGACTGCCACAGTCACCTCACGGCCCGGTGTAAGATCGCTAGAGTCTTTGCCTCTGTGTGTGTAGCGGCTTCTTCCTTGGCTGCTTGTGTTGCTTAGCGGCCGAGTGATGTACCGCATGTGTCCCAGAGGATGGTTTATCTGTATTTTGGTTTTCGAGTGCCTTGGGTTGACCTCGTGGTTTGCCCATTGTTCCGTGGACGTCTTTTGATGTCATATGAGGGCTATGACCATGTTATAAGGTAGCCATGTGTTCTTTGTTATTGGTTAGGTTTCTGTACTGCTTCAGAGTCGTTGTTAGGTTTTGGTCAACTCGGTGAGACCCAATGGTTGACAGGTGACCTTGGGTGTGTCTCGACTATTTTGGATAGCTCGAGACATGGTTCTGGACGTCTTGAGGTACTATCTTACCTCGGTTTGCATGTCCAGGTGCTTTGAGGGTCTTGATGCTCCCTCAGATCTCCGTGAGTCGTTTCCTCTGGATGTATCGTTTCTTCTATCTTAGGATTAAACCGATTGGCGGCTCGTTCCGCTTTGTGCGATGATCTTGACTCTGAGTCGTGAGACTCAAGGATCGTTGTATTAGCAGGTCTAGTTGTCCTATCCTGAGTCTGTTGGCGGTTGGTATGCTGCCTTGGTGCTTTGTAGTACGTGTGACAGTGCTTGCTTGGCCTATCTGTACTGCAGCACTAGTGTTTCAGAGTCTTTGTGTCTAGTGAGCCTCCACTAGTCGTAGCCTCACGACCTCGAGTGTCGGCCCACCTGGGAGTGGTGGTGAGAGTAGTTCTTGAGATACGGTTTTTAAGCTAGTTTCCGTGGGCCCCTGCTTTATGGTAGCGTCCTGCTGGGGGGGAAAACTAGCTAGAGGCCTGGCTCTAGGAAAGAGTCGGTGTATGCACACGTGGTTAGGGGCGTTTGGACTAGTGCCGACTGGCATGACCCTGACTAGTCACTCGTTAATGTAGTTCCTATTCTGGTTCAGTGAGTATCTAGTCTCCATCGTTCTCGACGTCCGTAGCAAGATACCTGTGGCGCAGTATAAGACGTCAGTGGACGCATCTGGCTGTTCTTTTAGTGAGGAGGTGCTTCCGTCACGTGACACGTGACTCTCGCATTTCTCGCGCATTGTGACCTTCCCGGGTTAGTCTTTTCTTAGCCTTACCCAAGGTTACTGTTGTGTAACATGTACGACGCTCTAGTTGTACATGCAGTTGTGTTTAAGCTAGCGTGCATGGCAATCGAGTCGTGTAGGCCTTAGTGTTCTGTGTCTGTCCATGTCTTTTCTAGGCTTTTCGCCTATCTTCGTAGGCCTTCACCTAGGGTCTTGTGCTGTGTCAGCAGATCGGTAACTCCTGACTTTGTGAGATCAGGGTTCACCTTTCTGTTGCTGTTTGGAGTAGTTTAGGGAGCCGAGGTTAGTTTGGTAGCCGTGTTTTGCCCGGTACGGCTTTTCCCTTTTCTTTTAGCTGTTCCTACTCCTTCCGTTCCTGGTTTTTCCTTTACAGCTTTCTAGTAGTAGTTTCCTGCCTTTCCTGCTTTACTACTACTGCTGATGTTTCAGTTGTTCCGTGTTACTATGTTATTTTTCAGTGGGGATCCGCGTGACCCCTACTGAGCCAGTGACACGAGGCTCACCCTTGCTTTTCAGGTGGGGTCGTCTCTGCTTCCTTTGCGATTCCTGGTGTGGAGAGTTTGTAGTTTCCAGCGGTACCTGCGTCGAGTTTTCCCCGACCTCCGCGTACGTCTTTCTTTCTGTTGGACTGTACTTGTCTTTCCTTTGGACTGGACTCTTGTATAATTGTTAATTTTAACTGTTAATTAAAAAGTAATTTTATTTCTGCTATTTTAGCAAACCTGATTAATGAAATTTAATTACTTACTGTTATATCTGCAACTTCAATGTACTACATGACAATCCTTTTTCCCTTCGGAGCTTTACAGCTCTTGGGAGGCTTCACGGGTTCCAAGTGGTATCGGGTCTGCTCGATAATCCTATCGCGTATATCCGGTATCCGGAGTCCGGGTCGTCACACCCCCTCTCCCTCCCCTCTCTCCCACGTAATTCCCAGCCCCCCACCCCTTGCCATTCTCTATATAATGATGTGTATGGTGCCATTTGAGAAGTTAATGAAGTTTTTATGAGAGAAGATTATGTTAAGAGAGTGATTCTCTTCCTCCCCTTGGGTGTGATGCACATGATCAAATCCTGTGATGGGATTCTTTGGCGTGTGACTCTCCCCCTCTATCCTCCATATCCTCTTCATATCTGGTTCTGAGAAAATTCTCAGTGATGCTTCTGCAAGTCAGGAAGAAGTTGGCGCTGGTTTCGCATCGATCGGAGCTTTGGATCGCCGGAAACAATTCATCTCGTGAAGTCGCTCAGATCTGCCCGAGCTTGCTATCCAGATCCTAAGTTTCCTGATTCTAAATTTCTACAGATCTACTCCCAAGCTATCTGGATCTGCCTTTTTAAGTGATCATAGAATTTTGAGTCCTCTTTGCGTTGCCTCCAAGCTCGTGTCGTTCTGAGATTGGTGCTGGCCGTGGCGAAGATTCTCGTGGGACTGCGCCGACCACCCTGTGCAGATCCGACCCAGAAGAAGAGAAGACTTCCAAAAGTTGCCCCACCCTCCTCTTTGCCTATCTGACCACACCCCTTGGTCAGATCCTCCCTCTAGACGTCGCCGATGATCTTCAACAAACGGTGCCTCGTTCTGAAACCGGGAACCAATTTTCCAGTAATTATTTGTTTTTCTGTGCAGTTCTCTATGCGCAGAACCTGAGGCTGAGAATAGTCACTGCTGCGCCTAGATCTGGTAAGATCTGTCGCGCCCTTCAGAGCAGAGAATCTTCATCCTATCGCCAATGTTCTCCAACAAACGGCACTCCGATCAGACGTCGGATCTTGGCGTACCGTCCTCCGCAAGTTTGCTGCGCCGAGTGGCCTGCGCGGGCAGAATCAAGTTGGCTTCCGATCGGCTCACCCGATCGGCCCCGACTCGCTTCTCTCGCCTCCTGCGAGTGCGGCCCATCAACCTGAATTCCAGCAACCCCAAATTTATGTTTGTAGCCCTTTACCTCCCTGCGTGGAGTGGACCTCAGGTTCCGAAAGTGTACGATTATTAAGTGTGTGTATTGGGGTTGTCAGATTCGGCCGTGAATTCTTCCCCACTTGCTAGTCGTGGAGGTACACACTTCGTTTCACACTCACATTGCTCATTTAGTATATTTTCTATCATGCTGCGTTTGTGAGAATATGGCCGTTAGCTAGTTGTAAATTGTCGTGGTTGTGAGTTGTGAGCACCCGTTCCTTAGCTCCAGTCGAGCACCGAGCTCGGACTGCATTACCCTAGGCGACAATGGTTCCTTAACCGCTGGGATCCCATGTTTCCCTCGCAAGGGACGATCGTCGGGCTAGAGTGAGTTACTGTTGAGACACGTCTCCACCCGGAGAATGCAACGGTGGTCAGTCGCTCGACTTCCCTTAGTGTGCTAGTGCTGGCTGCACTTTGAGTCGATCGTACGTCTTAGATCGGTCGTGTCACCTGTCCCGCATCAAACCCTTTAGAAACAAAGGTCAGAGCTGGTACATGTCAGGTCAATGCAGCAACTACAGTGCATCGACTCGTTTACCATTTAGGAACCCTTCACATGTCAACCAGGGTTGGACATGTCGAGGTAGTCACCCAGTGAGGTCGATGCAACATGAATTTCAGAATTCTCATCCACGCTGGATGCATCGATGCTACACCAGGAGTGCTTCAACGCAATCTAGGTTCAGGTCATTCAACGATCAGAACACTTATAGATTTATCCATCCCAAGTTTGTCCAACCTAGGTTCTCTAGTGCACCCATGAATCCTAATGCTCCTTAGTTCCGCAACTGGCACAAAAAGTCTCATGTGTTTAAAAAATAGCATGCTGCACAAAATCTAAAGTCAACAAAACCTCAGGCTGTATATAAAAAGTAAAATAAACATAAAAATGAGAAATCCACAACACAGGTGAAAGCATAAAGACAAATGTGGATACCCAAACAATTGCTATCTTGTTTGAATGATTTGACTAGTGTTATGGGGCCCAAACAGTTTTGGGTTCCAAGAATTTTTGTCTGATTATTTTTGCAGGAATGTCTGGCAGCCACTCATAACAGATGGTACCTTGATAGTGACTGCTCAAGGCACATGACCGGAGATAAAGACAAATTCTGCATGTTGGTTGAAAAGGATGCATGTCATGTTACTTTTGGAGGAAATACCAAAGGCAAAATTGTTGGATCAGGTAAGGTTGGTAAGTGTTTGTCATGTTGCATTGAAGATGTTCTACTTGTAGAGGGTTTAGTATATAATCTTCTAAGTATTAGTCAGCTGTGTGATAAGGGCCATAGAGTTATTTTTGACTCTCATGCATGCACTATATTTGAACCAAATTCAGAAACTGTGAAATTCATTGGAAAAAGGGTCAATAACATCTACATGATAGATTTAGATGATGCATCCCATATTAATTTGTGTCTTACTGTAAATAAAGATGACTTAGCTTGTCTTTGGCATCGTAGGTTAGGTCATGCCAGTTATAATGTGCTTCATAAATTGACTAAATTCAGCATGGTCAAAAGTCTACCTGAAATTTCATTCAAGAAAAATAATAAAATTTGTGAGGATTGTACTTAAGGCAAATAGACAATAAAGTCATTTAAATCCAGAACTGGAAACATGTCTTCAAAACCTTTTGAGCTAATCCATATGGATATGTTTAGACCCATTAGATCAGCTAGTTTAACTAGTAGAAGATATGGATATGTTCTAGTAGATGACTACTCTAGATACACTTGGGTATTTTTCTTGACTCACAAAAATGATGCCTTTAGTGAATTTCAGGTATTCTTCAAAAATATAAAATAGGATGGTAAGTTCTCTATCTCCAACATTCTATTTGATCATGGTGGTGAATTTGAGAATTCACAGTTTGATAATTTTTGTAGGGATAATGGCATAAACCACAGATACTCATCACCAAGAACTCCAGAACAAAATGGAGTAGTTGAGAGAAGAAATAGAATCTTGGTGGAGATGACTCGAACAATGCTAGTGGAGAGCAACTTACTTAGAAGGTTTTGGGATGAAACTATAAATACCTCCTGCTACATCATTAATAGAGCCATGGTAAGACCTACTCAAAAGACTCCATATGAAATAATGAAAGGTAAGAAACCTTCACTTGCATATTTTAAGGTCTTTGGTACAAAGTGTTTTATTCATGTAAATTCCAAAAGAGACCTTGATAAGTTTGAAGTTAAAAGTGAACTAGGAATTTTTCTGGGCTATTCTGAACATTCTCGAGCCTATAGAGTTTATAATCTAAAAGTTGAAACTGTTGAAGAATCTCCACATGTTACATGTGATGAGGCATCTGACAAGTCTGAAATTTTTTTTTGCAGGGACATCAATGAAGGAGAATTTTTGGAGAATAAAGAAGAGCAAAGAAGTCAAAGTGCAGAACCAAGGATTGAAAGTGAGACTGAAGGGTCAAGAGTTTAGGGGGAGGTAAAAATCAATTCAGGTAATCCACTTACCAATACTCGAGTGTTTAAGGATCACCCTTTTGAAAACATAATTGGTAATCTGCATGAACCCCCTAGAACCCAATCTCATTTCAGACTAGATGAAGAACTTAATTCTTTTGCTCTTGTTTCACAAACAGAACCTAAGAATATTGAATGTGCCTTAAAAGATGAACATTGGATTAATGCAATGCATGATGAACTGCATCAATTTGAGAGGAACCAGGTATGGCACCTAGTTCCCAGACAAACTCATGGTTCAATCATAGGCAAAAAATGGATTTTCAGAAACAAAACTAATGAAGAAGGAAAAATTGTTAGAAATAAGGCTAGGCTAGTGGCACAGAATTATAACAAGGAATTTGGTGTTGATTTTGAAGAATCTTTTGCCCCTGTGGCCAGGCTTGAAGCCATTAGAATCTTACTTGCACTTGCATGTAGCTTAGGAATAAAACTCCCGCAAATGGATGTTAAGAGTGCATTTTTAAATGGTCTAATAAAAGAAGATTTTTTCGTTAAGCAACCACCAGGATTTGAATGCATTGACTTTTTTGATCATGTGTATAAGCTAGACAAGGGCTTATATGGATTGAAGCAAGCTCCCAGGGCCTGGTATGATAGATTGAGTACATTCCTCACAGGTAAAGGCTTTTTAAGAGGTGAGGTTGACCAAACTCTATTCACTAAAGTTGATAACAAAGATATTCTTGTTGTTCAAATATATGTAGATGATATAGTCTTTGGGTCAACAAAACCATCTATGTGTGAGGAGTTTTCTAATCAGATGACTAATGAATTTGAGATGAGTTTAATGGGAGAACAGAAATTTTTTCTTGGATTGCAGATTTATCAAACTTCAGAAGGGAGTTTCATTACTCAAGCAAAATATCTCAAGGATCTTTTGAAGAAATATAAATTGGAAAACCTCAAGGCAATTTCTGCACCAATGGGTACAACAACAAGTCTTGATGCTGACCCTGAAGGTAAATTGGTAGATCCCAAAATATTTAGAGGTATGATTGGATCCTTACTTTACCTCACTGCCTCTCGTCCTGATATACAATTCTGTGTGTGTCTTTGTGCTAGATTTTAGGCTAGTCCTAGGGAATCTCACATGTGTGCTGTAAAAAGAATTTTCAGATACCTTTCTGGCACTCTTGATCTGGGTTTATGGTATCCTGCTAAGTGTGAGTTAAATCGTGTAGCTTACACTGATGCAAATTATGCAGGATGTAGATTAGATAGAAAAATCACTAGTGGGTATTGTCAATACTTAGGGGGTTGTCTAGTGTCTTGGGCATCTAAGAAGTAACACACTATTGCTCTTTCCACTACTGAAGCAGAGTATGTTGCAGCAGGGAATTGTGCAGCCCAAGTAGTCTGGATTAAACACCAACTTCATGACTATCACATAAATCTTGGTTGCATCCCTATATTATGTGATAACACAAGTGCTATTTCTTTTACTAAGAATCTTGTCCATCATTCTAGGACTAAGCACATAGAAATAAGACACCATTTCTTAAGAGATGAGGTAAATAAAAAGAAAATTGAACTAAATTTCATTGAATTAGAAAAATAAATTGCTGATATTTTTACCTAGCCTCTTTGTAATGAAAGATTCAAATTCTTAAGAAGAGAACTTGGTCTGTGTAAATTTCAGCATGATGATTGATTGCTTGAGACTCATTGTATGAAATATGTGCCCTCTTAGTGTCATTGAAATGCATGTGATTAAGGTTGTCAACTGATGTTGCATGTGGTTTAGGTTGTCATTACATACAGTGTGTTGCATTCAATAAATATTTGACCTGATCGGTATATCGAAGGGTATGTTGGGAGAAGGGCAGATCTCTTCTATCTAGAAACCCACGCTATGCGTAGAGGACTATCCTCCGCCATGTACCATGGGTCAATTGTGTGTCTCAGGTCTTGCATATTATTTTTGAATCATGTCAGTCTTATTTCTTCCATATGTTGCATTTAAAGCTTAGTCATACAATGCATGTAGATAGGGGGAGTTAGACAAGGTAATATTA
The DNA here is from genome assembly GCA_022559845.1 of Amorphophallus konjac. Taxonomy (NCBI): domain Eukaryota; kingdom Viridiplantae; phylum Streptophyta; class Magnoliopsida; order Alismatales; family Araceae; genus Amorphophallus; species Amorphophallus konjac. Next base: position 163,563,241 of record CM040122.1, on the reverse strand, counting down.
TGTCAAATGCATATGTAAGCATCTGTCTAATGCATAGCTTGCATCTAGTCAGGGGGAGATCATGTCAAACATTCCATGTTTGAGTCAATGTAATCTTCTTTGTGTCTTTGGTTTTGATTCTGTACAGATTGGTCGATCGAACTACTCTTTTCGGTCAACCAAAATCTTAATCTCTTCTTGTTTGAATAACTTCATGTTGACTTAAAGCTTCCTTGAGTCAACTTCATTTTGCTATCCAAGCAATTCAGTAAATTCTTCCTATCTGTGTCTTATCACATGGTATCTCTTTCATATCACTTACTGGACATATTCTGAATGTGCTAATCTTCATATCACTTCCATGAAAAGTACTGAGAAATATCTCTCTCTGCTGACTCTTGCTAAATTCTTGCACTTCATTGAACTTGAAATAATTGCAATTTGATCCTCAATTCATTAACCTGAGCTATTAGATTAAGGAATCTTCTCTTATAAGAATCTGTGATGTACCATGAGTAAACTGATGGTTTAAGTCTAATGAATTAAAGAAGTTTAAAGACTGAATTCAATGAAAAATGGTGTATTCCACACTTAATAGGTCTCAACCATCTCTTACATGGTATGTCTTGTGCAGTCTCTCAGACTCTGAAAATTTAAAGTTCATTGTAAACTTGGTTGAGAAACCTGGATCATGTATTGTTTTTAAACATAAAATTATCTGAAAATATCACAGAGCAGCAATTTATCAAAAGTGTGTTTCAAAGCTCAATTGGTAGAGCAATGACTAGAGATCACCGAGAAACTGAGTTCTTCATCAAAGAAATGGAGTAAACTTATGTCATGAAGTGTCTCTACTATCTCTATTCAAAAATAAAATATGATGGTTAATTTCACTGCGTAACTAGGGGTACTGACGTCTAATCAACGTGTACCCTTATGTAAAAAGGTGTGAATTATACTTGATTGTTCTAAAAAAATATGAGCCACAAGAAAAAGTCAACTAATATGACCAAAGGTCAAAAAATATGTTGTAATCATAAGGTGAAAAATCTGAACTGTCAAAATATGTTTAATCTCAATACATGTCCCTAGTCACTCCTAAGAGCATCATTGATTTTGATTGAGTAAGATGAAGTGAGATTAAACTAGACATCACCATGTAGTCTTAGTTTATTGCTATTAAGTGTATGTGCCAACTTATTCAAAGAATTTCATTGATAAACCCTAGATTCATCATTCTTAAACTAGACTTTATAAGGGTTGCATTATCAGAAGTCTTATGACTAAAGAATCTGAAAATTGAATGCTTAATTAATGAAGGCTGTTTCAGATTGTGAATTTGTTCAATTGTGTGCTCTTCGTGGATTGTTCATTTTTGCTCACACTCTAATGAATTGTCCTTAAACTCCTAACTGTCGTTCCTTTCTGCATTGTTCCTCCTGTCGGATTCATTCTAATCTTTGTGTTTTGCTGATGTCAAAGGGGGAGAGAATTTCTTGAGTGAGTCAGGAGTTATGTAGCACCCCGTATAAAAAAAATGAAAATAAAAAAAAATATTATTAATAATATTTTCCAAATGAAAAAAAAAATATTAGATAAACTCTATAGGAAGCTTATGTAAGAAGTTGGAGCATGGAGTCATCATATGTAAAGATTATTCACTTAACAAGTGGTTTCCTAGAGTAGTTGGTTAAGTGATGTGCCTTCCAACCTAGTGACCCCAAATAATTATATGTTATAAGCTAGCAAAACTTGCACTTACGATTTGGGCGGCCATGGATTAGCTGTACAAAAAGTATCTCTTATCTCTCCAGCCTATCTCTTATCTCTCCAGCCTGTACAAGCTGTAAAGCCCCATTATTCCAGATCTTGCCCCCTATTCGGTCATGACAGACCCTATAAACATACCCGTAGCTATCCCATTCTAGGCTAGCTAAGGTTGGGGCAAAGCTCTGCAGGGATTGCGCAAGAAGGGTATGCTACTACGATCTTCCAACAAGGTAGGTGTTCTCAATTTTTAACTAAACTAGTAGCTAATCTATGATGATTAGTCTAGGCAGTTAGTCTTAGGCTCATCTCCATACGATCTTTCACGTTTATACAACATGTGTTAGCCTCATAGTTATCATGTATTAGCTTTAATCTAAGAAAAGTAGTAAAATTAGTAAAGTAATTAGTTTCACAACGAGGATAATTAACATGCAATAGCTTCAATCTTGGACAATTAGCAAGTATTAGTCTCATACCCTAGATAACTAACATGAATGAGCTTTATTAACTAATCTAATAGCATACCTAATCTATTAGCATGCTTAATTAACCTGTTAATCTACCAAATCACTCAATGTCAACACCACACATAACACTTCCATATATATATATATAATGCAGGTGTTGACACCTCGTGTCAACACTTCCATACATATGTCATACATATGTCGACACTTGCATTATAGGTGTTGCACAAGTGTTGACACCTACGCAACACTTACCCGAGGTGTCAACACTTACGCGACACCTACGCAACACTTACCCGAGGTGTCAACATTTACGCGACACCTACGCGACACCTACGCGACACTTACCCAGAGTGTTGACAAAACCAAAATTAAACCATGGATTAAAACCTTAAACACTTGATTAACAAGATGATTAAATCAAAACAAGACTTAATTAATAATAAACACAGAATTGAAGACAGAACCACAAGTGTCGACACAGGTGTCGACACACAAAACATTGTAATATTAACTGTACAACAGAGACCAAAAATGAACAGTAAGTGTCGACACTAGTGTCGACACATGCAGTGAACTTAATGAAAAACACCGTAAAGCCTCTTAACAAGTGAAACAAAGTATGAACAATTTATGAACCTCCATTATACCTCTATTAACAGTATATATATAAAACTTGCATATGCAAGTGTGCATATATACACCCGACACCTTAAATAAATATATATATATATATATATATATACTCCCATTAATTGTATATACAAGCACCTTCATTATATATGTATATAAATTCATATATATACTTCCATTAATTGTATATACAAAACACCTTCATTATATATATATGAATATATATATGTATATATAACTAATGTCTGCACCTCCATTCTCACCGAATATATATAGAGAACAGAATATAATATAAAATGGACTCCTTCATTCTTACAGAGTATGTATATATATTTGTAGAATGAAATTATTTTTTTTGTAAAAATCTAATTTTCACCACATTAGTTTATACATACTAAAAATTATCTCCAACATGTTAAAACTATTTCCAGCATGTTAAAAGTGACTTCCAATATGATAGAATTATTTTATACATACTGAGATATAAAAATTATTTTCAGCATGTTAAAATCTATTTAAAGCTATTTTGTGCATATAAAACTTACTTTCCTATTAAATAAAGTAGTAAATTGATGCATGAAAATTACTTCCAGCATGATAACATTTCTTCCAGTATGGTAAAATTATTCCAGCATGTTATAATTATTTTTGGCATGTTATAGTTATTTTCAGTGTATTAAAACTATTTTTCAGCATGATAATTCTATTTTCCTATCAAATAATTAGCAAATAAATGTAGAAAAATTATTTTTAGCATGATAAAAATTATGTTGTTATCAGAAAATTTCTGCAATCAGCATGACAACCTTATCTTATCAACCTATCAGTAAGTTAATTATTTTAGCATGTTAAGCATAGATTTTAGCATGTTAATAATTAATTTTCAGCATGTAAAAATTAAATCCAGCATGAAAAATTTATTTTTATCATCTTACCAGTAAAGTAACATATGAAACTCATTCTCAACATGTTAATATCATTCTTAGCAAGTTAGAACTATATTCAACATAAAAACTTATTTTCATAATTAAATTCTGATTATTATAATAAATCACCATTTTGGCTAATTCATATATGTATATTGGACAGAAGATATACATACCTATAACCTCCATTATATTAGACAGAATTCTATAATCGGATATATATATACATATACATATTGGATAAAAATAATATATATATAACTAATATCGACAATTGTGTCAACACCAGCAAGTTAGTCTCAAACTCCTATTGTCATTAGCATGTATCGAACGTTACGGGTTTTACTCCTAGTTCGTCCCTACATAATGATACGCCTTGGATTCTATTCTATAATCCACCTTATATACATCTTACCGAGTCAACCCTTGAAATTCCATATTGGCTATAAACGAGAGTGGATGTCGACAAACATGACCAATGCTGTGCATATAGGGCCCGGTCTGGTCCTGGGAGGAGCACCCGAAGGTACTTGTGCCCATGGGAGTTTATTGACCACGGTGTTTGGCATTGCACCGGAGTACTTGCTTGCTAGACTTTAGGCATTCCACTCATTCTCGTGATATTACTTGATTGACTGACTTGAGACCCGCAGAAGGGTAAAAGTGTTTATTTGAATGCATTGATAAATAGCCAATTCCAGTTATACATGCTTGAAACTACTTTGCTTACTATTGCTAGCTTGATTAACATGTTGCTATTCCAGTTATTACTTCTCAGTTATCACTGGCTTGATATCATTTGTTATCACTTGCTACTGCTGCATGAAATTGTGCAGTCTATATACTCTCACTTTCTACTCTTGTCGATTTTACGATCCTTGATATCTATCCGTCTGCATGCATAGTTTATCTACATTAAATAAATGGGTAATTCACTTAAAGCATGTTAGAACTTGAGATGTAAATCCTACTGAGCGATTCGCTCATCTAGTTGTTTTCTAACCTTTTCAGGTAGTTCGGATATCAGCCAGAACTCGGAAGGGAATGAGTCTGAGTGATGAGTGTAGAAATGGAGTTATCATGTTGTCTTGTTAATTGTGGTGTAGTAATTATGTCATTTGTATCCAGTTATGTCAGATGTCAGTTGTATTAGTCTAATTTATTAGAACTGTAATAAGGGCTTGAAGCCTAGTAGTCGGACTCGAGAAATGTGTGTAATTATCATTTGGTTAGTGGTAACAATTGTCATCTCGGATTATTTGTATTAATTTCAAGTTAAATCTTAGTTATTTGCGCACCCTATTAACTATCAAAATGAAGAATTCCATCGAATAGCTAGCTCGCTTTGGTTCTATATAAAACTGTCGCGCCACGGGTAAGCTTCCGCGCTCGGGACGTGACAGCTTTCTTGGTATCAGAGCCTAGGATTTTAATTTCCTAGGTAAAAACCTGAGTCCAAAGATATAAATGTCTAATAGAATTGTCTATGGATAGGTTTAGATCTTACCTGGTGAGATGGGTAAAGCCAAGGGTTAAGTTTAACAATGACAATTGACCCCATAATAACGAAACCCAATATTTATTACACCTTAATTCTTTTGTAGGATTATGGCCACTGAAAGAGCACAATGGCGCGAGATGCAGCGCACTGTGCAGGGACTTAGGCAGGCGCTATAGCAAGTGGCGCAAGGCGGTGTTGGGGGTGCTCACCGTGGAGCTGGTGACCTTCACCGGGATTTTCGTAACATGAACCCACCAAGATTCACGGGTTCGGTGGACCCCGATGATGCCGAGAATTGGCTGAAGGAAATTGAGAGGATCTTCCGTGTAATGCAATGCACGGATACAGAGAAGGTTCTATTGGCTACGTTCCAACTAGAACGGGATGCTCGATGCTGGTGGGAATCCGTAGAAGCAACACTGCCCGACAACCATGTCACCTGGGCGGAGTTTGTTGAACACTACAACAACAAGTATTTTTCTGACCGTGTTCAAGAGAAGAAGGCCACGAAATTTACCGCGTTAAAGCAACGGAGCCTGAAGGTGGCCGAATATGAGGCCCAATTCTCAAGACTTTCCCGTTATGCACCCCACTTGGTGTGTACGGAAAAGATGAAAGTAAGGAGATTCCTCAATGGGCTACGGCCCCAATATATTACACAACTTGCGCCAATGGACATCCAAGTCTATTCGGAAATGGTTCGGCGTGCTCAATTGTTGGAAGATGCCACTGAATTCTCTGAAAGGATTCGAGGCAGGGACAAGAAGGAACCCATCCCTAGTATGGGAAACTTCAAACCACCATTTGGTAAGAAGTTATTCTTAAATGGAGAAGAATTTTCCAAAGAGAAGAGGTTCTAGAAAAGCAACAAGCCCTTCTCTACAATCAACAATAAGCCTTCCTCCGCCATCACACCTTCCAAGGAAATCTGCAAGTATTGTGACAAGGCTGGTCATAAGACTGAGGAATGCTGGAGGAAACTGGGAGCATGTCTCCGATGTGGGAGTCGAGAGCATCGAATCCCCGACTGCCCCTTGATGAAGGAACAAGCCAACAAAGACGAGAAGCGTCTGGTAAAGAAACAAGGCCGTCTCCAAGCTCTTCAAGGGACGGAACCCATGGAAGGAGGAATCGTGGAAGGTACACTAACTGTTTGCTCTAAACCTGCAAAAGTTCTATTTGATACTGGAGCAACTCATTCATTTGTTTCCAAGAGATTTACTGCCTCATTTTCTAAAGAACCTGAATGGTTAGATTTAGTAATATCTACACCTCTTGGAAACAAGTCTGATATCATGCATCACTACCCAAGTTGTGAGGTTATGGTCCAAGGTAACAATCTGCCAGTCGACCTGATATGCCTTGATATGGAGCATTATGATGTCATATTAGGAGCTGACTGGTTATCCACCTACCAAGCAACGGTAGACTGCCGGCATGGCAAGATAACTTTTGCAGATTATTCCGAGTTAGTTTATATTAGCCCTCGGAATAAATCCCCTCTCATCTCAGCTCTTCGAGCTAGCAAACTTGTGAATAAAGGATGTGTGGCTTTCATAGCTTTTGTGACTGCCATGGAAGTCGAGAAGACTGAAATTGAAGACATCCGTGTAATTCGGGACTTTTCAGATGTTTTTCCTGAAGAATTACCAGGTTTACCCCCGGAGAGGGAAGTGTCGTTCACTATCGACATTATTCCTGGTGCTGGTCCTGTGTCTAAGGCACCCTATAGAATGTCTCCCGCCGAGTTGAAGGAGCTAAAAGAGCAGCTAATGGATTTACTGAAAAAGGGATTCATTAGGCCGAGTACTTCCCCCTGGGGAGCACCCGTGCTCTTTGTTAAAAAGAAGGATGGAACATTTAGGCTATGCATTGATTATCGGCAGTTGAACCATCTTACAATCAAGAACAAGTACCCGCTGCCGAGAATTGACGAGTTGTTCGACCAATTGTCTGGAGCTAACTATTTCCCCAAGATTGATCTTCGGTCTGGTTACCACCAATTGAGGATCAAAGAAGAAGACATATATAAAACTGTATTTCGAAGTAGGTATGGGCATTACGAATTTACTATTATGCCTTTTAGACTAACAAATGCCCCCGCAGCTTTTATGCAGTTAATGAACAACATCTATAGGCCTTATTTAGACCAATTTATTGTGGTCTTTATCGATGATATATTGATCTATTCAAAAACTGAAGAAGATCATGAAGTGCATCTCAAGAAGGCATTACAGATATTGCGAGACAACAAGCTATATGCCAAATTCAGCAAATGCCAGTTCTGGCTTGAAGAAGTGTCCTTCTTAGGCCATGTCATATCAAAGAATGGAATTTCTATTGACCCTGCGAAGGTCGAAGGCGTACAAAATTGGGGACGACCAACGAATGCAAAGAGATTCGAAGCTTCTTGGGTCTAGCTGGTTACTACCGGCGTTTTATTAAGGACTTCTCCAAGATTGTTGTCCCTCTTACCAGATTAACTCGCAAGGAAGTGCCTTATGAATGGAGTGAAGACTGTGAGAAGAGTTTCCTAACTTTGAAGGATCTCTTGACTACTGCTCCGGTCTTATCTCTACCAATTGAAGGAGAGAAGTACGAGGTATATACCGATGCATCTGGTATCGGCCTCGGATGTGTATTGATGCAGAATGGAAGAGTCATTGCATACTCTTCCCGGTAATTAAAGAAGCATGAAGAAAACTACCCTGTGCATGATTTGGAACTAGCCGCAGTGGTATTGGCTTTAAAGGTCTGGAGGCACTATCTCTACGGAGAGCAATTCACCGTATACTCCGATCATAAAAGCCTTAAATATCTATTCTCTCAGAGAGAGCTGAACATGCGACAAAGGCGTTGGCTCAAGTATCTCAAGGATTTCGACTTCACTATACAATATCATCCTGGTAAGGGTAATTTCGTAGCAGATGCCCTTAGTCGGAAGCCGAGAGCCCTAGTAACCAACTGTATGGTTCAAGAATGGAAGCTGTTGGAAAAATTCGCTGAACTCAATATAAGCATGGATGAGAATGACAGGTGTATTACTCTATCTCTCTTAAGTGTACGTCCGGATTTGCTAGCTGAAATCAAGAGGTTGCAAGAAGAAGATCCTACCCTAGTGGAAATAAAAGAAAAGCTAGACAAGAAATCTGATTTCAAGTTGGCACTCGATGGCAGATTATTATACCATGAACGGACATGTGTACCAGACAGTCCTGAGCTGAAGAAGAGGATTCTTGAAGAAGCTCACCGATCGAGGTATACGATCCACCCTGGAGCCACTAAGATGTACCAAGACATAAAAAGAACCTTTTGGTGGCCCAACATGAAAAGGGAGATAGCGGACTTCGTGTCTAGATGCTTGACATGCCAACAGGTGAAGGCGGAACATCAGAAGCCCGCTGGAAGATTGCATCCACTAGATATTCCCAAGTGGAAATGGGAAGACATCGGCATGGACTTCATCATGGGTTTGCCCAGGTCTAGGGGCGGACATGACGGAATATGGGTAATCATCGATCGCCTTACTAAATCGGCTCATTTCTTGCCTATAAAGAGTCGATGGTCGGTTGATGTTCTTGCTGCCTTATATATCAAGGAGGTTACTAGATTACATGGAATTCCTGTGTCTATAGTATCTGATCGAGACCCACGCTTTACTTCTCATTTTTGGAAGGGTCTACAACATTCTCTGGGAACGAAACTCAACTTTAGCACTGCTTTTCATCCCCAGACAGATGGTCAGACTGAAAGAACAAATCAGGTTGTTGAAGATATGTTAAGGGCATGTATTATAGATTTCGCGAAGCTGGCATGACCACTTACCCCTAGCCGAATTTGCCTACAATAACAGCTACCAAGCCAGTATCCAGATGGCACCTTTCGAGGCACTTTATGGCAGGAGTTGTCGATCTCCAATATGCTGGGATGAAGTCGGTGAAAGACAACTTCTAGGCCCAGATATGGTTAGAGATTCAACTGAAAAGATACACCTTATCCGAGAGAGACTCAAGGTAGCTCAGTGCAGGCAAAAATCTTATGCTGATAACAGAAGGAGAGATTTGGAATTTCAAGTGGGTGATTATGTATTTCTCAAGGTATCTCCCGGCCGAGGTATTAGAAGATTCGGTGTTAAGGGCAAGCTCACACCAAGGTTTATCGGTCCATTTGAAGTATTAGAAAGAGTGGGCGAGGTGGCTTACCGCATTGCCTTACCACCTCAACTCTCGGAAGTGCACAATGTATTCCATATTTCTATGCTGAAGAAGTATGTGCACGATCCTCTCTACGTCATCGATCACACTGACATGGTGATACAGAAGGACCTCACCTATGAGCAAAGGCCAGTAAAGATTCTTGACCAAGAAATCTGAGTTCTAAGGAGCAAGACGATCCCTATGGTAAAAATCCAATGGAATCGATGCTCGGAGCAAGAAGCAACTTGGGAGACCGAGGAATCTATGAAGAGAAGATACCCAGAACTATTTTAGTCGGAAAGTATCTTATACTTTCTACAGTATCCTTATGTAGTTGAATTTACCCTTATACAATTGAATTTGGGGACCAAATTCTTTTAAGTAGGGGAGGGTGTAGCATCCCGTATAAAAAAAATGAAAATAAAAAAAAATATTATTAATAATATTTTCCAAATGAAAAAAAAACATTAGATAAACTCTATAGGAAGCTTATGTAAGAAGTTGGAACACGGAGTCATCATATGTAAAGATTATTCACTTAACAAGTGGCTTCCTAGAGTAGTTGGTTAAGTGATGTGCCTTTCAACCTAGTGACCAGGGTTCCAATCCTAGCATCTACACCATTTACCCTTTTTGTCAAATAATTATATGTTATAAGCTAGCAAAACTTGCACTTACGATTTGGGCCATGGATTAGCTGTACAAACAGTATCTCTTATCTCACCAGCCTATCTCTTATCTCTCCAGCCTGTATAAGCTGTAAAGCCCCATTATTCCAGATCTTGCCCCCTATTCGGTCATGACAGACCCTATAAACATACCCGTAGCTACCCCATTCTAGGCTAGCTAAGGTTGGGGCAAAGCTCTGCAGGGATTGCGCAAGAAGGGTCTGCTACTATGATCTTCCAACAAGGTAGGTGTTCTCAATTTTTAACTAAACTAGTAGCTAATCTAGGATGATTAGTCTAGATAGTTAGTCTTAGGCTCATCTCCATACGATCTTTCACGTTTATACAGCATGTGTTAGCCTCATAGTTATCATGTATTAGCTTTAATCTAAGAAAAGTAGTAAAATTAGTAAAGTAATTAGTTTCACAACGAGGATAATTAGCATGCAATAGCTTCAATCTTGGACAATTAGCAAGTATTAGTCTCATGCCCTAGATAACTAACATGAATGAGCTTTATTAACTAATCTAATAGCATACCTAATCTATTAGCATGCTTAATTAACCTATTAATCTACCAAATCACTCAATGTCAACACCTCACATAACACTTCCATATATATATATATATATATAATGCAGGTGTTGACATCTCGTGTCAACACTTCCATACATATGTCATACATATGTCGACACTTGCATTATAGGTGTTGCACAAGTGTTGCACAAGTGTTGACACCTACGCAACACTTACTCGAGGTGTCAACACTTACGCGACACCTACGCAACACTTACCCGAGGTGTCAATACTTACGCGACACCTACGCAACACTTACCTGAGGTGTCAACACTTACGCGACACCTACGCAACACTTACCCGAGGTGTCAACACTTACGTGACACCTACGCGACACCTACGCGACACTTACCCAGAGTGTTGACAAAACCAAAATTAAACCATGGATTAAAACCTTAAACACTTGATTAACAAAATGATTAAACCAAAACAAGACTTAATTAATAATAAACACAAAATTGAAGACAGAACCACAAGTGTGACGACCCAGAGTTCAGGACACCGATATACCGATAACATCGATACACCGACGCCAAGAACTGGGGAGGCCACCCAAGAGGCGGATGAGGCCCCTGAAGGGTTAGTGGGGGTTAGCTGAGGAATATGCATAATTAATTGCGAATTGGGGCGCGCAATACTGTAAGTATTTAAGATTTAAACACAAGTGCGGAAGCAATTTAAAAATAACCAGAGTGATATATGTATAACTAGTCCAGAGTCACAAACACTAGTCCTCAAGGTACAACTACGCGGGGCATACCCCAGTAAAAGTACAACACAAGCCTCAAAAAGGCTGCTCGTACGCAGCTGGCAGCTAGGAACGGTCCCGAAACAGCACACTAAAGTCCAGGAGACGGCGGGCGCGGCTCACCTGAAAGGAGAAGGGTGAGTCACAGCCAGACTCAGTAGGGGTCACGCGGATCCCTACCTCGCACTAAACAAGCAGACATGCATAAATAAAGCAATTAAAGCATGCATTTAAATAAACACACAGGCAATGGCATGAATAACCAAACACAAGAAAGCTGTAAACTCTCCTAAGCAAGTGTAACAGCTAACACATGCCACTACTAATTAAATGCAAGCGATTAAAGCTAAAACTACCAAATAGAAGGAGCTGCAACTAATCCAGACAACAAGGAAGGACAACCACTGGAGCAGAAACCAGAAGCGTCCACTGACGGCTTACACTGCGTCTCAAGCACTCGCAGTCGACGAAGCGACAAGCTAAGCGCGTAAACAGTACCAAACCAAGTGACCAGTCGGAGTGGCACCCGTCGGTGTCAGTCCACAGTCTCCGACCACGTGTGCACACACTGACTCTAGCCTGAGCCAGGCCCTCTAACTAGTTTTCTCCCTTGGCAGGACGCTACCATTGGCTGGGAGCCCACGGAACTAGCTTACAAACCGTGAATGGGAAACATACCCCTCCGCCATCCTCAAACGGGTCGGTACTCAATAGACCTTAGGGCAACGACAGTGGCTCCATTGCATGGAAAGAAAAGCTACTCTATTGGTATAAAACACGCCACAATATATTTAAAGCAATGCGAATATGGCATGAATATAGAAAGAAGCGCATAACAGATGGGCTGGGAATATATTGCAGCCATCAGGGAAGCGGCGGTCAAAGACCCACGCGTCACATGCAAACAACGGTTGGGGGCCGGCGCGTTACTTCAAGAATGACGCCCCAGTCCCTATCCGTCACTCCCTTCAGGGTTCCAGCTCAAGAGGCACTAAAGGGCTTGTAACGGTGGGGGCCCTGCGCGTTACTTCGAAGCAACGCGTGGGGTCACCGCCGTCACATCCACCCGAGGCTCAAACCACCTATCAGCGTTCTAAAACGATAGCAGACGAAGTGACGCCCCGGTCTAGGCGCGTCGGACCGAAACGACGGTCGACCGACTGGCCATCAGACGCATCGCCTGACCAAAACTACGAAAAATAGTTGATGAGTAACGGATGGGAGCCCCACCGTTACTCTCCAAGTAACGCACCCCCAATGGGCCGCTATTTGGAAGTGACGCGTCCGCTATGGACCGTCAGGCAAGTGACGGTTCCTGGCAGGACCGTCACTGCACCTGGGTTACGGGCGGGTACGGTTTATAAACCGAAGCCCTCCCGGACGGCTGAAAACGCCGGGTATCGACGAAAAACCTGATAACCTGTCAAACCACGCATGCTAGACAACAATTTAACATCTAAATCTAGCACATGCAAGGCCTAAAACGCATTAAACTCAAGATTTAGGCTAAAACCCCAAAAATGGAAATATGAACATCATGCATGCTACGGGGTGCTAATCAACAAACAGGCTAAGGGAAACGATCCTAGCAAGATCGAGATTCCATCCCCCTACCTTTCGCAAGTCGAAACCGTCGAACGGGCCGCATGCAAGGAGGAAGAGCCACGGAGCTTCCACGCTCCACCTCACTCCTACGATCACCGATCCACGCCGAAGTGGTCACCCACGCGCACTACTCGACGCGAGGAATCCAACGGTGCCAACCTCGCCTCAATCCGATCTCGTTTCGCCCGAGTTCCCTAGGAGAGGGAGGGGACGATCGTGAGAAGAGAGAGAGGGAGAGGGTGAGAGTGAGATCGACGGGAAGGGAGAGAGAGAGAGAGGGAGAGGTTATAAAAAATAAAATTAATATATATATAATATAATCATTATATATATATAAATCTTATTAATTTCAATAACCCCCTATTAGCCCCAAATAAATCCGAAAAAATACCAGACAAATTCCTAAAAAATCCTGGAAAATAGTCGGAAATTCCAAAACAATTAATAGAACAAATACCACGAAGGATCCATTAAGGCACGGGCCTTACAGTCCCTCCCTCCTTACAGAAATTTCGCCCTCAAAATTTACAACAACCGAAAAGGAGGAAACTGAGAAAGGACTTATACCTCACTGGAACAAGAAAGGAAAAAGCTGACGCATCTCATCTTCACGCTCCCAAGTAGACTCGTTACCAGAGTGACGTTGCCAAGCAACCCTTACCAGAGGAATGACCTTATTTCTCAACCGCTGCTCACGACGGTCTTCAATTCGGATAGGAAACTCTGGTGTGGACAAATCAGCAGTCACCTCGGGCCACACTGAATCATCGAGAACATGAGAAGCATCAGACACATATTTCCTCAACTGAGACACGTGGAACACATCATGAATAGCTTGCATGGCCGCCGGCAGTTGCAAATGATAAGCCACTGAACCAATAGCGTCAACAATCGGAAAAGGGCCAACATACCGCGGACTAAGCTTTCCACGCTTCCCAAACCTGGAAACACCTTTCATCAGAGATATTTTAACAAACACCATATCTCCAGGCTCAAATTGTAGTGGACGTCTGCGTTGATCTGCATAACTTTTCTGTCGACTCTGAGCCGTCAACAATCTCTGTCTGATCAGATGAACCACATCAGAACACTACTGTACCATGTCCGGTCCTGTCAACAGTCGGTCCCCAACATCAAACCAGTTCAGAGGAGTACGACAAGGACGACCATACATCGCCTCATAAGGAGCCATGCCAATACTGGAGTGAAAACTATTATTATAAGCGAACTCAACAAGTGGCAAATGCTGACCCCATGACCCTTGCCAATCAAGGCAACACGATCTCAGCATGTCCTCCAAAGTCTGAATGGTTCTCTCTGACTGTCCATCTGACTGTGGGTGATACGCTGAACTGAAAGCTAACTCAGTGCCCAAAGCTTTCTGGAAACTACGCCAGAAGTCAGAAGTAAAACGCGGGTCACGATCTGACACAAGTGAAATAGGAATTCCATGCAGCGGCACGATCTTCTACACATAGAGCTCGGCCAATCTCTGCACACTCCAAGTAACTTTAATTGGCAATAATCTGGCGGTTTTCGTCAATCTGTCGACAAGCAGCCAGATTCCATCAAAACATTGAGAAGTTCGAGGCAAACCCACCACAAAATCTGTAGTAACATGGTCCCATTTCCACATCGGAATCTCTAATGGCTGAAGCAGACCACCTGGCTTTTGATGTTCGGCTTTAACTAACTGACAAGTCAAGCACTTAGAAACAAAAATAGCCACGTCCTTCTTCATGCCGGGCCACCAGAACTGTTTCTTCAAATTCTGATACATCTTAGTGACACCAGGGTGAATAGCAAAACGGGAACCATGGGCTTCACTCAGAATCTCATTCCTTAAATCATCATCAACAGGAATATACAATCTGCCCTGGAAACTGACAACTAGCTCGTCATCAAATTCCACATCATATCTTGATATAACACGGGCCAAATCAGAATCAGCTTGCTGGGCTTCTAAAATCTACTGATACAAAGCTGAACCCAAAACCAAGCTAGCACAAACTGCCTTCTTCAGATCGGCAGGAATCTCTACACACAATGCCTCGCTCGAAAGCTGTTCCCACAATTTCCATTCGTGAAGCAACAAATGGCTGACCTGCACTTTCCTGCTCAAAGCATCGGCCACAACATTCATTTTACCTGGCTGATAGGAGAGTGTAAAGTCATAATCTTTCATGTATTCCATCCATCGCCTCTGCCTGAGGTTCAGATCTTTCTGGGAGAAAATATACTGTAAACTCTGATGATCAGTAAGAATCTGAAATTTCTCACCATACAGATAATGTCTCCAGATCTTCAAGGCAAAAATAACTGCAGCTAGCTCTAGATCATGAGTGGGATAATTTCCTTCATGCTGTTTCAATTGCCGAGATGCATATGCGATAACCTTACCATGTTGCATCAGCACTGCACCCAAACCTACTCGAGACGCATCTGTACAAACAAGAAAACCACCCGAGTCGGAAGGCAAAGTCAACACTGGGAAGAAGTCAATAGCCTTTTCAATTCAACAAAGCTAGCCTCACACTGATCCGACCAGACAAAAGGCACATCCTTCCGTGTCAATTTAGTCATCGGTGCTGTAATCTTCGCAAAATCCTGAATGAATCTGCGGTAATACCCAGCCAATCCTAAAAAACTTCGTATCTCAGTGATGGTCCTCGGTCTCTGCCAACTCAAAACGGCATCAATCTTTGCAGGGTCTACTGCCACTCCATCACCAGAAATCACATGGCCAAGAAAATGAATCTCCCGAAGCCAGAATTCACATTTACTGAGCTTCGCATAAAGCTCGTGATCTCTTAGAGTCTGCAGAACGATCCTCAAATGCTGCACATGATCATCAACAGAGGCAGAATATATCAAGATATCATCAACAAAGATCACCACAAACTGGTCCAGAAATGGACGAAAGATACGCTGCATTAGGTCCATGAAAGCTGCTGGGGCATTAGTCAAACCAAACGGCATGACTAAAAATTCAAAGTGACCATAACGAGTACTGAAAGCAGTCTTCTCCACATCAGATTCCCGGATCCGTAACTGAAAATAGCCAGACCGGAGATCAATCCGCGAAAAGACAGTAGCAGACTGTAACTGGTCAAACAAATCATCAATCCTGGGGAGCGGATACTTATTCTTGATAGTCGCCTGATTCAGCTGCCTGTAATCAATACAAAGCCTCAGGTTTCCATCTTTCTTTTTCACAAACAGCACTAGGGCACTCCACGGAGAAAAACTGGGACGAATATAACCTTTCTCCAATAACTCTAGTAGCTGTGCACGCAGTACTTTCAATTCAGCTGGAGCCATACGGTACGGCGGCTTTGCTAAGGGTCCAATACCTGGAATCAGTTCAATCACCATCTCAATCTCTCGCTCTGGGGGCAAGCCTGGCAACTCGTCAGGAAACACATCAGGAAACTCACAGACAACCGGAATATCACAGACATCCCGTCGTGGTTTTTCAACAGCCACTACTGAAGCAAGGAATCCCTGACAACCTGCGCTAAGCAACCTATAGGCTCGAATAGCAGAAATAATCATACGAGAAGATCGGGATCGAATACCTTGAAAATAAAAGGCTGATTTTCCCTGGGGCTGAAAATAGACTTTCTTCGATCTGCAGTCAACCACAGCTCCATAATGCTCCAACCAATCCATTCCCAGAATAACATCATAATCTACCAGCTACAACGCATACAATCTCGCCGGCAACTGGTGATTATCAATCATCACAGGAGACTCATCCAAACACAGAGGAGTAACCATGAAATCTCCAGAAGGCAATTCCACAAATAACTCGCAAGACAGCTCAGATGTCGGTTCCTCAATACAAGCCATGAAATCCTCAGAAATAAAAGAATGAGAAGCACCAGAATCAAATAAGACATGAGCTGAATGTCCATAAAGCATAATCGTACCTTCCACAAGATGAGACGCAACAGCATCAGCTCTTGTCAAATGAGAAACCTTGCCTTTCTGCTTCTTGGAACCAGCTGAAGATTGCTGAGAAGACGCCGACGCTTGAGAGAAAAATTGTTGTGGAGCTTGAGGTGCAAGAGGTCTAAACTGCGGCTGAGGTTGAGACAACTGAGGAGCTTGCAATTGAGTCGGCCTCAGCGGGCAATCCCGAACCACATGACCTGGCTGGTCACACCTGAAGCAAACAATAGGAAGAGAACACGGCTGGCCCTTGTGATGACCACCGCATCTCCGACACGTCCACGGCTGACTAGCAGCTGCGCTCTGCCGAGTCTGAGAAGAAGGCGCTGTCGGCTGCTGAACAGAATCTGTACCGGACGGCTGCTGAAAAAACTTCTTCTTCTTCTTGAACCTTTTAAACTTGGGCTTAGAAGGAGAGGAAGCACTAGAAACCTCTGACTGGACCGAAGGAACACCAGGCACGGGCTGTCGGTAAGTCTGCTGAACCTGAGCTACCGGCTGCACTGACCCTGCTTAGGGATATCCACCCGGTCTCGCCATCTCCAGCTCTAAAGCTACAGCTGTCTGACACGCAGTATCGAGATCCGCAACACGACTCGCTATCAGCGGCATCTTCAACTCTGGCCTCAACCCACGCAAAAATTGCTGGGTCTTCAAAGCTTCACTGGCCAGCACATGGGGCGCATATTGACCCAGTTCCAAGAACTTATTCCTGTACTGAAGCACGGTCATATTGCCCTGAATCAATTCCATAAACTGATACATCTTGTCCATCTGCAAGCAGGCAGGAGTATAGGCACGCTCAAAAGCAGCAACGAACTCTGCCCAAGTGATTTGCCGAAGAGGTCTGGATCGAAAGGAAATCTGCCACTCGGCTTTCCACCACGCAATGGATGTACCCTGGAGTTGAAAAGCAGCGAGCATGACTTTCTCATCTTCAGCACACTCCATCGAGACAAACACACGCTCTATCGCATCCAGCCATTGCCTCGCGACTTCTGGATCAGCTTGGCCATCGAAAGCAGGCGGATTGAACATCAGAAATTCCTTCAAAGCCTTGCCTCGACTGCTAGGCACTTCAGCTAGAACGATCGGCACTGGAGGAGCAACTGGAACGACAAGAACAGTGGGAACTGCAGGAGGAGGTGCAGAACCGCTATCTTCCCTGGGCGCATCTCGAGGAACACGAGGAGGTCTTCCTCGACGAGGCGGCATAACTATGCTGCCAAAAACACAATCAACAATAAAATCCATCAATCATACGGAAAACATCCTATGCCAGCATGAGACGACAACAGGACTAGCTCTGGACAAAGCGTCAATTCCAATTCTTTACGTAAATCCTCAACTCAAGCTCTGATACCATCTGTGACGACCCAGAGTTCAGGACACCGATATACCGATAACATCGATACACCGACGCCAAGAACTGGGGAGGCCACCCAAGAGGCGGATGAGGCCCCTGAAGGGTTAGTGGGGGTTAGCTGAGGAATATGCATAATTAATTGCGAATTGGGGCGCGCAATACTGTAAGTATTTAAGATTTAAACACAAGTGCGGAAGCAATTTAAAAATAACCAGAGTGATATATGTATAACTAGTCCAGAGTCACAAACACTAGTCCTCAAGGTACAACTACGCGGGGCATACCCCGGCAAAAGTACAACACAAGCCTCAAAAAGGCAGCTCGTGCGCAGCTGGCAGCTAGGAACGGTCCCGAAATAGCACACTAAAGTCCGGGAGACGGCGGGCGCGGCTCACCTGAAAGGAGAAGGGTGAGTCACAGCCAGACTCAGTAGGGGTCACGCGGATCCCTACCTCGCACTAAACAAGCAGACATGCATAAATAAAGCAATTAAAGCATGCATTTAAATAAACACACAGGCAATGGCATGAATAACCAAACACAAGAAAGCTGTAAACTCTCCTAAGCAAGTGTAACAGCTAACACATGCCACTACTAATTAAATGCAAGCGATTAAAGCTAAAACTACCAAATAGAAGGAGCTGCAACTAATCCAGACAACAAGGAAGGACAACCACTGGAGCAGAAACCAGAAGCGTCCACTGACGGCTTACACTGCGTCTCAAGCACTCGCAGTCGACGAAGCGACAAGCTAAGCGCGTAAACAGTACCAAACCAAGTGACCAGTCGGAGTGGCACCCGTCGGTGTCAGTCCACAGTCTCCGACCACGTGTGCACACACTGACTCTAGCCTGAGCCAGGCCCTCTAACTAGTTTTCTCCCTTGGCAGGACGCTACCATTGGCTGGGAGCCCACGGAACTAGCTTACAAACCGTGAATGGGAAACATACCCCTCCGCCATCCTCAAACGGGTCGGTACTCAATAGACCTTAGGGCAACGACAGTGGCTCCTTTGCATGGAAAGAAAAGCTACTCTATTGGTATAAAACACGCCACAATATATTTAAAGCAATGCGAATATGGCATGAATATAGAAAGAAGCGCATAACAGATGGGCTGGGAATATATTGCAGCCATCAGGGAAGCGGCTGTCAAAGACCCACGCGCCACATGCAAACGATGGTCGGGGGCCGGCGCGTTACTTCAAGAATGACGCCCCAGTCCCTATCCGTCACTCCCTTCAGGGTTCCAGCTCAAGAGGCACTAAAGGGCTTGTAACGGTGGGGGCCCTGCGCGTTACTTCGAAGCAACGCGTGGGGTCACCGCCGTCACATCCACCCGAGGCTCAAACCACCTATCAGCGTTCTAAAACGATAGCAGACGAAGTGACGCCCCGGTCTAGGCGCGTCGGACCGAAATGACGGTCGGCCGACTGGCCGTCGGACGCATCGCCTGACCAAAACTACGGAAAACAGTTGATGAGTAATGGATGGGAGCCCCACCGTTACTCTCCAAGTAACGCACCCCCAATGGGACGCTATTTGGAAGTGACGCGTCCGCTATGGACCGTCAGGCAAGTGACGGTTCCTGGCAGGACCGTCACTGCACCTGGGTTACGGGCGGGTACGGTTTATAAACCGAAGCCCTCCTGGACGGCTGAAAACGCCGGGTATCGACGAAAAACCTGATAACCTGTCAAACCACGCATGCTAGACAACAATTTAACATCTAAATCTAGCACATGCAAGGCCTAAAACGCATTAAACTCAAGATTTAGGCTAAAACCCCAAAAATGGAAATATGAGCATCATGCATGCTACGGGGTGCTAATCAACAAACAGGCTAAGGGAAACGATCCTAGCAAGATCGAGATTCCATCCCCCTACCTTTCGCAAGCCGAAACCGTCGAACGGGCCGCATGCAAGGAGGAAGAGCCACGGAGCTTCCACGCTCCACCTCGCTCCTACGATCACCGATCCACGCCGAAGTGGACACCCACGCGCACTACTCGACGCGAGGAATCCAACGGTGCCAACCTCGCCTCAATCCGATCTCGTTTCGCCCGAGTTCCCTAGGAGAGGGAGGGGACGATCGTGAGAAGAGAGAGAGGGAGAGGGTGAGAGTGAGATCGACGGGAAGGGAGAGAGAGAGAGAGGGAGAGGTTATAAAAAATAAAATTAATATATATATAATATAATCATTATATATATAAAAATCTTATTAATTTCAATAACCCCCTATTAGCCCCAAATAAATCCGGAAAAATACCAGACAAATTCCTAAAAAATCCAGAAAAATAGTCAGAAATTCCAGAACAATTAATAGAACAAATACCACGAAGGATCCATTAAGGCACGGGCCTTACAACAAGTGTCGACACAGGTGTCGACACACAAAACATTGTAATATTAACTGTACAACAGAGACCAAAAATGAACAGTAAGTGTCGACACTAGTGTCGACACATGCAGTGAACTTAATGAAAAACACCGTAAAGCCTCTTAACCAGTGAAACAAAGTATGAACAATTTATGAACCTCCATTATACCTGTATTAACAGTATATATATAAAACCTGCATATGCAAGTGTGCATATATACACCCGACACCTTAAATATATATATATATATATATATATATACTCCCACTAATTATATATACAAGCACATTCATTATATATGTATATAAATTCATATATATACTTCCATTAATTGTATATACAAAACACCTTCATTATATATATATGAATATATATATGTATATATAACTACTGTCTGCACCTCCATTCTCACCGAATATATATAGAGAACAGAATATAATATAAAATGGACTCCTTCATTCTTACAGAGTATGTATATATATTTGTAGAATGAAATTATTTTTTTTTGTAAAAATCTAATTTTCACCACATTAGTTTATACATACTAAAAATTATCTCCAACATGTTAAAACTATTTCCAGCATGTTAAAAGTGACTTCCAATATGATAGAATTATTTTATACATACTGAGATATAAAAATTATTTTCAGCATGTTAAAATCTATTTAAAGCTATTTTGTACATATAAAACTTACTTTCCTATTAAATAAAGTACTAAATTGATGCATGAAAATCACTTCCAGCATGATAATATTTATTCCAGTATGGTAAAATTATTCCAGCATATTATAATTATTTTTGGCATGTTATAGTTATTTTCAGTGTATTAAAACTATTTTTCAGCATGATAATTCTATTTTCCTATCAAATAATTAGCAAATAAATGTAGAAAATTTATTTTTAGCATGATAAAAATTATGTTGTTATCAGAAAATTTCTGCAATCAGCAAGGCAACCTTATCTTATCAACCTATCAGTAAGTTAATTATTTTAGCATGTTAAGCATAGATTTTAGCATGTTAATAATTAATTTTCAGCATGTAAAAATTAAATCCAGCATGAAAAATTTATTTTTATCATCTTACCAATAAAGTAACATATGAAACTCATTCTCAACATGTTAATATCATTCTTAGCAAGTTAGAACTATATTCAACTTAAAAACTTATTTTCATAATTAAATTCTGATTATTATAATAAATCACCATTTTGACTAATTCATATATGTATATTGGACAGAAGATATACATACCTATAACCTCCATTATATTAGACAGAATTCTATAATCAGATATATATATATACATATACATATTGGATAAAAATAATATATATATAACTAATATCGACAATTGTGTCAACACCAGCAAGTTAGTCTCAAACTCCTATTGTCATTAGCATGTATCGAACGTTACAGGTTTTACTCCTAGTTCATCCCTACATAATGATACGCCTTGGATTCTATTCTATAATCCACCTTATATACATCTTACCGAGTCAACCCTTGAAATTCCATATTGGCTATAAACGAGAGTGGATGTCGACAAACATGACCAATGCTATGCATATAGGGCCCGGTCTGGTCCTGGGAGGAGCACCCGAAGGTACTTGTGCCCATGGGAGTTTATTGACCACGGTGTTTGGCATTGCACCGGAGTACTTGCTTGCTAGACTTTAGGCATTCCACTCATTCTCGTGATATTACTTGATTGACTGACTTGAGACCCGTAGAAGGGTAAAAGTGTTTATTTGAATGCATTGATAAATAGCCAATTCCAGTTATACATGCTTGAAACTTGCTTACTATTGCTAGCTTGATTAACATGTTGCTATTCCAGTTATTACTTCTCAGTTATCACTGGCTTGATATCATTTGTTATCACTTGCTACTGCTGCTTGAAATTGTGCAGTCTATATACTCTCACTTTCTAGTCTTGTCGATTTTACGATCCTTGATATCTATCCGTCTGCATGCATAGTTTATCTACATTAAATAAATGGATAATTCACTTAAAGCATGTTAGAACTTGAGATGTAAATCCTACTGAGCGATTCGCTCATCTAATTGTTTTCTAACCTTTTCAGGTAGTTCGGATATCAGCCAGAACTCGGAAGGGAATGAGTCTGAGTGATGAGTGTAGAAATGGAGTTATCATGTTGTCTTGTTAATTGTGGTGTAGTAATTATGTCATTTGTATCCAGTTATGTCAGATGTCAGTTGTATTAGTCTAATTTATTAGAACTGTAATAAGGGCTTGAAGCCTAGTAGTCGGACTCGAGAAATGTATGTAATTATCATTTGGTTAGTGGTAACAATTGTCATCTCGGATTATTTGTATTAATTTCAAGTTAAATCTTAGTTATTTGCGCACCCTATTAACTATCAAAATGAAGAATTCCATCGAATAGCTAGCTCGCTTTGGTTCTATATAAAACTATCGCGCCACGGGTAAGCTTCCGCGCTCGGGACGTGACAAGTTATCTGATGGAGTTAGAGTTATCTGAATTAGAGTTACCTGAGTTAGAGTTATCTGAGGGAGTTATCTAAGGGGGAGAAAAATCCATGAGTCAAAAGAGAAATTGATGACTCACATTCTCACATTCTCACATTCGTGTGTCATTTGCACTTTCTGACTTACAGTGTTGCCATCATCAAAAAGGGAGAGAATGTTATGTCCTCCCTAGGTTTTGATGCTGGAAAAATTGGTTTTGATGATTGGTAAAACTGTGTGTTGTGTTGTCATCTCTTCAAGTCAGTATAAGTCTTTGTTTTCAAACTGCATTCATGCTCAACAGGTCGATGCATCCATATTAGTTGAAGTTATCAGGTTGATGCATCTGTATTGGTTAATGTCATCAGGTCGATGCAACGAAGGTCTTCATGTCCATTCAGCCCGATGCACTAAGGTGGTGCGTCGATGTTGCAGAACAAGTCATTGCATTGACAGGTCAATGCACTCAGGCGTGCGTCGGTGCTACAGATCATATATTTGCTAAGTTAGGTCGATGCACTACGTCGGTGCGTCGATGCAGCTAATAGCACAAAGAGTGAGCTAGAAGGGGGGGATGAATTGATCACTCCCCAATTTAAAATGATTTGAATTATGAGCGATGAAATCCTAGTTGCAGTAAGTGAATCTTATAGAACAGCCCACAGAGAGAGACACTAAGTAGAAACTAAACGAGAATGAGTTGATTAGAACAGTGATCGAACAGCAGATGGGCTTGTACCACAATAAAAGATCAGTGAAACGAACCACACAGAAGAAGTCAACCAAGCATCCAACCACATAAGAGACAAAGAGTTTTTAAGGTGGTTCGATTGCGAACAGCAATCTATGTCCACCCCTTACTTCACAGGAGTAAGGCTTCCTTGCACTAAGCAATAAAACACCGCAGACTCAGTCTGCTTACAACCGCTGACTCACAGCTTGCCACAAGGGAACAAATCCCTCAGCACCGATCCTACAACTCACAAGATCTGAACCTGACCTTGCCCCAGCAAGATCAGAATCGGAGGACCAACCTCCCTTCCTCTAAACCAGAGGGTACACACGAGCGAAATGCCTTCACTCGCAACCGGAGAACCAATCTTCCTTCCTCTAAGAACACTTAGAAGGTAACAAAGTAGTATATAAGAAATTTGTGAAACAGCATGAAAACGAAGAAAATGAAAAGAAAAACAGTCACTCAAAACAACAAAAAATATAACTTCCAGAGAAGCAGTCTTTCAAGCTCGAAAACCCAACAATGATCACTCAAACATTTCAGGCTCTTCTCTCGAATAGGGAGATTCTTCTACGCTCAGTGGCTGCAGGTGCTCTCTCTCTTTCAAATCTTCAGCAGCTTTCTCTTGCAGCCTTCAACCTCTTTTATAGCTAGAAGGTGGCACATGGTTAACACGATTCCCACCCATTCCTTCTGGCAGAGCTGATCCCTTTTCGATTCCACGTGGCAGGATCATCCTTTCTTTTTGTTGCCTCGAATCACGAGCCCTTAAACCTGGTACATTGACTTCCACGTGGAGTACCCTCACTGTTTTAGGGTTCACCGAACACCTGCTTGACCAGGTGACAGACCTGCCAGGCAAGAGAAGACATTAGTGGAAGCTACACTGAGCAAGGTCATGCACAGACTTTGCGTATCATTCAGCAAGTCAAGTACAGACTCTTACTGACTTGCACTGACGATCAAGACTAGTGACTTAGACACGTGCACTGACCGTATTCTAAATGATGCTCAGACCAAATGTCGTGTATTGCAGAATATGCACAACTTTTACAGCAACGCATTGACCTCATAGAGCACAAGCCAAGACATGCACGGGCTTTATGTGCGTGTATGAACAAGGGTTGCACCGACCTTATGCAACCCAATGCAAAGATTGCACGGGTATAATTGCACAAGACAAAGCAAAGCACGGACACTAACATGCCTTCTACAAGAAAGACTGCACCAATGATGAAATGCACCTAGCTCAGGTGCCCTAATGCAAAGAATGCACAGAGTGTGATTCGTATGGTTAAGATAATGTAAGACTTGCACAGACTTAGAATGCTTCGAATCACAAACATGCACGGACATTATTGCTCAAGGCAACGACATTGCACCAACTTTGATCATGCCTAAGACACGAAATTACACCAACCTTGTATGTGTGTGTAGGCAACAAATGCACTGACTTGGTGCGATAATTGCACCGACCTGTGTGAGCCAAAGCTTGCACCGACCTGTGCGTTCGATGAAAGCACTTGCATGCACTGAGATAATGCACATACTTAGCAATGAAATGTGCACAGACTTTATGTGCACAATGCGAGAATTGAACCGACTTGTCTAATGCATGAACAGACAATGCAGTGACTTAGTCACGTGCAACAACTAAGATTGCACCGACTAGATGCTTGCATGCACAGACTCTACTCAGTTGAAAATGTAGCAAATGCACGGACGCAATGCAGGATGAACTAAGTATGCATGGACTTTCTAAGTAGAACTAGAGAGTGCAGTATCTGAAGAATGTATAGGTGGAATGTATGAATATAGACTATCAAGATTGACTTATAGTGTAAGACATCATCAAAACTGTAGGAGTGCAACAATCTCCCCCTTTTTGATGATGGCAACACTATGAGTCAATTTATGTCTATACAATCAAAATAGAGTGATCAAGCAGTAAACACACTAAACCCTGCCAATGGGTAAAACACTCACCCTCACCCTCATTTGACTCATCCTCCTGTCTCTCCCCCTCAAATGCAAAACCTATCTCTCCCTATCATGACTCTCCTCCTCTTGACTCTCTCCCCCGTAAACTTGACTCACCCTCTCCCCCTTTGACAACATCAAAAAGAGATGAAAGAGATATACAGCTGTTGGAGAATGGAGAGGAAATGCAGTATGTTCATAGTGAGAATAACCCATGATCATTTCTTAAAAGATTAAGTGGGGCACTAAAACAAGTGTAGATTCTTCAAATCAAGTAATCAAGAAAGACGTAGAAGAGAAAGTGAACTTTATCTGCGTACAAAAGATATGACGAGGAAGCCAGAGTGTACAGATATGCCAAGAAAGATCTGATCAAAACTATAGTAATTAGACTGTAAGAGACTGGTCCTCAGAAAAAGGTTCTTGAAGTATTGAGGACAAACAAACCATAAGCTCGTACAACTTTGAGGGATTTTACTAAGCCATAATTTGCTTTAAGGAGCAGTATATAGAGCACTGAGTAAATTGGTACATCACATCTTTGACATTAAGGAGACACCTTGATCAGAGGTCGAACTCCCCAGTTACTCAATGTGAAAACCGTATTACCTCTCTTTTTAGAGAATAGAGTTAGTAACTGTGGCTTTTTACATGAGGAGACACCTTGATCAGAGGCCAGACTCCCCAGTTACTCACCACTTTATTACCATTGCTCTGTCAAGATCAAAATATTTTTGCACTTCTTAACAGAGATAATCTGACACCTCATGACTGAGGAAGATTTTCATTTCCCTTTGATGAAACAATCAGTTTCTCAGTGATCAGGCCATTGCTCTGAGCATATAAATTTTTGTTTTGTTTTTATCCCTTTGTATTTTTGATATGAAATGTTTGAAAACAATACCTAGCAGAAGCACTGATTCTTAAAGAACATGTTCCTTGAAGTCTAGGTTTCAAGTTTTTATCAGATTTCATGCCATATTAGTTTAGCTTGTTCCATGATCATGAAATGTGTAAGGAGATATACTTCAAACACCTTATCCAAGTCTTTGCTAAGTTACGAGACAAAAGATTATAGCTGAGCTTTAGTGGTTCAGACTTAAGAATTTAAGACAAGCATGGGATTCTACTTGCTGTGAATAACTGTATTAAAGCTTTCATAAGAGGCAACATCAACATACACCTCTCACATGCTTCTGAATCAGTCAATCTTTACATGCTAACCAGCTCCCCCTCACAGAATGCAAGAAATTTTAAGACAAACACTCCTACACAGGAACAACTCCCCCTTACTTAATGAATTGTCATTCAAGAGTGACTCATGCAGAGAATGCAATTACACAGACCCCTCTGCTTAACAGCCAGTGAAAAGATAGAGCTCCATGTGGACGCGGATTCTTTTCCGTCTGCATGTTTCATTGGTTAGATTTATTAGGCGTGCCAGTCACTAGAGTGACAATTTTTATTATGCGCTCGACTTGACTTGGTCAGTCGATTGTGAAGTCCGAGTCGGGACCGGAAGTCCGTCATACCATAAAGGCTATGACGTTAATTACGCCCTTCCTAAGAAGGACAACCCTTGATTAAACGCCAAAATAGGAGGCCACTTGGGGCGGTTGAAAATGACAGTGCATAACATTGAAGTTCTTGTTATTCTAAGAAGGTAATTGAATAAACGACAAATTATTAAATCAGCATGACCCCTTTGTGTGGGTCGTACCGGGCAGAGATAGGACACCGTCCACGCAGTGGCGGGGCGGGGCCTGGACGATCATCGGAGACATGTCCCCTTTCACATTTCTCATCCGGCCAAGGGCCTCGAAGTATTTGTATCCCCCGAAGAATTGAGCCAGACGGAAGGCGTATGATACACGTTTCCCGGGGCTTGTCGGGGTTAAAGCATCAATCGATATTTCGGCAGCATCTCCCCTTTATCTGGATCATGCCCAGGGGGAAATAGGCTATCACCCACGGAGTGCCGGGATGAAAGCCGAGAGAAAGAGAGGCCGGACCTCCCGAAATGCATATGTCTGCCATGGGGGCAACGTTCGATTTTCCCTTAAGGAAGCCGGTGGAACTCATGCAGTGGCAGAGACCTCCCGAGCTAAAGGGGTTACTCGTAAATCCGACGCGGGATGGTGGAACATAAGGGAGTTTGTCTCCCTTTGGATTTATCCCTGGGGCAGGTCTGGTGACTCATGGGTATCCCTGGATGGATCTGATCAAAGTGCCGGGGGCTCAATTGGATGGCAGGGTAGGTTCTCGGCGCAGGGGCAAAGTGGATGGGGTTCCCGGCGCGAAGGCACGATGGCCAGGGGGTTCCCGGTGCAAGGGTAAAGTGGCAAAAAGGTTCCCGGCGCGACCTGGGATGGATGGGTTCTCGGCGCAAGAAGGCTTGCGCCGAGAGCATTTTACCTATTCTACTGTGCATGGTGCCGAGAGGTATCATAGCGCCGAGATGGTTTCTAAGGGTTTACGGCACCCTGCTTTTGGGTTTCTTGGCGATTCAGGACAAGTTAGATGGATTCTGTGAGGTCAAAGTGGATCAGTTCATTAGATCTGAACTGGATTGGGTTTGGGTTCCGAAGGAAGGCCAAGATCGAAGAGGAATTGGGGAAATCAGGGTCTAGAGGATCCCTATCACCAGTGTTCGTGCAGATCCCCAGGGACAGCTTAATGTCGTCTTCAAGTGCCTGCTCCTGGAAGAATTTTGGCAGCACCTCCCCCGGACTTAACATTTGCCAGGGAATGATAGACAATCACCCACGGAGTGCCGGGGTGAAAGCCAAGAGTAGAGGGGTATTGGACCCCTGACCCATGTACGTGCTTGCAGCACTATCTTAATATCCCCTTAAGGCCATCAGAGCGCATGCAGTGGCAGAGCTCCTTTGGTTAGCGGGGTTATGATTAAATCTAGCCCTGGGGGGGCCGTGTAGGGGAGATTGTCCCCATTTATTGTTATCTTTGAGGGGTATATGGTGACCCTGGATGTCCCTCGACAGAATACAGGGTTACATTGAGCGGATCATAGGGGTATCTGTGTGGTTTCTTGACTGGTAGCAGGGGTTCTCATCTGGGGCTCAAGGGATGGAGCATTCATAGCATAAAGGGGCTTATGGCACAAGGGGGTAGTTCCCGGCGCAAGAACCACTGCGCCGGGAAGGGTTCTTCATAAGGCACTATTCTTGGCGCCGGGAAGCTGGCATAGGGAGTTCCCGGCGCGCAAACAGCCGCGCCGGGAAGGTTTCTTCATGGGCACTATTCTGGGCGCCGGGAAGCTGGCAAGGGAGGTTCCCGGCGCGTCCATCCTCGCGCCGGGAAGGTCTCTTCAGGGACTACTGTTCTTGGCGCCGGGAAGGTTCCGAGTCTCTGTTCTTGGTTCTTCTGGTTTCGGACAAGGATTCAGGCTGGATTTTCTAGCACAGACGAGGAGGATTAAAAGGTTTTATAGGCGTGAAGGCCAGGGGTTTAAGGGAGGGTAGCATCAGTCGAAGGACAGGATCATCCATCATTAAACCCTCGGGAGATATATGGGGTTTTTTTTGTCACCTGCTGTTCAGACGATCAAGAGATTGATGTCTCTGACCCTGAACAAGCTGGGAGCTCGGCAGAAATCCACGACATGCGAGAAACCCATCATCAAAGGGAGGGAAGGAGGGGACAGAGCCCAATGACCCATTGAACGAGGGTTGGGGCTCCGTCTTCATCTTTCATGAGAGAACGGACCCGGAGATGTGAAGCATAAACCAAAAATCCAGAGCATCTAAGTAGATAAATGTTTTGAAGAACATCAGATACAGAGGGGGGAGACAGATGGTAGATATTTCAATCACCCAGCACCCAAATGGGCCATCGTAGTATTTCATTTCATTACATCATTCCAAAACTCACACCAATCACAAGAAGGGAGTGAGGGAAAAGGAGGTAAAACAGAGGCCGGGATATCCCGGTTACATCCGGTGAATCAAGATGAAACTCATAGGAATACATAAAGAGAAAAGAAAAGAAACATGGGGGAGGGCGGAGCATTGACTCCTCTCCCTCCCCAACTGCCTGCCCACCTGGAGCTTCTTCTCCCTTTTTCTTCGGGTTGATCTCTTCTTTCTTTTCTCAGCGGAGGAGGCTCTCTCTCTCTGTTGGTCTCTTTTTTTCTTCGAAGCCCTTCTCTTCCTCTCGTTCTATTCTGGATGAGGTTGCCGGCCTCCCTGTTCTCTCCTCTCTCCTTTCTTGTAGGCGAAGAAAGGGTTTATATAAGCCCTTCCTTTTGCAGATGGCACTCGGCCCACTTGCTTTGGTGGAAGAGGTTCCCAGCGCGCCTGCAGTAGTGGGCAAGTTCCCGGTGTGCTACTCTCTCCAAAGCTCTCGGCGCAAGGGGTCTCATTGAAGCCCATTCAATAGGCCCATTTAAGGCTTTTTCCCCTGTGAAGCTCCTATTGTCCTTAGCTTCGTTGAATTCCTTTGATCATATTGGAACTAACGAAGGCCCCTTATATGCATCATCATCTGAGTAATCTGGAGGTTTCTCATCAGTCAACAGACCGGAGTTTCATCAGTATTGCCGTTTGGACGACGACAACACCGGACATCAGCCAGGCCTGAGAAGGTCCTGGCCGGGCAAGTGGTTGGTGGTGAGGGCTCTCCCTCAATCCTGACTTTGCAGAAATCTTCCAGACTTCGTTGCTGGTCTGGTCTCATCTTTATCTTTGTTCATATTTTATATGTCAACAAATGCCCCCCACCTGTGGACGGCGTAAGCGCAGAATAAGCGGCACGGTGTCCGCAGGTGCATCATTTAGCATCTGAGAGTATCTTTCTCAGCCTTTCAATACTGGTTTTCTTTAACTTTCAGCTTGATCGCTTTACTGCAATGGCTTTGAAGTTGCAGAAGGTAGAGTGCAAATCTGAGCTGGGGAAGATGAGCTCTATCCTTCAAGAGCGCCGAGGCCAACTGCAGTCTCTGACATAGCGGGAGCAGTTTATATGCAACCGGATAACATTCTAGAAGCAGAACTGGCTGATCTTCAAGCTGAACTGCCGCAGATAACAACCTCTCGGCCACAGTTCGCAGAGGAAGTAGCTCTGTTGGAGGGCAGGTGGTGTCTCTTCAGGACGAGCCCGCTCGGCTACAGGAGAAGGAGGCTCATCTACATGAGTTGGGGGCTGCTCCATATGTGGGTCTTCTGGCTTTCGAAGACATCTTCCGGCGCCAGTAAACATCTCTTTTTTTTCTTTTTTTTTGTAATACAATTCCCCCTCAGGGGCTCCTCTTGTACTCTTTTTCTTCTTTATATAGTGAAAAGGAATCTTTATGCTGGTCTCATATGTGGCTGCTCTTTACTTGCTGTATTATCATTACTTCATGGTGATTTGGTAGCAGTTTCAGCAATCCTCATGCGAATAGCCCGTATTTAGCAGGAGAGCGTCCACCCTTTCAGAGAAAGGATGGGAAACTCGCTCCACCGCGTGACGGTATCCGGAGGGTGCTCAAACCGAATTTTGTAGGTAGTAGCGGATGTCTTCTTTGGCCACGTGTGCCGCAGGTGAGGTTGTTTGCAGAAATGTGAATGAAAAGGTTTAGAGCATCATCCGGAACAGACGAATGGTTCATCCCGGGTAGGTTTCAAAGTCGGTCGGGGCAATGTGCCAGTCGACCAGTGAATGATTTTATCATCGATATTGGGTTTATACCAATGCAAAGAAGTTTTATAGGTTTTATCAGAATTGACGCAAGGTCTAGACTGAATAGACTTTATCGTAGGTGGGACATGAAAGGGTATGTGGTTTTCATCAGGACAGGCGCAAAGTCTGAACTGGACAGGTTTCATCATTGATCGGGCAATGTGCCGGTCGATCAACAGTTGATTTCATCATCGATATTGGGTTTATATCGATGCAAAGGAATTTCATAGGTTTCATCATGACAGACGTAAGGTCTGAGCTGGATAGGGTTTTATCATTGATCGGGCAAGGTGCCGGTCGATCAATAGCTGGTTTCATCATCGATATTGGGTTTATATCGATGGAAAGGAATTTCATAGGTTTCATCAGAATAGACGTAAGGTCCAAATTGGATAGGGTTTTATCATTAATCGGGTAAGGTGCCGATCGATCAACGGTTGATTTCATCATCGATATTGGGTTTATATCGATGCAAAAGAATTTCATAGGTTTCGTCATGACAGACGTAAGGTCTGAGCTGGATAGTGTTTTATCATTGATCGGGCAAGGTGCCGGTCGATCAATAGCTGGTTTCATCATCGATATTGGGTTTATATCGATGCAAAGGAATTTCATAGGTTTCATCAGAATAGACGTAAGGTCCAAACTGGATAGGGTTTTATCATTGATCGGGCAAGGTGCCGGTCGATCAATAGCTGGTTTCATCATCGATATTGGGTCTATATCGATGCAAAGGAATTTCATAAGTTTCATCAGAATAGACGTAAGGTCTAAACTGGATAGGGTTTCATCATTGATCGGGCAAGATGCCGGTCGATCAACGATTGATTTCATCATCGATATTGGGTTTATATCGATGCAAAGGAATTTCATAGGTTTCATTAGGACAGACGTAAGGTCTGAGCTGGATAGGGTTTTATCATTGATCGGGCAAGGTGCCGGTCAATCAATAGCTGGTTTCATCATCGATATTGGGTTTATACCAATGCAAAGAAGTTTCATAGGTTTCATCAGAATAGACGTAAGGTCTAGACTGGGTAGGGTCTCATCATTGATCGGGCGAGGTGCCGGTCGATCAATAGCTGGTTTCATCATCGATATTAGGTTTATATCGATGCAAAAAAGTTTCATAGGTTTCATCAGAATAGACGTAAGGTCTAGACTGGGTAGGATTTCGTCATTGATAGGGCGATGCGCCGGTCGATCAATAGCTGGGTTCATCATCGATATTGGGTTTATATCGACGTAAGGATTTCATAAGTTTCATCAGAATAGACGTAAGGTCTAAACTGGACAGGGTTTTATCATTGATCGGGCGAGATGCCGGTCGATCAATAGCTGGTTTCATCATCGATATTGGGTTTATATCGATGCAAAGGAATTTCATAGGTTTCATCAGAATAGACGTAAGGTCCAAACTGGATAGGGTTTTATCATTGATCGGGCAAGGTGCCGGTCGATCAATAGCTGGTTTCATCATCGATATTGGGTCTATATCGATGCAAAGGAATTTCATAAGTTTCATCAGAATAGACGTAAGGTCTAAACTGGATAGGGTTTCATCATTGATCGGGCAAGATGCCGGTCGATCAACGGTTGATTTCATCATCGATATTGGGTTTATATCGATGCAAAGGAATTTCATAGGTTTCATCAGGACAGACGTAAGGGCTGAGCTGGATAGGGTTTTATCATTGATCGGGCAAGGTGCCTGTCGATCAATAGCTGGTTTCATCATCGATATTGGGTTTATACCAATGCAAAGGAATTTCATAAGTTTCATCAGAATAGACGTAAGGTCTAAACTGGATAGGGTTTTATCATTGATCAGGCGAGATGCCGGTCGATCAACGGTTGATTTCATCATCGATATTGGGTTTATATCGATGCAAAGGAATTTCATAGGTTTCATCAGGACAGACGTAAGGTCTGAGCTGGATAGGGTTTTATCATTGATCGGGCAAGGTGCCGGTCGATCAATAGCTGGTTTCATCATCGATATTGGGTTTATACCAATGCAAAGAAGTTTCATAGGTTTCATCAGAATAGACGTAAGGTCTAGACTGGGTAGGGTCTCATCATTGATCGGGCGAGGTGCCGGTCGATCAATAGCTGGTTTCATCATCGATATTGGGTTTATATCGATGCAAAAAAGTTTCATAGGTTTCATCAGAATAGACGTAAGGTCTAGACTGGGTAGGGTTTCGTCATTGATCGGGCGATGCGCCGGTCGATCAATAGCTGGTTTCATCATCGATATTGGGTTTATATCGACGCAAGGATTTCATAAGTTTCATCAGAATAGACATAAGGTCTAAACTGGATAGGGTTTTATCATTGATCGGGCGAGATGCCGGTCGATCAATAGCTGGTTTCATCATCGATATTGGGTTTATATCGATGCAAAGAAGTTTCATAGGTTTCATCAGAATAGACGTAAGGACTAAACTGGATAGGGTTTCATCACTGATCGGGCGAGATGCCGATCGATCAAGGGAAGGTTTAAGAGTTTCATCAGGACAGACGTAAGGTCTGAGCTGGCCAGGCTTTATCAGAATGGTGATGGGTTTCATTATCGGTGGCACATTTGCAACAGGGTATGTAGATTTCATCAGGGTAAACGTAAGGTCTGCCCTGGAAAGGTTTTATCATCGGTGGGGCGTGGAGCCAGCTGACCGACGGAAGGCTTCATAAGTGAAGGGGAGGTGAAGGCAGCGTGCCGGTTGGCATGGAACTTTTGAATCACCACATTACCGACCCAAGTGCCCTTTCGGGTTTTCACCGGAGCCAGCCCCCTCTTGCTTTTGCCCACGTGCCCTTTCAGGTTTTCACGTGGCGGGGTACCCGATTTTGCCTGCAGTGCCCTTTCGGGTTTTCACCACAGCTGGGTTTTGGCCATTTTTGCCCTTGCTCAGAGTGCCTGAACAAGTCTGGCGGGGCATCTCTATTTTTAGCCCCCATTTTGTCTCTTTATTTTTGACTTTGGCTTTGTAATCCATGTGCTCAGCTTGTGTATGTATCATCATTGATGTGGGTGCCAACACCAATGCAAGGGGCATATGGTTTCATCGTCCACCTAAGCGGAAAGCCTGGGTCGACTTGAGTGTGTTTTGCGGCTTAGGCGCGAAGCCGTTTGCCGGGAGCCTGGCTGCATCATTGATGTGGGGATTACCATCAACGCAAGGGAATAGGATTTCATCATCCATCCAGACAGAAGGTCCAGATTGACTTTGAGAATGTGGGTAGCATCTTCATCAGAGCAGACGGAAAGTCTACTCCGGACGGGTTTTAGCATTGGTCAGGCGGCGTACCGCTCCATTAGTAGCTGCTCTTATCATCGATATTGGGTCTATATCGAAGCAAGGGTTTCATGGGCTTCATCAGGATAGACGTAGGGTCTAAACTGGATAGGTTTCATCATTGATCGGGCAGTGTGCCGATCGACCAATAGCGGATTTCATCATCGGTATTGGGTTCATACCAATGCAAGGATTTCATATGTTTCATCGGGATAGACGTAAGGTCTAAACCGGACATATTTCATCGTTGATCGGGCAGTGCGCCAATCGATCAACAGCAGGTTTCATCACGGTGGGACGTATGGTAGGTTTTATCACAATAGATGTAAGATCTAGACTGGATGGGATTCATCGTGGCGGATCTTAGACAAAAACAAGTGGAAATGTTTTATTAGAACAGACGGAAGGTCTATTCCGAGGTGGGCTTTTTAGCATTGATCGAGGCAATATGCCTTGCGATCAACGGGGTTTCATCATCAGTGGGACATGCGGTGGATGGCGGCCCAGGCATGAAGCTGCTGCCAGGAATGTAGACTAGCTTAACAGGGACGAAGAGTCCATGTTAAAGAAACAGACCGGCCGATCTTGTCGATGATGACAAGGGACAAGAAATTGTTGGACATGATTTTCGGTGGGACTTTATGATGATCGTCCTTCTCAGAGTTTTATCAGGAAGGGTGAAAAAAGGAACTTTAAATTACCACGTTACTGGCTTAAGCGCCCTTTCGGGTTTTCGCCGGAGCCAGCCCCCTCTTACTTTTGCCCACGCGCCCTTTCAGGTTTTCACATTGCGGGGTACCCGATTTTGCCTGCAGTGCCCTTTCGGGTTTTCACCACAGCTGGGTTTTGGGCCATTTTTGCACTTGTTCCTAATATAGGAGCAAGTCTGGCGGGATATCTCTATTTTTAACCCCATTTTTACTTTCTTTTATTCTCTTTTTTTTTAGAGGGTGACAGGTCAGAATGCCACTAGATCAAGATAAGGGTAGTTCGGCCAGGGCGGAGTGCCGCTAGACTAAGAAAGAGGTAGCTCGGCTAGGGGGGAGTGCCGCTAGACCAAGAAAAAGGGTAGCTCGGCTAGGGCGGAGTGCCACTAGACCAAGAAAGGGGTAGCTCGGCTAGGGCGGAGTGCCATTAGACCAAGAAAAGGATAGTTCGGCTAGGGCGGAGTGCCGCTAGACCAAGAAAAGGGTTGCTCGGCTAGGGCGGAGTGCCGCTAGACCAAGAAAAGGGTAGCTCGACTAGGGCGGAGTGCCGCTAGACCAACAAAAGGGTAGCTCGGCTAGGGCGGAGTGCCACTAGACCAAGAAAGAGGTAGCTCGGCTAGGGAGGAGTGCCATTAGACCAAGAAAAGG
Source organism: Amorphophallus konjac (assembly GCA_022559845.1). NCBI lineage: Eukaryota > Viridiplantae > Streptophyta > Magnoliopsida > Alismatales > Araceae > Amorphophallus > Amorphophallus konjac. The sequence continues at coordinate 163,526,930 of CM040122.1, read as the reverse complement.
GTAGCTCGGCTAGGGCGGAGTGCCGCTAGACCAAGAAAGAGGTAGCTCTGCTAGGGCGGAGTGCCACTAGACCAAGAAAAGGGTAGCTCGGCTAGGGCGGAGTGCCACTAGACCAAGAAAAGGGTAGCTCGGCTAGGGCGGAGTGCCGCTAGACCAAGAAAGGGGTAGCTCGGCTAGGGCGGAGTGCCACTAGACCAAGAAAAGGGTAGCTCGGCTAGGGCGGAGTGCCACTAGACCAAGAAAAGGGTAGCTCGGCTAGGGCGGAGTGCCGCTAGACCAAGAAAAGGGTAGCTCGGCTAGGGCGGAGTGCCGCTAGACCAAGAAAGGGGTAGCTCGGCTAGGGCGGAGTGCTACTAGACCAAGAAAAGGGTAGCTCGGTTAAGGCGGAGTGCCACTAGACCAAGAAAAGGGTAGCCCGGTTAGGGCGGAGTGCCGCTAGACCAAGAAAGGGTAGCTCGGCTAGGGCGGAGTGCCACTAGACCAAGAAAGAGGTAGCTTGCCTGATTACTCGGGGAATGTCAGTTGTGCTGTATGATATAGCTTTAGATGCCTTCCGTTGAGCGGTGAGAATTGAATTTCCCCTCGATGGTTGACAACCACGTAGGCTCCTCCTTCGTAGACCCTTTGTATCACATAAGGACCTTCCCAATTTACATTCAGCTTCCCTTTTGGGTTGGACGCCATGACTTCTTTCTTCTTGACCATGACGAGGTCACCTTTCTTGAATTCTCGTCCTCTTACGAGTTTGTTAAATGCATTAGCCATGCGGGCCTGATACATTTGGATATTCTTCTGAGCTTGGAGGTGCTTCCCTTCCAATTCAGCCAATTCCTCTAATCATCTTTCTGTGTTGGTCTGTTCGCCACGGGCCAGGCCATATTGGACTGCCACTCTGAGTGACGGGACTTCCAGCTCTAGCGGAACCACTGCCTCTGAGCCGTATACCAGTGAGTATGGTGAGCATCCTGTAGGTGTATTGAAGACGGTGCGGTACGCCCACAGAGCTTCATACATTTTTTCTTCCCAGTCCTTTTTGTTGGAACTGACGACCTTGGCCAGCAGGGTGCACAAAGTCTTGTTAAAAGCTTCCGCCAACCCGTTTGCCTGTGGATTGTAAGGAGTGGAAGTCCTCCACTCGATTTTATACTTCTCGGCAAGCCGATAGACCTTCTGATTTCTGAAATGGCTTCCATTATCAGATATTATTCGGCTGGGGATCCCGAACCGGAAGATAATATTCTGCTTGATGAATCTGGCGACCAGCTCACCAGTCACTTCTCTTAATGCTACAGCCTCCGCCCATCGGGAGAAGTAATCTGTTATGGCCAATATGTACTTATGTCCGGCCGAGGAAGTCAGCAGTGGCCCGACTACATCAGTTCCCCATTGTGCAAATGGCCAACTGGGAACTGTAGGGTGCAGAGTCGTAGGAGGCCTTCTAGGCACGGTAGCATGCTCCTGACATTTCTGGCATGACTTTGTGAATTTACAGCAGTCTTCAAACATGGTGGGCCAATAGTAGCCCAGCTTCTTGATTTCTATCTTCATCTTGGGACCAGCCTGGTGGGCACCTGCTGTTCCGGCATGTATTTCTTTCATTGCTTGCCAAGCTTCCTCAGTGGACAGGCAGCGGAGTAGAATCTTCTTGCGTGCATCTGCCATTATTCGGAACAAAGTTTCATTCCTGAACTCATAAGAATCTTTAATTCTCAGAAGTTTCATCTTTTCTTCTCTTTTCTGCGGCAGCTGTTGGTGCAGAAACCACTGCAGTAAGTGCTATCTCCAATCAGACGCCTGTACCGTGCTGACAGTAGCAACTTCACCTTCTTCGGGGCACCCTTCTAGCATGCTGGGGACTTGTCGCCAGTTCATAACAACAATGTTCAGTGTCTCATTTGGTGGGACTGCTAGTGAGCTGGCCAGCTTTGCCAGTGCATCAGCTTGGGCATTGTGCCTACGGCCCACTTGCTTGAGCTCAATATGATAGAATTTCACGATAAGGCGAACATCTTTCTGGTGGTAGGGATTCAATTCTGGCTTCCGCACTTCGAACTCCCCTTGGATTTGTTTTATTATCAACATCGAATCCCCGAATACCTGAAGCATCTGGATACCCATGTTGAGGCTGATATGCAGACCGATTATCAGAGCTTCGTACTCAGCTTCATTATTGGTGCAGGGCTTGTTTATAGAACAGGAAGTATGCACGACCTCCCCTTCTGGGGACTTCAGCACAATACCGGCCCCGGCCCGTATTCTGGTCTTTCCATCAGAGTCTATCTCTGTTCTAGATGCTCCATCAAAGAATAGCTGCCACATAACTGGCCGAGCCTGGCAAGCTTCAAGTATCTCATCATCGGGTAACTCAGTCCCTAGCATGTCATTTTCCGGCACAGGATGCTCTGCGAAGAAATCAGCCACGGCCTGTTATCGCCCTCTGGGGTGTATAGGTAATATCGAATTCCATCAGGATCACTGCCCATTTGCCCAACCGGCCCTTCAGTACTGGCTAAGTCAATATGTATTTGAGCGGATCTGCTGCAGATATCAATCTGACTTCATGTGACCACATATAGTGCCGGAGTTTCTTGACGGCAAAGACTAGTGCCAAGCATGTCTTTTCTATGTAGCTGTAGCTCTCTTCAGTTCTAATCAGCCTCCTACTCAAGTAGTACAAGGCTTGCTCTTTGCCTTCTTCATTTATCTGTGCCAGCATTGCCCCCAGGGAACAGTGTGTGGCCGCGATATACAGTATCAAGGGCCTGCCCTTAACTGGTTGCTCCAGCACTGGAGGGGTCTTGAGATATTCTTTCAGCTTCTCAAAGGCTTCCTGACATCCATCGTCCCAGAGGAACGGTACATCTTTCATCATGAGCTTGTGAAAGGGGTGGCATCTTCCTGACAGATTCAATATAAATCGTCGGATATAGGCCAAACGCCCTTGCAGAGATCTTAGCTCGGGCAGACTCCTTGGTGGAGGGAGCTCCTGGATAGCCTTAATCTTGGATGGGTCAATTTCAATGCCCCTATGTCGGACAATAAACCCGAGGAACTTCCCGCTGGACATGCCAAAGGCGCATTTCATAGGATTCATCTTGAGTTCATATTTGCGCATCCTCTGGAATACTATCCTCAGGTCCTACAAATGGTCTTCTCTTCTGGTGGTTTTCACTACCAGATCATCAATGTAGCACTCTACTTTCTTGAAGAGCAAATCATCAAAGATCTTTGTCATAGCTCTTTGGTAGGTAGCGTCGGCATTCTTGAGGCCAAACGGCATCCTTTTGTAGTGGAATATCCCCTTCGGAGTGTGGAATGCAGTGTGCACTCTGTCTTCTTCAGCAATCCAGATTTGGTTGTATCCAGATGACCCATCCATGAATGACAGGGCTTCATGACCAGTAGTTGCATCAATCATCACTTCAGTGATTGGCACTGGGAAATCATCTTTCGGGCAAGCCTTATTAAGGTCCTGAAAATCGACACATATTCTGATCTGCCCATTTTTCTTCTTTACGGGCACTATATTGGCTAGCCATGTAGTATACTGATTTTCTTCAACAAAGCCTACATCAATTAGCTTGTCGACCTCTTTATTAACTTGATTTATCAACTCAGGGCGCATTCTCCTGGGCGGTTGCTTTACAGGGTTAGCCTCTGGGTTTATTGCTAACCGGTGTTGTGCCACATCAGAACTCAGTCCCGGCATTTCATCACATGTCCATGCAAAGCAGTCTCGGAATTCTTTCAAGAACTGTATATACTGTTCGCTGGCAGCTGGCTCTAGCAGTGCACTGAGGAATGTCGGCCTGGGCTCATCTGCCGTCCCTAGATTTATTTCCACGAGCTCATCAACGGTGGCCTGGCCACCATCTTCGACTTCGGGCGGGGCTTCTTGCAAGTCAATAAAGCCTCCCGGGATATAATCCTCTTCGATCTCATGATTTTTGGTTCCGTCATACTGGTCATCAGCGGATGTTGGCTCATCATATAAGGCTGATACTGTTGGATTCTGTTCGGTCTGCCCCGAGGATGTGACCGGTTCAGCAGGAAACCCAAAGGTGGACTCCTCCGCCCCTAGAGGTTCTTCTGGTGCAGGCCCCCCTGAGAGATCATCATTCTGTAGGGCCCGGACTTCTTCTAGAATGTGCTCAAACTCCAGGCATTCTCTTAGCTCGTTGGCTATTTGGTCTTCATCCGGGGTTCCCGTATCAAACTTTGCTTCAGCATGGAATAGATCCTCTTTGCAAGGTATGTCTTCCCAGCACCAACCTTTCTTTGTTTCATCAGATGTCCCCGTCTCTGGCTGACTGTCTGGGGCTTCATTGTTCATTACGGATTGATAAATGATTTCTTCATCTTCCGAGGGGTACTTATCATATCCCACCTCGGGAGGGTCTTCATGCTGGTAGGAGACAGAGATGACGTCCACCTCGGCTTCATAGTATTCTTGAAGGGTATAACCCAATCCCAGGTGCTGAGTGATCTTCCTCAGTTCTTTATTATCCCGGGGAGGATCCCATAGCTCCTGGAACGCCTTCTTTTGGGCAACAGGTTGTAATGATGGCATCTGCATCTTAGAGAACATCTGCGAAACCCGTTGGGTAGTATAGTCCAAGCCCGTGATCGGCACCATCCGGTTTGCAGATTCTTCAGGGACCATGCAGTCTTGATCATCGTCTTCGACTGGCTCCCCGGTGTAGAATATGATAGGAGGCTCGCAGAAGCGAGGGACCTCCATAGTCTTTAATGGTAGCACCGTCTGGTATTCTATGCTGGCAATGGGCTTGACTAAACCCTGCGGAATCCCCACCTGTTGTAGACACGCCAAAATTGACGTTACTGTGAGTACATCTCATATTACCTTGTAATGTCCCAATTTGACCCTCAAATTAACTTTGTTTGAGTGTTTTTTCTCACTTTTCTTAGATTTCTCCCTTTTCCCTCCCTTTTCTTATTTTTTCCTATTTTTCTGGATTTTCTGGGCATTTTTATCTATTTTTATGAATTTTTCTGAATTAACGGCATGGGGGGGTCATTTCATTTTAAGAAAATTTAAGAAAATAATTAAGAAAATTGACGCCACTTCCATTAGGCGTCAATTCCACTCATTTTCCAATTTTTCTAGATTTTTCTGAGGATTTTTCGGAATTTTTTTGGGATTAACGACTTAACAAGGGACGTTATTTTAATTTTTAATAAAATAAAAATTAAAAAAAATGGAAATAACGACATGTGCAAGGGCGTCATTTTCAATTTGAATATTTTAATATTATTTTTAAACCCTCTTCCATAGGGGATTTGGTGGCCTTCCGGGTGTCAGAAAAATACGAAAAAATAGTAATTGGAATCAGCACAGTGAGATACACCTCCACCTAAAAAATGGGAAAATAATATTGAGAAATAAAAAATGGCCCTATTTTGAATATTTTGAATTAACGATCGGACGTCAATTAAATTGACGCCCGAATCCCCGGTCGTCCATTCTTTTTGGCTTTTTATCATTTTGATTAACGCCCCTGTGCAAGGCGTTATTTTCAATTAACGCCCCCAAGCCGGTCGTCTTTTTCATTGCTATATTTTGAGAGTTTGGGTCCGACCGGAATTTGTGTTAAATTATAAATAACACCCTTTTGCGAGTCGTCAATTCTTAAATTGACGTTTCCTCCGCGGGCGTCATTTTAAGAAACGACCGTCTCCAGGTCGTCAATTTGTATTGAATTCCGAATTTTCTCAGAATCGCCTTCTTTCCTCATTTTGAGCCCCTTTTCACTTCGGAAAGGACCCCAATGGCTTTCCATGACTGGAGGAACTCCTTCCAATGTTTATCTCTTGCTAAAATCGGGCTATCCTAATTGTATTAGGATTTAAACTTCAATCTGTCCTATAAATAGAGCCCCCGCGGCTCTGTCGAAGGAGGAGGAGATTTTTTTTTTTTTACAGGGAGACGCTGCCCGAACGTCGGCTTAAGGAGAAGTTTCTTTGCATCTAAAGTTTTATCGTTCGGAGGCTTCTCTCGACTGAAGATCTAAAGCCATCAGCAGAGAAAAACCCCCAAGATTTCCTTACTCCTCCTAGTTTCTCTTTTATATATTTTTTTCTTCCTTTTAACTGCATTAGTAGCATGCACACATCTCATATATTCATCTCTACTTTCTCAACGACGTTTGAGAACCTCCTCACAGTGCAACACTTTACACTCACATTTATTTACATATCATTCATCATATCTCCCATACCCTTTTGCATAGGGGTTTAAAGGCCAACACCCAATAAGGTGTGTTCTTATACATGATTTTCATGCTCATCTTTATTATGAATTTGATGCTACACTCACCTTGGTTCTAATTCCTATTTTTATTGGTTGTTGTCTTTGATCTTTGCAAGGGTAATCAACAAGAAGAACTCTCTTCATCGGCCGGCCGATCGGAAGAGAAAGGTGCACTCACAATCCCTCGCATTTGAGGTATTTATATTCGCGATCCCTCCCTTTTATTATTGTTTATATCCTTTGAGGCCCTCGCGTCTCTGGCGATCACTCTCCTTACTAGTACCTCGTGCTTTCATGTTGCTTTAATATCTTTTATTTTTTTAATTGTTCTAAGTGGATTTTCTTAGAATCTACAAATGGGCGATCACGGTGGGACCCCTTTTATTTTTCTTTTGATTACCCTTTCCCCTTGGGCACCCACGTGTGCCATCTCCCCTTTGGCACCCACGGTGAACCTCCCTTTGTGCTTCACGTAGCACTTTCCCTATGTGATTGGTTAGTTTGATAGATTTTTAGAAATTTCATTTATCCACCTCTTAAAAAAAAATTGATGAGCATGTTATATCCCATTTCATGTTGCTGATTGCCATGATTCCCATATTGCGATTGTGAGTGTTTTACTGTTGGTATTATCCCTGTTTGAGATTTCTGGCCGTTGGACTATTTCTGGAGACAGAAGGAATTAACGCCTCTTACCAAGGCGTCTTTTTCTTTGGACGCCCCTATCAGAGGCGTCTTTCACTTGAGTAGCGCCTTACTGTAAGGCGTCATTTTTATTATCATGGTTTATTCATGTTGATTATTGCCATATGACGCCCCTACTCCCAGGCGTCCATTCTATAGAAAGCGCCTCACCTTAAGGCGTCATTTTTATTTTGGTCGCACTGTTCACAGTGACTAGCGACTGAGGCTCAGACGCTATTTATTGATATAGCGACCTTTCCCAGGTCGTCATTTTGTTCTGTGTTGTTATCGTTTCGTAGTACTGCTTGCATTCATCCATTTGCATTGGTTTGGGAGACCTCCTCTCCCCACATTGTTAGGAGATCTTACACCCCTCTTGGTGAAGGAAGGACCCTCCTTTGAGCATTCCGTCTCATTGGACCAGAAATTCCTAAACCAAGCCTCCATAAGTCCCCGCACCCGTGGATTCCCTCACGGACGCTGGGCAGGTTGTACCTTGAAGTCCCGGATTTAGTTGGCCTATGCGTGGTGAGAGAGTGTCCCTAGTTGGCATAGAAGTGAACTTATATTGAAACTAGGTTCCTCCCTTGTGTGAATCACTCCAAAGTTTGGCAAAAATCATTAATTCACCAAGGTTCAAATAAAAAAATCAGCGGCAACCATTCCAACTTGTGTGCTTCTTTGCAATTGTTTTGCTTGAACTTTGATTGCATAATGGCTTACCTTGATAGACAAAATAACATGTTTAATCTCAATTTTATTCATGAGGATGCACAACCTAGCACGTCCTATACTCCTCAATTTCAACATGTTCCTCACCATATTTTCAAGGGACCACGCCCTCATTCTTATGGCGTTGCCCGACCCATGGGCAATGTCCAATCTCATGGTCCCTCGATTCAATCGCGAGCCACTACTCCTACGGGACCGTCTCCTCCTGACGATGAGAAGGTCTCCCAGATCTTGCACGTATTAGATCATCTCACCCCTCAACAAATCCAGGCCCTTAAGGCCGTTGTTGAGGGTGCATCTCATTCCTCTCATCCTCCTTCCAATCCTACGCGGGTGGCCCATCACCCACTTCCCTCTTCTATTCACATTCCTACTCGGGTAGCCCATCACCCATCTCCTCCTATTCACACTTCTCCTCGGGTGATCCAATACCCGCCTCCTTCTATTCCTCCTCCACCACGGTCCCAAGGCCCATTTATTCCTTGCAACCCGGCCCATCCGGGTTCTTCTATGGGTCATCCCATTAATCCCCTTCCACGGGCTTTTTATACGGCCCCTTCTTCAAGGCCCTGCCAACTCTCTGTTACTCAGGTCACACCCCTCCAACAAACGCTTCTCGACAAAGTCACTTCGTTGGAGAAACAATTAAAGAGGGTTACTCGCCCACGGCCCGCTCCTTCTACTCCAGTCAATCCCCTCCACGCCGCTCTAAACGACATTACAAAGATGGAGAAAGATTGGAAGGATAGGAAAGACGACTACAGCCTCAACAGTACAAGCAAGCAAGAGCCGGCAGGTCTCAACGTTCCAGTGGACGCCGCCCATTCTCCACCCATTCACCCAATTCATGCATATGGCCTTCCGCCCCCGCATACACAATACCATTACATTCCACCACCCACATGCACGCCTTCACTACGGTGTCCACTTGAACCTGCTAATGAAGAACCGGCGATTGAAGAATTTAAGGCGGCATACGACGAAGCTCTGCAAGCACCCCTTCCGAGTTTCCTTCGCTTCCCTCTCCCTCCGCTACCACTGGATGAACCCCTTGCTCAGGACTATGCCACAGTCCCCGATCCAACTCCCATTTATGAGACCTCTTGGTGTTACGATGACGGGTCGACATTCCAATCACCCATACCACCACACCATGAGTCTCATCCTATCCCTAACACCTCGCGCCCCATCCGGCATTTTCAATGCACTAAACCTTCTCCGTTCACACCTCCCGTAACCACACCAATAGCCTCCACTCCGTCGGCCTCCGCCGAGCCTCCATCACCCTCCACTACGCCGGTCTCCTTCTAGCCTTCTATTACTCCTCCTGTTTGTTCACCACCTCAACCCTCCATTATCCCTTTAACCCCAAAACCCACTATGCCTATTACCCCTATTCCACTACTTAACCCTTCACCCTTACCCGTGGCTAGTCCAGAGCAAGATCCACCCCTTTTTGCACTCGAGCCAACCCCGACTGCTTCCGAGCAAAGGGAGAAGCTCGATGTGTTTGAACCTCCACTTCCACTCATCCGTTCTCCAACACCTTCCATTATACCTCCACCATCCATGGAGCCTTTCGCCTCCGCTTCACCCCCCTTTACTACTCGGAATGGGAGTGCTTCTGCAAGTATTTGTACCGAAGATGACCAAGAGACGGGCAAGAAGGATTTGGCTACGGCCGGCTATTCAAGATGCAAGAGTTTATATGCCGGATGCCAATCCGTGTTGTTGTGCCGAGCATGGTTGAAGAGGCCAAGTCCCCGCCACTGCTCACTAAGAGAGAATGTCAAACTTTGATGCCATGTAAGTTTGTGCCCAAGGGCCGGGCAGGGCACCCCTTGTTCCAACTTTCAAACCTCAAACCTTTTCTTCCATACAAGGGGCGAATGCCTATCCTATTCAACATTCTTTATATGCCACGACCCCTGGGCAACACAATGCTTCTTATCCCGACTTTCCAACTCTCTCACACTATTACTATTCACTCTTCAAGGGAGTTGTCATTTACCATTGAAGCTTCGTCATGGGCTCTTGCTTTATCCATTGGGCCAATTGGCTATACACTTTCATTGCCATGGAGGGGCGGTTATCTTGGTGCTAAGGGGCCTTCCACTATTTCATCCACCTTCTATTCAATGTCATCCACATTCTTGTCTGTCACATTTTTTTCATGGGCCACTCCAAGGGTAAGGAGGGGGATCTCATCCTCTCGCCCTTCATGTTCTTCATATTCTTTGCATCTCATGCATTCTGTTGCATCCATGCATTCATCGCATCCATTCTATTGCATCCACATGCACTTCTTCTTTCCCGGGTTTCCAAACCCGTATCTTCCCCGCCTTCCGGAACCTCTGGATCCCCCACGTTTCCTATATTTTCCGCCTCTATCTTCGGGTTCTCCAGGTCCCCTTATGCTTCCCGAGCATTGTGCCCCCTCCGATCTTCCCCCAGGGCATCGCGCCCCTTTCCAACCATTGCATCCGGACTCCCCGAATTTCTCTCCCGTCCTCACTGGGCATCGCGTCCCATGGTATCTTCCTCCTCCGGAACCTCCAGATCTCGCTCTTTGGGCATCGCGCCCCTGCACACCCTTAAGTCCGGATCTTCTGGGCTTCTTACTGATTCTCCATGGGCATCGTGCCCCTTTCCGTCTTCTTCCTCCGGAACCTCCGGACTTTCTCCCAGGGCATCGCGCCCTTTTCTATCTTCTTCCCCCTGAACCTCCAGATCCTTCACCCCTCTCTCAATCCCTTGGGCATGACGCCCCTTTCCATTTTCTACCCCCGGAACTTCTGGACCTTCCATCTTTCCTCCAATTCATCCTCCTGCTTCTCCGGGACATCATGTCCTTCATTCTTTTCTTCCTTTTCTATCATCTTTTTCCATTCCGAGGGCACCGCGTCCCTCGATATTTCCCTCCGGAACCTCCGGACTCTCCTGACCCTTTTCATCCACTCTTCTCTGGGCATCGCGTCCCTCGGCATCTTCTTCCTCCGAAACCTCCGGACCCTCCATCTTTCCTCCGTTTCATCTTCCTACTCCTTCGGGATATCACGTCCTTTGTCCTCTTCTTCCTTTTTCATCATCTTTTTCCCTATTTCTTCCCAGGGCCCCGCGTCCCTCAATATTTTATCCCTCCGGAGCCTCCGGATTTTTCTTCCACTCATGATTCTCCTCCACTGCCTTCGGACCCTCCGGATCCGCCTCTTTCCATCTATCAATTTCTTCTTCTGATTCCTCCTAATCTCGGGTCCGACCCAACTTCTTCCACATCCACTGCTTTGGGCATCTGCCCTTTCTCCCACTGCTTCCGAGGCTTTAGTCCTCACCTCTCTTTTGATATTTCACTCCTTCTGTAGACTGTTCCATGTGATCAGGGTCTCTGCACCTTAGTGAGGGAGTTCTAGCCCTCGCCTCTCTTCTTTTTTATCCTTGTTCGTCTGAGTCTGGTATGAGCATGTAGCAACCCTGATAAATAAAATAAATCAAAATAGATTAAAAGATTTAATAAATAAACGAAAGAGCTTGGAATAAAAATAATTAAACCCTGATGAAAATAACGCCTCAGATATATGCGCTACTTTACAATAAAACACCCTTACCTAAGGCGTGTTTTGAAGAAAGGACGCCCACACATCAAGGCGTCAAATTTTAAACGACCAAAATAAATAAAAAGGGCAAGTTAGCGTAACGTCCCTTGCGTGGACGCGTTTCAACAAGAAACGACGCTTGACAAGACGTCCATTTAAATTCGACGCCCTGACCTAGGTCGTTAATTCAGTTCGAGTTTCGTTCGACCCAGGAGTCTATCCAGGGTAAGTTGATAACTATGAGAAAGAGTTTGAATGTAGTAATAACTCTATCATGGAAGTGTTACTTCCAATCGAACACTAACTCTATTAGGTTCACCTAAATCCTATACATAACCTACTGCTTGAACCGAGAACTCTATTTGGCGTTCGGACTATTCTACGGTAGGTGAAGAACCAAGGTTCTTTCTTCTTCTTTTCTATGAAGAACATTAACAGGTTCTTCGTCTTCTTCTCTTCTTACAGGTTAAGAAGATTAGCGTTGTGAAGAACAAAAGGGTAAGTTCTTCTTTCCTCTACCTTTAGTAAGTATTATAAAGAAATACTAATGTTTCTTCATCTTATTTCTCTGTAGGGAAGTCATCATAACCTACTGAAGAATTGAGGGTTCTTCATCTGCAACCTATTACTACCCTTGCTGCTGCTACTGTTCGAAAGATTAAAAAGACTCTGTTTATAAAACAGAGTATCGTTCTTTCTTCACAGAACCTGCATCCGTTCAAATCTTTGTCAAGGTAGGTTTTCTCAAGCAACGTAGCCCAAACAAGTTAAATTCATAGTAACACATCATGCATGTCATGTATATAAGTTTCCTGATAGTTTCTACACGTTTCTGTAATATTTTTGAAAGAGACGCCCGTGTCCAGGGCGCTACTTTAAAGAAACGACCTGCACCAGGTCGTCAATTACAGATTTGACGCCCTGCCCTGTAGGCGTTAATCTCATGAAAATCACATGTAATTAATAATTGATCCACGTTTAAAAATTCAATAGATATGAAATATCCAATCTAATATATATTGCATGACTCGACCTGTGAATCCCTGCTAATTTTCTGTCATGATCAGGTCTCTTGTCTCTTGGAATTTTATTTCCTGAAATTTCTTGAATTCACGACCCTATATAGGTCGTCTATCACTTGACTAACGCCCCTGTGCAGGACGTGAATTAAAAAGTAACGCCCCTGTCCAGGGCGTGTTTTGAGAAAATTATGAAAATATATACTTTGTAAAAATAGAAGGAAAAAAATGGACGACCACTGATTGCGTCGTCAAATTGTAAATAAACGCCCTTCACCAAGGCGCGTTTTTGGTAAAATACTGAAATATTGAAATTTTGCAAAAAGTAAAATAGATAAACGCCCTGACGGAAGGCGTTAATTACTTGAGTAGTGACTTTACTTAAGTCGTTATTTTCCTGTAAAAATGTTTTTGCTTGTTTCTGATAACCGATGGTTTCAGTATATCTATATATATGTATATCGGCACTATATCTCCACTCCGTGAGTATAGTCCCACGTTTCATGATGTTTTATCGATCACCCTCAACTCTCATTGACATACAAGCTCTCCATTGGACATTCCGTTCCTTTGGACTAGCAAGTTAGTCATAGAGACCTCCGTAAGACTCCTCGAGCCTTGGATTCCCTCAAGGCCGACTGAGCTGGTTGTACCCTAAAAACCCATTACACTATTGAATGCCATGTCACTCTAAAGAAACATGGTATACCGGCCCTTATGATATGCAAAGAGTATATCATGAGAATTCTTAATGGGATGATGATATCATGCCATTTGTTGATGTTCTTGTAGACGTCAATTCCATAATAAGAATGAGGGTATCTTACCTTTGATATATTGTTCATGTGGACCTCAATTGTCATGGTACCCGAGTTAAGGGAACCTAATTCCACCTAGTTTCATCGTTCATCGTGATTGTACCGTTGTTATCGCCTATCTATGTCCAATGTCGTATTTTTGGACTCCATTCTCTCAAAGTTATCCTACGTGTCTACAAGCTTAAATTGTTGAAATTCTCTATTGGCTATATATATATATACAAGAGTGGATGTCAAAATACATGATAAATGCCTGCGCATATAGGGCCCGATCTGGTCCTGGGAGGAGCACCCGAAAGTACTTGTGCCCATGGGAGTTGAATGATAAGGTATCTGGCATTATACCGAGTGCATGACTAGCTTGATTGGACATTCCACACAAATCTTGTACCTAACTCGTACTTGACATGACATGAATTGCGTGACCCGAGAAAGGGTAATTACTTGCTTGCTTGATACATGATAGCTAAAGTTCTTGACATGACTTGCTAAAAAGTACTTGCTTGAATATCTTGTTATCTTTTCTTGAAAGCTCATGACTAGTTCATCTTGCTGTCTTATTGATAAATTCTCTCTCTATCTTGTCGTTTTATACGAGCATGCATAGCTACAGTACATACATGAAAGATGTAATTATTTAAACCCCTTGCTAGCGCTTGAGATATAAATTCCTACTGAGCGTTCGCTCACTCCGTGTGTTCCCTACTTTTCAGGTAATTCCGACGACGAGGGAAGTCAATCGGATGGGAATGGTCAAGAGTGAAAGAGATAGAACTTCTCCAAGTGTCATCTAGTCTTTTTCCTATTTTCTTGAGTCAACTATGTACTTTTCCTTTTTGATTGAATAGAGTATTGGATTTGTAATAGTCTATCCATTATGAAATAAAGGATTGGGTTATCTTTACTTTTGCGCATCTCTGTTTTGGTGTCGAATACACTACTACTCTGATTGACATGATTGATATAAACTCATCGCGCATATCCGAGTATCTTCCGCGCTCGGGGCGTGACAGTTTTTGTGGTATCAGAGCTTAGGGTATTCAATTCCTAGGAAAACCCAAGTCCAAGGATATGTTCAAACCTTTAACCAGTGAGATTGGGTAGAACCAAGGGTTAAAGTTAACCTGGAATGCTAGTCTTTAAGATACAAATCACGTATTAATCTAGTTATTATAATTGTAGGATAATGGCTGCCGAACGTGCTCAATGGCGCAACATGCATCGTACACTGCAAGGCATGACTCAAGTGCTGCAACAAGTAACACTAGGAGGTGGACAACGAGCAGGAAGTCTCCACCAGACTTTCAAGAACATGAACCCGCCCAAGTTCACGGGTTCTACTGATCTAGATGACGCTGAACACTGAATTAGGGAAACAGAACGAATATTCCGTGTTATGCAATGCACGGATCAAGATAAGGTCTTATTAGCTACTTTTCAGTTAGAAAGGGATGCTAGATGCTGGTGGGAATCAATAGAGGCTACTATAAATCAAGATCAAGTTTCGTGGGAAGAATTCATTGAACACTTCAACGCAAAATATTTCTCGGACCGAGTTCAGGAAAAGAAGGCTGCAGAATTCGCTGCATTAAAGTAACGATCTTTGTCAGTGGCCGAGTATGAGGCCCAATTCTCTAGATTGTCTTGATATGCTAAGCATCTAGTTAGCACCGAGAAAATGAAAGCTAGGAGGTTTCTTAATGGGCTCAGGCCCCAAGCTATTACTCAACTGGCGCCGATGGACATTCAAGTCTACTCGGAGATAGTACGCCGAGCTCAACTATTAGAAGATGCCACGAAACTGTCTGATAAGATTCGTGGTAAGGATAAGAAGGAACAAGTTACAGGTTCGGGTTCCTTTAAACCCAACTTCAAGAAAAGGCCTAGCAATGGAGGAGCATCCTCACACGACCAAAAGTTCAAGAAGACCAAGCCCTTCTCTATCACCACTACCTCTCCAAATACAGTGTGCAAACATTGTGATAAAGCGGGTCATAGAGCAGAAGAATGCTGGAGGAAACTAGGAGCATGTCTCCGTTGTGGGAGTCGTGAGCATCGGATTCCCGATTGCCCATTACTTAACGATTAAGCCGTTGACGGAAAGAGCCCAGTAACCAAGAATGCTCGTCTTCATGCAATCAAGGAGACCGAGCAAGTAGAAGGAGGCGGCTTAGTGGAAGGTACATTGAAAGTTTATTCCAGGAATGCATATGTCTTAATTGATACTGGTGCATCGCATTCTATTGTTTCTAAGAAGTTTGCTGACCCATTACCCCTAGAACTGGAATGGATAAAGTTAGTTTTGTCTACTCCTCTGGATGATGAGACTGATATTACACATCATTACCAAAACTGCGAAGTATTGGTTCAGGGTAGAAATCTCCCTATTGATCTCATATGTTTAGATCTGAAAGAGTATGATGTTATACTAGGGGCAGATTGGTTATCCAAGTATCAGGCAACAGTTGATTGCCGCAATAGTAAGGTTACATTCAAGGAATTTCCAGAACTAGTATTTACTAGCCCCAAGAGTCGGAGTAAATCCCCTATTATTTTAGCTCTCCGAGCTAGCAAGCTCATCAGGAAAGGATGTGCATCTTTCCTTGCCTTTGTCACAGTTAAAGAAGCTAAGGAAGCTAAGCTAGAAGACATTCCAGTGGTACAAGAATTTCCGGACGTGTTTCCGGAAGATTTGCCGGGATTACCCCCGCAAAGAGAAGTGGCCTTCACCATTGACTTAGTCTCTGGTGCTGGTCCGATTTCAAAGGAACCTTATAGGATGTCACCTGCTGAACTCAAGGAGTTAAAGGAGCAATTGATGGAACTCATTAAGAAAGGATTCATTAGACCAAGTACTTCCCCGTGGGGAGCGCCTGTATTATTTGTAAAGAAGAAAGACGGATCCATGAGGTTATGCGTCGACTATCGACAATTGAATCATCTCACTATCAAGAACAAGTATCCACTGCCGAGAATCGATGAATTGTTTGATCAAATTTCAGGATCCATGTACTTTTCCAAAATTGATCTTAGGTCCGGATATCACCAACTAAGAATCAAGGACGAGGATATTCATAAAACCGCATTCAGAAGCAGGTATGGCCATTATGAATTTGTTGTTATGCCTTTCGGACTAACAAATGCCCCTGCTGCCTTTATGCAGTTAATGAATAGTATATTCAGGCCTTATTTGGATCAATTCGTGGTGGTCTTTATTGATGATATATTGATTTATTCCAAGACCAAGGAAGAGCATGAGGAACATTTGGGGATTGCATTACAAATATTAAGGACAAACCAATTATATGCAAAACTTAGCAAGTGTGAATTCTGGCTTGAAGAAGTGACTTTTCTCGGACATGTTATATCAAAGGATGCCTTGTCTGTAGACCCATCAAAGGTTGAAGCTGTAAGGAACTGGGAAAGACCGACCAATGCTAGCGAGATCCGAAGTTTCTTAGGTCTTGCCGGCTATTACAGGCGATTCATCAAGGATTTCTCTAAAATCGCCGTGCCACTTACGAGGTTAACTCGCAAGGAGATCCATTATGAATAGGATGAGGAATGTGAGAGAAGCTTCCAAACTCTCAAGGATCATCTTACTACAGCTCCTATCTTAGCATTGCCAATTGAAGGAGAAAAGTTTGAGGTATACACTGATGCTTCTGGCATTGGCCTCGGGTGTGTTCTAATGCAACAAGGGAAGGTTATAGCCTACTCTTCTCGTCAATTAAAGAAGCATGAAGAGAACTACCCCGTCCATGACTTAGAATTGGCCACGGTAGTATTTGCACTCAAAATATGGAGACATTATCTTTATGGAGTACAGTTTACTGTATACTCCGATCACAAGAGTCTCAAATATCTTTTCTCACAGAAGGAACTAAATATGAGGCAAAGATGATGGCTGGAATATCTCAAGGACTTCAACTTCAATATACAATATCATCCCGGAAAGGGTAATCATGTAGCAGATGACCTTAGTCGAAAGCCGAGAGCACTGTTAGCCAATTGTCTGATTCAAGAATGGAAATTGCTGAAACAATTCTCTGAACTCAATATAAGCATGGACACGGACCCTAGATGTGTCACATTGTCTCATGTAAGCATACAGTCAGATTTATTGTCTGAAATACAAGCACTTCAGAATGATGATCCTACATTAGTAGAAATCAAGGGCAGATTAGAAGGACAATCGGATTTCCAATTAGCTTCTGATGGAAGATTAATGTTCAAGAATAGAACTTGTATACCGGACTGCCCAGAATTGAAGAAGAAGGTCTTAAATGAAGCTCATAGGTCAAGGTATACGATTCATCCTGGATCTATCAAGATGTACCAAGATGTGAAAAGAAATTTTTGGTGGCCCAACATGAAAAGGGAAATAGCAGACTATGTATCACGTTGTCTCACATGCCAACAAGTCAAGGCGGAACACCAAAAGCCTGTTGGAAAGTTACATCCTCTAGATATCCTTAAATGGAAGTGGGAGGATATTGGTATGGATTTCATCATGGGTTTATCTAAATCAAAAAGAGGACATGATGGAATATGGGTTATCATTGATCGATTGACTAAATCAGCGCACTTCTTGTCAATCAAGAGTCGATGGTCAGTTGATGTCTTAGCTGCACTATACATCAAGGAAATAGTCAGATTACATGGTATTCCTGTTTCAATCGTGTCTGACAGAGATCCCCGTTTTACTTCTCATTTTTGGAAAGGACTACAACATTTGTTGGGAACGAGACTTAACTTTAGCACAGCCTTTCATCCTCAAACGGATGGTCAGACCGAGAGAACCAATCAAATAGTCGAAGATATGCTAAGAGCATGCATTACTGATTTTGATGGAAACTGGCATGATCACTTGCCTCTGGTCAAATTTGCATACAATAATAGCTACCAGGCAAGTATACAACTGGCACCTTTTGAAGCCTTATACAGAAGGAGTTGTCGATCACCCTTATGCTGGGACGAAGTTGGAGAGAAACAACTGTTAGGTCGAGAAATGGTAAGGGACACTACCGAGAAGATACAATTGATCAAAGAAAGACTGCAAGTTGCTTAGTCTAGACAAAAGGCTTATGCTGACACAAGAAGAAGAGATCTTGAATTCCAAGTTGGAGATCATGTATTTCTCAAGATATCGCCTGGACGTGGAATATGAAGATTTGGTGTTAAGGGCAAGCTTACACCAAGATTTATCGGACCTTTTGAGATACTAGAAAGAGTTGGCGAGGTTGCTTATCGCATCGCATTGCCACCTCAATTGTCTGAAGTACATAATGTGTTCCACATATCTATGTTGAAGAAGTATGTGCATGATCCATCACATATTATCGAACATGGAGACCTAGTAATCCAGAAGGATCTCACGTATGAACAGAAGCCTATGAAGATCTTAGATCGAGAAGTACGTACCCTAAGGAATAAGGTTATTTCCATGCTAAAAGTACAATGGAATAAGAATTCAGAACAAGAAGCTACATGGGAGACCGAGAAATCTATGATGAAGCGATTTCCAGACTTATTTTAGAAGGTACATACTCTACACTCTCCATATGTAAATGTATGATATGGAATTTGGGGACCAAATTATTTCTAAGTGGGGGAGGGTGTAGCAACCCTGATAAATAAAATAAATCAAAATAGATTAAAAGATTTAATAAATAAACGAAAGAGCTTGGAATAAAAATAATTAAACCCTGATGAAAATAACGCCTCAGATATAGGCGCTACTTTACAATAAAACGCCCTTACCTAAGGCGTGTTTTGAAGAAAGGACGCCCACACATCAAGGCGTCAAATTTCAAACGACCAAAATAAATAAAAAGGGCAAGTTAGCGTAACGTCCCTTGCGTGGACGCGTTTCAACAAGAAACTACGCTTGACAAGGCGTCAATTTAAATTCGACGCCCTGACCTAGGTCGTTAATTCAGTTCGAGTTTCATTCGACCCAGGAGTCTATCCAGGGTAAGTTGATAACTATGAGAAAGAGTTCGAATGTAGTAATAACTCTATCATAGAAGTGTTACTTCCAATCGAACACTAACTCTATTAGGTTCACCTAAATCCTATAAATAACCTACTGCTTGAACCGAGAACGCTATTTGGCGTTCGGACTATTCTACGGTAGGTGAAGAACCAACGTTCTTTCTTCTTCTTTTCTATGAAGAACATTAACAGGTTCTTCGTCTTCTTCTCTTCTTACAGGTTAAGAAGATTAACGTTGTGAAGAACAAAAGGGTAAGTTCTTCTTTCCTCTACCTTTAGTAAGTATTATGAAGAAAAACTAATGTTTCTTCATCTTATTTCTCTGTAGGGAAGTCATCATAACCTACTGAAGAATTGAGGGTTCTTCATCTGCAACCTATTACTACCCTTGCTGCTGCTACTGTTC
The DNA here is from genome assembly GCA_022559845.1 of Amorphophallus konjac. NCBI lineage: Eukaryota > Viridiplantae > Streptophyta > Magnoliopsida > Alismatales > Araceae > Amorphophallus > Amorphophallus konjac. The sequence continues at coordinate 163,507,410 of CM040122.1, read as the reverse complement.
GAAAGATTCAAAAGACTCTGTTTATAAAACAGAGTATCATTCTTTCTTCACAGAACCTACATCCGTTCAAATCTTTGTCAAGGTAGGTTTTCTCAAGCAACGTAGCCCAAACAAGTTAAATTCATAGTAACACATCATGCATGTCATGTATATAAGTTTCCTGATAGTTTCTACACGTTTCTGTAATATTTTTGAAAGAGACGCCCGTGTCCAGGGCGCTACTTTAAAGAAACGACCTGCACCAGGTCGTCAATTACAGATTTGACGCCCTGCCCTGTAGGCGTTAATCACATGAAAATCACATGTAATTAATAATTGATCTACGTTTAAAAATTCAATAGATATGAAATATCCAATCTAATATATATTGCATGACTCGACCTGTGAATCCCTGCTAATTTTCTGTCATGATCAGGTCTCTTGTCTCTTGGAATTTTATTTCCTGAAATTTCTTGAATTCACGACCCTGTATAGGTCGTCTATCACTTGACTAACGCCCCTGTGCAGGACGTGAATTAAAAAGTAACGCCCCTGTCCAGGGCATATTTTGAGAAAATTATGAAAATATATACTTTGTAAAAATAGAAGGAAAAAAATGGACGACCACTGATTGCGTCGTCAAATTGTAAATAAACGCCCTTCACCAAGGCGCGTTTTTGGTAAAATACTGAAATATTGAAATTTTGCAAAAAGTAAAATAGATAAACGCCCTGACGGAAGGCGTTAATTACTTGAGTAGTGACTTTACTTAAGTCGTTATTTTCCTGTAAAAATGTTTTTGCCTGTTTCTGATAACCGATGGTTTCAGTATATCTATATATATGTATATCGGCACTATATCTCCACTCCGTGAGTATAGTCCCACGTTTCATGATGTTTTATCAATCACCCTCAACTCTCATTGACATACAAGCTCTCCATTGGACATTCCGTTCCTTTGGACTAGCGAGTTAGTCATAGAGACCTCCGTAAGACTCCTCGAGCCTTGGATTCCCTCAAGGCCGACTGAGCTGGTTGTACCCTAAAAACCCATTACACTATTGAATGCCATGTCACTCTAAAGAAACATGGTATACCGGCCCTTATGATATGCAAAGAGTATATCATGAGAATTCTTAATGGGATGATGATATCATGCCATTTGTTGATGTTCTTGTAGACCTCAATTCTATAATAAGAATGAGGGTATCTTACCTTTGATATATTGTTCATGTGGACCTCAATTGTCATGGTACCCGAGTTAAGGGAACCTAATTCCACCTAGTTTCATCGTTCATCGTGATTGTACCGTTGTTATCGCCTATCTATGTCCAATGTCATATTTTTGGACTCCATTCTCTCAAAGTTATCCTACATGTCTACAAGCTTAAATTGTTGAAATTCTCTATTGGCTATATATATATATACAAGAGTGGATGTCAAAATACATGATAAATGCCTGCGCATATAGGGCCCGATCTGGTCCTGGGAGGAGCACCCGAAAGTACTTGTGCCCATGGGAGTTGAATGATAAGGTATCTGGCATTATACCGAGTGCATGACTAGCTTGATTGGACATTCCACATAAATCTTGTACTTAACTCGTACTTGACATGACATGAATTGCGTGACCCGAGAAAGGGTAATTACTTGCTTGCTTGATATATGATAGCCAAAGTTCTTGACATGACTTACTAAAAAGTACTTGCTTGAATATCTTGTTATCTTTTCTTGAAAGCTCATGACTAGTTCATCTTGCTGTCTTATTGATAAATTCTCTATCTACCTTGTCGTTTTATACGAGCATGCATAGCTACAGTACATACATGAAAGATGTAATTATTTAAACCCCTTGCTAGCGCTTGAGATATAAATTCCTACTGAGCGTTCGCTCACTCCGTGTGTTCCCTACTTTTCAGGTAATTCCGACGACGAGGGAAGTCAATTGGATGGGAATGGTCAAGAGTGAAAGAGATAGAACTTCTCCAAGTGTCATCTAGTCTTTTTCCTATTTTCTTGAGTCAACTATGTACTTTTCCTTTTTGATTGAATAGAGTATTGGATTTGTAATAGTCTATCCATTATGAAATAAAGGATTGGGTTATCTTTACTTTTGCGCATCTCTGTTTTGGTGTCGAATACACTACTACTCTGATTGACATGATTGATATAAACTCCTTTTATTCGCTAAAAGAGGACTATCCCATGATGATAACCTCGCCTCTGACAGCTGCTTCTACAAAGGTTGCAAGGTAACATATTGGCATAAGTAAGCATTTTTATGATATCATTATCTCATTGCTTCACGCATGATTTTCAAAATGAAGTGCTTCTTAACAAGATTAAAAGTGGTGTTTTAGACCTTTATCTTAGGCTTTTAATTAAATCTCACAAAAGAGTCTTTAGACTTGCTTTTGCAGCACCTTTGGTTAATAAGAACCCCGCGCTGGGAATTCGACATTCTCTCCCTGCTTGTTAAGAGCAACCCTCGGCTGGGCACCGCACACACTTCACGACGTCCTTAGCCGCTCCTTAGATAAACATCGTCCCTACTTTGGCCATGCCATGAGTATATCTGAAAGTCTTTTCTCTTCTTTACTTGGCCGAATGCAGGGGCAAGAGGTTGACGGATAAGATGACCAACTTCGGTAATCCCCAATACGAGAGAAGTCTTAAATAGGGGCAGTCTTGACCCAAAATCAATATGAATTTCATGATACATCTAGCCAAAAGGGCTATTATAGAAATCAAATCAGATTTCGATAAATGTAAAATTATGAATTATGGCATGTCAAGAGTGGCAAAGTCCCCGCAGGGAAAATCCTGGTCGTATGCATGTCAAGGGTCTAAAAATCAAAGGCACAAAGCTCCGGCACAACAGACTACCTCTTTGAGGGGAAATACCTTGGAAGAAATTCAAGTCCTGACATCTCCCATATTGCATAAAGCTTATCTCCAATTATTCTTCTCTTCTCTCTCTAAGACCGAATGTTTCTCGGGTATGGCCTTGGTAGGGGCACCGTTAACCATGGACAGCCGGTCGTAGGATGCCACCTTCAATACACGCTCAGCTTTGGGCAGTTTTTAGCGAAAGGGGAAGGAACAAGGACCTCTAGCCAGTGGTTCAAAAACACCCTTTGATGTTGCATTGACAAAGTCTAAACCAAAATCTCAAAAAAAAAGGGTTGAATATTTCCTAAACCAAGATCCCAAAAAAAATTTGAATGCTATTAAAAAATCCACAAAAAATTTTCAAATATTTTCCAAAAATCCATAAAAATTTGAATATCTTTTCCAAAACCCATAAAAATTTGCATATTTCAAAATCAAAAAAAATGCATTGTGTTTTTCTGATGGTGCTTTTGCAGGAACAACAACTCTCATAGGACCAAGAGCACGGGATGAGTCCTCTCCATTCACTGCTATCAATCTCTTGATTCTTCCCAATATCATCATGATTCGTCACTATGGACACTCCTGATTATCATCTCTCTATTGATCATTCATTTCCAAAATCTTTTAATAAACTCCTGCTGATCACTTTGCCACTGGATATTACTTGATTCTGATCATCCAATCTCAATCTCACATACCAAGATTGTCATCCTCATGACAAAACAACAAACAATGATGCTTTGCAATGCTATGATTTAACTCGTGCTATTCATGCTAAACATGCTTCGCCTTGCTAATACATGCTTGAATGCTATCCACACCAAGCTTTGGTTGCTTTGATGACTATGTTGTGATTGCTATTAATGCTATGTTTCATGCTATGCTTGCTATGCTTAAATGCCATATTCATTGCTTGTTATCTTCCTTATATTTTGGCTAATGAAGTTTTGAGCACAGGAAAGAAGCTCTTGGTCCCACCGACTGGGCATCATCATCCAAGTCCCACGGTGTTTGCATCTCATCTCCCAGTTCCCTCGTGCTCATTGCTATCACCATCTTCCTGTATGCATTCTTACTATATGTTACATACGCTATTAGATTATATCAAGGACCTTGTGGCTTTGGTAAATCTGGAATTTGAGTTCCCCTCCATCAAAAATAATGATGATTCCAGAGGAGTCTTAGTCATACGGATAGGCCGTTGAGCCGTCCGAGACTGGAGACGATGGTTCCCTTTTACGAGTTGGTGCGTGGATAAACGGGCTTCGGCTTAGTATCAGCTCGCGAAATCGGTTTCTTGACCCAGTCTGGGCAGCTTAACAATATTATCCTTGATTATCTTATATTTTCATTTGTTTTACTTTTTCCTTTAAACCCAACATGCATTCATATAGGGCTTTGAATCAATATTGAAAAATCATTCTGATAAGCTGATTTGGAGAGTCAAATTGATCTTAATCTTTCCAGATTTGAGATATTCATTGCTGAATGGAATCCTCAGTTCGTTTTGTCGCTGTTTTGGGTCATTTTCTCGAAAGCTCCTTGTTTGGATTTCTATCATCTTATTTCAATCTTTTCCCTTGATCCACCTTGGCTGCAGCACGTCCACATTGGCTGGTAACCGCTCCCCAATGGTGAAACCTACAGGTTTTGTGACCTAGGGTACTTCCACCGCGCTGGAAGTTGATCATTCTCCTTCGTGCCCGTGTGCACACTCCCTCTTTTATCCAAACATTGTTGATTTCATTGAATTTTCCGAGATTGCTTCATCTCGAGCTTTTGATTTCATTCTCATCAGGTGATGTTGATTGCGTGTCTCATCACACCTTGGCATCTACTTTTCAGTTCGCTCTGCTCCCTTACAAAGCAGACGCCAAGGCGGGGCAGCTGTAGACACGCCAAAATTGACGTTACTGTGAGTACATCTCATATTACCTTGTAATGTCCCAATTTGACCATCAAATTAACTTTGTTTGAGTGATTTTTCTCACTTTTCTTGGATTTCTCCCTTTTCCCTCCCTTTTCTTATTTTTTCCTATTTTTTTGGATTTTCTGGGCATTTTTCTCTATTTTTATGAATTTTTTCAAATTAACAGCATGAGGGGGGGCGTCATTTCATTTTAAGAAAATTTAAGAAAATAATTAAGAAAATTGACGCCACTTCCATTAGGCGTCAATTCCACTCATTTTCTAATTTTTCTGGATTTTTCTGAAGATTTTTTAGAATTTTTTTGGGATTAACGACTTAACAAGGGACGTTATTTTAATTTTTAATAAAATAAAAATTAAAAAAATGGAAATAACGACATGTGCAAGGGCGTCATTTTCAATTTGAATATTTTAATATTATTTTTAAACCCTCTTCCAGAGGCGATTTGGTGGCCTTCCGGGTGTCAGAAAAATATGAAAAAATAGTAATTGGAATCAGCACAGTGAGATGCACCTCCACCTAAAAAATGAGAAAATAATATTGAGAAATAAAAAATGGCCCTATTTTGAATATTTTGAATTAACGACCTTGAATCGGACGTCAATTAAATTGACGCCCGAATCCCCGGTCGTCCATTCTTTTTGGCTTTTTATCATTGTGATTAACGCCCCTGTGCAAGGCGTTATTTTCAATTAACGCCCCCAAGCCGGTCGTCTTTTTCATTGCTATATTTTGAGAGTTTGGGTCCGACCGGGATTTGTGTTAAATTATAAATAACGCCCCTTTGCGAGTCGTCAATTCTTAAATTGACGTTTCCTCCGCGGACGTCATTTTAAGAAACGACCGTCTCCAGGTCGTCAATTTGTATTGAATTTCGAATTTTCTCAGAATCGCCTTCTTTCCTCGTTTTGAGCCCATTTTCACTTCGGAAAGGACCCCAATGGCTTTCCATGACTAGAGGAACTCCTTCCAATATTTATCTCTTGCTAAAATCGGGCTATCCTAATTGTATTAGGATTTAAACTTCAATCTACCCTATAAATAGAGCCCCCGCGGCTCTGTCGAAGGAGGAGGAGATTTCTTTTTTTTTACAGGGAGACGCTGCCCGAACGTCGGCTTAAGGAGAAGTTTCTTTGCATCTAAAGCTTTATCGTTCGGAGGCTTCTCTCGACTGAAGATCTAAAGCCATCAACAGAGAAAAACCCCCAGGATTTCCTTACTCCTCCTAGTTTCTCTTTTATATATTTTTTTCTTCCTTTTAACTGCATTAGTAGCATGCACACATCTCATATATTCATCTCTACTTTCTCAACCACGTTTGAGAACCTCCTCACAGTGCAACACTTTGCACTCACATTTATTTACATATCATTCATCATATCTCCCATACCCTTTTGCATAGGGGTTTAAAGGCCAACACCCAATAAGGTGTGTTCTTATACATGATTTTCATGCTCATCTTTATTATGAATTTGATGCTACACTCACCTTGGTTCTAATTCCTATTTTTATTGGTTGTTGTCTTTGATCTTTGCAAGGGTAATCAACAAGAAGAACTCTCTTCATCGGCCGGCCGATCGGAAGAGAAAGGTGCACTCACAATCCCCCGCATTTGAGGTATTTATATTCGCGATCCCTCCCTTTTATTATTGTTTATATCCTTTGAGGCCCTCGCGTCTCTGGCGATCACTCTCCTTACTAGCACCTCGGGCTTTCATGTTGCTTTAATATCTTTTATTTTTTTAATTGTTCTAAGTGGATTTTCTTAGAATCTACACCTGTATGTACTTTTCTTTCATTTCTTCGTCAGTATCATCTGGGTGGATGCTAGGAGGGGTGATCCGAGCAAAGTCACCAACATAAGAAATGTGAGATACTTCATGTTTCTTAATATAGCCCCTTGGTGGCGGTGAAGACCAATTTCTTACCTTCGTCACCGGCTTCTTTTGGCTGACCACAGCCTCTTTCTCTTCACCCTTTTGCGACACCTCCGTGTAGTAGGATGCATCGAGCATGTGACACTCGAATACTTCGAAGGGATGCAGATCCGCAAACACCCTTTCTTCCTTTCCTTCGTGGCAGTATTTAATACACTGATGCAGCGTGGACGGCACTATCTGATATTCATGTAGCCACGGTCTCCCCAGCAGGGCCTTATATGTGGTGTTGGAGTCGATTACATAGAATCGCACCACGGTAGTGAGGTCCCCCAATGTGAGGTTGAAATCAGCCACCCCAAGGGGCGTCTCACATTTCTGGTTGAATCCCGCAATTTTCATGTCTCTGACCTTGGTAAGCTGCAGATCAAAGTAATATTTTTGGTAAATGCGGTATGGGAGAATGTTCACAGTAGCCCCGGGATCTATCAGTATCCTGCTCAGTGGCTGACAGTTCAGGGAGCCCCTCATATACAGCGGTTTGTTATGGCCGGAATTCAGAATCAGCATATCATCCTCTGTGAATGTGACTGACGGCCCAGAATTCACTTCTGTCAAGAGTGCTTCATACTGTGCCGGCGACTGCAAGGCATCAACAATCGCTTGGCGAGCTTCTTCACTCAGAGAGAGAATCTCCCAGATGGAGAATCTGGTAGGGAGCTTCTTTAGCATATTCATGATCCGACTGTCCACCCGGACATTAGACAGTCTCATTTCTTCCGCCCATCGGGGTTTTGGAGGTTCATGTGGTGCCTGTGGCCTCTGTTGCCCAGTGCTGGTTTCATTCTCTTGACCGGCTTCTTAGGGGGCTTTTTCTGTGACAATGGCCCCTGGTGTTGTTGGAGGGCTATCCTCCTCTTTCTCATTCTGCTTGTAGGCTACAGATGCTTACTGCTGAGGTCTCTTGCCTTTATCCGGCCTATCCTGCGTTGACTGTTCATTTTCCAGACTGGACAGAAATTCCAGAAATGTTGGAGCCTGACCTCCTTTCTTCTCTTCCTGGTACAAGCTAGCAGGGGGAGGAATCTGAACACCCCGTACCTCTGGTTCAGGAATCTGGTAGGGTTGTTCCCCTCTGAACATAATGTTATGATTGGCTGGCGGTGGGCGCCCCCACCTTCTTCCGGAGCGTGTTGCATGTGCTGAGGTTGAGGCCTCGGCATGGTTGGCTTCTAGCGGGGCATTTGATGTTTCAGCCTCATCATTCTCCCCGGGCAAGGTAAAGAGTACCGACAGGGTGTTACATTGTACTGTCATGACTCCCTTTTCCTTTTTGCATTTGGACCGTCTCTTCTTCTTTTGGGAATTTGGCTTCTTTGGCTCTTGCCCCCAGAAAGGCTCAGCCTCATCTTCTCCCTGTTCTGCCCCCGGTTGCTCTTTAATTTTCAATTCTTCGAGCTGTTCCCAGAGTGTACAGTCTTTCACCAGCAGGTGCCCGGGCTTTTTCTGTTCATATTCATCGAGCCCATTAATATACTACTGTAAACGCCTGGCTGCAGGACTTACTTCCTTATGTGCAGGTAGGGGGACTTGTCTTCTCCGGTTATGAGTGGGGATCCGGATGACTGGCCCTGTCTCAGCTGTGTGCCATACTGGCTTTACTGGAGGTGGTTCGGGCCTTGGTGTGACACAGCGAATAACTGCTCCACTGGTATTAGCTGCGGGAGTTTTCTTTCTATTCTTTATTGGCTTCATGTGCCACCCTTCTTGATCCTTCAGTGGGGTGAGGAAGCAAGCTTCATAAGTATGCCTGGTGCATTCTTCGACGGCTTCCTTAGACAGCTGCTGGTAGACTGAAATCATATTGGCGGCCATTTTTAAGGCCGGAGGCTCATGTGGACGAGGTGGCTCTACCTGGTAATCTCCCAGCTGTAGCTCGCCCTTTTTGACCATGCCTTCCATAATATCTTTGAAGACATAACAATCTTCAATTGCGTGCCCCAGCGCACGGTGATATGGACAGAACAGTGGATCACCTTTCTTTGTCGCGTCCTCGGGTCTCTTTGGCTCAAGCAATGTTACTTTGTTGAACTTGTATGCCCAGTTGAATAGTGTGGCTGCCTTATCTTTCGGGAAAGAGTATGCCTTTCTCATTTTATTTCTCAAAGAGACCTTATCTTTTCTTTCTGCTGTGTCTGCTGGCAGGGGAACTTCATCTGCCCCCCTTTTCCCTTTCTGTTGTTCGAAGGTTCTGAAATCGATGGTGTTAGCCTCAGAGTGCGATGGTCGTCGATCATTAGATTTACCTTTCGGCATAATGGGAGCATTGGTAGTCGGACGCTTGGACAGGAACGTCTCAACTTCTGCCACTATATTGTTTAGCCGGTCAAATGTTCTGACATCTGCACCGATCATCTTTTCTAGTACCTCTCTCCTGAGGCTCTGCTTACATATTTGCACTGCATCTTCTTGATGAGGAGGTCTTCTGCATCTCATAGCTAAGTTCCTCCACCTTTTGATGGAGTCCAGTGATGTTTCATCTTGCCTTTGCCTGGTTGCATATAGCTCTGCTATTGTAATTTCTCTTTCCGTGACATGAAATCTATCGCGAAACTTCCTTTGCATATCAGGCCAATCGGCCACTGATCCAGTCGGCAGGCTTGAATACCATTCAAAGGCTAACCCAGTGAGGGATGAGCCAAAGAACTTAAGCAGATAAGCTTCATCAGCTGCCAAGTCGCCCATAATTGTGGTATAGTAAGCTATGTGCTCCCTGGGGGAGCCCTGGCCATTAAAATTTTCAAACTTCGGCGACTTATTGACGCCTGGCGGTAGTTTCTTAGCAGCATACTGGGGAGGATACGGTACCTTGTACACATCGTAGGTACCAGCATCATCACCAGTCTTTTTAGACAGCTTCATCTCCACAATCTTTTCAATCATCAGCTTGTGGGCTATGGCTGGATCTATGTTCTCCGGGAAGAAGTGAGCTTGTTGCTGACTGTAAGGAGTTGTCATCACCGTTGCCCGCAAGGTGGGCACGGTGGGCGGTGTCTGAGACACAGAGGGCTGAGCTGCTATTTGCAGTAGAACAGGTTGGCTCGGTGCTTTGCCCTTATCGGTCGGGAGAGGATTAGCTGGGATAGCCATTTCTGTTGAGCTGGAAGTCTGCCCCACAGGCTCGGCTTGCTTGGAGACCGGTGTAGCTTCCTGCCTCTCATTCAGCTGTCTTCTGAGAGCACTGATCTCTTGTTGATATCTTCTAAACATCATCTGGATCATGGGATCCAGGGTTGACGGGATATGTATCTCTTCTGAAGTCCCTTCAACGTCATCGATGAAGGGATTGTATTTCTCTTCTGCTGTCACCACATTCACTATCATGGTGGTGGTCTTGCGGGCTTCATCATCAGTCTTTATTTTCCCTTTGGCCGCCTGACTTCTCCTTGTGACGGGGCCTGGTCTGGTTGCCAGTCTGAGCAGTTCATCTGGCGGAGTCGGTAACATGTCCCGCCTTTTGACAAGTCCGGCCATATTGCAGGCGAAGATCTGCATCTTCTCCCTCTGCCTGTAGACTTTCCTTTTCACCTGGTCGGGATATTTAAGCCGGTCGAAGACCGATATTCTTTCTTCAGCTTCTTCCCTGTGCAGGTCCCCTTCCTCATATCTGGATCTGTGGCCCTCTTCATAGTCGTTGGAATCAGAGGAGGAAACTCCGAGCATTGGTTCTTGAAAGGTTTCTTCTTTTTCTTCATCCATGGTGCCCAAGGCACGAGATAGTCTTCGCTGCCCGAGGGAGGAATTCCCCAGGTAATGAAGATAGTCTTGAGCCACCTGCTTCATTTCTTCTTGACTGTGCCTTCGCCACTCCGGTCGGGGCATCAGTCTTTCCTGGCCTTTCTGCTGAGAAGCCAGTCTCGCCACCTGAGCAGTCAGATGCTCGGCTTTGGAATATTTGAATATGTCAGCCTGTCTAGCACAAGCTCTCGATCTTCTTGAAATGGTAACAGCGACTGGTTCACTTATTCTCATTTTTTCTTCCTCCCTGAACCTTCTGCTCCCATCCTGGCGGCGGTTGGTAGCAACAGCATAGTTCTTCCTTTCCCATCTTTTTCCCCCGGCCATGGGGTGGGTGACCATGAGGTCTTCTTTTTTCTCATATCTTTTGCCCCTCATCCTGGGGCGAGTAGCAGTCATATTCCTTCCTTCATTCTCTTTCTCATCTCTCCTACCCCGAGCCCTAGGGTGAACAGCAACAGCCTCTCTTTCATCTTTTCTTTCTCCTCTTCTGCTCCCTGCTCTGAAGCGGGCAATAGCAGCATCAGTAATTTTTTCTTCATCTTGAGCTGGGGCCCAGCTCTGGATTTTCTTTGGCCGCCAGATCTGCCTGAATTTGAGCGGCTTTGGTGCCAGTGGCCTTCTATCTCCATGTTCCATGTCGGCCCTCCTAGTAGCCAGTACTCGGAACCTATTGGTGGTAGGTACCATTGGGACGATCACATCCGGCTTGACCTCCCTTGGGCAACCATTGAGGTTCGCCCGAATATCTCCAATTAGCATTGTCTTCCCCGAATTGGATATCCGACGACCCGCAGCAGTGGATCGGACTCTCCGGTCGGATCTTCTTCCTTTTCCAACAGCAGCAGAGGGTACGCTCCTCCTTGCTTCGTGATGGACAAAGCAGGACACGACCCCAAGAGTATTCTTCATCACCGGGCTCTTCTTGGGACCAGTAGCTTACGGCGACGTCTCGACAACATCTTTTGGCTCCTGGTTGTCGATCTCGAGCAGATCAGTGAAAATGAGGCCCAGGCAGTTGGGCATTCCGACAGCAGGCGGCATCGATCCGAATGAAAGAGGTATCGCCAGGTAGCCTTCTCGAACATGTGCCTCGACCGCTTGCTGGTCAAAGCACACAGACATGATTTCAGCCGTCATTCTAGCTTCCTGAAAATGGAGAAAGCACACAAAATCAGAAATTTGAGGGGGGGCCCGCCGGGCCTCCTATTTTGGCGTAGAGATGAAGGGAGACTTGGTCCCACCGGGCGTGCCAGACTTGTGGACGCGGATTCTTTTCCGTCAGCATGTTTCATTGGTTAGATTTATTAGGCGTGCCAGTCACTAGAGTGACAATTTTTATTATGCGCTCGACTTGACTTGGTCGGTCGATTGTGAAGTCCGAGTCGGGACCGGAAGTCCGTCATACCATAAAGGCTATGACGTTAATTACGCCCTTCCTAAGAAGGACAACCCTTGATTAAACACCAAAATAGGAGGCCACTTGGGGCAGTTGAAAATGACAATGCATAACATTGAAGTTCTTGTTATTCTAAGAAGGTAATTGAATAAACAACAAATTATTAAATCAGCATGACCCCTTTGTGTGGGTCGTACCGGGCAGAGATAGGACACCGTCCACGCAGTGGCGGGGCGGGGCCTAGACGATCATCAGAGACATGTCCCCTTTCACGTTTCTCATCCGGCCAAGGGCCTCGAAGTATTTGTATCCCCCGAAGAATTGAGCCAGACGGAAGGCGTATGATACACGTTTCCCACGGCTTGTCGGGGTCAAAGCATCAATCGATATTTCGACAGCATCTCCCCTTTATCTGGATCATGCCCAGGGGGAAATAGGCTATCACCCACGGAGTGCCGGGATGAAAGCCGAGAGAAAGAGAGGCCGGACCTCCCGAACTGCATATGTCTGCCATGGGGGCAACGTTCGATTTTCCCTTAAGGAAGCCGGTGGAACTCATGCAGTGGCAGAGACCTCCCGAGCTAAAGGGGTTACTCGTAAATCCGACGCGGGACGGTGGAACATAAGGGAGTTTGTCTCCCTTTGGATTTATCCCTGGGGCAGGTCTGGTGACTCATGGGTATCCCTGGATGGATCTGATCAAAGTGCCGAGGGCTCAATTGGATGGCAGGGTAGGTTCTCGGCGCAGGGGCAAAGTGGATGGGGTTCCTGGCGCGAAGGCACGATGGCCAGGGGGTTCCCGGCGCAAGGGTAAAGTGGCAAAAAGGTTCCCGGTGCGACCTGGGATGGATGGGTTCTCGGCGCAAGAAGGCTTGCGCCGAGAGCATTTTACCTATTCTACTGTGCATGGTGCCGAGAGGTATCATAGCGCCGAGATGGTTTCTAAGGGTTTACGGCACCCTGCTTTTGGGTTTCTTGGCGATTCAGGACAAGTTAGATGGATTCTGTGAGGTCAAAGTGGATCAGTTCATTAGATCTGAACTGGATTGGGTTTGGGTTCCGAAGGAAGGCCAAGATCGAAGAGGAATTGGGGAAATCAGGGTCTAGAGGATCCCTGTCACCAGTGTTCGTGCAGAGCCCCAGGGATAGCTTAATGTCGTCTTCAAGTGCCTGCTCCTGGAAGAATTTTGGCAGCACCTCCCCCGGACTTAAAATTTGCCAGGGAATGATAGACAATCACCCATGGAGTTCCGGGGTGAAAGCCAAGAGTAGAGGGGTATTGGACCCCTGACCCATGTACGTGCTTGCAGCACTATCTTAATATCCCCTTAAGGCCATCAGAGCGCATGCAGTGGCAAAGCTCCTTTGGTTAGCAGGGTTATGATTAAATCTAGCCCTGGGGGGGCCGTGTAGGGGAGATTGTCCCCGTTTATTGTTATCTTTGAGGGGTATTTGGTGACCCTGGATGTCCCTCGACAGAATACAGGGTTACATTGAGCGGATCATAGGGGTATCTGTGTGGTTTCTTGACTAGTAGCTGGGGTTCTCATCTGGGGCTCAAGGGATGGAGCATTCATAGCATAAATGGGCTTATGGCACAAGGGGGTAGTTCCCGGCGCAAGAACCACTACGTCGGGAAGGGTTCTTCATAAGGCACTATTCTTGGCGCCGGGAAGCTGGCATAGGGAGTTCCCGGCGCGCAAACAGCCGTGCCGGGAAGGTTTCTTCGTGGGCACTATTCTGGGCGCCGGGAAGCTGGCAAGGGAGGTTCTCGGCGCGTCCATCCTCGCGCCGGGAAGGTCTCTTCAGGGACTACTGTTCTTGGCGCCGGGAAGGTTCCGAGTCTCTGTTCTTGGTTCTTCTGGTTTCGGACAAGGATTTAGGCTAGATTTTCTAGCACAGACGAGGAGGATTAAAAGGTTTTATAGGCGTGAAGGCCAGGGGTTTAAGGGAGGGTAGCATCAGTCGAAGGACAGGATCATCCATCATTAAACCCTCGGGAGATATATGGGGTTTTTTTGTCACCTGATGTTCAGACGATCAAGAGTTTGATGTCTCTGACCCTGAACAAGCTGGGAGCTCGGCAGAAATCCACGACATGCGAGAAACCCATCATCAAAGGGAGGGAAGGAGGGGACAGAGCCCAATGACCCATTGAACGAGGGTTGGGGCTCCGTCTTCATCTTTCATGAGAGAACGGACCCGGAGATGTGAAGCATAAACCAAAAATCCGGAGCATCTAAGTAGATAAATGTTTTGAAGAACAGCAGATACAGAGGGGGGAGACAGATGGTAGATATTTCAATCACCCAGCACCCAAATGGGCCATCGTAGTATTTCGTTTCATTACATCATTCCAAAACTCACACCAATCACAAGAAGGGAGTGAGGGAAAAGGAGGTAAAACAGAGGCCGGGATATCCCGGTTACATCCGGTGAATCAAGATGAAACTCATAGGAATACATAAAGAGAAAAGAAAAGAAACATGGGGGAGGGCGGAGCATTGACTCCTCTCCCTCCCCAGCTGCCTGCCCACCTGGAGCTTCTTCTCCCTTTTTCTTCGGGTTGATCTCTTCTTTCTTTTCTCAGCGGAGGAGGCTCTCTCTCTCTGTTGGTCTCTTCTCTCTTTTCTCAGCGGAGGAGGCTCTCTCTCTCTGTTGGTCTCTTTTTTTCTTCGAAGCCCTTCTCTTCCTCTCGTTCTATTCTGGATGAGGTTGCCGGCCTCCCTGTTCTCTCCTCTCTCCTTTCTTGTAGGCGAAGAAAGGGTTTATGTAAGCCCTTCCTTTTGCAGATGGCACTCGGCGCACTTGCTTTGGTGGAAGAGGTTCCCGGCGCGCCTGCAGCAGTGGGCAAGTTCCCGGCGTGCTACTCTCTCCAAAGCTCTCGGCGCAAGGGGTCTCATTGAAGCCCATTCAATAGGCCCATTTAAGGCTTTTTCCCTTATGAAGCTCCTATTGTCCTTAGCTTCGTTGAATTCCTTTGATCATATTGGAACTAACGAAGGCCCCTTATATGCATCATCATCTGAGTAATCTGGAGGTTTCTCATCAGTCAACAGATCGGAGTTTCATCAGTATTGCCGTTTGGACGACGACAACACCGGACATCAGCCAGGCCTGAGAAGGTCCTGGCCGGGCAAGTGGTTGGTGGTGAGGGCTCTCCCTCAATCCTGACTTTGCAGAAATCTTCCAGACTTCGTTGCTGGTCTGGTCTCATCTTTATCTTTGTTCATATTTTATATGTCAACACTCCCCCTCACAGTATGACATGATATACAGACATACTCATGCTGAGTGATTAAGGACATAGGGGAAGGACATGCTATTCATGGAAGCATGACATTTTATTCAAGAAAGTGTAAATGAGAATACTGAAAAAAAAATCATGAAGGCATTTTATTCACGGAGCTAAGATTTAAAAATACCTAACTCTCTTCTCAAGGAAGTGAATTTTTCATTATCCAGTGGCTTAGTGAAGATGTCAGCAATTTGATTTGCAGTGCCTACATGGATTAATTCAAATGTTCCTTGGGAAACCACATCTCTAATAAAATGATGTCTTATTTCTATGTGTTTGGTTCGAGAATGCAATACAGGATTCTTGGCTAGATTGATGGCACTAGTATTGTCACAGAAAATAGGTGTCCACCCCAGGTCTACTTGATAGTCCTGAAGTTGGTGTTTAATCCAGATAACTTGTGTACCATAACTCCCTACAGCTACGTACTCAGCCTCTGCAGTAGAGAGGGCCACAGAATGTTACTTCTTGGAATCCCAAGAGACTAAACACTCACCTAGAAATTCACAATGTCCACTAGTGCTTTTTCTATCTAACATACACCCGGCATAGTCAGCATCTGTATATGCAACAAGATCTAATGTGTGTGATGCAGAAAACCATAAGCCTAGGGTGTGTGTTGCAGATAAGTATCTGAAAATTCTTTTTATAGTAGCTAAGTGTAACTCAGTGGGTCTAGATTGGTACCTAGCACACATTCCTACACTGAATTATATATCAGGTCTCGAGGCAGTTAAGTAGAGCAAGGATTCAATCATACCCCGGTATAGCTTTGCATAAACTTCTTTACCTGATTCATCTGCATCCAATGATGTGTTGGTACCCATTGGTGTTGTGATGTGCTTCAAATTGTTCATGGCAAACCTCTTGAGAATGTCCAATGTGTATTTGGTCTGGTTGATGAAGCATCCATCCTCCAGCTACTGTACCTGCAAGCCAAGAAAATATTTTAACTCACCTACCAAGCTCATTTCAAACTCAGCAGACATCAATTGAGAAAACTCATTGCATAGTTCAGTATTTGTTGAACCGAAGATAATGTCATCTACATATACCTGAACTATGATGAGGTCTTTATTCAAACTCTTGGTAAATAAGGTTTGATCCACCTTACCTCTGTGGTAGCCCTTGCTGATCGGAAATTCTGTCAGCCTTTCATACCAGGCTCGAGGAGCCTGCTTAAGACCGTACATGGTTTTATTCAACCTGAAAACTTGGTGAGGTTGAGGAGAAAATTGAAATATGGGAGGTTGTTCAATGAAAACTTCTTCTTTGATAACTCCATTTAAAAATGTACTTTTGACATCCATTTGTTGGAGTTTTATATTTTTAGAACAAGCGAAAGCTAATAAAATCCTGATTGCTTCCATCCTAGCAACAGGTGCATAGGATTCATCGAAATCAACACCAAATTCCTGACAGTAGCCCTTGGCTACTAGTCTGGCTTTATTTCTAGAAATGATTCCATCTTCATTCATTTTATTCTTAAAAACCCATTTAGTTCCTATGACATTTGTATTTTCAGGTCTTGGAACTAGCTCCCAGACATTATTTCTTTCAAATTGACCTAACTCCTCACACATAGCATTAACCCATGATTGATCATTTAAAGCTTCTTCTACTGATTTTGGTTCAATCTGAGAAACCAAGGCAACTAGGTCTTGATTATGAACATTTCTAAAGTGAGACTTTGTTCTAAGAGAATCTTCAAGGTTGCCTATGATGTTATCTACTGGGTGAGCTTTCAAAAATTTTAGATTTGTTGAGGACTCACCTGCTCCAGCTGAACTTACTTGGTTGGAAGTACTTGATACTCCAGGTGGTTCAGCTTCTTTATCCTCCTTGTCCTCTAAGAATTCACCATCTTCTTTTGAACACCTGTCATCATTATCTAAGTTAGTGAGATTATTTGATTCATCAAATATGACATGAGGTGTCTCTTCTAAAGTTTTATCTGTGCAATTGAAAACCCTATAAGCCCTAGTTGTTTCAGAGTATCCTAGAAAAATTCCTGAGTACTCCTAGCATCAAATTTGTCTAGGTTTCTTTTATTGTTGTTGTGGATGAAACATTTTGAGCCAAAAAATTTGAAGTATGAGACATCAGGCTTCTTACCTTTCAGGAGTCGTAAGGTGTTTTCTTATGGATGGGTCTTACCAAGGCTCTGTTGATGATGTAGCAAGCGGTGTTGGCTGCCTCTGCCCAAAATCTTCTAGGTAGGTGACTCTCCATCAGCATGGTTCTAGCCATCTCAATGATTGTGCGGTTTCTTCTCTCCACTATACCGTTCTACTCTGGAGTCCTAGGAGAAGAAAATCTGTGAGTCAGTCCCTCTTTATTACAAAATTCAGAGAATGTAGCATTTTCAAATTCTCCTCCATGGTCAGACTAAATCATGGAAATTCTGTGAATTCCTTCTTGCCTGACTTTATTGAAAAGATGTTCAAACTTCTGAAAAGCATCATTTTTATTTGCTAAGAAAATAACCAAGAATATCTAGTAAAATCATCTACAATAACAAATCCGAATCGTTTACCATTCAGGCTGTGAGTCCTGGTTGGACCAAAGAGGTCCATATGCAAAAGCTCCATTGGTCTAGATGACAGAGACTCAGATCTGAGTTTGAATGATTTTCGGGTCTGTTTGCCTAGAGCACATGCATCACATGATTTTGAAATAGAACAAAATTTGATTTTTGGCAAACCTCTAACTAAATCATGTTTAACCAATTTATTCAAAGAGGAGAAGCTAGCATGACCTAAACGTCCGTGTCAAGTAAAAGCATTATTTTCAAAATCAGCCGACAAACAAAGATTTAACTCAGATTTATCATCTAGGTCCACAATGTAGACATTATTGATCCTATTGGCTACAAACTTCACATTATCAGAATTTATTTCCAGAATTTTGCATGAATCATTATCAAACACAACTCTGTGACCCTTGTCACATAGCTGACTAATACTGATCAAGTTGTGTTGAAGACCTTCTACTAGAAGAACTTTCTCAATAGAGGTTGTGGGGGACTTACCAACTGTTCCAATGCCAACTATTTTACCTCTATTCTTCCCTCCAAATTTGACCAGACCCCCTGCCTTCATTTCTATCTTGCTGAATTTGGATCGGTCACCTGTCATGTGCCTGGAGCAGCCGCTATCTAGATACCACTTGTTGTTCTCGGCTGCTAGGCTAACCTGCATGGAGCAAGTTAAGCAAAGTGGTTTGGAACCCAAGATAGATTGGGTCCAAAAACATTATTCAACTCTCTAAGTAAGCACTTTGGAATCCATACTTGTCTCATGGTATTTTTCGTTTGCACTCCATTCACAGTTTTATTGAAGTTATGACTCAAGTTCTGTCCACTTGAATAATTGATGTTGAACCTGTTCCTGTTAGTGGACTGAACATTCCTCGGGTGTCTACTATACCCAAACTGTCTAGAGGAATTTGGTTTATAAAAAAATTTCTGTGAATGTGCAGACCTCTCCAGTTTGTTTTGTACTGACCCATTCTGTTATGGAAGTTGAAGTTTCTGTTTTGACTCACATAGCTTGACCTGTTCTTGTTCTGGTGAATGGGCATAGTAGGTAGCTTCATGAAGTTCGTTCCTATTTTAGATTGTCGTCCAACATTGTTTGTTGAGTTTTCCTTTGGATGTTGAACATTTTGAACATTGTTAGAACTGGATGGTGTGTCTAGTTTTTCTTTCCCTTTAGCTGGACAAAATGTTGTAGTTTTGAATTCAAATGGTCTTTTCTGTGCCGGATTGTAGCCCAAACCTTCTTTATTGAAATTAACTCTAGTACCCAATAGAGTATCTAAGTTCGACTTTCCCTGAACAAATTTTTCTAGAGTTTTTTATTTTTCTTCCAGCTCTTCCTGTAATTTTTCATAGTTTTTCAGGAGTTCATAATTCACTTTCTTAACAGCTTCGTTCTTCTTAATGATTAAGTTGTTTTCACTTTGACTCTCTTGAAGCTTTGACTTAAGTTCATCAAGCTGTTTATGAACTTCCTGGTTTTTAGACTTAAGGTCATCATTTTCTCTCCTGAGAGAGTTTATCTCTTCTAATTCTCCCTTGACCTTTTGATTTTCTTTGTTAGTTTCAATCTGTTCTTCAGTAATAGCATTCAGTTTTCTCTTTATCATCCTATGCTCTTTACTCAAGGCATTGAACTAAGCTAGCAATTTGGCATAAGAATCTTCCCAATCATTAATTGTAAAATTCTCAAAAATATTGGTTACCTCTTCGTCGCTTTTGGCCATGAAGCATATTCCTTCTTTGTCTTCCTGTGATGAGTTGGCCTCTGGGTCTTCCTCCTCATCACTCCACGTGCAGACCATAGCCTGAGATTTCTTCTTCTGCACCTTAGAGGGCTTGTTCTGGAGATCATGACATTCACCCTTTATATGTCCTGTCTTCCTGCAGTGATAACATGTAATCTTCTTAGCGCTCCTATTTTTATCATTGTTAAAATCAAACTTTTTACCAAAAGGATATGACCCTTTTCTCCTAAATGTTTTTCCCTTCGTTCGTAGAAACTTTCTAAACTGACGAGTGAGCATAGCTTGCTCCTCTTGATCAAGGTCTGACAAACCATCAGACTCCCCACTGCTACTACTACTGCTGCTGCTAGCTTTAATGCTGGACACCTTGAGGGCAATGTTCTTGCCCTTCTTCTCACTTCCTTCACCATTCTTTTGAAATTCATTTCATAGGTCATTAGGGATCCTATCAGTTCAGTGACTGTCATTTTCGACAGGTCCCTGACTCTTCTATCACTATTGCCTTAGTGTGCCAAGTGGGGGATAGCGACCTAAGAACTTTCCTGACATTGTCCCCCTCTGAAATTTGTTTCCCAAGCCCATTAAGACTATTAGTAATCAATGACAATCGGGCATACATCTCAGAGATCGTCTCCTCAGATTTCATTTTAAATAATTCATATTCTGAGGTAAGCATGTTTACCTTAGTGGCCTTTACTTGGGATGTAAGTAGATCAGCTCCAATTCATCCCACATCTTCTTCGCAGTTTTACAGGTTGAGATCCGGGCGTATTCATCAGGATGAACTGCGCACTGTATGATGTTCAGGGCTGACCAGTTGATGGTTGAAAGTTTGACGGGATCATCCATCCGTTCTTCATTTGGTGGAAGCTCATAAGGCCCTGCGGTGATCACTATCCAGAGCTTGTGACTCTGTGCTCTCATAAACACCTCCATCCTGTTCTTCTAGTAGAAATAGTTAGTACCATCAAAGAAAGGAGGGCGACTAATAGATTGTCCCTCAACCATGAAGCTTCGAGGACCACTAGATCGAGGATTACCCTGGCCGTTGGACCACATGATGGGTAACCTGCTCTAATACCAATTGATAGCATGCAGAGTGAGCTAGAAGGGGGGGGGATGAATAAATCACTCCCCAATTTAAAACGATTTGAATTATGAGCGATGAAGTCCTAGTTGCAGTAAGTGAATCTTACAAAATAGCCCACAGAGAGAGACACTAAGTAGAAACTAAACGAGAATGAGTTGAAATAGAACATTGATTGAACAGCAGATGGGCTTGTACCACAATAAAAGATCAGTGAAACGAACCACACAGAAGAAGTCAACCAAGCATCCAACCACACAGGAGACAAAGAGTTTTTAAGGTGGTTCGATTGCGAACAGCAATCTACGTCCACCCCTTACTCCACAGGAGTAAGGCTTCCTTGCACTAAGCAATAAAACACCGCAGACTCAGTCTGCTTACAACCGCTGTCTCACAGCTTGCCACAAGGGAACAAATCCCTCAGCACCGATCCTGCAACTCACAGGATCTGAACCTGACCTTGCCCCAGCAAGATCAGAACCAGAGGACCAACCTCCCTTCCTCTAAACCAGAGGGTACACACGAGCGAAATGCCTTCACTCGCAACCGGAGAACCCATCTCCCTTCCTCTAAGAACACTTAGAAGGTAACAAAGCAGTATATAAGAAATTGGTGAAACAACATGAAAACGAAGAAAATGAAAGGAAAAATAGTCACTCAAAATAATGAAAAATATAGCTTCTAGAGAAGCAGTCTTTCAAGCTCGAAAACCCAACAATGATCACTCAAACATTTCAGGCTCTTCTCTCGAATAGGGAGATTCTTCAACGCTCAGTGGCTACAGGTGCTCTCTCTCTTTCAAATCTTCAGCAGCTTTCTCTTGCAGCCTTCAACCTCTTTTATAGCTAGAAGGTGGCGCGTGGTTAACACGATTCCCACCCATTCCTTCTGGCAGAGCTGATCCCTTTTCAATTCACGTGGCATGATCATCCTTTCTTTTTGTTGCCTCGGATCACGAGCCCTTAAACCTGGTACATTGACTTCCACGTGGAGTACCCTCACTGGTTTAGGGTTCGCCGAACACCTGCTCTACCAGGTGACAAACCTGCCAAGCAAGAGAAGACATTAGTGGAAGCTACACTGAGCAAGGTCATGCACAGACTTTGCATATCATTCAGCAAGTCGAGTACAGACTCTTACTGACTTGCACTGACGATCAAGACAAGTGACTTAGACACGTGCACTGACCGTATTCTAAACGATGCTCAGACCAAATGTAGTGTATGGCAGGTTATGCACAACTTTTACAGCAACACATTGACCTGATAGAGCACAAGCCAAGACATGCACGTGCTTTATGTGCGTGTATGAACAAGGGTTGCACCGACCTTATGCAACCCAATGCAAAGATTGCACGGGTATAATTGCACAAGACAAAGCAAAGCATGGACACTAACATGCCTTCTACAAGAAAGACTGCACCAACGATGAAATGCACCGAGATAGAAATTTCACCTAGTTCAGGTGCCCTAATGCAAAGAATGCACAGCGTGTGATTCGTATGGTTAAGATAATGTAAGACTTGCACATACTTTGAATGCTTCAAATCACAAACATGCACAGACATTATCGCTCAAGGCAAAGACATTGCGCCAACTTTGATCATGCCTAAGACACGAAATTGCACCGACCTTGTATGTGTGTGTAGGCAACAAATGCACTGACTTGGTGCGAGAATTGCACCGACCTGTGCGAGCCAAAGCTTGCACCGACCTGTGCGTTCGATGAAAGTAGTTACATGCACTGAGATAATGCACATACTTAGCAATGAAATGTGCATAGACTTTATGTGCACAGTGCGAGAATTGCACCGACTTGTCTAATGCATGAACAGACAATGCAGTGACTTAGTCGCGTGCAGCAACTAAGATTGCACCGACTAGATGCTTGCATGCACAGACTCTACTCAGTTGAAAATGTAGCAAATGCACGGACGCAATGCAGGATGAACTAAGTATGCTTGGACTTTCTGAGTAGAACTAGAGAGTGCAGTATCTGAAGAATGTATAGGTGGAATGTATTAATATAGACTATCAAGATTGACTTATAGTGTAAGACATCATCAACACTGTAGGAGTGCAACAGCAACAGTACCAGAAGTACTAGCTTTTGCTTTGACAGGTCGATGCTGTAGTACTAGCCTTGGCTTGATAGGTCGATGTTGTTGCCTTGATGCCTCAGACCAAAGTGTCTGTTAAGTAGGTCGATGCACTCAGCCCATGCATCGATGCAACAATACAATTTCTTGTGTTTTGCTTGTCTTTATAATTGCATGACTCTACAGTTTTGAAGTTCTTATTATAATATCTCATGAGCTATGAGTATATGATAATAAGTGTGATGATGAGTTTCTATATTTGTTTTGGCAGGAATATCAAGATGAGAGCATCCAAAATGATTCTACAACTTGTTCGAACACGCAGAGTGCAAAATTTATGGAATGAAGAGGTCATGTCAACTTCAATCAGAAGAAGACTTCTGAGTATGGAATAGCCCTTCTGCTACGGATTAAGTGTAAAAAGTAGCTGGTCGAGTGAAGACTTAAGATAGTTGTAGATGCCCAATTTCGGACATCCCGCGGACCTTATCTAGCCATTATTGAAGTGATTCTTTTTCCTTGGTTGATTGAGAGTGTGGAGTCTCATCCTTGTTTAGGTAGGCTCCACCTTGTCCCTTCGCGGATCCAACTTGTTTAGGTGGACTTAAGCATGGCATTCATGCAGCAAGAAGGAGACATGGGTCGAGAGAAGGGTTTGCCATCAATGTGTCCTGGACTCTATCCCTCTTTTGTCAATCATACAAGTTCTTCAATTCCATCACTTTTTTGTTGTCTATCTTATTCCACTCTGATTCGTCAAGTTGAGAGTGTGTTTTGCATGAGATCGTCATGAGTATTTTGAGATTTGAAGGTCATTTTCCCCTTATCCTGATTTTGTTACCTACTCCTATTTTTGGTGTCTTGTATCTCCTTGAGCTTGGATTGCGTTCGTCCCCTCAAGTCCCGCAGCGCCATGCTAGGGGGTCCCACTGGATTGTAGATACAAGCCCTCTCAGATTACTTTTCCTTCCTTCATCCCCTTTTGAATTACCTCTCTAGTCCCATTATGCTTGTCCGTTCTTATGCGAAGCTCAATCTCCGCTCAAGAATCTCCTTGAGCGGGATGTCCTTATTAGGCTTGTTTCTTTACCGAAACACCCATTTATCAGTCCGCCGGGCTCCCCTACAAAATGGGCGTTCTGGAGGGACATTTGTAGATGCCTAATTTTGGACATCCCGCGGACCTTATCTAGCCATCATTGAAGTGATTCTTTTTCCTTGGTTGATTGAGAGTGTGGAGTCTCATCCTTGTAAGGTCGGGGGTTAGGGGGCGTGAGCCCCCAAGGTAATTTTTTTGAGGCTCTATACATGATTCTCTCCATTTTCTGCCTTGATCCCTGGGCGGCCATGGTGCTGGCCGCCCACAACCCAGGGCGGCTAGAACCCTGGCCGCCCACCATCCTAGGCGGCCACCGACTTGGTCGCCCAGCTCTTCCTAGGTGGCCAGACTGTTGGCCGCCCTCACCCACAAGGAGGCCATCGACCTGGCCGCCCAGCTCCTTGGGTGGCCAGAACCTTGGCCGCCTCCTGATAACTGCCCGTCAAACCCACGATCCGCCCACTCTGGGCATGTCCTCCGCAGCTGCTCCCACTCCGGGAGGTTTGAGACCCACGTAGCCTGACATGTAATCTATTTTCGAATGGTTTTTCATGGAGGGAAATTCCCCACATACAAAACCCCATTCCAAATCATCTCATGGGGGGGGGTTGAACATTTTCTCACGGAAGGGGGTTGGATATCTTTTGGTGGAGGAGGTTCTGTCAGTCCGGAGAGTTCAGAGAGAGATGAGAGGACGAGAGCGCCTTCCCCGACCTTCCCCTAGTAGCAGAACCTGCCGATGAAGAGCTCCGCGATCAGAGAGTCCCGCTTGCAGGGGGCGGCCATCAACATGGCCGCCCACCCCCTCTGAGCGGCCACACATGTGGCCGCCCTCTGTTGATGACAGGCAAACCCCATCTTTTCTTCCCTTATTCCTTATCTTGCTACATTTCTACTTGCTTTACTGCATACACGCATACTAGATTTTCCTAGATCCTACTTTTAAGAGGTTCTCCAATCTCAAAATATAGGGAAGGCGGATGGTCGAAAGTCTCGGCCATCCCCCTTCTCGCCCCCCTCCCCGGTACGATCACCACCATTTGCATGTTTATTCCTTTGGTTTGAGCTTATACTACATAATCATAGTCTAATAGTCTCTTCTATTTGCTGGTTGTTTTGCAGGAACTTCATCATCGACTCGCAGGGCTCCTTGTTCTTGGCCGGCCGAGAATGAGGACAGAAGAACCCACCGTCTCCCACTTCTAAGGCGTTAACGATCATCCTACCCCTGTGAGGCCCAGGTATAGGTCTCTGGCGATCACACCTTTTCCATTTTTCCAACCTGTGCACTGTAGGTCTACAGCAGCACAAGTTCGGAGAGAGGACATCACGCTTCGCGCACCTACGTGGACGACGCCACCTTCCGGCACCTACAATAGTCACGTGATTCGAAGCTGATTCTTCTTGGCACGTGATCCAAGGTGGATGGCCTGCAATACGAAGATACCTAACAGACGAATCTGCCACGTGGCTGCTACTTAAGAAAACCTTTGCTTTTTCATCTGACACGTGGACTCTCGAATCAGTGCATTTCAGAAGCTCTTTTACCAGGAGTGTTCTCCCCACACGGCAAGGGAATCTTGTGGGGTCCACAAGAATCAAGCTCACATGGATAAAAGACTTCATGCGAACAGGACTGACAAAAAAGAGGATAGAGAAGAGGATAGCTAGAGAACGAGAGCGTGACAAGAGCATTCGCAGAGGTGTTGGGAGTGCTACTGAGAAATAGAGTATCGGAGAAAGAAGAAGAAGTCTAAGAGAGTGATCTGAGAGAAGAAGCAGGAGATTCATTGAAGAGATAGTGGAATTTCAACTTCTGGATCAGATCCAGAATCGACTGCTCAGTAGAGCTACATTGTTTTCAAATTCTTTCATTATTTTTGTTGATTCTTTTACTTTCCTTTGAATCATTGTAAAGCTGTGTATCAGCGAATCCAAGCTGTGAAGCAGCGGAGCAAGCTGTGATGCTCAACGGTGTATAAGCTGTGTAATCAGCGGAGTTAAGCTATTTTCAGCGGAAGCCTCACTCGATTGAGTGAGGGGTCGACGTAGATCTCAGGGTTGAGATTGAACCACCTTAAAAACCCCTTTGCATCGTGTGTGATTGCTTGTGCTCGCATGGTCTAACTGTTATTTCTTTAGCTAAAATCATTTTAATAGCGTCCATCACTGTAGATTTCTATTCTGCATTTCATTTTACTGCTGTAGGGCAAAAAGTGGGGTTGATCTATTCACCCCCCCCTCTAGATCATCCTAGTCACCTACCTTATCACGATATGGTTCTGGGAGGAGCACCCGAAAATACTTGTGCCCATGGGAGCTATATTGATCACGGTGTGGCGTTGCACCGAAGTGCATGACTTGCTTGATTTTGACATTCCACGATCTCGTACTTGACTTGACATGACGTGACTTGCGTGGTCCGGAATGGGTATTTACTTACTTGAAATTATAATAGCCAATTCTCATGGCATGACTTGATATTACATGCTTGGCAATCTTGATAAACTTTACATGATTATCTTGAAATCTTGCTAGTTCATCTATATTACTTCTTGAATTTCCACTCTCGACATTATCTTGCGTTCATGCATCGCTATACTTACATAGTTCATGTAACATATAATTTACTTAAAGCAAGCTTGTACTTGAGATACAATCCCTACTGAGCGTTCGCTCATCCTAGTTTTCCCCTATTTTTCAAGTAATTCCGATGACGACAATCATTCGGATGGGGATGGACACGAGTGAAGAGTGTAGAGCAGTCCGATTATTTAAGTCGTTATCTAGTCGTGTCTCTTCTATTTCTTGAGTCATTATTGTATTTTCCTTTTATTGTGTCTAGCCACTTTACTTTGGCAATGAAGAGTATGTAATTGAATTATCTTTGGAGTTATTAATGAAATGAAGGATTTGGTTTATTATCTCTACTTTTCCGCGCTATGTCTATGTGTAGAATTCCTTATGCTCTGATTGACATGATCGATATAAACTCGTCACGCGTGCCGGGTTCCTTCCTTCCGGGTCTGAAAATATTGATATGGGACTTTGGGTCCAATTCAACACTCAATGCTAGGCAATATTTATTAGGGCCCGAATCTGGTCCTAGGGGCGAGGCAAAGCCCAGACATGTACCGGTATTATGAATGATCAGGTGTCACGCTCTGAGATATGCATCGGAATTAAGTTGGGAACGTGAACAGTCGGCAATACGCCTCAAGCTAGCAAGATAATCAGAGCGCTATAACATCCACACATAGAAGAATGAATGCACAAGGTGATATACTTAAAAATTCTAACTTTATTAGATCATAATAATTCAAAGTTTACAATGACTCTTGACTCTTTGACATAATTCACTAGACTCAATAAAATAAAATTACATAACATGATCAACTTCACCGCCTATTACAGTGAAGGAACCTAATTACAATATGACTCATGACTAGACTAAGGCTTCTCTCGTCCATCAATCGCTCACGCCCTTGGATCCGTCATTCGATTAATCCGAATCCGATCCACTTGAGTTTTCTGAAAAAGATTAGAAAGTAGGGAATGAGCGCACTCGCCCAGTAGGTATCTTCGTATGAACATGAAGGTAATATTTAAGTAATTAGCACTTTAGCTCTAGAAGGTAAGATAAAGGAAATACGATTAAAACATGTGAATAAAACCATAGTAACAACAAGATATAGACTACAGAGACATGAGAATTAAAGTGAATAAGAGAGCATGATCAAGCAAGAATATAATGTGAATATAAGTTTGGCCTTTCAATAGCGAGAATGTACTGTTGTGTAACGAGAAAGTCATGTAACTAGAATGTTGGGTCCCGTAGTGCAGTAACGCGGATCTAGAGGGGGGTGAATAGATCCCTCTATAAAAATTTAAGATCGATTAAAACTCAACCCCACATGGCACAAGCTTAGCAAACACTTATATATGGAGAAGTTCATACAGCCGGTAGATAGACGAATTGAACTAAACGGTGTCTATGAGTGAATCTAAAATCGATGAGAAGCACAATGATCAAACCAACCTGTGAATGGAGGTAGGAGATATGGAACAGTCACACAAGCATTTACATAGACACAATGATTTTTTAGATTGTTCGGGACCACGACGGGCTCTCTACGTCCACCCCTCACCAAACTCAGTGAGGCTTCACTACCATGCTAAGATCGTAGCAACCATAGAGACGAACCCCGCAAGCACACACACGCACACACACGCTACTTCCGCAGCAATCCACACACGAGGCCTTGACTCAAGACGCTACCACGCAGCACACACACACACAAACTCGGAGAACTCACCCCGCACTGAATCCTCACACGGAGACAAAGCTCCGTACACACACACAAATATTTCGAGTTTCAGAAAATGGAAACAGAAGTTCAATACATGCTCAACACAGCGATTGATCATATAGCAACAACAAGGAGGGATTTAAAAGAAATTTTGATTTATCTCTTATGGATGAAGGCCCTGGACAGTTCTTCCTTGAAGCTTTCAGGGTGGAAGGTCGATGTAGCAGGCTTCCACCAAGGCCGGTGTAGTGCCCCAGAATTTATATATATAATTTTTGAATTTTAAAATAATTTTTTAGAAATTATAAAGACTTAAATAAATTAATGAAGGGGTTATTAGATTAATAAGTCATTATAAGGCTCAATTAGGCTAATTAGTTAACCTAGCCTATCTAAATTAGTATCCAAAAAGTTTATGGACCAAGCCCATCAAGTTGGCCCATATTCTAGAAGGGTAATTAGCTTATTCACGTATTTTAAGGATAAATACTATTTATATAAGATAATTATGTGGATAAACGAATAAAAGAGTTTTATGAAATTGAAACTCTATACACGTTGAATGTAATGGTCTATCGGGCGACCGCCACAGCCCTGTAATGCACCAGGCTGGATGTGTTACACTCTGTTAGTTCCGTGAAAGGAAGAACGAGGCAAAAGATTAGAACTTTGGGATCTTATCTACAAGAGATCAACTTGGGAGAGCTTATAACATTACTAAGGACTCTTAGGGATTAGGTTCTGGCAAATTAAGGACTCTAGAATTGATCTAATCTTCAAAACCCTATAAATAGGACCTAGTTTTGAACTGAGCGACCCTTACTTTTGGCTCGTGAAGAATCAAGGTAAGGAGTCATAATTTCGGATAAGTTCCTTACGACTTTTTTTTATAATACATTAGACTAATAGCTCTCCAAATTTCGTGCTAGGAGATCAAGCAACCAAGGAGATAGAAGCTTCCAAAGTTGTTGATTCAACCTTAGCGACCCAGGAATCTGAACGCAAGTTCCCTGAAGATCCAGAGATTAGGATGTCTAAACGAGGTAATTAGAGTTCAATCCTTTAGAACTTTTTGTTCCCAATAGTTTCATCTTCTTACCCTCAAAATTTCACATCCTTAGGTCAAGAGGCTGAGGAAATCGAGCAGATTGAAGTTGCTGATTTATCACAAGAAGTACAAGGGACTAAGGGTAGCACCTAGCATCAAATTCGAAGTTTAAAGGTTTTAGAAGAGGTAGGTTATATCATGATTGGCAAAAATAACTTGTTAGGAATAAAAGTCCTCTGGTTGTGCTTGATTTCATGCATTCTAGACTAAGAATTTCATGATCTAATAGTTTTATACATTCATGCATCTCTTAGCCCTAAATGGAAATTAAAAGATATTATCATGTC
This sequence comes from Amorphophallus konjac, assembly GCA_022559845.1. Lineage (NCBI taxonomy): Eukaryota > Viridiplantae > Streptophyta > Magnoliopsida > Alismatales > Araceae > Amorphophallus > Amorphophallus konjac. The sequence goes on along the minus strand of CM040122.1, from coordinate 163,477,958 downwards.
TATTCACTAAACCCATGCATATAGTTGGCCTATACTTCATTATCATGACTAGGACAGTGGGAGTATTTTGATTTCTAGACATGTTATGTTTTCATAAACCTTTATTTAGTTTACTGCCAGCAGATTCTCTAACGCACCAACGTAAGACCGTCACATCAATGTAACGGCCTTACGATAGACCGTCACACCCTGTTGTGTTTTATTGTTCTATTGTCTCTGACGCACCCTAGCAGGAGCGCTACACCACTGTAACAGCCCCTCGATAAACTGTCACAAGCACTGTAATGCGCCTATCCTAGACCGTCAGACCCCCGTGTTCTGCCAGCCCAAGGCAGAATAATAACTAGTTAAGTTTACTTATAAATAAGCTTGGATAGCTAAGTTGGACTTGTTATCATGACTTCAAGTTTAGTTACTGATTCATAATCAAATTGTATGATTAATGTGTCTTAGGTTATTTTAAGTTATGTTAATTTCATGTGCCAAAATTCTAATAGTTTTGTATTTAAATCATGATTTTTCAAATGTTGTATTGACGAAGTTTTCTCTTGGTTTCACATCATTACACGTTCTCTTTATCAATAGAGTCATTTCCTTAAATATATGGCGCATATTCCGGTATGTTGTCCATTAGTTCACATTGCACTATAGAAACATTATTCTTGGACATGAGCATCTCTCTATTTGATATTCTTTCCAATGGAGTAGGAAATCTCGTTTCAAGGTCTCCGTAATTCTCCACGAGCCTGGGATTCTCACTAGGACGCCGAGTTGGTTGTACTATTAAAGTCCATTGATTAGATTACACTATCGATGTTTTTGATTATCAGTAATGTAACGGCTCTATGTTGGACCGTCAGGCACAAGTAACGGCCCAATATACGACTATCACATTCAATTGAGTCTGATTTCTTGGTTCTGGATTCAGACTAATGTAACGGCCCAATACTGGAGCGTCACATCATGTAACGGCCCAGCACATGACCGTCACACTGCTTGAGTATTTTAACCCAAGGTGGACCAAGGGTTGATATTCTAAGGTTTCTAGATGGACTATTGATGATCTAGAACTTATCATATTGATCAAGAAACCTAAAACAATGAATGGAAAATAAAGAATGTACCGTTATGCTGCCGATTTATTTTCATAAGCATAACCTTGCTTAAGTCATTCTTGATTTCTCATGATTCTTATTAAAGCATTCATTTATTGAATTATTGTTATCATGAGCTTATTGAACTTATTACATTTTTGGCCATACTTTATTGTTACATGCGTGGAAAAAGGTTGATTTATACTTGAAGATGCGATCGAGCATTGATTGTGTTCAAGGGCTCTATGCTAATCCCCTCGGTTGATTGTCGAAAATATACTATTATAAACCATGGGGTATGATGCTACTGGCATCGCATTGCGCTGGGAGTACTTTCTCTATAAATAAGTGAAAATCCACAATATGGCATGACATGACATTCTTGTACATGACTTTCTTGCTTGATATTCCACTAAAATTCATGAAGTACTTGCTCATCAGCAAAAGATACTAGAGTGATGATTATGTGGCTTGCTAGTACATTCTCGATACATTCTTGTTCATGAAAGGCTAATATCATGTTCTTGTTACATTCTTGCTAGTTCGTACTTGCTCTCATTCTAACTTACTTGATCATCTTGTTACTTTGGTTTAATCGCATAATTGATCGCATTCGCATGATTTTTACCTTATTCTTTAGAGCTAAATTGTTAATTACTTTAATAGTGCCTTCATGTTGATGCGAAGATACCTACTGGGAAAGTGTGCTCATTACGTATTTCTAATCTTTTCAGTAGATGGAAGTGATTCGAATTCGGATTCGGGTTATACAAGTAGCGGGTCCGAGAGCGAATGAAAGTATTGTCAAGATGAGAGTGAAGACTTAGGGAGGTCTATATTGTTTAGATTGAGTCTATGCAGTTTTCCTATTTCTTGAGTCTGATAGATTGGAATAAGTTGAATTAGTGGTTGTATTTGAATACTTGATTATTATGAAATAAAGTTGGAGTTTGAGTAAATATTGTGCAATTGCATTTATGTGTATGATTATCTTGCGCTCTGATCATTCTTGCTTGCAAGAGGCTTATCATGCCGGCTGTCCGCGCTCCCCGAGTTAGTCTTCCGCTGTAATAAAGGCTCGGGGCATGACAGTTAAGTTGGTATCAGAGCCTAAGTCTCAAGACTTAGAAAGAAGAGTCATGTCATAGGAAAAGTCCAAGGTTTAAGGACCCCTATCTATGAACTAAAGAAGAAATTTTCACACCCATGTGAGAATTGGGTAGAGCCCGGGATAAGATAATCAATTAGCTTTAAGATTGATTTTTTTTCATTCCAATTTCATGAGAAATAACAAGTTGTTATTTTCTCTCAAGTACCTTATCTTACAAATGGCTCATCGTGTAGATTGGGATGGCATGCAACAAACAGTTGCCGGCCTTACTCAGGCATTGCAAACCATAGCACAGGGTGGCGCGAGGGCAAGGGCCGGTGACCTACATCACAATTTACGGAGTTTAAATCCTCCGCGATTCTATGGTTCTTCTAATCCCGACGAGGCAGAAAACTAGATAGATGAAATGAATCGTATATTTGATGTTATCCAATGCACCGATCAGGAGAAGGTGCATCTCGCAACCTTTGAACTTAACAAAGATGCTCGCACATGGTGGAAGTCGGTTCCGGCACCTCCGGCCGATGCACCTCATACATGGGACGGTTTTCTTACCCTATTCCGTGCCAAGTACTTTTCGGAGCACGTAAAGGAACGAAAGGCTATGGAGTTCGCCACTCTTCAACAAGGAATGATGACGGTTGCCGAATATGAACTGTAATTCTCAAGGCTAGCACCGTATGCATCACATCTAATCAGTACCGATTTATTAAAGGTGAATCGGTTTATGGACGGGTTACGTCCCGATTTCATCCAGCAGCTCGGGATCCAAAACATCCGTAATTATGCGGAGATGGTTCAACGAGTGTATTTATGTGAAAGGACCTTAGAGAAGGTCAAAAAATTGAAAGGGAAATGAGAAGAATCAAGCCGACGCTCAGATCGGCGTTATAAGAAAGAAAAGTTCAGCATCACGGAGCCTTACAAGAGCCGTGATAGTAAGAAGAGATCTAGGAATGGGAATGGTGGAAGTTCCTATAAGCAAAAGAAAGTCAAGGAGGAGAAGGAGCAGGCCGCCACGGCTTGCACATTTTGTGAAAAATTCGGCCATTCGGCTGAGGAGTGTTGGAAGCGCCTTGGCGCTTGTTTACTTTGTGGAAGCAGGGAGCATCGCATGCCAGATTGCCCTCTTATGAAAGATCAATCGTCTGGTGGAGGACGCAGGAGGCAGGCTCGCCTCAATGCTGTTCTAGAAGAAGAGGAAGCACCCAGGGATGATGGGCTTATGGAAGGTACTCTTCAAATTTATTCTCATCCTGCATTTGTGCTATTTGATACTGGTGCCTCTCATTCTTTTATCTCCACTACTTTTGCTAAAACATTACCAATCGCATCAGTTCCCTTACCTTCAGATCTTGCTATTTCCACACCCTTAGGTTCTGGAACAAAGCTTACCGACTATTATCCTGATAATGAAGTGATAGTAGAGGGTCACAATCTCCCCGCAAACTTAGTATGCCTTAACATGAAAGGTTATGGTGCCATTTTAGGGGTAGATTAGTTGTAGATCATGATGCTTATATCAATTGCTGAAATAGGATTATATCCTTTCGAAAGCCCGGTCTTTAGAGATTCTCTTTTCTTGGAATCAAGTACAAGAAGCATCCTACTATCATATCTTCTCTTCACGCTTGCAAACTTATCTCGCAAGGATGTGAAGCTTTTCTTGCTTCTGTCATTGTTGCCGAATCCAAAGAGATTATCTTAGCGGACATCCCTATTGTAAATGAGTTCCCAGACGTGTTTCCATCTGAATTATCCAGTTTACCGCCCAAGAGGGAAGTGAACTTCACTATTGAACTCATTCAAGGAGTAGCACCTGTTTCTATAGCCCCTTACAGGATGTCCCCCATAGAGCTTAAGGAATTGAAGAAGCAGTTGCAGGAACTTTTGGATAAGGGCTTCATCACAGCTTGCACATCCCCGTGGGGTGCACCTGTCCTATTGTCAAAAAGAAGGATGGTTCTCTCAGGCTATGCATCGATTACCGGCGACTGAATCAGCTTACAATTAAAAATAAGTATCCATTACCGCGTATTGATGAGCTCTTCGATCAGCTTTCAGGAGTAGAATATTTCTCTAAGATAGACCTCAGATCAAGTTATCATCAGCTTAGAATTAAAGAAGATGACATTTATAAATCGGCTTTTTGAAGTCGTTGTGGCCACTATGAATTCGTAGTGATGCCGTTTGGGTTAACTAATGCCCCAGCAGCATTCATGCAACTTATGAACAATGTCTTCCAGCCATATCTGGACCAGTTCATCATCGTCTTCATTGATGATATCTTGATATATTCCAAGACAAAAGAGGAACATGAACAACATTTGAAAATAGCTTTACAAACACTTAGAGAACACAAGCTTTATGCCAAACTCAATAAGTGTGAATTCTGGCTAGTCTCATTCCTAGGCCATATTATTTCAAAAGAAGGTATTGCTGTGGATCCTTCTAAGGTAGAAGCTGTCAAAAATTGGAGCCGGCCAACGACTGTATCAGAAGTAAGAAGCTTTATGGGTCTAGCTGGTTATTATAGAAGATTCATTAAGGACTTCTCAAAGATAGCAGTTCCTTTAACTAAACTCACAAGAAAAGAAAATCCTTTTATCTAGTCAGAGGAATGTGAGAAGAGTTTCCAAACTCTTAAGAATCATCTTACCATAGCTCTTATTCTATCACTACCGATGGAAGGTGGTGGATTCGAAGTGTATACGGATACGTCTGGCATTGGCTTAGGATGCGTTCTCATGCAGAAGGGAAAAGTAATATGTTATTCTTCAAGACAATTGAAACTTCATGAGGAAAACTATCCCGTACATGATTTGGAATTGGCAGCGGTTATTTTTGCCTTGAAAATTTGGCGTCATTATCTTTATGGAGAAAAGTTCACGGTCTACTCGGACCACAAAAGCTTGAAATATTTATTCTCTCAAAAGGAGCTTAACATGAGGCAGAGGAGGTGGTTAGAATATCGCAAGAACTTTGATTTTTCTATTCAATATCATCCTGGCAAGGCTAATGATGTAGCAGATGCACTCAGCAGAAAACCAATGGGTATGCTATCAAGTCTTGTGATAAGTGTAACTAACCTTGTTCTTCAATTTGCTCAGTTGAACTTAGATATTGACATAAAGGAATAAGATTATTTGATAGCTAATATCCGAGCTCAACCAACATTGATAGAAGATCTGGTCAAGCTGCAAAATGATGATCCTATATTACTGGAAATTAAAGCCAATATTGAACAAAGGCCAGATTTTTCTATTTCCAATGACGGAAGATTGTTATTTAAGGGCCGAATATGTGTACCAGATCATGAGGCTATGAAGAAACTAATCCTAGATGAAGCGCATAATTCCAAATACACAATTCATCCAGGAGGAACAAAGATGTATCAAGATTTCAAAAGAAATTTCTGGTGGCCCAATATGAAGAGAGAGATAGCTAATTTCGTGTCCCGTTGTCTCACCTGCCAACAAGTAAAATCAGAACATTTTAGACTCCCAGGTAAATTACACCCCTTGAGTATTCCCGAATGGAAATGGGAGAGTATATGGATGGACTTTATTATGGGTTTACCTAAGACAAGAGGTGGACACGATGGAATATGGGTAATCATAGACCGATTGACTAAATCCGCACACTTCATACCAATAAAGAGTCGATAGTCTGTGGATATTCTAGCAGCATTATACATAAAGGAGATTGTCAAACTACATGGTGTCCCAGTCACTATTATATCTGATAGAGATCCTCGATTCACATCATAATTCTGGAAGGGTCTACAACCTTTACTAGGGACTAGATTGAATTTCAGCATAGCTTTTCATCCACAAATAGATGGTCAAATGGAAAGAACGAATCAGGTAGTAGAAGATATGCTCAGGACTTGGGCTATCGACTTTGGAGGTAGTTGGTATGATCACTTGCCTCTAGTAGAGTTTGCATATAACAATAGCTATCAGGCTAGCATACGAATGCCACCTTTTGAAGCCTTATATGGAAAAAGCTCTCGATCGCCAATATGTTGGAATGAAATAGGGGAAACGTAATTTCTAGGCCCCGATCTCATCAGGGATTCTACAGAGAAGATCAAGCTCATTCAAGAAAGAATGAAAATGGCACAAGATAGGTAAAAGTCTTATGCTGACAATCGAAGACGTGATTTGGAGTTTCAGGTAGGAGATCATGTATATTTAAAGGTTTCTCCAGGTCGTGGTATTCAAAGATTTGGCATTAAAGGAAAGCTAACTCCAAGATTTATTGGCCCATTTGAAATTCTTGAACGGATTGGTGAAGTGGCTTACAAACTAGCTTTACCTCCACAATTAGTAGGAGTTCATGACGTATTTCACGTCTCTATGCTGAAGAAGTATGTATATGATCCTGACCATATTATCACTTATGACAATCTGGAGATTCATAAGGATATGACGTACGAGCAAACGCCAATAAAGATTCTGGAACTGGAAGTGCGTCAACTAAGAAATAAAGTTATTCCTATGGTCAAGATTCAATGGAAGAAAATATGGCCATATGAAGCAACTTGGGAAACCGAAGCAACCATGCGGAAAAGATTTCCAGAATTATTTAACTGTAAGTACACTCTCCGAAATCCATATATTGAATTTGGGGACCAAATTCTTCTAAGTGGGGGAGGGTGTAGTGCCCCAGAATTTATATATATAATTTTTAAATATTAAAATAATTTTCTAGAAATTATAAAGGCTTAAAATAAATTAATGAAGGGGTTATTGGATTAATAAGTCATTATAAGGCTCAATTAGGCTAATTAGTTAACCTAGCCTATCTAAATTAGTATCCAAAAAGTTTATGGACCAAGCCCATCAAGTTGGCCCATATTCTAGAAGGGTAATTAGCTTATTCACGTATTTTAAGGATAAATACTATTTATATAAGATAATTATGTGGATAAACGAATAAAAGAGTTTTATGAAATTGAAACTCTATACATGTTGAATGTAACGGTCTATCGGGCGACCGCCACAGCCCTGTAACGCACCAGGCTGGATGCGTTACACTCTGTTAGTTTCGTGAAAGGAAGAACGAGCAAAAAGATTAGAACTTTAGGATCTTATCTACAAGAGATCGACTTGAGAGAGCTTATAACATTACTAAGGACTCTTAGGGATTAGGTTCTGGCAAATTAAGGACTCTAGAATCGATCTAATCTTCAAAACCTTATAAATAGGACCTAGTTCTGAACTGAGTGACCCTTACTTTTGGCTCGTGAAGAATCAAGGTAAGGAGTCATAATTTCGGGTAAGTTCCTTACGACTTTTGTTTATAATACATTAGACTAATAGCTCTCCAAATTTCGTGCTAGGTGATCAAGCAACCAAGGAGATAGAATCTTCCAAAGTTGCTGATTCAACCTTAGCAACCTAGGAATCTGAACGCAAGTTCCTTGAAGATCCAGAGATTAGGACGTCTAAACGAGATAATTAGCGTTCAATCCTTTAGAACTTTTTGTTCCCAATAGTTTCATTTTCTTACCCTCAAAATTTCACATCCTTAGGTCAAGAGGTTGAGAAAATAGAGCAGATTGAAGTTGCTGGTTTATCACAAGAAGTACAAGGGACTAAGGGTAGCACCTAGCATCAAATTCAAAGTTTAAAGGTTTTTGAAGAGGTAGGTTATCTCATGATTGGCAAAAACAACTTGTTAGGAATAAAAGCCCTCTGGTTGTGCTTGATTTCATACATTCTAGACTAAGAATTTCATGATCTAATAGTTCTATACATTCATGCATCTCTTAGCCCTAAATGGAAATTAAAAGATATTATCATGTCTATTCACTAAACCCATGCATATAGTTGGCCTATACTTCGTTATCATGACTAGGATAGTGGTAGTATTTTGATTTCCAGGCATGTTATGTTTTCATAAACCTTTACTTAGTTTACTGCCAGCAGATTCTCTGACGCACCAATGTAAGACCGTCACATGAATGTAACGGCCTTACGATAGACCGTCACACCCTGTTGTGTTTTATTGTTCTATTGTCTCTGACGCACCCTAGCAGGAGCGTTACACCACTATAACGGCCCCTCGATAAATCGTCACAAGCACTGTAACGCGCCTATCCTAGACAGTCAGACCCCTGTGTTCTGCCAGCCCAAGGCAGAATAATAACCAGTTAAGTTTACTTATAAATAAGCTTAGATAGCTAAGTTGGACCTGTTATCATGACTTCAAATTTAGTTACTGATTCATAATCAAATTGTATGATTAATGTGTCTTAGGTTATTTTAAGTTATGTTAATTTCATGTGCCAAAATTCTATAGTTTTGTATTTAAATCATGATTTTCCAAATGTTATATTGACGGAGTTTTCTCATGGTTTCACATCGTTACACGTTCTCCTTATCAATAGAGTCATTTCCTTAAGTATATGGCGCATATTCCGGTATGTTGTCCATTAGTTCACATTGCACTATAGGAATATTATTCTTGGACATGAGGACCTCTCTATTGGATATTCCTCCCAATGGACTAGGAAATCTCATTTCAAGGCCTCTGTAATTCTCCGCGAGCCTGGGATTCCCACTAGGATGCCGAGTTGGTTGTACCATTAAAGTCCATTGATTAGATTACACTATCAATGTTTTTGATTATCAGTAATGTAACGGCTCTATGCTGGACCGTCAGGCACAAGTAACGGCCCAATATACGACAGTCACATTCAACTGAGTCCGATTTCTTGATTCTGGATTCATACTAATGTAACGGCCCAATACTGGAGCGTCACATCATGTAACGGCCCAGTACACGACCGTCACACTGCTTGAGTATTTTAACCCAAGGTGGACCAAGGGTTGATATTCCAAGGTTTCTAGATGGACTATTGATGATCTAGAACTTATCATATTGATCAAGAAACCTAAAATAATGAATGGAAAATAAAGAATGTACCGTTATGCTGCCGATTTATTTCCATAAGCATAACCTTGCTTAAGTCATTCTTGATTTCTCATGATTCTTATTAAAGCATTCATTTTTTAAATTATTATTATGATGAGCTTATTGAACTTATTACATTCTTGGCCATACTTTATTGTTACATGCGTGGAAAAAGCTTGATTTATACTTGAAGATGCGATCGAGCACTGATTGTGTTCAAGGGCTCTATGCTAGTCCCCTCGGCTGATTGTTGGAAACATACTATTATAAACCATGGGGTATGATGCTACTGGCGTCGCATTACACTGGGAGTACTTTCTCTATAAATAAGTGAAAATCCATAATACGGCATGACATGACATTCTTGTACATGACTTTCTTGCTTGATATTCCACAAAAATTCACGAAGTACTTGCTCATCAGCAAAAGATACTAGAGTGATGATTATGTGGCTTGCTAGTACATTCTCGATACATTCTTGTTCATGAAAGGCCAATATCATGTTCTTGTTACATTCTTACTAGTTTGTACTTGCTCTCATTCTAACTTACTTAATCGTCTTGTTACTTTGGTTTAATCGCGTGATTGATCGCATTCACATGATTTTTACCTTATTCTTTAGAGCTAAATTGTTAATTACTTTAATAGTGCCTTCATATTTATGCGAAGATACCTACTGGGCAAGTGTGCTCATTACCTATTTCCAATCTTTTCAGGAGATGGAAGTGATTCGAATTCGGATTCGGGTTATACAAGTAGCGGCTCCGAGAGCGAATGAAAGTATTGTCAAGATGAGAGTGAAGACTTACGAAGGTCTATATTGTTTAGATTGAGTCTATGTAATTTTTCAATTTCTTGAGTCTGATAGATTGGAATAAGTTGAATTAGTGGTTGTATTTGAATACTTGATTATTATGAAATAAAGTTGGAGTTTGAGTAAATATTGTGCAATCGCATTTATGTGTGTGATTGTCTTGCACTCTGATCATTCTTTCTTGTAAGAGGCTTACCATGCCGGCTATCCGCGCTCCCCGAGTTAGTCTTCCGCTGTAATAAAGGCTCGGGGTGTGACAGCCGGACTCCCTCTTCTTCTCTCTCGTCCCCTTGTTGAACAAGCTGTAGGTATCACTTCAAGATGCTGGACGACGACTTCTTCCTGCCTTGAATCAACTGTTGTGCCCCTATGGTTTTGATGTCAGCAAGCACTATGAGTATGAATTATTTTGATGTCAGCAAGCACTATGAGCATGATTGATTGATTGATTTAAGAGTGGGCACATTCATCTCATTGCATTGTCTGTCTCTGCATCTGCATTGGTGCAACTCTAGTTCCTGCATAACAAGTGTAGTTTGCATCAGTACATTAACTGTTGTTGCACGTCATATAGTCGATGCATGATCCGGTAAATAGACCGCACTGTTAGTTCTCCTGCCTATATTGCATCAGTTCAATATCTGCCATATGCATACACTGCATCGGTGCATTCATCAGGTGCTTTATTTCGAAGTCGATGCGTGTTCATTATGCATACATAGTCAGTGCAGGGTTAACCGTCTAGGCCTGTGCATTTCATAACTATGTTTCATGGTGGCCATAAGTTAGTGAATGCCTAGACTCATGCATGTTCAAGGAATAAAGTCTGTACAGAGTTTTGCCTATACTACATCAACTCAAGTCTGTACATTGATTGATGACAAGTTTGTACAACCTCTGTTGTTTCACTGGACTAGTCAGTACAGCCAGTGCTCTTCATGCACATACATAGTCAATGCATTGATTTGTCTCGCACATACACTAAGTCTGCACATGGTTGCTTTGATGACTTAGCAAGTCTATACATTCATAGGCATAGTCAGTGCATTCGGTTGTCTCATGCATATACAAAGTCTACACATTCTCTGCTGATATGCTCGTGCATCATTTTAGCAAGTCTGTACATCGCTTGCACATTGCACACAAAGTCTGTACACTCGTTGATGATATGCCCGTGCATCAGTTTAGCAAGTCTGTACATCGCTTGCACATTGCACACAAAGTCTGTACATTCTTTGACAGCATGCCTGAGCACTCATCTTCGTTGTGCATACTTTGATAGATGCAAACTGCATTTCACACGTTCAACATCTGTACATTCTTCAGTGGCATTTGTGCAATTTTTCAAAACAAAGTCTATACACTCTTTACCATGCATTCAAAGTCTATACATTCCATTGCTGGTATGAGTGTTCAAGTTCATGCATCATCACACCATCAAGTCTGTACATCGTTGTCGCATGCACACTAAGTCCATACACTCGTTGCTGGCATGTCTGTACATTCAATTTCAATGTGCATACTTCTCCATATGCAAAATGCATTACATGCATTCAAAGTCTGTACACTCGTTGATGACATGTCCGTGCATTCATTCTCGTTGTACATACTTTCTTATATGCACACTGTATTTTGTGCATCAAGTCTGTACAGGCTCAGTTCAAATATCAAACTTACTCGATGCATCCTTTCTCTCCTTTCAGATTAATTCACACTGATAACAAGTCTGTTCTAACAGGAATGCTGTTCGAGAAGCTTAGTATGGACACGTGATCCAAGAATGGAGATGGCGCAGGATCGTGACACGTGTAATGCAGTAAGTGAAATGCTGCCACGTGGTCTAGGCTCTTGGGCGGGAACTGTGGAGGACACACGCCCACCTATCTGCTGCTGCTATAAAAAGAAGACTTCTCCATCTGGAGAAGAGGATTGTGAATATACTTCAGAGGAGTAGAAGCAGAGAGAGCCTGTACGATCCAGAGAGAAGAGAAACAGAAAGAGAGAGAGTAGCAGAGAAGAAAAGAAACGATCAGGAGAGAAGAGAAAGAGAGAGAAGAGAAAGAGAGAAAAAGATAGAAGGAGAGTGAAAAGAGAGATAAAGAGTACGTGAAGAAGAAGAGAGAAGTCTCCATCAGAAGATCTGTCGTCACTGGAATCTGGATCAAATCCAATTCAGTCAGCTCCATGTGAGCCACATTTGCATTTCATTGATTACAGCTGTCAGTCGCTGTTATTTCTTATTTCCTGCTTTCATTTTTAACCTTTCTTCAAGCTGTTTCTCAGCGGGCGAGATGGATACCTCGAACAGCAAGCTGTAAAGCTCAGCGGGCAGAGGAGGATTCCTCTGGACGGGTTAAGCTGTAGTCCCCAGCAGTTGCAGAGGTGTGGTATCCTCTGGACGGCCAAGCTGTATTGCCCAGCGGATGGCTAAGCTGTATTGCCCAGCAGAAGCAAGCTGTGATGCTCAGCTGATGTAGGCAAGCTGTGAGGCCCAACTGTTAAGCTGTGTATCAGTGGAATCCACACTCTGGTTGGAGTGTAGGGTGGACGTAGGTCTGCGGATCGAACCACCTGAAAATCCTTCGTCTACTATGGTTTGATTGTCATATCTGATTCCGCTAGATGAATGCTTAGGCTCGATTTGTCTTCATATGTCCATTGAGCTCATTGATTGCACGTCTACTGTTTGATTGAACACATCACAGTATTTAAGATTCGGTAGAACTGAATCTGTCTTTAGCTTCGCATCTCTGAGTGTTCTAATTTTTTAAATTAGACAAAAATTTTGAAGGACAGATTCATTCACCCCCCTATGAATCCATCGCACCTATCCCAACATCATCTTCAGCACGCTATGTGAGGAGGAAGAGGTGCTTCCGCCGTGCTCTCCCTGAAAAAATGCCCAAAATTGGATAAGATTGTAAACCCTTTCTCCCACACATTTGAAATAACCCTATCTCAATTCTTATATAGCCCAATGAATGAAGGACCACGTGGAGGGGATATTCTCCCTTGGACCAATCACAAAGGGGCACAAAAAGAATGGAAACCTATTAGGGTGAACACCCCGCACGAATCGGCGAGAAATCTGGTCGCCGGAAAGTGTCGACTCCTTAAGTCGACACTCGCGGCCGGGCATGACTGGAATACCAGCCAGCAGAGCACAGCGTAGAAAGTGTCGACTGTTAGAGTCGACACTTCCTACCTGTAGCGCTTAGAAACGCCCAGACAGAAAGGGTGAGAATAAATGTTGACTCAGTGAGTCGACATTTGTTCCCTGAGCGTCTGAGAATCGCCTAGACAGAATGGGTGAAAACAAATGTCAACTCTCAGAGTCGACATTTCTTTTCAGCCCTTCTGAAAAACTATAGGCCGGGCAATGAAAAAGGCCACACACAGGACAAAGTGTCAACTCCTTGAGTCGACACTTTTGCCTGGAAAAATCGAAACTAAAGAAAGGCTCAAGGGGATTTAGCAACAATCATGAGTCTAAAAGGACTATATCATGTGTAGAAAAATTAAATAAAACTTACCCCATTCCACAGGCTCAACAATAATAATTAAGCACAGAGGTTACCTTTTGCATTAGTGTATCCTTTAGAACACCATCCCAGTTCAGCTGAATACTGGGAGTCAGTTCACCCAGATCATGTAGAACAATGCAACAAGGGCATCATTGATAGTTCACAAACCACATTTGTGTGATGAAGCCCAATCAGAATTGGCTTCCAATTTGGTCTTCTTTAAAGATGGCCATTAAATGTCCCTGTCACCTATACACAATGGAATGATTAGTCTTCCACTCATTCAAACCTTAAGAATGAAAATGCAGCTCAACAAATCCATTGTGTTCCCACATGTGTCCCTGCAATTCACATGTTAAGGAAAGCATGTCACCCATGTGTTCATGTGAATCACCAATCAACATATTAATTGAGTTCAACAAATGCGACTTGAACTCCATCTTTCTTGAGATTAGTCCTGCACAAGTATCTGTCTTCATGTTAGTCTAGTTCAGTAAAGAGGCATCAATCAACCATTCAAAAAGGCCAATGCCTGACAAATCCCACAAGCCGCTCATACATCTATTTACATGAAACATCTTCACATTGTATTTGATCATCATCAAAATTCCTTAAAGCGAAGTTACGCACGAGGTTCAACATAGAATGTAATCATGCAAATATCATGAGATTGCCTTGTGAGAATTTGTGGATTTCACCCATTTATAAAAAAAGTACTCCCGACGTAATGTGACGCCAATGTTCATCATATCCCATGGTTTACAGTATATTTCCGACCATCTGCTGAGGGGGCTAGCGTGGAGCCCTTGGACACTGTCCGTGCCCGCTCTTGCATCTTCAAGTTATAAATCAAGCTACTTCCACCAGAAATAAAGTAGGCCAATAATAACAATTCCAACAATATTTCATGACATCCAAACCAAGGTAAGAATGTACCAAAATGAAAATCATGAGATCAAGGATGAATTAATTGGACATTATGCCATGGAGGAATTCCGGCAGCATAACGGTACATTCATAGATTTCTATAGTTTATTAATGGCATATTGAACAAGGTGTTAGGTTCCAGACAATCAGAGGACCATCTAGGAATAAGGTATAATCCACCCTTGGGTCAAACCACGGGTTGGAAAACAAGATGAAAGAACGCGGTCTCAAGAGGACCATTTTCTTGAAGTAGTGGTCAAGTCAAGATCGCTTTTAGACAGAGTCAACGCCAGAAAGGAAAAGGGTTGACGCAGCAGAACTGCAGGCAGACGCGGTCATGCTAGGACCGCTATCATGAAGTAGCGATCGCCTGAAGGCCGCGATCAGCCGAGAGTGTAGAAAAATGTGAAAAACTCAAGTGCTTTCTAGTCCATTGGGTTTTTAGGGTACAACCAGCTCGGCGTCCTAATGAGAAATCCCAGGCTCGCGGAGACTTACGGAGGCCTTGAAACATGATCACCTAGTACAATAGAAGGAATATCCGACGGAGAGGATCTCAAGTCTAAGAGAGTGTTCCTATCAAGTGTAAGTGATCTAATAGCAACGTATCGGAATACACGCCATATGTGAACTTAATGAAATAGAAATAAAGTGAGAAAGGAACGATTAAAACATAGATCAAAGTGTAATCAAGTCATGGAAATTCCCTTTAAATATAAAACTATAAAGTTTGGCATAAAATTAACATACATGAAAATAACCTTTAAAATCATGCTAACAGGAAATATGAAATATGCCACATTCAGAAATACACCATTACTATGCTAAGGCATGCAGAATCTCAATAATATAATATGTATAAGCTAAGCTTTTTTCCTAGTTGCGGAAACCATAATGCGGTCTGTTAATGACCGCTTCTTGATAGTAGTAGTCTGTCGGGGGCCGCCTTTTGAAGACAGCGGTCTCTGTGGAACTGCCTTATGCCTTTTTCAGACAGAAGCTAAAACCGCGTGCAGAACCTATTCTAGGGTAATTAATGAATAGAAACTATAAGGAACAGGAAGATAACTCATGATAGCTTGGTTAGCATGAAGGAATACATGTAATATGTACAAATTAAGCCCAAAGTTCTTATCTTTTAGTCAAGGGTACAGGGGTAACAAGTAGTAAGAAAATAGATTACGCAGTCATACAAAAACATCAAATACACCATGTATAGAGCATGAAAATGAGCAAGGTTAGAGGGCTTTTATTCCTAACTTGATGTTTAAGCAAACATGAGATAACCTACCTCTGGGTTAGACTCTAGACTTTGAATTTGTTGCTGGAAGGAGGTTCTCGTTCCCACGAGTCCTGCGTGGAACTAGCAACTTCCAGATGCTTTATCTCCCTGACTCCTTGATCTTATTTCATGAGATTTGGAGGGTGGTTAGAAGACACACGTGGAAACAATTAACTCTAAAGGCTGAACTTGAAAATACCTCTGATAAGGTCCCTAAACTTTAGATCCTTGCCAGAAAAACACGCCCGTTCCTGCGCGTTCCGCGTAGAAACAGCTACTTCCTGACCTTCTAACTCTTTGACGGCTTGTTCTCCTAGCACGAGATTTAGAAGGAAGTTAGAAGATATAAAAGGGAACAAATAACCCTAAAGGACCAACCTGAATAGATGATGTCTTACCTTCGAACTACGCGAGCCAAAACTAGGGTTTGTGGAGGTCGAACTGGGCTTTATTTATAGAGTTTGGCCTAGGGTTGAAGGATTAGATCAAAATAGGAGTCCTTTGAGACATCAATTCGATCCCCTAAGAGTCCTAGACAAGTTCCCATGCCAGATCACTTCGATACATATCGATAGGGTTGATAAAAATCCAATCTTTTCATTCTTCTCAAACTCCCGTTTACGGAACTTAAACGCGGTCGCATGGAGATCACCTTATGATGAACACAGTCGTACGACTGACCGCGTCTTGCTTGGGCGTAGGAAATTTGAATTTTATTTAAACTCCTCTCTTAATTATCTAATTTAATTGGGAAAATTACCCTAATACGTCTCTAGGGCTGAGCTTGGGCCTAAAAGCCTTAGAATTGGGTTTATGGGCCTATTTTAAGTGGGCTTATTTATCAAGTTAATAATTGGCCTTTAATTTTATTTATTTAACCCAGAATTCATTAAATAGCCCATTAGTCTTTTAAATGTTTAATAATTTTATTTAATTCCTAAAAAATCCTAGAAAATACCAGGAGTGTTACATCAAGTGTGGCATTGCACCAACTATATGCAAGATTTGGTTCTACACAAACTTACATCCTTGGCATTATTCGTATATGCGTGACTTGACATGTTTGAATATTAAGGTCCGGAAGGGGCAATTGTGGATATGAATTCTAGTACTTGTAACCTCTTGTGCTTGTTCTTGGCTATTCAATCTTTATCTTGTTCTTGTATATGGCACTTGTCTACCTTACTTACTTGGGCATCCATTTGACTTCGCTACTCTCTTGATAGTGATTGAGTTTTCCATTTTGCATCATGTTGAACTTTCATGCTATGGAAATTGGCTAATCAAATATATTCTGCCTGATGATAGAGTGTAATTCCTACCGAGCGCTTTGCTCACTTAGTTCTTTTAACCATTTTCAGGTAGTAATGAAGACACTACAACAGAAGGGGAAGGGCAAGAGTGAATGCGATCTGAGAGTTATAGTTGTGTCCTTTCATTTTTATTTATTATCAAAATCCAATCTTGTAATTAAGTATTTCTTTTCTTTTATTATTATGTAAGTTGAGTCGATAAATTTCTAATAATGACTTTAGAACATCAATAAAGTTATATTTTATTCATTCGTGGTCTCCTTGAGTCTCTATTAGTTTGCTCTATTTATCATGAATATATCGCTACCACATTCTGAGCAATGCGTTCTGTTGCTATCGGTTCGGGGTGTGATAGTTTTGGTGCAACATCAGAGATACTAGGGACAAGGCCGGTGGCTAGCGAGGATAGTTCGTGGCTAGGTGGCCGTGAGTGTGCTCCGACGATGTTAATGCTATTTTGGCCACCCTAGGTTGAGATTTAGCTAGCCCCTGAGGCGTCAAGGTCGTGGTTTGGGGTGGTGGAGCGGATGCCTTGATCGAGAGAGAGCTCAGACGAGTGGATAATCTTCCTGATGAGCTATTGACCGTCGAGCCCAACATTCTTGTCATGCTCTGTGGTATTGAAAATGGCGTGCCAGTCCCGATCATTTTGTAGATTTTGAGTCAGGAATGGGTAGAGATGTCCAAGTTAGTTTTAAATCCTGCATGCCTATGCATGAATGGGCTATGTTAGTCTTGGAACCGATTTGGGATAGTATGGCGGTGGCTTAGTTCTGGGCCCAAATTGTGGAATGAGGGCCATTATGCACCACACTAGATGTGCCGAGCGAGGTGGCAGATGAAGCGTGGAGGTTCAGTGGCAGATTCGGGGCTTGAGGACAAGCTTTGGCCGGTGCTGATCATGGTTTGTGTTATGGTTCCTGGCGTGGTGGTTCGGGCAGTAGCAACCCAGGAGTAGATATTTTGAGGAGCCGGGAATTAAGAATGGGCTGGTGTCAGCAAGGACAAATTCGAGGGAATAATGTCTAGTGGTTAGAGGTGTAGCAGCCTTAGAGCCTGGCGTCCTTAGTGATTTCCTCTCTCCCTAGTAAAATTTTTGACATATTAGTGATTCCGGGATTACAGACAAGCATAGGAAGGGAGCGTGCAATAGCGGCCAACTCAACCGATGTGGCAGAGTGTGACTGGCAACTAGCAGAGTCAGTGCTCGAGGCATGGTGAGTCGTTATTTGGCAAGTTATGATGGTGTACCAGGAAATGCAACAAGTGTGGTCCGGCGGGACACTCGGCAAGCATTGTCGGAGGAGCTGACCTGATGGCAGCGATGGTTTTTCTTGGTGCTGAAAGGCGAGGTTCCCAATATGCTTGAGATTCAGGGCTGGGTCAAGCATGGAGATCTCCCGCTTCGTGGAAGGTATATTGGTGTCTCCTTGGTTGGAGAGAATTGCATTTTGGTTGAATTATGCCATCTTTCATCGTGTGATCGGATTGGTTGGCCTCCTCGAGTATGCCAAGGAGTATGTGTGAGAAGTGCCCTACTTATTGGTGGTGTGGTGGCCTACAAGAATTATTGCCTTCCCCTCGATGTGGTAAGGGTGTGTCGGTGTTGTTAGGGGAGAACAAGTGCCGGCTGGACTATGTGTGTGAGAATTTATGGCTGGTGTTGTGGCTCTCGATGTGTTATGGATCGAAGCCTATGGAGTTGTAGGAGGATTTTCATATTAAGAGAGAGAGTATGTGCTCTGGGTTTGGGATATTTGAGTCTTCCTCACCCCATTTTTTCAGATTAACCAGCCAAGTTGGGAAATGTTTGGATGGCGGATGCCCGAGTTGTCTGTGGTGATTATGCGTGCTGTGTAGAGTGTGCAGCAGAAGCATGGTGGGCCCATAACCCACAAGTCTAGGATCGTAGTGATGGCTGGAAACTGAAACATTCTAGAGATTTGGCAGAGTACTGGGGGTTTTTGATCGATAAGAGTGGGTCATTTCCTCGGTGTAAGATTGTTTTGGCTGTGCAAGCCATGTTGATTGCCGTGCCACTGCTCAAGGCACTGTGGTCTATGGCATCGACAAAATGGAGAGTTGTGGAAATATAACGGCTTGTGTGCCGGATGAGTACCCTATTCATCCAATAGAAGCAATGACGAGTAATTGGTGGTAGACCCAATTGGGGGTTGGAAAAAGAAGTAGTCCCAATAAAGGATGAGGACACGATGGTCGGAGTCGATAAGCTAGGTGCTCAGCTTGTGTTAGAAGTTTTGCCCATGGGATAGAAATGGGATTCAAGACAAGTGAATGCAAAAAAAAAGGATTTGTGGGTCCTAGTTCGTAGCTGTGAGTAGTTGATGAGGCTAGCCGAGTGGTCAGCCGTGATAACACCTGAAAGGGACCCAGTTGAGTCTGAGAGTTTCGGAATGATGCAAGAAGGACCCAGTTGGGGCAAGGATTGGTGATGTTTTGATATCCATGTAGATTAGTTGTGGTGCCGTCAACTAGATTATTATGGTAGAAAGATGACATTTGTTTGTCTTGAGGATATGTGCCGTGGATTGTAAGAGGTGGTGTGCAGTGGCTCCGTGGTGAGAGTGGAGCCAGGGGTGGCAGGCGTTCATTGGAATAATTGAGATGAGGATTTGATGAGACTGTTGATGGGTCGCGAATGCTCATCGTGAAAAGCACCACGCACTCAATTTCAAAAATTCTGTTCTCACACAATAAAATTAAGGTTTTGAGTGTAGTTGAGAATACGGGTTGATCCCACGAGGAGGTTAATATTTTGAAGTTGGATTTTTTTTTAGAAGAAAAAGTTGTTGAAAGGATTTTTTTTGAGAAACAATTAAAATTGCGTAAGAGTAAAATCTACTTAAAGAAGTATAAGTGGTGAAGGGGAGAAATAGGGAGAGAGAGAGAGAGAGAGAGAGAGAGAGAGAGAGACAATCACACCCACTATTTCTTAATGCTCAAAATAAGATGTTTACAATGCGTAGATGTTCAAGAAAATTAAAAAGTACAATACTCGGAATAAAGTCTAACTAAAAAAATAAATTAAAGAACTAGGGAGGGGATGTAGGAGAGAGAAAATAGAGAGAGATGTAGAGAGAGAACTAGATAGAGGTGGAGAGAGTTAATAAAATAAAAAAAATAAAAAGAAACTGGATTACTGTGTGCGGTGTGTGTGAAGAGGAGAGGAAGATAGAGAGAGAATGGAACAGAGAAGGGGCGGTGGTGAGACGCGAGTGTGTGTGTGTGTGCGTGTGAGTAGAAGAGAGTAAGAGGGGAGAGTGAGGTGAGAAGAGAACTAGAGGGTGAGGGAGAGGGATCGAAGGAAAGAGGGAGAGATGAGCAGGTGAGTGGGCTGGTGAGAGGGGAGAGAAGAGGAGGGAGAATAGAGAGTGGGAGAGAGTGCAGTGAGGGGGAGAACAGTGCGACGGTGCGTGTGTGCAGTTGACAGAGGAGAGCAGGGAGAAGAAGGGATTAGGAGGAGGGAGTAGAAGAAAGAAAGAGACGGGGGGTGCTGCGAAGGTGTGCGTGTGTGGAAGGGAAGAGAGAGCTGTAAGGAGAGAAGAGGGAGAAGAAAAGGAATAGCCGGCGGTGCCCCTGTTCAAAATAGGGGCGCCGGACCGCGAAGAAGAGAAGGGGGGAGGAGAAGAGAAGGGAGAAGGGGAAGAAGGAGAAAGAAGAAGGGGAAAGGGAGGCAGTCGGAGGAGAGGAGAAGTAGCAGAGGATGTTAGAACGATGTGATGGTGCAGACAAAGATTTAGAGGGGGGGTGAATGAATCCCCGTTAAAAATTTGCTCAATTTTTAAAACTCTCGATATAAAATCATGCAGAAATAAAACTCAAATGGCTCAACTGTATCAGATGTTCTAATGAGACTCACACTCGAACACATGACCAGATGTTCTTTTGTGATTCTCACTAAAATACTTATTTAGCATACTCAGCAAGCTCGCTTAAATACTTAGCAGCAGTTAGAACACAGACAACCAGTAAATATAACTATGAACTCATAATTATTTAGACTAACCAGATGTATCTGTAATGATCCTAAGCATACTTCTACCGTTAGTCAATTGCCCCAGCAAACCATGAACACAAATGATTTTAGATGGTTCAGTCTGCTACCACAGACCTACGTCCACCCCCCACTCAAACCAGAGTGAGGCTTCCCGCTGACTAACAGCTTCAACTGCTGAGCATCACAGCTTGTTTACACCGCTGAGCACCACAGCTTGCTTCCGCTGAGCATCATAGCTTGCTGTCCAGAGGGACCGATCGATACTCTACAACGCTGACACACAGCTTGATGTTCAAACACGAAGAAAATGGAAAACAAAAACAAATGAACTCAATAATAAAGATAGAAAATGATGTAGCTCTCGCAAGAGCAATGTGGCTTAGATCTGATCTAGAGGCCACATATGATCTTCATAAATCTTCTAGCTGCTTCTCTGTCACAATCTCACGATCTCTTTTCTGCTCGCTCTCTGGCTCTCTCTTTCTCTTTCTTTCTTCTTCTCTGCTCTCACGATCTCTTTCACTATCTCTCTTTTCTCTTTTTGACGATCTCTTTCTGGCTCTTTCTTTTGATGGCAACTCTTCTAGCTTTCTCTTCTTATCTGGTTGCCATTGGATGCCCCATCGAGTTTGAGCGCTCGATCACCTTTTATACAGACGAGCATGAGTCTAGAGTCCCACGAGCTCTTCCAATGATTGGGCGTGTGGAACATGCATTCCCGCCCAAAAAGTTTTCTTCTAGAAAGCACTTCGAAAGGCCACATGTCAGAGGTGATAAAGTTTGATTCACGTGTCAGATCCTAAGGTTGAGATTCCAGCCTTGCCTTGGATCACGTGCCCTTTTAATTCTAACCTTAAACAACGTGACCTAACTGACTCTGATGCTTCCAACTCTCTAAGTGTTCGATCTTGTTGCTTTAATGAATTAAAGCCTCTCATGCTTAAATCCCTGTCAACAATGTAGAAAGCATTTTATCAAACACCTTATCGTCATAAGTGATTCAGAGAGATGTTTAAGAATTACAAGCTTATGCATGGTTTATTAAGATGAGCATGATATAATGAAAACCATGAAGATCAGGTAATCGTATGATAGACAACGTGAGATCATACACTAGCATCGATGCATACTCCATATGCTCTGACCTGACAGTGCATACTACTTTGTAAATGCAGTAGAACAACTACACCTACATCGACCTAGGCAAACCACATGTAGTCCTGTTATGCATAGAGATATGGATGAAGACTATGAACATGCACTGACATAGGTAAACCTGTCGAGCTATCATGAAAAGATGCACAGACTAGATTCTACATATGCTCTGACCTGTGTAAGACACTTGTAGACCTTGTGTGCATGAGATGAATAAGTGCATCAACCTTAATAGACATATGCATCGACCTCTAAGACAAAATGCTTGAATATGCATCGACCTGCCTATGGTATGCATCGACCTTTGCAAATGTAATGCACAAGATGCACCGACCTGATAGCGCATACTGTACATACCTGCATCGACCTTAGTGTGCAAGACAAAACATGTGCACCGACCTCAAAGTCATAGCAAGTAAATGTGCACAGACTTTACCTGAAGCAGAATGTGAATGTGCACCGACCTGACTGTGAACACAAACATACATGTGCATTGACTTTAATGTAATTGCTGACATACATATGCACAAACCTTACTGAACATGCAATATGCATGTGTACTAACCTTAATGATATGAATATGCATTGACCTGTGCTGACCTTAATGAACATGCACTGACCTTAATGAACCTTGCTAGTTCATATGCATCGACCTGCATGACAAAGTTCTGTAAGACTGTATTGACCTCATATGCATAGACTCGGTACATGTATGCACCGACCTATCAATGAATTCATGTATGCAATAGTCTTTAATACAGCAATCAATCCCATGACTTACATGCAAGTATACTAATTCCAATGCAACATGAACATGGTGTTTGGCATCATCAAAACATAATTAATCAGTGCAACATAAACACATATGACATCATGCATAGTGAGTCATAGTGTTTGTAGTCATAGTGTTTGGCATCATCAAAACCACAGGGATACAATAGCGGAGAGGGAGAGGAGAAGGAGGCTGGGAGGGGAGGGAAAGAAGAGGCCGCAGTGTGTGTGTGGGTCTGCACAAAAGAGAGAAAGAGGGAGAGTGAGGGGGATCGAAGGAGAGAGGAAGAGATGAGAAGGTGAGTCCAGGGGGGCAGAAGGCTAAAGAGGGGAGGATAAGTCTAGCCCTGCGATGGGAGAGGATGTTGGGTTTTATAGGCAGGGGTTGCTGCAATTGTCCCTTGCGTTCATTCACACTCCACGCCACCCAGCCATCGTCGCCTGCACGCATGGTGTTCTGCTCACTAGAGAAAGCCTCGCATGCCACCGTCTACTCTCCTGCCTGCTATGCCATGCCGGTTCCCCATGCAACTGCTCAGCCATCAAAGCCTGCTGTCGTGGCTGCCACTGCTCCCCTGCCATCGCCCGCGCGCATGGCCGCTGGAGCTGCTGTGCCTGCATGCCCCTGCTGTGCTCGCCGGTTCCCTTTGCAACAGCTCAGCCTTGCACGCCATCGAAGCCTGCCGCCGTGTCATGCCAGAGGGAGGCACGCGAGAGGCCATGCCTTGCCCTGCGAACGCCCTGTGTTGTGTATGTGATTTTGATGATTACAAAATGACTTGATTGCTTGGCCTTGTGCATCATGTGAGATTGCTTTGTATTCAATGAGAAAGATTTTATGGAAAACATGCTTGGATAAATGTCTATTGAGCATCATGTTATTCATGCGTACTTCGGTAATGCTGAGTGATTGATTGAGATGCAAATACAATTGTTTACCCCCAAGGTAATGATGTGTGGTTTGATGAGTTTGAATGATGGTTCCTTGTCCTTCTGATCATATGGCTTAAATGCTTTGAAATGGTTTGTGGGAGACTTGGGTTGAAGTTGGGATCTTCAGATTCGTTGGTTTAATATTAACTTGCTTCTAAATTCCCAGAGAGTGCATGTTAATATTTCCCACATTGTGATGGATTCAAGGTAAGAATTTATATTAGAATCCATGGTGATACTCTTCAAATCTTGAGTTGGAAAATTGGGTTCTCTAGTGCTTTGATACAGATCTTTCATGGGGATTCTCATATGCCTCATGCTAATGATTTCGTAATCATATTTCATGTCATTTGGGTCTCGGTCTCAAAACTAGCTTCATATGTTAATGCATGACCCATATATTTTGATCTTGATCTAACCTCTTGCTTTATCATGTTTTTCAGGATGAAAAATCATGGTTGATCTTCATGGGATTTTGGTAACATTTAATGAATTGTTTCCCATTGATTTGATGGAGGTTTTAACTCTTTTTCAGACCCAAACAAGAAGGGGTTGACCCATCGGGTCGACCCTCTAAAGTTGTGTTCAAAACAGAACTATTTTTGAACCCTGCTGAAAGGGGTCGACCCTAGGGTCGACCCTGGGGTCGACCCATGTAACCCAGAACCAAATGTGGTTCTGTTTGGGTTCTAGAAACACGAGGGTCGACCCTGGGGTCGACCCTAGGGTTGACCCTGGGGTCGACCCCTGTAACCCAGAACCAAATATTAGTTCGGTTTGGCTTCTGTTTGCCAGAGGGTCGACCCTGGTGTCGACCCTTTCCTATTCGACCTCCAGCCGTGATTTTTGACCACCGTTTTCTTGCTCCTAAAGTCTTCCAATCCGAGTCAAACTTCCACTAATCACTCCACAAGTTGTGGATCTTGTCCCAGGGCTATCTCTTGACCGTCCCAAACACTTATATACTTCTCTTTGGGTCACAAACCCTAATAAGAGATGTGAGATCTGATTTTTGGGTGTGTTTGCTAACCCTTGTGAGTGCAGGTCGCAGGTAGCAGCTCCAGGGCTTCGCCCGCGTTCTTCTGAGCTTGTATGTGAAGGGAAGAAGGTGGATTCAAGTCTTCAATCAATCCTCTACTGGAAGCTGCGTGGGAAATCAAGTTACAGCTTCATTTTTGCAAGAATCGATCATCTTTCTTCAAGAACGTTCTTCATCCTGCAGAAGCATTCAAATACGTTTGAAGAAGAGAAAGGGGGAGCTCTAATCACTGTAAAATCTTCCTTATTCTGATCTTTGTTGATAGAGCTTGAAACTCTGCTTTAAGGCATATTAGAGGGCTTCATATGTCCTCTCTCTTGCATATATATATGAGCTACGATTTTTGTGATACAACAATTCTAATGCTTATATACTCGTCTTTCGTATAGGTGAAGAAAAGGGAGAAAACGAAGTGAAGCTCCTACCATCGTGAGGATCTGGAGCTCGTGGAAGAAATAAAAGAGGAGCGGCACGAGGAGAAGAAGAAGATGATGTTAAAACCATGATCATCCTCAATGAGCATAGAAGAATCAGATTTTGTTGAAGAAGGGGGATTCTTACTCTTGATGCATCTTTCTAGTTTTCATCTGTAGAATTTGGTTGGGGGGTCATAGCATATAATTGTCCTTGTTTCATATACATCTCAAAGAATACTTTGTGTGGGTGTTCGGAGAAAGGGTTCTCCGAGTGTGTGTGTTGTCGTATGTGCGTCAATTTGTACGGAGTATATCCGCGTGTGTGGTTGGGTGAAACCAGGGGTGTGTTCCCTGTGTGTGGTTGGGAGTTTACTCCCGTGTGGTGGTGTAGGCATTACTCTACGTGCGTGTGGACGGAGCTGTGTCTTCGTGTGAGGTATTTTGTTCGGGGTGTGTTCCCCAAAGGTGTGTGTGTGTGCTACTGTGGCAGCAGTTTGAGGCAAGGCCTCGTGTGTGTGTTTTGCTGTGAAAGCAGCGTGTGTGTGTGTTGGGGTTCGTCCCCGTGTTGCTACATTTTGTAGCGTGTAGTGAAGCCTCACCGGTTTGGTGAGGGGTGGACATAGGGAGCCCGTCGTGGTCCCGAACCACCTTAAAAATCCCCGTGTCTTGTGGTTTGATTCTTGTGATTGTGTGTTCACTATCCTATCTGTTTGTGCAATCGTGTGAGGTCGGTGAGATTGAGTGAATCTAGTTTAAACCTGTTTAGATTAAATTACTCTATCTTGTATATTCCGCTGTGTGCTAGTTGTGTTTTTAATTGGACACAGTTTTTAGTAGTAGGATCTATTCACCCCCCCTCTAGATCCGTATTCTTGCACTACGGGACCTAACACCCTGCATGCGTGAGACACAAAGACACTGTTGACAAGGTTGCTGAAGAAATGAAAAAAATTAGATATAGGCCCCTCAAAGATTTAAGTCAATGAATATATATGTTTTGCCTTTTATCTCCCCTCTTGTTCAAACAAAGTGACTTTGGTAGAAAACGCTTCATTAAAATGTAATTCTTTTATTTTAAAAATGTCTTAAGTCCCATTAATTATAGAGAATTCTCCATTTTGCGTGTGACCGATATTATCATGTAAAATTGCATAATTAACTTCATTAAAGCCCAAAAATGATGTGTGTGATATGAAAAAAAATAGATAATTAAGCACTTATCACACCCCCAACTTACTCATTGCTAGTCCCTTAGCAATGCAAACAGGTTAAAAAAATTAGGGACCAACAAGAGTTTAAAGTTTCATACCTCATGACAAGATGCTCCTTCGTGGAATCGACTACGGATTAGGCTTTGGAATTATTAAAGCATACTAGCCATAGGATTAGAACATGATGCTCTTAACTCTCTTAGAATGCTCCCAACGTCTCATAGCTCTTGTGCCCATGAAATCTAAATCCACAGTTGGACAATTGCATCCTCCATATTGTCATTTTAGCTAGGTGTCTTTCAACTCTACACCTCCCAGATCAGAGCTTTGATCGTGGTAGCTTTCTCTCTCTTTTTTTTTCAAGTACATGGTGCTGGACATCCCTTCACTGTTTGACGCGAACCTCAACACTTGCCTTAGGTTAAGAGGCCCGGTTACTAAGATCTGAGGTATTTTCCATGATTTTTTTCTTTTCAACATATGGTGCTGCACATCCCTTCACCGTTTGATGCGAACCTCAACACTTGCCCTAGGTGAAGAGGCCCGGTTACTAAGATCAGGGGCATTTTCCATGGTTTCTTCTTCTTCTTTTTTCAAACACATGGTGCTGCACATCCCTTCACCGTTTGACGCAAACCTTAACACTTGCCTTAGGTGAAGAGGCCCGGTTACTAAGATCAGGGGTATTTTCCATGGTTCTCTCCTTTTTTTAGATCTAACTCTTCACTAGGGAGGGCAGAGTATCAGACAGCATACCATATGACAGAATGCTTGTCCTACCTGCTTCATTAGTGTGCAAGTGATGATTTTTTTTAAGTGCTAAGAGACCTTAGGGGATTCTAAATTAGATCCCATGACTAGACACTGAAAATCATTCCATCATCCATCTCCATAGTCTTCTCTATTTTAGAGTCTCTTTTTATGAGAGCATGAATAATGAAAACTCAGTTGAGGCTTTCTTTTTTTTTTAACAAAATGTGACATTTGGTTGTAAGAGACTTTCACATTGATTACCCTTACCCCCCAACTTAAATAACACTGTCTTTGATGATATGAACAATATATGAAAAGAATAATGTGCACATGAATGTTTAGGAGGGAAAGGTACAACCTGGGGCATGCATATGTGGTTCTTTAATAGGCGGCCTCCTGGGGATACTACTGACTCCTACAAACACACAACAAAGAAAATGACTTATTGAAACATTAAAGAGGAAACGTTGGGTTGCCTCCAACAAGCTCTAAGTTTAACATCTTTAGTCGGACGTAATGTGGCCCAATAACCAACAAGTTGATTTCATAATAAGCCACCATGTGATCTTATCCTCCTTCAAATTCCAGCCCTTATGCCACTGGGGGACAAGATGATATGCATGTGCAGGTGGGCCAAAAATATGTTGGTCTCGTACATTATTGATTTTAACATTAACAATATATGTGAGCTAGTTCCCTTCTTTAGGGGTCATGTAACGATCAATGGCCATTAATCTTTCAAGATCGGGGTGAAACCTCTGCCCAGTATCTATCCATTGGTCCCCTTGTCCTATACCTACCCACCTGACTATCCCTTTAGTGACTACTTCCTCCACGATAACTTGTTCAAGCATTGGTGGCTTATGAATATGATTGACATTATTAGCCACATTCCCCTCAATAATATCCTCATATGCATTAAGAGCACTAATCAACTTGTCTTCCTGATGGGAAGTCAAATCAAAGGTGAATGTAGTTGGTGTATCCCCCTCAGGTCCTAGAATGTCATATTGGAGAGGCTTAACTTTCAGGGGAATCAAATTGGAAGGAAGCGTGAGCCCAGAATCGAACTCATCTAATGACTCAAACTTTATGGGATATGGCTCAGGGGTCAGATCAAATGTGAAATTCTCTAACAAGCCCCTTCATCACACTCATCAATCAAATAAAGATTATCAATCAAATTTTCAATAATGGGGTGGGTAGATTAAATGTAAACTTTTCTAACAAGACCCCTTCATCATGTTCATCAAGAGGAGGAGGATATTCAGAATTTGTCTTCATCAAGTCATCAAAATTATTAACCATAAAGCAATCCTCCTCTTCATGTATATCCTTAAATGAGTTGTTTGGGCCACTATTCTTCATAGTGATATTCTCGGCCTCGAGCCATTCATAGAGTGAGGTGATGATATCAATATGGTCATCATTATCCTTCAATCCACCCCCTAATTCCTTTCCTTCCTTTATCATGGTGTTGCTAGTGCACTCCCCCTCACTCCCACTATTGACATCTTGAGCCAACATAACAGGCATAACATCATCATCATTATCATTCACGTGTTGAGGAGGTTGGTGTAATATTGAAGGAGGGTCATGGTAAGTAAACAAAGAGTACATGATTTGAGGTTTGGAGAAGTGGCCTGTAACACCCCGGAAAATTTTTCATTTTTTCGGATAAGGATCCATGAGTTCTGAGCGTCGTTGTGAGTCCCGTAACGTGTTTTGGGCTTTACACTGGTTTTATGTCTGACGAACCTTTGGAACCCTGTGCAGGGTGAACCGATGTCTTTTCGGGCTCCGGGACGTTGCAGGCGTGTTGTGCGTTTTTCGAGGATCATGGGGAGTATTTTTCCCTATTTTTATATTTTCTGGATTTTGAAAAACCCGCGTGGGTTTTCTATTTAAACCAACTCACCCTCTCTCCCCATTCTCTCTTTCACTCTCTCTCTCTTCTCTTTCTCTCCCTCTCCTCTCCGGGCGACCAGCGGAGCAGGGCAGGGGTGAGGCGGGGATGCTACGAGGGCGTGGAGTGGGAACAGGACAAGGATCGAGGGACGGTGGTGCGCTAAAGTGCTGTCGTGAGTTTGTGAACCGATGGGGGTTTCGCGGGCGTTTCACGATGGAACGATGTCCACGATGCGCAGAATCTTCGGTGGATGTAGGGGGATGGATCCTTAACTCTTGTACTTCCTTTTCGGCGCGTTTGGTAGCCCATGGTGAGCTGAGCATGGGTTTATTGCCGTTGGGGGTAAAAATCATATTTTTAGGGTGTGTGACGGTTTCGTCAAATTGATCGACGTTTTCCCTCTTTCTTTCCCTCCATTTTGGGTTTTGGGACTCGGGGAATGATCTCCGATGTTGTCCCCATCAACTGGGGTCGAGTGGGCGTGGAAATCGGAGCACTAGGGTGGCTCCGGTCGATTTCCCGCCGTAATCGGTCGACCGACGCGGGCAGCTCGGTCGACTGACCGGCGTTCGCAGCGGGGGTGCGACTGTGTCGGTTCGGTCGGCCGACCGCTGCCGGCCCGTCGACTGAAGGCTGTCGACCGGTTGACCGACCGCTGTTGAAGGGGGTCAGCGCAGCTGCGCTGTGTCGACGCCACCCGGTCACGCTGGTCAATCGACCGAGTCGATTCGGTCGACCGACTGGCGTGGGTGGTTTTGGTCGACCGACCCGATGGGTCCGGTTGAACGACCCCTGCCCCTCTTGTCCGTTTTGGGTATCGGTCAGTCTGGTTGAGACCCAATGATCGACCTTTGGCCCCGTGAATGTCTCGGACACCCCGTGAGTACAGTGATAGTGTGTTTAGGTGTCCGGAGGTACCATTTTACCTCGAATAACATGCCCGTGGGTTTTAAGGGTTCGTGTGACCCTCTTATGTTACGAGCTTCCGTGTTACGCTTGATCAAGTCGCCGTATACCGACATGAGTGTGGTGAGCTATTCCTGCATGTTGTGAGCTTCTCCGAAAAGCGGTTTTCGTGTGGGCCGTGCGTATGGCCTGTGGATTGAGTCTAATTATCCAGCCTGGGGCTGGAGGGTTTCTTAGTTTCCCTTTGAAAGGGATTAAGTTGGCGGTTATGTCCCACCTTAAAAGCCATATTGGACCGTGGTTTTTGACCTAGGGATAGGCCAGATTGACGGCCTAGGGCTGTCTTATGCAACGGCCTTGACCCGAGTCTTGTGACTCAAGGGCCGTTGGGTTTAATAGGTTTAGTGACTATCCAGAGTCCGGTGGCATCATGCCAGCTATTTTCTAAACTAATTCATGACATGGCTCGTGCATAGCCTGTCTGTATTCCGTAGGGCTCTTCTGCAAGTCGTTTTACTCAGTGGGCCCCCACTAGTTGTAGGTTGCCTTTGCACGCATGTGCATACGCACCAGGGAATAGGTGGAGAGCTACACCCGAGAGAGACAGTTTTTGGCTGGTTGCCGTAGGGCCTCCCCTGTACACGGCTCAAGTCCGAGCCGGGTGGAAAACTAGCTAGAGGGCCTGACGATGGGCAGAGAGTTAGTGTGTGCACACGTGGTCGGGGACTTCGGATGCGTGCTGACGAGCGCGACCCCGACTAGACCCTTATTTTGTGGTGACTAGTACGGTGTCTCAGTTCCCGCTGGGCCAGAGGGAGACACCTGAGGCACGGATTAAGACGTCAGTGGATGCATTCGGTCTTGCTTCTGGTGGGCAGTACTCCTGTCACACGAGACAGGTTTTCCCAAGTTTTACGTGTAGTTTCTGAACGTTTCCCAACACGAAGGTCTAGGGTTTTCAGTAGCATTACCGAGAGTTTTTCCTAGACGGCATCGGGTTCACGATAGTGAGGTCGTGACCGTGCTCCCAGACCGCATGGTCTTGGGCTAGGCCTTAGTCAGCTTGGACGGGCCTCCGCGATAGCGTTGTCATGGTGTTTCTTCTGGCGACATAGCTAGGGTTTTCTCATTAGTCCGATGGTCCCCCGACTATGATATCAGGGTGTGTTTCCTAGTACAGTAGGAGTAGCTGTAGAGCCTAGGTTTTACTGGCCACCGTGGTTGCCGCTCCTGCTGTTGTTGCTGCTTTCCGTTAGCACCGTTGTTTACGGTTGGGGTTCCGCGGGACCCCTACTGAGCCAGTGAGACGAGGCTCACCCCCTACTTTTCAAGTGTGGCAGTTCCTCCTCGAGGTTTGGAGGAGTAGCGCGGAGGTTCGTAGTTGCCAGCTCGCCGGGCCGAGTGTTCACTCGGCATTGGGTACATTTTATTTCTGTAGACTATACTTTTGGACTGGACTCTGTAGTTGTTTATTTAATTATGCACTCTGATATTTTTTGCTTTATTTCTTATTCCTATATACTTCCACTCACATACACCTTTTAGCCCTTCCCAACCCTCCGGCTCGTGGGCGGTGGACCAGGATTCGAATGGTATCGGGTCTTTTCCCGGTATCCGGATCTTGGGTCATTATAGATGGTATCAGAGCGAGTGTGTTTGTGAAGTGTACATAGGAATTTGAGATAATTGTAGTGATCAGAGTCTATAAGGTCCAGTACAGTCGGTAGCTACCATAGGGTTTTATTCTTATTTTTTGTTTTTTTTCTCGCTTGAGAGCCTGAGTGCGCTGCATTGGTGCTGTGAAGGTGGTTGCTATTTCATTGGAGTGTCGGTGTGGGCCTAAGGAATGAGATAGAGAGATTTCTTCCCGATGGGTGGCGGCCCCAGTTGTGCTGTGTTGGACAAAGGTTGCCGACAGGTGTGTTGCTTTGGTGCTGCGTTTGAGGAAATTACAGCGAGGTCAGGTTGCTGGTGAGGATTGTTCGTGGTTAAGTGGCCATGAATGTGCTCCGAGGGAGTTTTTGTCATTTTAGCCACCCCAATTTGAGGTGTTTTACCAGCCCCTGAGGCGTTGAGATCATGGTTTAAGGTGGCAGAACGGGTGCTCTGGTCGAGAGATGTGCTCGGACGAGTGGAAGATCTTTCGGATGCGCTGCTGATTGTCGAGCCCGATGTTCCTGTTGTGCTATGTGGCGCTAGAAATGATGTGCCGGTTCCGATTATTTTATGGATTTTGAAGCAGGATTGGGTAGAGATGTCCCAAGGAGCTCTAAGTCCTGCGTTTCTACACGTGAATGGACTGCATTAGTTTTGGATTTGGTCTGAGATTGTGTGTCGGTAGCTTGGTTTTGGCCCAGATTGTGGAATTTGGGGTCATTGCGCCACTCTTGGATGCGCTGTGTGAGATTGCAGGCGAGATGTGAAGGTTCCGCGATAGATTTGGGACGGAGGATGAGTGTTGGCGGATGTCGATCATGGTTCATGTCGTGGCTCTTGGCGTGGTGGTCCACGCGGTGGCAGCTCAGAAGATGGATGTTTTGAGGATCCAAGTATCGAGGATGGATTGGTGTTAGCAAGGATAGAATCATGGGAATGATGTCCGGTGGCTAGAGATATGGTAGCCTTCGAGCCTGGTGTTGTTTGTGGTTTCTTCTGTCACACCCCGACGCGGAATATCTGGTCGTACAGTTAGAAACTAGCTAGAAATCATATAAATATTCTAAACTAAACAATTACACAGGTGCTAAGAAAAGAGATAACTTATTGATCATGAAATATTCCAAATCTAGTATAATATCCTTAAACCAACTTAATACAAACTGAGACAATAACAACTCAATCAATAATATCATAACAGAAACTAAACACACTCTAAGGCACAACTACAAGTAGGATAACTATGCCAACTCCAACTCTAGAACTGGTGCACTCAAAGATATCACTCCTGCCCCTCCCCATCGGTATGCGCATCATCACCTGAACAGCCTGGAATGGGGGGAAACAACAACTATGAGCTGACGCTCAGTAGGAAATAACAGGCAAGTTTACGTGATTAACAATTTAATTACATTTTCATATGCCATGCTAATAAAAGAAATAAATGACGATACAATGAAACAACGTAATAAAAGATCTTGCAAGGTCAAGAAATATATGATGACAAGAATTAACAAGATAACAAGTACAAGAATTTACAACAGGAGATAGTAATAGAGAATTGGCCAACAAGCAAGTAATTTAAACATCATTTCAAGCACGATCAAGTAACAAGAGTAACAAGAGATTTTCATGTCATAGACGTCACACTAGTCATGCACTCGGTGCAATGCCTCACCATGTCATTATAACATCCCATGGGCTCAATAATTTTTCAGGCGCTCTCCCCAAGGCCAGACCGGGCCCTTATGATGCGTTGGCATTGATTTATTGGATCCAAGATCCCACGTTGTCTAGACATTTAGTCAAGTTAAATGGCCAATTTAATCAGAGGAATCTCTGTCAGAAGTTCAAGATTTAAAGGACTAACCTGTCTTTGGATTCATTAACTTAAAAACTCGGTATATGGTCACTTCTGGGCCGTTTGACAGGACATACGGCTACTACTGGCCGTATTACAAGAACTGGACCAAATCTCAGTCCACGAGGTCAAGAATGAACGGTTGACAGTGCCGTTCAGGTAAGTAAGCAGTACGTGACCTTAAGACATAATTACGATACTTATACGGACTACACTAGACCGTTCATGGAAACAAGCGGTCAACTATGAGCTACTCATGTGCTGATTAGCCCAAGTCGATCCGTGACTTATAACTCAGCGATTTGGTCACAATTTCCAGGTCGTAGTCGGGTCATACGGGTCTCAAAATGGCGGATTCTAACTTGCCGGATAGAGTGTCCGGGTAGAATCGCACTAAGGGACAGCAATTTAGGTTTAATGGCCGTAATGCCATATAGATTGTTAGTGTGCTATTAGTCTATTCTACCGGGGTATAAGGGTTTTTAATTGATTTCCTAACAGCCATTTAAAAATACCTTGATTCGTGAATTATTATAAATCTCAATTCAAGAGATAAGTTAATTACAAGACGGTAACTCAAGATACTAGAACAAGCCAATAATGACAATAGATAGTAATACAAGATAGCAATTTACTTTCAAAATTATTATTTTATTATATGGGTTTCTAATTAACCATTTGTGTGCGTTGAAGTGGAGATAGTAATCGGGATGGTTTATACACTTTGTTCTTCAATTTTGGATTGAGGAACGCCGGGCTTAATTTGAGATCAATGGGTTGCATGTATGGGTCATTGGTTCCTCAAAATATGGTTTTCAATTGGACTAGGCTTGAATGGGTAGATCCCCTCACGGTCCGGATCGATCCTCGGGTCGAAAACAAGCCCACCGGGGCTGTCAGCAAATGGGTCGACCCATTGGGTGGGGTCTGCCAGCGTGTGGGTCGACCCATTGGGTCGACCCTCGCACGGACAGACTCCTGCCTGTGTATGGGTCGACCCAATGGGTCGACCCCCGGGGTGTATGGGTCGACCCAATGGGTCGACCCCTGCGTTCGCAGACGCGAACGTGACTTCCGTAAAATGGAAAAATCTCACCCAATTGGGGTCTAATTGGACTGAGATCTTAACCCCATGCCCCTAGGTTCTTGATGGACATATTAGGGTCATGATACAAGGGTTTGGAACCCTAAATTCACCGGAAAACTAATCGAAATCACAACTGATCTAGGAAGAACACTTAAAAACCTAGTCTTAACATGCTTCTAATCAAACACGAAATTCTCTAAGCATGGTCTATAAAAATTGGGGCTTTCTATATCAAAAGAAAGCTTACTTGACGTTGATTCCAACCATATATTACATGCTATATGGGGATCAAGATTAATAACTTGAAATCATGATTTAACTCAAAAGAATACATCATAAACCACGTCTAGACATGCTCTTACTCAAATCAGAAATTCTCTAAACATGATGCATAAAATTTAGGGCTTTCTACGCCAAATGAAAGCTAACATGCTGCTGATTACAACCATATATGTTAATTAGAGTTTGGTCTGTTATAACCTACCTCAATCGAAGAGAGATTTAGAAGTTAGAATGAAGAACGCCCGTTTGACAGCCCTTCACTATTTCCATGAGATCTCCCTCCACACCTAATAGAATTTGGAGCTTTTACTACCAGTGGAAAGAGCTCTCCGAGAGGATCAAAATGCTATACTCATGTGCAGATTTTGGTCGAGGGTACCTACCTTAATTGAAGGAACAAAGAGGGCCAAAGAAAAACTCACGAATTCGGACACTCCTCCAATAAACGCGAGAGATCTCTCTAGATCGGAATCCTCTGCGAACACCACTGCTACCAAATGAAAATAGACATATGGGGCTTTCTTTTAATA
Organism: Amorphophallus konjac; assembly: GCA_022559845.1. Lineage (NCBI taxonomy): Eukaryota > Viridiplantae > Streptophyta > Magnoliopsida > Alismatales > Araceae > Amorphophallus > Amorphophallus konjac. Next base: position 163,442,442 of record CM040122.1, on the reverse strand, counting down.
GGTCATACTCATTCTGGATCCTTCCAAGAAGGGAGAAATCGTCCCTTGAAGTGGCGTGTTCAAACCGCCGCCGCCAAAGTTGACCTAGCCCATGCGCGACCAAATGCTCCCCATAAGCTCAAATTTTCATGGCATTATGAGAGGGAAAATGATCCTCTCTTTGATACCTTTCATTTGCCCCTGGAATCACCTCATTTGGTTGAGAAATGAGCTCGAATTTGATGTTTTAAGGTGGTGGTTACTATTGAGCACAAATTTGGTTAGGTAAGTGTGAAAATTTGACTAATCCCACTGATTCGGCCTAGTTAATGATTTTATTAGGCTTAGTCATAGAAGACAAAATTGTTAAACGCAATTGATTCTACAAGAATATGATTTTTATAGATTTTTATAAAATAGTCGAAATGTGACTTATTCTATTTATTAAAGAATTAATCTAATTAATTTCAAATTAATTCCCATTAATTCAAATAAATTCAAATAATTTCTAATTAAATTCAAATGAATTTCTAAAAGAATTTGGGGTATTACATCTTCACTCCTCGGGAAGTGTTTTGGCGTGTTAATGGATTCGAGATCCGAGGCAGGTGTAGGTGAGGAGTGTGTGGCTGCGGCTAGCTCAACTTCTATGGCAGTGTGTGGCTGGCGATCAGTAGAATCCGTGCTCGAGGTGTGGCGAGTTGCAGTTCGCGGAGTTACAGCGGTGGTGCATCGAGAGATGCTGTGATCGTGGTCCGATGGCACACTTGGCGAGTGTTGTCGGAGGAGCTGACCTGACGAGAGGCAATGGTATTCTCCGGGTGCTGGAAGGTGATGTTCCTAGCGTGTGCAAGGTTCGAGGTCGGTTCAAGCATGGAGATCTCCCGATTTGTAAAAAGTACGTTGGTTTCTCCTTGGTTGGAGAGATCTCATTTTGCCAAGTTCGTCATCTTGCATTATGTGTTCCGGATTGGTTGGCCTCTTTTGTGTGCCATGAAGTCCGTGCGAGATGCGTCCTGTGATTACGGCAATGAGGTTGCTTGTGAGAAGCTTTGCCCTTTTTACCCTTGATGAGTAAGGGCGTTGGCATTATTCTGAAAGGATGTGTGCCAGTTGGGCGGTGATTGCGAAGACTCATAGGTGATGTTGTGGTTCCCGATGTGTTAGATCGGAGCCTGCAGAGTTGTAGAGGATTTCTAGATTAGGAGAGAGGATCTGTGCTTGGGTTCGAGGTAATTGGGTCTTTCCTCACCTTGTTCTCCAGAGTTAGCCAACCGAGTTGAGGATTGTCAGGATGGCGGATCCCGAGTTTTTGCTATGGTTTTTGCACGCGTAGATCAGAGTGCGCGACGAAAGTCAAGTGGGCTTATAAACCCGTAGGCCCAGGATCGTAGCGTTGGTTACTGCGGGTGGATTCCTGAGCATTTGTGTGGAGCATCAGAGGATTGCTTCCTCGGTGTGAGATTGTCTCTGGCTATGTGAGCCTTGTTTGTTGCCGTGCCATTATTGGAGGCATTGTGGTTCGTGGCACTGGCAGGATGGAGAATCAGAGAAATATGTCGGCAAGGTTGCCTCATGAATACCCTGTTCCTTGGTTGGAAGCCGTGTCAGACATCTGGTTCTGAACTCGGATGGGGTTGCTGCGGAATCGTGGGTCGGAAGACAAGGATGTGATGTTCAGAGTCGGTAACTTGGTACCCGACTTGCGTTGGTAGCTGTGAATGGCTGGTAAGGATAGTCGAGTGGTCGACCATGGCAAGGTCTGTATTATCAAGAGGCCCAGTTGAGTCCAAGAGTTTCAGAATGATGTGGAAGAGGACTCAGCGGTGATAAGAATCTGCGAGGTTTGGGGACTCGTGTGCATTGGTCGTGGCGTCGTCGACGAGGGTGCTGTGATGGCAGGCAACACTTTTCTGTTCCGAAGAAGTGTGCCGAGGATCGTTCAGGTGTTATCTTGTGGCTCTGTGGTGAGAGTAGAGCCGAGGAATTGGCAGGCGTCCAGTTGGACTGATTGAGATGGAGGGTTTGATGAGACAGTGCAATGGACGATTCCTGTGTGCGAGTTTCCTTGAGAAAGTTTTCGTTGGACGGTGAACCTTGGTCTTGTGACCAGCATGGGAAGATTTCCCTGTAAGCCTGAGTCGAGTGAGGTGAGGACCGAGGATTCCAGAAGCTTGTCATTTGGTTTCGCTGTGCTCCCCTGAGAGGGTAGAGTTGGCGTGAGGATTGGATCGGATGCGGTATCCGAGTGAGGTTTGGATCGTGATGCGGTAATGGTCTGTGCGAGAGTCAACGGGTGTCCTGTCCAGATTTGCAATGTGATCATCGGATCTGGTGATGGACCAGGAAAGAAGGAAGAAGTCGAGCGAGTGAAGGCTTTCTGTTGACGAGTGTCTGGTGACCGGTGTGGGGTCTTTCACAGATAAAAGATGCTGGTTGTTGTGCGTCGAGAACGGTAAGAGCCGTGTGAAAGTGAGGCCTTTGGTTGATGTTTTCGTGATGTGCCTTTTTCCGGATGGGATCTGGGCTTTGTCGAAGTTTGAGTTCTGATAGAGCTGGTCCAGTACGGTTATTGGCATTCGGCTTGCCAGGTGTGAGATGGTTCCTGGCGTAGAGTCGATGGATTTGTCCCTGTCAGTTGGAATGACTGTGTGAGCTGGTGAAGCTCAGTGATGGTCATCCCTTGTGGAAGGCGTGAGATCAGTTAGTTGGTAGCGGAACTGACGCGTGATTGATCCGCCAAGCATGGGATTTGATCGGTGGCTGTTTCTCGTAGCGAGGATTGTGTTTCCTCGGTGAGCGAGATCATGGCAGCGATGCCACGATTGGAATTTCGTGGTGGCTGAGGTGACGCCAGACTTGTTCCTTTTTGTGTCATGCCTTCTCTAATGATCGATGTGTGTTGTGAGCAGAGTGAGGTGTTTGTTCGTGATTAAGATATGGTTGTGTCCCTAAGGATTCGTGTTTCCGTAGGGTCGAGGTTTTGCTGGAGCTCTCAGAGCGTTGCCAGCAGGGTGCATTGTTCTTTCCCTGTGCCTTGGTCGTTGCCTCAAATTTTAAGGATGAAATTTCTATAAGGAGGGGAGGGCTGTAACACCCCCAGAAATTTTTTCATTTTTTCGGACCAGGATCCATGAGTTCGGAGCGTCGTTGTGAGTCCCGGAACGAGTTTTGGGCTTTACGCGGGTTTTGTGTCTGATGAACCTTCGGAACCCTGTGCAAGGTGAACCGATGTGTCATCGGGCTCTGGGACGTTGCAAGCGCGTTGTGCATTTTTCGAGGATCGTGGGGAGTATTTTCCAGATTTCAAAAAACCCGCGTGGGTTTTCTATTTAAACCAACTCACCCCCTCTCTCTCTCCACATTCTCTCTTTCACACTCTCTCTCTTCACTTTCTCTCCCTCTCCTCTCCGGGCGGTCGACGGAGCGGGGCAGGGACGAGGTGGGAATGCTGCGAGGGCGTGGAGCGGGAACGGGTTGAGGATCGAAGGATGGTGGCGAGCCGAAGCGCGGTCGCGAGTTCATGGACCGGCGGGGGTTTCGCTGGCGTTTCACGATGGAACGGCGTCCAATGTGCAAGGATTCTTCGGTGGAGGTAGGGTGATGGATTCTTAACCCCTGTACTTCCTTTTCGGCGAGTTTGGTAGCCCGTGGTGAGCTGAGCGTGAATTTATTACCGTTGGGGTAAAAATCATGTTTTTAGGGCGTGTGCCGGTTTCGTTGAATCAGTCGACATTTTCCCTATTTCTTTCCCTCCATTTTGGGTTTTGGGACCCGGGGAATGATCCCCGATGTTTTCCCCCTCGACTGGGGTCGAGTGGGCATGGAAATCGGAGCCCTAGGGTGGCTCCGGTCGATTTCCCGCCGTAATCGATCGACCGACGCGGGCAGTTAGGTCGACCGATCGGCGTTCGCAACGGGGGTGCGACCGTGTCGGTTCTGTCGATCGATTGCTGCCGGCCCGTCAACCGACCCCTGCTAAAGAGGGTCGATGCAGCTACACTGCGTCGACGCCGCCCGATCACCCCGGTCGACAGACCGAGTCGGTTCGGTCGACCGACCCAATGGGTCCGGTCGACCGACCCCTGCCCCTCTTGTCCATTTTGGGTCCCGGTCGGTCCGGTTGAGACCCAATGATCGACCTTTGGCCCTGTAAATGTCCCGAACACCCCGTGAGTACCGTTACCATGTTTTTAGGTGTCTGGAGGTACCATTTTACCTCGAATAGCATGCCCATGGGTTTTAAGGGTTTGGGTGACCCTCTTATGTTCCGGGTTTCCGTGTGACACTTGATCGAGTCACCGTATATCGGCATGAGTGCGGTGAGCTATTCCTGCACGTTGTGAGCTTCTCCGAAAAGCGGTTTCCCTATGGGCCGTGCGTATGGCCTGCGGACAATGAGTCCAATTACCCAGCCTTGGGCTGGAGGGTTTCTTAGTTTCCCTTTGAAAGGGATTCGATCGGTGGTTATGTCCCGCCTTAAAAGCCATATTGGACCGTGGTTTCTAACCTAGGGATTGGACCGTGGTTTTTGACCTAGGGATAGGCCAAATTGACGGCCTAGGGCTGTCCTGTGCAATGGCCTTGACTCGAGTCTTGTGACTCAAGGGCCATTGGGTTTAATAGGTTTAGTGGACTATCCAAAGTCTGGTGGCATCATGCCACCTGTTTTTCGAACTAATTCATGACAGGGCTCGTGCTTAGCCTATCTGTATTCCATAATGCTCTTCTATGAGTCGTTTTACTCAGTGAGCCCCCACTAGTTATAGCTTGCCTTTGCACGCGTGTGCATATGCACTAGGGAGTAGGTGGAGAGCTACACCCTAGAGAGAGTTTTAGGCTAGTTGCCGTAGGGCCTCCCCTGTAAATGGCTCGAGTCCAAGCCGGGAGGAAAACCAGCTAGAGGACCTGATGACGGGCAGAGAGTTAGTGTGTGCACACGTGGTTGGGGACTTCGGACGCGTGCTAACGAGCACGACCCTAACTTGACCCTTGTTTTATGGTGAATAGTACGGGGTCTCAGTTCCCGCTGGGCCGGAGGGAGACACATGAGGCGCGGGCTAAGATGTCAGTGGACGCATTAGGCCTTGCTTTTGGTGGGCAGTACTCCTGGCACACGAGATGAGTTTTCCCGTGTCGTTTTCAGGCGTTTCCCAACATCGAGGTCTATGGTTTCCTGTAGCGTTACCGAGGGTTTTCCCTAGACGGCACCGGGTTCACGATAGTGAGGTCATGACTGTGCTCCCAGACCGCGTGGTCTTGGGCCAGCCTTAGTCAGCGAGGACGGGCCTCTGCGATAGCGTTGTCGTGGTGTTACTTCTAGCAGTGTAGCTAGGGTTTTCTCGTTAGTCCGGTGGTCTCCCGACTGTGAGATCGGGGTGTGTTTCCCGGTACAGTATGAGTAGCTGTAGAGCTGAGGTTTTACCGGCCACCGTGGTTGCCGCTCTTGCTGTTGTTGCTGCTTTCCTTTACCGCCATTGTTTGTGGTTGGGGTTCCGCGGGACCCCTACTGAGCCAGTGAGACGAGACTCACCCCCTACTTTTCAAGTGTGGCGGTTCCTCCTCGAGGTTCGGAGGTGCAGCGCGGAGGTTCGTAGTTGCCAGCTCACTAGGCCGAGTGTTCACTCGACATTGGGTACGTTTTATTTCTATAGACTATACTTTTGGACTGGACTCTGTAGTTGTTTATTTAATTGTATACTCTGATATTTCCTACTTTATTTCTTATTCCTGTATACTTCCACTCACACACACCTTTAAAACCTTCCGAGCCCTCCAGCTCATGGGTGGTGGACCAAGATTCGAATGGTATCGGGTCTTTTCGCGGTATCCAGATCTTGGGTCGTTACATGGCCTTGTTCAACATGCAAAGCTAGAAGCTGTTCAACCTTATGCCAAATGGTACAATGATGAGGAGAATCTTGTAGAGCATTAGTCTCCCTTATTTGATCCATGTCCGGACCATTCTCAAGAAACTCATCACAGATGTCTATGGAGTGACATTCCTCATCTAGGTCCAGATATTGGGAGACTTTGAACATATTGAGAGAGACTTTTTGACCTCCAATTGAGATATCCATAGTCCTCATAGCATAGTTAATGTTGGCTTTGGCAGTGGCAAGGAATGGACGGCCTAGGATGATTGTAGTGTGACTTAGCTTCGAGGGGGAGGCCATATCAAGAATGAGAAAACATATGGGGAAGTAGCAATCATGGACTTTGACAATCACATCTTCTATCAAACCTCGTGGGGTCTTGATTGAGCGATCCACTAGTTGGAGAATGATAGGGGTTTACTTGAGTTCCCATATGTGAAAGTGCTCATAAATAGAGGTGGGTAAAAGGTTGACACTAGCTCCTAAGTCGAGGAAGGCACGGTCAAAGGTTACACCACCTATATCGCATGAGACGAGTGGAGCACCGGGGTCCTTCAACTTTCTAGGGAGATTGTTCATCAAGACCGTATTAACATCCTCGGAGAGTCAAATTTTCTTAGGGGCCGTCATAGGCCCCCTTCTTGGAGTGCAAAGCTCTTTGAGGAATTTGGCGTAGGCCGGAACATGCTTTATGGCATCTAGGAGTGGAATGTTGATGTGAACTTGTGTGAAGAGTTCCATTAACTCCTCATTTTGGGCTGGCCTAGTGTTAGTGGGCTTGGGTTCTAAAGCACTAGGGAAGGGGATTTTGGGTTGATAGGAATTTGGATCTTCCTGGGCCTTCCCTTTCCCTTAGTGATCTCCCCCCAACTTACCTTGAGTGTATTTGTGACGACGCAGACTCCGGATACCGGGTAAACCCGATACCACTTGGAACCTGCGAGGCCTCCCAAGAGCGGTAAAGCTCCGAAGGGATAGAAAGAAGTGTGAGAGTACATTGAACTTCCAGATATAACAATAAGCAATTAAATTTCATTGGTCAGGATTTCTAAAGTAGCAAAAATAAAATTACATTTTCTATAACAAATTAAATGTAATAGAGTCCAGTCCAAAGGAAAGACAAGTACAGTCCAACAGAAAGGAAAACGTACCCTCAAGTCGGGAGAAACCCGACACAGGCAATGCTGGCAACTAAGAACCATGCAGTAGGTACTGCCCAGCAAGAGTAAGAACTGCTACACCTGAAAAGTCAGGGGTGAGCCTCGTGTCACTAGCTCAGTAGGGATCCCGAAGAACCCTACCACAAAGCAACGTAGTAACAGTAGTGCTACTCTAAAGTAAAGCAGGAGCAGGAACAACAATAAAGAGGAAAATAGCCGTACTATGGAACGCGGCGGCCGAAGGAACCTCGGCCCTCTAAACTACTCCGACAGCAACAGAAAGGCGAACCCCGATCTCACAAAGTTGGGTGTTACCGATCTATTGTCAAATCATGAAACCCTATCGTGAAAAGCCTACAAGAACATGCACAGACATAGACGAACTCACCGCCGTGTATGCTACAAGACTAGACCTCGGGTGAAGCCAACGATGACTACCCGACAAGTCATGAAAACACAAGTCATCGTGTCATGTGAAAGAAGCACCTCCTCACAAGAAGAACAGCCAGATGCGTCCACTGACGTCTTACACTGCGCCACAAGTATCTCCCACATGCCTAGAATGGTGGTAAACTGAGACACTCAAGAAGAACCAAGGAACTACAGTAACGAGTGACTAGTCAGGGTCACGCCCGTCGGTGCTCGTCCAACCTCCCCTGACTACGTATGCACACACAAGCCCAATGCCTTGAGCCATGCCTCTAGCTAGTTTTCCCCCAGTAGGACGCTACCGCAAAGCAAGGGGGCCCACAGAAACTAGCCTAAAAACCGTCTGTCGGGAACTGCCCCACCACCATTCCCAAGTGGGCCGACACACAGGAAAGTGTCGTCAGGCTACGACTAGTGGAGGCTCACGAGACACAGCGACTCCAAAACAGCGAACACTGAAGTACCGATAGTGTAAGCACACTAGTCGCACGTACTACGGAGCATAATGTAGTACACTACTACAACCAGACTCAGGACAGTCAACTAGACCTTCTGACAACGATCCTTGAGTCACAAGACTCAGGTCAAGATCATCGCACATCACAGCAACACACTGTTAATCAGCCTAGTCCCTAAGACAAAATCATAATCAAACACATCAATGATGAGTCCTCAGCCATCGAGCCACACAACGGACTCACAATTCCGTATAACACGAAACACGGAACATGAGGGATAACCAGAATCCCTCAAACCACATGGCATGCAAATCAAGGCAAGAAGATATCTCTAAGTGCCCAAAACCATGTCTCGATCCTCACAGGATAGACGAGACACTCTCGAGGTCACGTGTCAACCATTGGGTCATATCCGAGTTGACCAGAAACCATAATGAACCTTCGAACTAACACAAAAGACTACTCGGTACAATGGCCCTCTCAGACACCCTATGACACGGTCACAGCCCTCATAGGATGTCCAAGACATCCAAAAGCCACAATGGGCTAACCAAGGGGTCAAAGCCACACTAACGGAAAATCAAACCAACACGAAAGAACACTCTGGAATAGGGAAAATTCGACTCTCAACGCTAGTGGGTCGACTCACAGCCTTAACCAGATCGCAATCATCCCCAAGGCCTTGATCACATGATCGCGGTCATACCTTGAGTTGCGATGATCCATAGACGTGGTGAATACATGCGTCGCAATGAAAACATTAACGCGCCACCCACCTAGGGCGTGATGATTAATGCGCCCCTACAGTAGGTCGCGATGTCATCCTAACGCGCCCATGTCCTGGGTCGCGATATCACATTGATGCAGCGCTCGCTTAAGTCATGATAATAGACACGACTAGAGCCTCTAACGCGATAACACATAGACGCGCCCCTCACCTGGGTCGCGTTAATAGAGGATCATGCCTAATACCTGGGATGCATTCCCAACTGCCTAACTATTCATCTCCATCACGAGACGCGGTGCATCATTGTAGCGCGTTCCACTGAGAACGCGGTGCGGTATACACGACCGACGCGTTCTCGTCACGGAGAGAAAATTGGAAAATCCACACAAAAATCCATTTTCCATGCCCCAATCGTCTCCAGAGCGACGAGGAAACACCCACGATCACATTGCCGACCTTCCACAACCCGGAAGCGGCCAAACCACGCACAAAAACATAAGAAATGGGCAATTCCCACGAATCGACCCAAAATGACTCACAAGGACAGTCGAGCTCATACCGACTCCGATTCTTAACCAAATATAATAAAACTGGCGGGAAATGATTCCCAACATGCCAGGGGTTCAAATGAAACCATTTAAACTATAAATCGTCGCCTAGAATGGTGAACACGGCTCACACCCCCCGAACATGCATTTCACCCAAACAAGGCAAAACCCGCTCATACTCACACCGTTCGGCTCCAAATCGTGAGAGAAGGCAGGAAAAGAGTAGGGCATCTGTCCCCCTACCTCCACCGAAGATCTCACGCGCCGGACGGCTACAATATGCCGAAAACCATCACATGGACAACCCATACCGGCTTTGAATCCATGAACGGGATCGCGCCAATGCCACGCTCCGATACTCACGCCATCACGCTCCAGGTCAATCCTGCACCATCACCGCCTCACCCAGCTTCACCACGGTCGCGTGCCCGGGGGAGAGGAGAAGAGAAGAGAAGAGAGAGAATGAATGTAGAGAAAGTGAGAGACGTGAGGGAAGAGAGAAGAGAGAAGAGAGAGAGAGGGTTAATAGAAAAGGAAAATATGAAATTATGTAATTTTCCTAAAATCCAATTTTTGGCACAAAAATTCATAAATTCAAAAAAATACAAAAAAATCGTCTTCACAATCTTTGGAATGAGCACAACGCACCTGTAGCGTCCCTGAGTAGAAAAACTCAACGGTCAACTCTCCACAGGGTTCTGCAAGTTATACAAGGGAAAAACCTGCGTGGATCGTAAAACACGTATCAAGATCCACGAAAGCGATCCGAAAGCTCTCCGATAAAGGTCCCAAGAATCCAGGATATTACAGTCCTCCCCCCTTTAGGAATTCCATCCTCAAAATTCAAGGAGCTAACAAGTGAACAGGGAAGAACAAACCCAAACACTGGCTACGCTCTCCAAGCATCAGCCAAACCTCAAACACAAAGCACGATAACACAGTTCACGAAAAACACACTTCGGAGGGACACTGCCAGACCACAATCACAGACACACACTCCGGATCTCAAGGCACATCGATCCACAGAACGAGCATGGCACACAAGTGAACACAAGTCCGACACCTCTAAAACATCATGGCACCATCGCATCCGTCTCACAGGGAAAGGAGACACGACCCATGCCACGAAAATAGCCACCGATAACACACATTCGGCAGAACACAACAAGTATCAGCTTAAACAAGGAAACACAGTCCTCTCAACTGACCGCTCCAACACATCAACTTTTGTGCCAAGAATAACAACAAAACCTGGTACACAGAATGCCAACGACAACACTGGACCACGAGCATAATCAAGTCAATCCTCACTCAGACATTACATCTGATTCGAGTCGCATGCCAACTCTACCACGACAGAAGAGTACATCAAAACCAATCGACAAGACCTCAGTCCACACAATGCCAAATCAGACTTACAGGGAACTCCTCCCAAGCTGAACACAACCACCAACAACAACAACAACAGCACCTGCAGAATCCCAGCTCTGTTCTCAACACAGAACCATGGGATACAACTGCAAGCTGGGTCACATCAAGGCACAATTACAGCTGAACACACGGCTAAGACATACAAGCCATACTGTGAGCAGCTCACCAACAAGGACCCACAATAACAGCAATAATCTCGGAGAACGCATCTCAAGGACCACGATCCGTCCCGAGAGCACAACTCCCAAGAAAATAAATACAAAGAAGAAAATGGTACTCTACCAGCATACACGCCGATAGATTCCCCAATTCTCACACATGTCAGTGCCAACCATCACAAAGCTTCCAACAACGGCACGGCAACCAACAACATCAAGGCACACATAGCCAAGATGATATCACACTGAGGAAACAAACATCTCGGCTAGCCAGAATCTTCCAATCACACGATCCTTGACATGTGGGTTATAAGCCAACACGCTTCTGCTGCGCACTCATACAACGCACATAGGCATCACAAATAACTCGACATTCACATCTCAGCACACACTCGGCGCGCAATTCACAAATTGCAATATACCACGCCTCGAGTACCGATCCTACAAACAACCGATCACAAGTCGCCAAAGTGCAAACCAAGAAGAGCACCAGCTTCAGCACAAGCACAAAGAACACATGTCTCAGCTTATCCTCACATCCTGAAACAATTACTGAACCTTCATAGCACAACAGCCGCCAAACACGGCACATCGAACATGGTGCATAACGGCACCCAATTCCAAAAATTGGGTCCAAAGCCAAGCAACCGTCGAACAAAAACAGATCATGCTCAGAACTAACATAGTCCACACTTAATTAGACACAGGACAAAGACTTCACCACGACAGCACTTCCAAAGCTTACCTTGAAAAGACACCACAAGACAAGATGAGAAGAATCAAGCTCGACTAACAGTAGCTCACCAGGAAGGAAAATCCTAGGTTAGCCTGAGCATTCTCTCAATCAAGGCATCCAATCGACCACCTCAACACGACCTTAACACCTCAGGGGCAGAACAAACCTCAGGCGGAGATGGCCAAAACAATTGGAAAACATGCACAACCATCACACCAACGATAAAGTCACCAGCCACCTGAACAAAACATGGAAAAATATCGAACACCGCACCACAGATTCACGCCTGCCGGCGAACTTTGCCTAGTATAGCATAATCGAGACAAACACCATGACAAAAGAAGAACACTCCGTCAGAATCTGACAAGAGCAAAAACCATCTCGCACAGTGCCAGCACAACAAGCACAAGACCACACGTAAAAGCAAAGCGATAACCAATCGCAAAACCTATGCCAGCTGCCGACTGTACTGGATCTTAAGGACTCTGAATACTGTAATATATTGAATTCTCATGTACTTCACAAACAAAAGCTCATGATGTGAAACCACCTTGGGGGTGGCAGCCACTCGACCAATGCCCCTTGGACCTATCAAGCAAGCATAATTCAGCGGACCTGTAGCTTCACTCGAGCAGACTCACCCGCTAAGCGCACACTCGTGCGGGCAGGCAACCCGATGATGGTGGTGAGGGTCCGGGGTGGGACCTCGCTACTCCGGGGATTGGCTAGCTTGGGATTGAACCCCCAAGGGTCCAGGGATGCCCACTCTCACGGGCAGCCAGCACGCCAAGGGCGTGGGATGTAATGATCTCTCTCACAACTCACCCGCGGTAGTCACTCATATAATGGTAATTTTAGATCAGGCACTCAACTCGCCGTCCGATGGCACTAGCGGCGATACTAAACTAGCAAGGGAAAGACCAGCAAGGGGTAACCGAGGCTCACCTGATCGGTGTGAAGACATCGATCCCGGTCGGAGACGAGGGCGAGCGGGGAAGCGTGGGCTTACCCGCACGCCGCGTCGATGAAGCTTCAACATGAAAATTCAAGTTACATGCACTACGCCCCTTGCAAGGGGGTTGTACTAGGGGTGGGGATTAGTTTTACAACCAAGATATACCTCCACGTAGGGAGGGACGGTCAGACGGCTAGGCGGGGTGGGGAAAACTCCGCTAGAAGCCGAAGTGGAAGAAGACCGTCAGTTCTGCCAGCTTTTAGGAACAGCTTGATAGGTAGGCGTTGTCGGTGCTACCGCAGGCTCTCCCGAACTCCGTTGTTGATGAAACCAGCGCCAAAACGTTCTAATCCGACCCAGGATGACACCCAAATTATTGGGGAATTTCTGGATGCTACCGGTGGCCGAGTCGAAGTCGGGATCAGAGCTGGTCGGTTCTGACTCTGGAAGTCCCTGAATTGTCACTGCTGGAAGATGTGGCCGCCACGAGCGCTCCCAGGGGCCGATGGTGGAGGAACCGGAACCATTACGACCGTGGATGGCTCCTCTTCGATCGGAGAGCCACGGGGTTGCCGGTGGAGGTTGGAGTAGATCACGAGACCCAGAAAGGTAAGGGGGGGTCGGATCTGACTTAGGATTGACTGACCTGCGCACTCCGAGGGAAAAATTCAGAACTTTGTGCTCCGGATTCCAAATGGAGCCCGACTTCTTGGAGATGGCAGGGGACTTGGAGGAGAAGACTTCAGCCAATAAATCACGTCGAAATTCATCTTGGAGCAGCCGTGGTCGCTTCTTTCCTTGGATTCTGGTTTCCCGGCGGAGTAGTTTTGCGCAGACGTGGGAGAATGGCTCTCCCAGGCAGCTCGGAGCTCGGATGGATGCGAGACCACCTCGGCTGCAAAGCTATCTGGACGAAAAATCCACTGGTACATGCTAAGTCACCTGAAGCCTTGGAGGAATACCGTGGGTGCCTCTACAACCTGATGCAACTTTGTTGCTGCTGCTGTCTCTGGTTACAGCGAGATAAGGGGTGAAAAATGGGCTAGATGGGAGGGGAAATAGGGTGGATGGGTGTGGGGGCGACCCCATGTTGTAAGGGGGTCCAGGAGGGGGTGAACCAAGGTGAGGGAGGGGGAGAATGGGGGCTGGAAGGGGGCCTAGCAGGTGGAGGGAGAGGGAGCTGCGAATTTGGTGTTGGGAGGGAGATAGGGAAGGAGTATTGAAAATAGGTTTAAGGGTGAGATTAATTTCTGGCCTTGGGGATGGGAAGAGGTGTGTGGGGAAGGGAAAGGGTGCTTGGGGAGTGGGGAATTGATGTGAAACCACCTAGGACTTACCAAGCAAGCATAATTTAGCATTCAAACAGACCGATAATGGCGACCGCTCACCCGATGCTCACCCAAGTCCCGGGGTAACTTGGCAATGTCAAGGTGAGGTTGAGAGGGTTGGGCCCTTGCTGGTAGAGGGCCAGCAAGGCCAAGGTTGACTCCCAAGGGTAATGGTAGCCCAATTCAAGGGAGCCGACGTCGTGCCGAGGGCACGGGTTCCACACTTTTCCCACGGCGATCTCTTATAGCAAGGGAGCTTAAGGATCGGGCTCTCATTCACGGCCAGCGGAGTTATGAACTAATATTGACTGAACAAATACTAAGTAGAGCAAAGTTTGGAGCACTTACTCGACCGGTTTGAAGAAACCGGTCCCGCTCGGAGACGTGGGCGAGCGGGGAGGCGTGGGGATCTCCACACGCCGCGTCGTGGCAGCTTGACATGTTTAAACAATTACAAAACTACAACTCTCGTAGGAGGGGGATCTTGGGGTGGGGACAACTTTCTATTACATCCAAAACTACCTCCACATAGGGAGGGGCATTCAGCCGGCCAAGCGGAGAGGGGAGAAATGGGGAAAAGAACGCCGAATGGAGACCGAGATCAGTTCTGCCTGCTCTCTGCGAGTGCTGACATATGGTCGAATAAGTGGCTTCTGTGACTGCTCCCGAATTTTTTTGGGGATGAGACCACCTGAAAAATCTTCGTAGAAAGACTGGGAAGTCGTCCAAATTTTTCTGGAATTTCGGGAAGTCACTGTTGGCCGGGGCAGAGTCTCGAACAGGGAGGCAGACCTTCAGTTCTGACTGCTTCTCGATCACCACAGCAGGAAGAAGAGGTTGCCACCAGTGCTCCCGAGCTCATAATGAAGCGCCGCTGAAGTCGTTGGAACCGCCTGTGAGTCCTCTTCGAAACGATTCTGACGGAGATGCCAAATGTTGTCGGAGCAGACCGGTAGACTCTGAACACTGTGTGGGGGTCGGTGCAGACTGAGTGGAGGCAGAACCGCGCACCCGGGGAAGAGAATTGATAACTTTCAGATCCGGACGCCAAACTGAGTTTTGCTTCTTGGGGATGAAAGAAAACTCGGAGTAGAAGATTTTTTCAGAAGAACTCTCGTTCAGATTCCCAGTAGGATCGCCGCAGTCAAGCTTCCACTCAGGTTCTGGTTTCCTGCCAGAGATGCTTTGCGCAGTCGAGGGAGAACTGCTCTCCCGGGCAGCACGGTGCTCGGACGATGACAAAACCACCGCCGTTGCGAAGAAGACTGGCAGACGCTTCCGTGGGTACCTCTTGATCTTCAGATTCGCTGGGATGTGGTCGGGGTCGTCGCTGCAAGCAGGTGGTCCTCTGTAGGTCGCCAGCTGCAACCAGGTTCGTCGAAGAAGCTTCCAATTGACCTTGAGTTGAGATGGAGATGTGGATAAATGGTGAATGGGAGAGGATGAGTGATAGGTGGGGAATGTGGGGGAGGTGTGGAGGGTGGTTAGGGGTAGTGTGGAGGTGGAGGGAGAGGGGAGGGCACAGGGTTCCACTGGTTCAGCCAAGGTGGAAGGTGAGAGGAGGGTGGAGGGTGTAATGGGTGGTGGGGAGTGGAGGGAAGGAAAGGGGCGACCAGCCCTAATGGAGAGGGATGGGGGCGACCTAAGGTTGGGGAGGGAAGGAAAATTTTGAATTCAAATGGCCTAGGGAGGTGAAGGGTTGCATAGGGGAGTGGGAAAAGTCTTTGGGAAAGGGATGGGGTGGTTGGTGGTTGGAGGGTGGAGTGGGGATTGGGGGGTTCTCCCTTGGAACTAGGGGGGTGGAGTAAAGAGGGTTGTGGGGAAGGGGAGAGGCCTTAATGGGGTAGGTGGGAGATAGGAGTGGTTGGGAGGGGAGGAGAGAGAGTAGGGGGCGAACCCCTCTTGGAGGGAGAGAGAGAGAGGAGAGGGGGGGTAGGTGGGATTCACTCCCTAGGGCTTCTCACCCAAATAATGGATTCGCTCCACTAAGAAAATTTGAACTCTCAAATGGCAATTTTTTCATTCATTCATTCATTGATTTGAAATGGGGGGAATGGGGTCCTATATATAGGCAACCCACATTTTACAAAGAGTCCCTGACTCATGCAACAATGACAAATAACCAAGGGGTAGGGGGCGCCCTTGGGCCTAGCCCAATGAATTGGGCCCAATAACAAACTAATCAACCTAATGACACTCAAACTTAGGGAAATAAATAAAAGACCTAGGGACATGACTCAAATAAAAGGGAAAATACAATGATATGACTTGAAAAAAATTACATAGGACATAAAATAAATAACTAGACCATGTCGGATGCAACTGGGGCGAGAGATGAGCCGTGAATGTGGGCATGGGAGGTGATGTCCCCATCAGGACGTCTCCCTTGGGAGATGAGAGAGGTGCTTGGGGAAAGGGAGTTGGTGGTTGGTGGTTGGAGGGTGGCTTGGGGAGTGGTGGATTCCACCTTGGGGAGGAGGGGAATTAAATGGGTGATTTGGGGAAGGGGAAGGGGGGTTTTAATGAAGAGAGAATGGGAAGGAGAGAGAAGAAATTTTGAATTTGGGGGCAGGGAATAGAGAGAAAGGGTCGCCCCTTTCTAGAGAGAGAGAGAGGGGAGAGAGAGGGAGGGGGAGCTTCTCACTCCAAAAAATCACTCAAATTTTTGGAAATATTTCTATTGCAATTGAACATCAAGAGTTACAAATGAGAGAGGGGAGGGGGCTATTTATAGACTCACATAATTCCTATGACCAGAATACCCCTAAACAAATGACCCAATGACTCATCTGCCCAAGGGAGGGCGCCCCTAGGCCAAGCCCACTTAATTGGATCCATTAAACCAGACTAATTAACAATATGACATCTGACTTAGGGAAATGACTCAATGACCTAGGTACTTGACTCAAATAAAAGGAAAATTACATGGTTCATGACTCAAATAAAATATAAAAATTACATGACTAGACTCAAGAAAATATCACAAACACAAAGGCGCATGCCGACAAACAATCTGAGCCTCGAAAATGTTGAGGGGTAAGGGATGCCCCCATCATACCCTCGGGATGCGAAGAACTCGACTCCGTCGAGTATGTGTCCACCGGGGAAGAGGTCCACCAATGCAGCTCCGGGCGAGCCACGACCTCCAAAGTCAACCTCAAGTCCTCAGTCGGGGGATGGCTCTTCGGCCTCTCATGGTGGCGCGGGCACACCCTCTTGCTGGCGATGGTACCCTGCTTGCCTAGTATTGCCTCCGTGTGCATACATCGGACTCTCAGGCAGATATATGGAGGCTCTCTGAGGATATCACGCTCAAAGGTGGGGGTTGGCTCAAGGTGCTCACTAGGTTCCATCGCAGTGCCCTTAGAGGGTTCTAGATCCACCACGCGGAAAGTGGGGTGTATCCCAAATCTCTTTGGTAAGTCCAACCCATGAGCCAGGTTACCCAAGTCACTCGGAACATGCAAGGTCCAAGTCCTCGTGCCCTCGATTTGGAGGTGTCCCTAAGGTAGGGCCACTCCAAAGTCACCATCGCCAAGTTGCCAACTTGGAATTCCAAGTGGCGCTCACGAGCTTTTGCTCGTTCTTTATGAACCTCACCGTCCGTCGCTAGATGCTTGCTTGAATGCTTATGCCATGAGCTACGGTGCGGTGCGGGTGGGAAGTGTGTGGTATGCAAAGGTGGACCAGGACAACCATAAGTGGATCTATCATGCAATGCGGCTATGTAAACCTTGATGGACCTAGGATGACAGGGACATCCATAGGTGAAACTATCATGCTTGAATGTGGCAAGTGTTGGGGGCCCAGGGCAACCAAATGTGTATCCTTCATGCACAAGACCAATAACGAATAGGGGAGGGCCGTTACACCTGAACATGGACCACTCATGTTTCTGACTTGACATGTGGGTGTCATGAATGAAAGGACCCAACTTACTAATCATGCCAAGTGGTGGGAGGTGCCAAGACATATGCATTCCTACTCCAAGGATGACTTCCATGTGTGGGGTGGTGGGATGGCTTTTGAACTTCCATGTAAAAGGATCAAAGGGATCTAGGAAGGTGGACATCTTGGAGAGAGGCTCTCCTTAATCCCTATGTGTATTTTGCCTAAAGTCATGGCTCCCATGGTATAACCCGAGTCTAGGAAGGGGTGGATTGGGTCAAACATGGTGGGTTGGGGTAGGAAAAGGTGGGTGGTGGGTAAGGTGGTTAGGTCACATGGGTTCCTTGGCTCCCATTGGAAGGGATCAAAGGGATCATGAAATTGGTTACCAAGGGAGAGGAGCTCTATGTCCTCAAGGTCCTCAATTGGTGGTGGATCATCCTCCTCTATTGAAACAATTGGGCCGAAGTCTTTGATGAGTGGGTCGGCCATGAGGGGATGGCTTGGCTTCCTACCCGAGATAAGAAGCTCCAAATTGAGGAGAAGGTCAGGCTCATCGGGTGTTGGGAGGAATAATAGAAGGTCACTAGTGTAGCAACCAATAGTTCAAATTGAGGTGATAGACCCAACACAAAGGTGTAGGAGGTCAAGGCTCCTAGATTGGTTGGTCACTGTGGCCAGCATGCTCATGAACTCTATTTGCCATGCTAAGCCCTTAAGAAGATCCCCTAAGATTTCCACTTGGTAGGATGATTGGATGGTCGTGTGATAGGTGGAGAAGGGTACTATGGGGAGGTGTCATCCCACGGGAGGGTAGGCATGGGGCAGGATAAGGTGAGTCGGGTTTTCTTCTAGCCATCTAACCAAGGGCCCACTTATGATAAGTTCACTCCCAATTGGAGGGGGTGGCGTAAAAGGTGAAGTTTCTTCCTCGGTTTGGGCATGAGTTTCCTCCAAGGTGGGGAGTGGTTCTGGGGTGTTCACCACTATGGGGTCGGGTGTGGGGATCATGGGTTCCTCTACCATGGAGGTGAGAAGGTCCTTTGTAGGCGGGGTGATGATGATCGGCGTATGGTGCACTCGGGGTGGTGGTAAAGGGGGACTTGGGCTAGGATGGGGAGGGGAAGTAGTGGTGGCCTAGGTTGGGGTAGGATTGGGGTTGGAAGTGGAAGGTGGGTTGGGTGAGGGGGTTTAGTTTGATTGGTTTTGGGAGGTGTGTCCCTTTTAGGGGACGATGAAGGGGCAGTGGTGGGGACCATGGAGGCTTGTGGGGTGTGGGTTTGATGGGGGAATTTGGGTTGGGAGGTGGTGGCCGTCATGGGCCTGGGTGGAGGGGTGGACACGGGGTCCAATTGGGTTTGAATGGTGGAGGTTGGGTGGTAAAGGGTAGAGGTGTTGATTGGGGTAGGAAGTGGTGGGTGTTGTGGGGGTTGGGAGATGTAGAGGGCCTTTATGGCGGCCATGAACTGGCCGGGCAAGAATGGAGGAGTGGTAGTGCTCCTTGGGCTATGGGTCTTTGAGTAGGAGAGGGGGAACGTTTGGGGATGTAGATCTTCCTAAGTTCTACCTTCATCTCTTCACATGAGTGAATGGGTGCTTGTCTCCTAACATCCCTTAAGCCCACTATGTTCCGCCATTTTTCCTTGGCTTGACCCCGAAGTCGCCCCTTGGCAACGCGGACTCTTACGGTTCCATATACCCAAGTCTTTTCAAAGTACTTTTCCATGGTAGCCTCCCACCTAAGATAATCACTAGAACGTGATCCGTCAAAGGTAATGTCCTCATCTAGAATGTTATCCAAGGGTGGTGAGTAGATAAAGTAGGAAGTGGCCATGATGAACGGGGGGAATACATGCAATGGCCCTAGGACAAGACTTAGTAGAGACAAGTCTAGAACTTGCTCTGATACCAATTGATGTGAAACCACCTTGGGGGTGGCAGCCACTCGACCAATACCCCTCGGACCTATCAAGCAAGCACAATTCAGCGGACCGGTAGCTTCACTCGAGTGGACTCACCCACTAAGTGCACACTCATGCCCGTAGGCAACCCGATGATGGTGGTGAGGGTCCGGGGCGGGACCTCGCTACTCTGGGGATTGGCTAGCTTGGGATTGAACCCCCAAGGGTCCAGGGATGCCCACTCTCACGGGTGGCCAGCACGCCGAGGGCATGGGATGTAATGATCTCTCTCACAACTCACCCGCGGTAGTCACTCATATAATGGCAATTTGAGATCGGGCACTCAACTCGCCGTCCGACGGTACTAGTGGCGATACTAAACTAGCAAGGGAAAGATCAGCAAGGGGTAACCGAGGCTCACCTGATCAGTGTGAAGACACCGATCCCAGTCGGAGATGAGGGTGAGTGGGGAAGCGTGGGCTTACCCGCACGCCGCGCCGATGAAGCTTCAACCTGAAAATTCAGGTTACATGCACTACGCCCCTTGCAAGGGGGTTGGACTAGGGGTGGGGATTAGTTTTACAACCAAAATATACCTCCACGTAGGGAGGGGCGGTCAGCCGGCCAGGCGGGGTGGGGAAAACTCCGCTAGAAGCCGAAGTGGAAGAAGACCGTCGGTTCTGCCAGCTTTCAGGAATAGCTTGATAGGCAGGCGCTGTCGGTGCTGCCGCAGGCTCTCCCGAACTCCGTTGTTGACAAAACCAGTGCCCAAACGTTCTGAGCCGACCCAGAATGATGCCCAGATTATTGGGGAATGTCTTGATGCTGCCGGTGGCCGAGTCGAAGTCGAGATCGGAGCTGGTCGGTTCTAACCCTGGAAGTCCCTAAACTGTCACTGTTGGAAGATGTGGCCGCCATGAGCGCTCCCTGGGGCCGATGGTGGCGGGACTAGAACCGTTACGACCGTGGATGGCTCCTCTTCGATCGAAGACCCACGGGGTTGCTGGTGAAGGTCGGTGTAGATTATGAGACCTAGATAGGTAAGGGGGGTCGGATCTGACTTAGGATTGACTGACCTGCGCACTCCGAGGGAAAAATTCAGAACTTTGTGCTCCGGAGTCCAAATGGAGCCCTACTTCTTGGAGATGGCAAGGGACTTAGAGGAGAAGACTTCAGCCAATAAATCACATCCAAATTCATCCTGGAGCAGCTGTGGTCACTTCTTTCCTTGGCTTCTGGTTCCCTGGCGGAGCAGTTTTGCGTAGTCGTGGGAGAATGGCTCTCCCGGGCAGCTCGGAGCTCGGACGGATGCGAGACCACCTCGGCTGCGAAGCTATCTGGACAACAAATCCACCGGTACATGCTAGGTCACCCGAAGCCTTGAAGGAACATCGTGGGTGATTTTAGGAAGGGGAAGGGGGGTTTTAATTAAGAGAGAATGGGGAGGAGAGAGAAGAAATTTTGAATTTGGGGGTGGGGAAGAGAGAGAAAGGGTCACCCCCTTCTAGAGAGAGAGAAGAGAGAGAGAGGGGTGAGAGAGGGAGGGGGGAACTTCTCACTCCAGAAAATCACTCAAATTTTGGAAAATATTTCTATTGCGATTGAACATCAAGAGTTACAAATGAGAGAGGGGAGGGGGCTATTTATAGACTCACATAATTCCTATGACCAGAATACCCCTAAACAAATGACCTAATGGCTCATCTACCCAAGGGAGGGCGCCCCTAGGCCAAGCCCACTTAATTGGATCCATTAAACAAGACTAATTAGCCATATGACATCTGACTTAGGTAAATGACTCAATGACCTAGGTTCTTGACTCAAATAAAAGGAAAATTACATGGTTCATGACTCAAATAAAATATAAAAATTACATGACTAGACTCAGAAAAATATCACAAACACAATGGCGCATGTCGACAAACAATCCGAGCCTCAAAAATATGAAGGGGCAAGGGATGCCCCCATCATACCCCCGGGGTGTGAAGAACTCGACTCCGTAGAGTATGTGCCCGTCGGGGAAGAGGTCCTCCAATGCAGCTCCGGGTGAGCCACGACCTCCAAAATCAACCTCACGTCCTCAGCCGGGGGACGGCTCTTCGGCCTCTCAAGGTGGCTCGGGCACACCCTCTTGCTGGCGATGGTACCCTGCTTACCTAGTATTGCCTCCGTGTGCACACATCAGACTCTCAAGCAGATATATGGCGGCTCTCCAAGGGTATCACTCTCAAAGGTGGGGGTTGGCTCAAGGTGCTCACTGGGTTCCACCGCGGTGCCCTTAGAGGGTGCTAGATCCGCCGCGCGGAATGTCACGTCCCAAGCCTTTTATTATAGCGGAAGACTAACTCGAGGAACGCAAACAGCCGGCATGGTAAGCCTCTTGCAAGCAAGAACGATCAGAGCGCAAGACAATCACACATAAGATGCAATTGCATAATAGTTTAATCAAACTCCAACTTTATTTCATTAATAATCAGAATATCCAAATACAATGACTTTTCAACCTTTACTAACCTATCAGACTCAAGGAAAAAGGGAATTACAAAGACTCGATCTAAACATTATTGACTTTCCTAAGTCTTCACTCTCAGTTTGATATGACTTTTACTCGCTCTCGGACCCGCTACTTGTATAACTCGAATCCGAATTCGTATCACTTACATCTCCTGAAAAGATTGAAAATAGGTAATGAGCACACTTGCCCAGTAGGTATCTTCACATCAACATGATTAGAAATATTTAAGTAATTAGCATTTTAGCTCTAAAGAAATAAGGTAAAATCATGCGAATGCGATCAATCATGCGATTAAACCAAAGTAACACGATGATCATGTAAGATAGAATGAGCAAGCATGAATGTAACAAGAATATGATATGGCCTTTCATGAACGAGAATGTACTAGAAAGTCATGTATCAATCAAGAATGTACTCTTCACTTAGTAGCAAGTACTTCGTGAAGTTCTGTGGAATATCATGTAACAAGCTAGAAAGTCATGTACGTGTTGTGGATTTTCACTTTACGAGCTGTGGATCTTCACTTATTTATCGAGAAAGTACTCCCAACGTAATGCGACACCAGTAGCATCATACCCCATGGTTTATAATAGTATGTTTCTGACAATCAGTCGAGGGGACTAGCATAGAGCCCTTGAACACAATCAGTGCTCGGTCCGCATCTTCAAGTATAAATGAAGCTACTTCCACGCATGTAAACAATATGGCCAACCATGTACAATTTCAACGATAGGTTCAAGATAAAGTAATCCATCATAGGAATGCTTCTATTTGAATTAAAGAATTTCAATGAACATATTAAAACCAGGTTATGCCATGAAAATAAATCGGTAGCATAACGGTTCATTTCTTAACTTTCATAATTTAATATTAAGTATCTTGAACAATATGACAAGTCCTAGACCATCAATAATATATCTAGGAACTTTGGAATATCAACCCTTGGGTCAAACCTCGGGTTAAATCACTCAAGAACTATGACGGTCAAATTAATGGGTTGTTACATCAACGTGACGGTCTATAATTGGGCCGTTACAATAGATTGAATCCAGAAAGAATAATTGGACTCAGTGAATGTGACAGTTGTATACTGGACCGTTAGATGAGCCTGACGGTCTAGTATTAGGCCGTTACATAGTAAAAACCAGAAAACATCGATAGTGCTTTCTAATCAATTGGGCTTTAAAGGTACAACCAACTCGACGTCATAGTGGGAATCCCAGGCTCGCGGAGAATTACGGAGGCCTTGAAACCAGATTTCCTAGTCCATTAGAATGAATATCCAATAGAGAGGTCCTCAAGTTCAAGAGTATGTTCCTATAGTGTAAAAGTGTGAACTAATGGTCATATACCGGAATATATGCCATATACTTTAGAGAATTTACTATATAGACAGAAAGAATGTGCAACAATGTGAATCCATGATAAAACTCCGTCAATACATCAGTAAAAATCATGTTTTAATACAAAACTATAGAGTTTTGGCAATGAAATTAACATGTACTTTAAAATAACTAAAGTGCTTTAAACATACAGGAATCAATTTATAAACTCAAAGTTATGTAAAATAGGTCAAACTTAGATAACTAGGCTTATTCATAAGTAAATTTGACTATTTTTAACTCTGTCTCGGGTTGACAGAACACAGTTATTCTGACGGTCGAACATGGGCGCGTCACAGGGCTGTGACGGTTTATCGTGGAGCCGTTAGAGTGTTGTAACGCTCCGGTTATGGTCCGTCAGAGATAACATAGTAGCTTAAGTATAACAGGGAGTGTGACGGCTTATCGTAAGGTCGTTACGTCCCTCTGACGGTCTAACTAAAGACCGTTAGAGTCCTGTTGACAGGAAAGTAAAAAGATAAAAGACTATGCCTTGAAACATGTCATGCTTTGAAAAGACTTACTAATCTAGTCATGATAAAACGAAGTATAGTCCATCTAGATGCATAGGTTGCAGTGAATGAATAAGAGAATATCTTTATCTTCATTTAAGGCTAAAGACATGCATGTATGTATAGACTTACCAAAACATGAAATTCAAAGTCTATGATGCATGGAATCAATCAAAACCAGAGGGCTTTTATCCCTAACATGATATTCTTGCCATTCATGAGATGACCTACCTCTTTACTGGGCTTTCAACTTCTAATTTGGGACAACAAGACACACCCTAGTTCTTTCCTTCCAGTGAGTTTTCAGCAACTTCACGTCGCTCTAACTTCTCAATCTCTTGACCTAAGGACGTGAAATTTTGAGGGTAAGAAGGTGAAACTAAGGGGAACAGAAAGTTCTAAAGACACTTAGGCTAATTACCTCGTTTTGGTGCTCTAATCTCCTGATCTTCAGCAGACTTTCGCTCAAATTCCTGGGTTGCTATGGTCGAACCAGCAACTTTGGAAGCTTCAAACTTCTTGTGTAGTTGATCTCCTAGCACAAAATTTTGAAGAAGATTAGTCCTATGTATAAGGAATAAAAAGTTCTAAAGAACTTACCTGAAATACTATCTCCTTACCTTAGTTCCACGCGAGCCAATGTAAGGGTCGCGCAAGTCAAAACTAGGGTCTATTTATAGGGTTTTACTAGGGTTTTGTGGATTAGATCGATTCTAGAGTCCTTGTTAAGGCTTAGATCGACTTCTGAGAGTCCTTAACACATTTACTAGTCCTCTCATATCGATCCCAAAGTGATAAACTAGTAAAAATCTAATCTTTTTGCTTGTTCTTCCATTCACAGAACTGACAGAGTGTAACAGTCGTGTATTAGCGCGTTACATGACTGTGGCGGTCGCACGATAGACCGCTACATCCACCGTTCACAGAATTCAACTTAATTCAAACTCTTTAATTGTTTTATCCACATAATTATGTAATAAAATGGTATTTATGCTTAAAATTTGTGAATAAGCTAAATAACCTTCTAGAATATGGGCCAAACTTAATGGGCTTGGTCTTTAAACCTTTTGGGTTTTATTTATCAAAGCTGGACTAATATTTTAAAATTATTGGGCCTTATAATCAGTTTAAGCTTTATAAATTCCTAATAAATTCTAGAAAATTCCTAAAATAATCCAGAAATTATTTATATAAATTTTGGGGCACTACACCCTCCCCCACTTAAAAGAATTTGGTCCCTAAATTCAATACATGGATTATATGGAGAGTGTACTTACAGTTGAATAATTCTGAGAATCTTTTCCGCATAGCTTCTTCTGTTTCCCAAGTTGCTTCGGATGGCCATGATTTCTTCCATTGAATTTTGACCATAGGAATAGCTTTATTCCTTAGTTGACGCACTTCCCGTTCCAGAATCTTTGTTGGTGTTTGTTCGTACATCATATCCTTCTGAATCTCCAAATTATCGTAAGTGATAACATGGTAAGGATCATATACATACTTTTTCAGCATAGAGACGTGAAACACGTCATGAACTCCTGCTACTTGTGGGGGTAAAGCTAATCTATAAGCCACTTCACCGACCCTTTCAAGAATTTCAAATGGGCCAATGAATCTTGGAGTTAGCTTGCCTTTGATGCCAAATCTTTGAATACCACGACCCAGAGAAACCTTCAGATACACATGATCTCCTACTTGAAACTCCAAGTCGCGCCTTCGATTATCAGCACAAGATTTCTGCCTATCTTGAGCAATCTGTAATCTTTATCGAATGAGCTTAATTTTCTCTGAAGAATCCCTGATAATATCGGGGCCTAGAATTTTCCGTTCCCCTATTTCATTGCAACATATCGGTGATCTACAGCTTTTTCCATATAAAGCTTCAAAAGGTGCCATCTGTATGCTGGCCTGATAACTATTGTTATATGCAAATTCTACCAGAGGCAAGTGATCATGCCAACTTCCTCCGAAGTCAATAGCACAAGCCCTGAGCATATCTTCCACCACTTGATTTGTTCCTTCAGTCTGACCATCAGTTTGTGGATGGAATGCCGTGCTAAAGTTCAGTCTGGTCCCTAGTGAATGTTGTAGACCCTTCCAGAATTACTATGTGAATCTAGGATCTCTATCAGATGTGATAGTGACAGGGACACCATGCAGCTTGACAATTTCTTTTATGTATAAGGCTGCTAGAATGTCCACAGACCATCAACTTTTGATCGGTAGAAAGTGTGCCGATTTTGTCAATCGGTCTATGATTACCCATATGCCGTCATGTCCACCCCTTGTCTTTGGTAAACCCATAATGAAATCCATTCCTATATCTTTCCATTTCCATGCTGGAATATCTAAGGGATGTAATTTACCTGCGGGTCTAAAATGCTCTGCCTTTACTTGTTGATAAGTGAGACAGCGAGACACGAAATCAGCTATTTCCCTCTTCATATTGGGCCACCAGAAATTTCTTTTGAGATCTTGATACATTTTTGTACCGCCTGGATGAATGGTGTACTTGGATTTATGTGCTTCATCTAGGATCAGTTTCTTCGTATCCTCATGATCTGGTACACATATTCGGCCCTTAAATAGCAATCTTCCGTCATTGGAAATAGAAAAATCTGGCCTTTGTTCTATGTTGGCTTTAATCTCCAGTAATACGGGATCATCATTTTGCAGCTTGACCAGATCTTCTATTAGTGTAGGTTGAGCTTGAATATTAGCGATGAAATAATCTTCTTCCTTCACGTCAATATCTAAGTTCAACTGAGCGAATTGAGGAATAAGATTAGTCATACTAATCATGAGACTTGATAGCTTTCCCATTGGTTTTCTACTGAGTGCATCTGCTACAGCATTAGCCTTGCCATGATGATATTGAATAGCAAAATCAAAGTCTTTGAGATATTCTAACCATCTCCTCTGTCTCATATTTAACTCCTTTTGAGAGAATAAGTATTTCAAGCTTTTATGGTCCGAGTAGACCATGAATTTCTCTCCATAGAGATAATGACGCCAAATTTTTAAGGCGAAAACGACAGGTGCTAGTTCTAAATCATGCACGGGATAATTTTCCTCGTGACGTTTCAATTGTCTTGAAAAATAACAGACTACCTTTCCTTTCTGCATAAGGACGCACCCTAAGCCAATGCCAGACGCATCCGTATATACTTCAAATCCACCACCTTCCACCGGTAGTGATAGAATAGGAGCTGTAGTAAGATGGTTCTTAAGAGTTTGAAAACTCTTTTCACATTCCTTTGACCAGACAAAAGGATTTTCTTTTCTTGTGAGTCTAGTTGAAGGAATCGTAATTTTTGAGGAGTCCTTAATGAATATTCTATAATAACAAGCTAGACCCAGAAAGCTTCTTACTTCTGATACAGTCGTTGGCCGGCTCCAGTTTTTGACAGCTTCTACTTTAGAAGGATCCACAACGATACCTTCTTTTGAAATAATGTGGCCTAGGAATGAAACTTCCTTGAGCCAGAATTCACACTTGTTAAGCTTGGCATAAAGTTTATGTTCTCTAAGTGTTTGCAAAGCTATCCTCAGATGTTCTTTATGCTCCTCTTTTATCTTAGAATATACCAGGATGTCATCAATGAAGACAACGATGAACTGGTCTAGATATGGCTGGAAAATATTGTTCATAAGTTGCATAAATGCTGCTGGGGCATTTGTTAACCCGAACGACATTACCACAAATTCATAGTGGCTATAACGACTTCGAAAAGTCGATTTATAAATATCTTCTTCTTTAATTCTAAGCTGATGATAACCTGACCTGAGGTTTATCTTGGAGTAATACTCTACTCCCGAAAGCTGATCAAAGAGCTCATCAATACGCGGCAACGGATACTTATTTTTGATTGTGAGTTGATTCAGTCGCCGGTAGTCGATGCATAGCCTGAGAGAGCCATCCTTCTTCTTGACAAAAAGAACTGGCGCACCCTAGGGGGATGTGCTAGGTCTGATGAAATCTTTGTCTAGTAGTTCCTGCAACTGCCTTTTTAGTTCCTTAAGTTCCGTGGAGGACATCCAGTAAGGGGCTATAGAAACAGGTGATGCTCCTGGAATGAGTTCAATGGTGAAGTTTACCTCCCTCTCGGGTGGTAAACTAGGTAATTCGGACGGGAACACATCTGGGAACTCATTTATAATAGGGATGTCTGCTATGATGATTTCCTTGGACTCGGTAACAATGACAGAAACAAGAAAAGCTTCACATCCTTGCGAGATAAGTTTGCAAGCGTGAAGAGAAGATATGATAGTGGGATGTTTCCTATACTTGATGCCAAGGAAAGAAAATCTTGGAAGACCGGGTTTTCAAAATGATATAATCCTATTTTGGCAATTAATATCAGCATCATGCTCTATAAGCCAATCTACCCCTAAAATGGCATCATAACCTTTCATGTCAAGGCATACTAAATTTGCGGGGAGATTTGTGATTTTCCACTATTACCTCACTATCAGGATAATACTCGGTAAGCTTTGTTCCAGAACCTAAAGGTGTAGTAATAGCAAGATCTGAAGGTAAGGGAACTGATGCAATTGGTAATGTTTTCACAAAAGTAGTGGAGATAAAAGAATGAGAGGCACCAGTATCAAATAACATAAATGCAGGATGGGAACAAATTTGAAGGGTACCTTCCATAAGTCCACCATCCTTGGGTGTTTCTTCTTCTTCTAGAACAGCATTGAGGCAAGCTTGCCTCTTACGTCTTCTACCAGACGGTTGATCCTTCATAAGGGGGCAATCTGGCATACGATGCTCCCTGCTTCCACAACGTAGACACGCACCAAGGTGCTTCCAACATTCTTCAGCCGAATGGCCGAACTTTTCATAAAATGTGTAAGCCGCCATGACTTGCTCCTTCTCCTCTTTGGCTTTCTTGTGCTTCTGGGAACTTCCACCATTCTCGCTCTTGGATCTTTTCTTACTATCACGACTTTTGTAGGGTTCCGTGATGTTGAATTTCTCTTTCTTATAACACCGATCAGATCGTCGGCTAGACTCTTCTCCTTTTCCTTTCAATTTCTTGACCTTCTCTAAGGTCCTTTCGCATAAATATGCCCGCTGAACCATCTCCGCATAGGTACGGATGTTTTGGGTCCCGAGCTGCTGAATGAAACTGGGTCGTAACCCGTCCATAAATCGATTAGCCTTCAATAAATTGGTACTGATTAAATACGGTGCATAGGGTGCCAGCTTGGATAATTGAAGTTCATACTCTGCGACTATCATCATTCCTTGATGAAGAGAGGTGAACTCCGTAGCCTTTCTTTCTTTGACATGTTCAGAAAAGTACTTAGCACGGAATAGAGTGAGAAAACCGTCCCATGTATAAGGTGCATCAGCCGGAGGTGTAGGTACAGACTTCCACCATGTGCGTGCATCTTTATTGAGTTGGAAGGTTGCGAGATGCACTTTTTCTTGGTCCGTGCATTGAATAACATCGAAGATGCGATTCATCTCATCTATCCAGTTTTCTGCATCATCCGGATTAGAAGAACTGTAGAACCGCGGAGGGTTTAAGCTCTGAAAATTATGATGCAAGTCACCAGCCCTTGCCCCTGCGCCTGCCTGGGCCATAGTTTGTAACGCCTGAGTAAGGCCGGCAACGGTTTGTTGCATGCCACCCCAATCTACGCGATGTGCCATTGCAATAATGAGGTACCTGAGAGAAATAACAATTTGTTAATTCTCATGGAATTAGAAAGAGATTAATCTTAAAACTAATTAACTATCCTTTCCCGGGCTCTACCCAATTCTCGCATGGGTGAGGAAATTTCTTCCTTAGTTCATAGGTAGGGGTCCTTAAACCTTGGACTTATCTTATGGCATGACTCTTTTTCCTAAGTTCTGAGACTTAGGCTCTGATACCAACTTAACTATCACGCCCCGAGCCTTTTATTACAGCGGAAGACTAGCTCGAGGAACGCGAACAGCCGACATGGTAAGCCTCTTGCAAGCAAGAATGATCAGAGCGCAAGACAATCACACATAAGATGCAATTGCACAATAGTTTAATCAAACTCCAACTTTATTTCATTAATAATCAAAATGTCCAAATACAATGACTTTTCAACCTTTACTAACCTATCAGACTCAAGGAAAAAGGGAATTACTAAGACTCGATCTAAACATTATTGACTTTCCTAAGTCTTCACTCTCAGTTTGATATGACTTTTACTCGCTCTCGGAACCGCTACTTGTATAACTCGAATCCGAATTCGTATCACTTCCATCTCTTGAAAAGATTGAAAATAGGTAATGAGCACACTTGCCCAGTAGGTATCTTCGCATCAACTTGATTAGTAATATTTAAGTAATTATCATTTTAGCTCTGAAGAAATAAGATAAAATCATGCGAATGCGATCAATCATGCGATTAAACCAAAGTAACACGATGATCATGTAAGATAGAATGAGCAAGCATGAATGTAACAAGAATATGATATGGCCTTTCATGAACAAGAATGTACTAGAAAGTCATGTATCAATCAAGAATGTATTCTTCACTTAGTAGCAAGTACTTCGTGAATTTCTGTGGAATAACATGTAACAAGCTAGAAAGTCATGTACGTGTCATGGATTTTCACTTTACGAGCCGTGGATCTTCACTTATTTATCGAGAAAGTACTCCCAGCGTAATGCGACGCCAGTAGCATCATACCACATGGTTTATAATAGTATGTTTCCGACAATCAGTCGAGGGGACTAGCATAGAGCCCTTGAACACAATCAGTGCTCGGTCCGCATCTTCAAGTATAAATGAAGCAACTTCCACGCATGTAAATAATATGGCCAAGCATGTACAATTTCAACGATAGGTTCAAGATAAAGTAATCCATCATAGGAATGCTTCTATTTGAATTAAAAAATTTCAATGAACATACTAAAACTAGGTTATGCCATGAAAATAAATCGGCAGCATAATGATTCATTTCTTAACTTTCATAATTTAAGATTAAGTATCTTGAACAATATGACAAGTCCTAGACCATCAATACTATATCTAGGAACTTTGGAATATCAACCCTTGGGTCAAACCTCGGGTTAAATCACTCAAGAACTGTGACGATCAATTAATGGACCGTTACATCATCGTGACGGTCTATAATTGGGCCGTTACAATAGATTGAATCCAGAAAGAATAATTGGACTCAGTGAATGTGACAGTTGTATACTGGACCGTTAGATGAGCCTGACAGTCTAGTATTAGGCCGTTACATAGTAAAAACCAGAAAACATCAATAGTGCTTTCTAATCAATTGGGCTTTAAAGGTACAACCAACTCGGCGTCCTAGTGGGAATCCCAGGCTCGCGGAGAATTACGGAGGCCTTGAAACTAGATTTCCTAGTCCATTGTAAGGAATATCCAATAGAGAGGTCCTCAAGTTCAAGAGTATGTTCCTATAGTGTAAAATTGTGAACTAACGGTCATATACCGGAATATATGCCATATACTTTAGAGAATTGACTCTATAGATAGAAAGAATGTGTAACAATGTGAATCCATGATAAATCTCCATCAATACATCAGTAAAAATCATGTTTTAATACAGAACTATAGAGTTTTAGCAATGAAATTAGCATGTACTTTAAAATAACTAAAGTGCTTTAAACAAACATGAATCAATTTATAAACTCAAAGTTATGTAAAATAGGGCAAACTTAGATAACTAGGCTTATTCATAAGTAAATTTGACTATTTTTAACTCTGTCTCGGGTTGACAGAACACTGTTATTCTGACGGTCGAACATGGGCACGTCACAGGGCTGTGACGATTTATCGTGGAGTCGTTAGAGTGTTGTAACGCTCCGGTTATGGTCCGTCAGAGATAACATAGTAGCTTAAGTATAACTGGGAGTGTGACAGCTTATCGTAAGGCCGTTACATCCCTCTGACGGTCTAACTAAAGGCCGTTAGAGTCTTGTTGACATGAAAGTAAAAAGATAAAAGACTATGCCTTGAAACATGTCATGCTTTGAAAAGACTTAACTAATCTAGTCATGATAAAACGAAGTATAGTCCATCTAGATGCATAGGTTGCAGTGAATGAATAAGGGAATATCTTTTATCTTTATTTAAGGCTAAAGACATGCATGTATGTATAGACTTACTAAAACATGAAATTCAAAGTCTATGATGTATGGAATCAATCAAAACCAGAGGGCTTTTATCCCTAACATGATATCCTTACCATTCATGAGATGACCTACCTCTTTACTGGGCTTTCAACTTCCAATTTGGGACTGCAAGACACGCCCTAGTTCTTTCCTTCCAGTGAGTTTTCAGCAACTTCACGTCGCTTTAACTTCTCAATCCCTTGACCTAAGGACGTTAAATTTTGAGGGTAAGAAGGTGAAACTAAGGGGAACAGAAAGTTCTAAAGACACTTAGGCTAATTACCTCATTTTGGTGCTCTAATCTCCTGATCTTCAGCAGACTTTCGCTCAGATTCCCGGGTTGCTATGGTCGAACCAGCAACTTTGGAAGCTTCAAACTTCTTGTGTAGTTGATCTCCATAGCACGAAATTTTGAGGAAGATTAGTCCTATGTATAAGGAATAAAAAGTTCTAAAGAACTTGCCCGAAATACTATCTCCTTACCTTAGTTACACGTGAGCCAATGTAAGGGTCGCGCAGGTCAAAACTAGGGTCTATTTATAGGGTTTTGCTAGGGTTTTGTGGATTAGATCGATTCTAGAGTCCTTGTTAAGGCTTAGATCGACTTCTGAGAGTCCTTAACACATTTACTAGTCCTCCCATCTCGATCTCAAAGTGATAAATTAGTAAAAATCCAATCTTTTTACTTGTTCTTCCATTCACGGAACTGACAGAGTGTAACGGTCGTGTATTAGCGCGTTACATGACTGTGGCGGTCGCACGATAGACCGCTACATCCACCGTTCGTAGAATTCAACTTAATTCAAACTTTTTTAATTGTTTTATCCACATAATTATGTAATAAAATGGTATTTATGCTTAAAATTCGTTAATAAGCTAAATAACCTTCTAGAATATGGGCCAAACTTAATGGGCTTGGTCTTTAAACCTTTTGGGTTTCATTTATGAAAGTTGGACTAATATTTTAACATAATTGGGCCTTATAATCAGTTTAACCTTTATAAATTCCTAATAAATTCTAGAAAATTCTTAAAATAATCCAAAAATTATTTATATAAATTTTGGGGCACTACACGAAAAGTGGGGTGATCCCAAAATCCCTTTGGGAAGTCCAACCCGTGAGCCAGGTTGCCCAAGTCACTCGGAACATGGAAGGTCCAAGTCCTCATGCCCTCGATTTGGAGGTGTCCCTAAGGTAGGGCCACTTCAAAGTCACCATTGCCAAGTTGCCAACTTAGAATTCCAAGTGGCGCTCGCGAGCTTTTGCCTGTTCTTTATGAACCTCACCGTCCGTTGTTAGATGCTTGCTTGAATGCTTATGCCATGAGCTACGGTGCGGTGCGGGTGGGAAGTGTGTGGTATGCAAAGGTGGACCGGGGCAATCATAAGTGGATCTATCATGCAATGCGGCTATGTAAACCTTGATGGACCTAGGAGGACCAGGACATCCGTAGATGAAACTATCATGCTTGAATGTGGCAAGTGTTGGGGGCCCAGGGCAACCAAATGTATATCCTTCATGCACAAGACCAATGACGAATAAGGGAGGGTCGTTACACCCAAATATGGACCACTCATGTTTCAGACTTGACATGTGGGTGTCATGAATGAAAGGATTCGACTTACTAATCATGCCAAGTGGTGGGAGGTGCCAAGACATATGCATTCCTACTCCAAGGATGACTTCCATGTGTGGGGTGACAGGATGGCTTTTGAACATCCATGTGAAAGGATCAAAGGGATCTAGGAAGGTGGACATCTTGGAGAGAGGCTCCTCCTTAATCCCTATGTGTATTTTGCTCAAAGTCATGGCTCCCATGGTGTAACCCGAGTCTAGGAAGGGGTGGATTGGGTCAAACGTGGTGGGTTGGGGTAGGAAAACGTGGGTGGTGAGTAAGGTGGTTAGGTCACATGGGTTCCTTGGCTCCCATTGGAAGGGATCAAAGGGATCATGGAATGGGTTACCAAGGGAGAGGAGCTCTATGTCCTTAAGGTCCTCAATTGGTGGCGGATCATCCTCCTCTAATGAAACAATTGGGCCGAAGTCTTTGGTGAGTGGTTGGCCATGAGGGGATGGCTTGGCTTCCTACTCGAGATAAGAAGCTCCAAATTGAGGAGAAGGTCGGGCTCATCGGGTGTGGGGAGGAATAATAGAAGGTCGCTAGTGTAGCAACCAATAGTGCAAATTGAGGTGATAGACCCGACACAAAGGTGTAGGAGGTCAAGGCTCCTAGATTGGTTGGTCACCGTGGCCAGCATGCTCGTGAACTCTATTTGCCATGCTAAGCACTTAAGAAGATCCCCTAATGTTTCCACTTGGTAGGATGATTGGATGGTGGTGTGATAGGTGGAGAAGGGTACTATGGGGAGGTGTCGCCCAACGGGAGGGTAGGCATGGGGCAGGATAGGGTGAGTCGGGTTTTCTTCTAGCCATTTAACAAAGGGCCCACTTATGATAAGTTCACTCCCAATTGGAGGGGGTGGCATAAAACGTGAAGTTTCTTCCTCGGTTTGGGCATGAGTTTCCTCCAAGGTGAAGAGTGGTTCTGGGGTGTTCACCACTATGGGGTCGAGGGTGGGGATCATGGGTTCCTATACCAAGGAGGTGAGAAGGTCCTTTGTAGGTAGGGTGATGATGATCGGCGTATGGTGCACCCAGGGTGGTGGGTAAAGGGGGACTTGGGCTATGATGGGGAGGGGAAGTAGTGGAGGCCTAGGTTGGGGTAGGATTGGGGTTGGAAGTGGAAGGCGGGTTGGGTGAGGGGGTTTAGTTTGATTAGTTTTGGGAGGTGTGTCCCTTTTAGGGGACGATGGAGGGGTAGTGGTGGGGACCATGGAGGCTTGTGGGGTGTGGGTTTGATGGGGGATATTGGGTTGGGGGGTGGTGGCCGTCATGGGCCTGGGTGGAGGGGTGGACACGGGGTCCAATTGGGTTTGAATGGTGGAGGTTGGGTGGTAAAGGGTAGAGGTGTTGATTGGGGTAGGAAATGGTGGGTGTTGTGGGGGTTGGGAGATGTATAGGGCCTTTATGGCGGCCTTGAACTGGCCGGGCGAGAATGGAGGAGTGGTAGTGCTCCTCGGGCTATGGGTCTTTGAATAGGAGGAGGGGGAACATTTGGGGACGCAGATCTTCCTAAGTTCTACCTTCATCTCTTCCCATGAGTGAATGGGTTCTTGTCTCCTAACATCCCTTAAGCCCACTATGTTCCGCCATTTTTCCTTGGCTTGACCCCAAAGTTGCCCCTTGGCAACGCGGACTCTTGCAGTTCCATATACCCAAGTCTTTTCAAAGTACTTTTTTATGGTAGCCTCCCACCTAAGATAATCACTAGAACGTGATCCGTCAAAGGTAATGTCCTCATCTAGAATGATGTCCAAGGGTGGTGAGTAGACTAAGTAGGAAGTGGCGATGATGAACGGGGGAAATAAATGCAATGGCCCTAGGACAAGACTTAGTAGAGACAAGTCTCGAACTTGCTCTGATACCAATTGATGTGAAACCACCTTGGGGGTGGCAACCACTCGACCATTAACCCTTTGACCTATAAAGCAAGCACAATTCAGCGGACTGGTAG
Organism: Amorphophallus konjac; assembly: GCA_022559845.1. Lineage (NCBI taxonomy): Eukaryota > Viridiplantae > Streptophyta > Magnoliopsida > Alismatales > Araceae > Amorphophallus > Amorphophallus konjac. The sequence continues at coordinate 163,406,747 of CM040122.1, read as the reverse complement.
CTTCATTCGAGCGGACTCACCCACTAAGCGCACACTCATGCCCGTAGGCAACCCGATGATGGTGGTGAGGGTCCGGGGCGGGACCTCGCTGCTCCGGGGATTGGCTAGCTTGGGATTGAACCCCCAAGGGTCTAGGGATTCCCACTCTCACGGGCGACTAGCACGCCGAGGACGTGGGATGTAATGATCTCTCTCACAACTCACCCGCGGTAGTGACTCATATAATGGCAATTTGAGATCGGGCACTCAACTCGTCGTCCGACGGCACTAGTGGCGATACTAAACTAGCAAGGGAAAGATCAGCAAGAGGTAATCGTGGCTCACTTGATTGGTGTGAAGACACCAATCTCGGTCGGAGACGAGGGCGAGCGGGGAAGCGTGGGCCTACCCGCACTACCACGCTTCCCTGCTCGCCGCGCCGATGAAGCTTCAACCTGAAAATTCAAGTTACATGCACTACGCCCCTTGCAAGGGAGTTGGACTAGGGGTGAAGATTGGTTTTACATCCAAAATGTACCTCCACGCTGGGAGGGGCGGTTAGCCGACCTGGCGGGGTGGGGAAAACTCCGCTAGAAGCCAAAGTGGAAGAAGACCGTCGGTTCTGCCAGCTTTCAGGAACAGCTTGATAGGCAGGCACTGTCGGTGCTACCGTAGGCTATCTCGAACTCCATTGTTGACGAAGCCAGCGCCAAAACGTTCTGAGCCGACCTAGGATGACGCCCAAATTATTGGGGAATTTCCTAATGCTGTCGGTGTCTGAGTCGAAGTCAGGATCAGAGCTGGTCAGTTCTGACTCTGGAAGTCCCTGAACTGTCACTACTGGAAGATGTGGCCGCCACGAGTGCTCCCAGGGACCGATGGTGGCGGGACTAGAACCGTTACGACCGTGGATGGCTCCTTTTCGATCGGAGACCCACGGAGTTGTCAGCGGAGGTTGGAGTAGATCGCGAGACGCAGAAAGGTACGGGGGGGTCGGATCTGACTTAGGATTGACTGACCTGCGCACTGCGAGGGAAAAATTTAGAATATTGTGCTCCGGAGTCCAAATGGAGCCCTACTTCTTGGATATGGCAGGGGACTTGGAGGAGAAAACTTCAGCCAAGAAATCACGTCGAAATTCATCCTGGAGAAGCCGTGGTCGCTTCTTTCCTTGGCTTCTGGTTCCCTGGCGGAGCTGTTTTGCACAGTCGTGGGCGAATGGCTCTCCCAGGCAGCTCGGACAGATGCGAGACCACCTCGGCTGCAAAGCTATCTGGACGACGAATCCACCAGTATATTCTAGGTCGCTTGAAGCCTTGGAGGAACGCCATGGCTGCCTCTGCAACCTGATGCAATTTTGCTACTGCTACTGTCTCTGGTGACAACGAGATAAGGGGTGGGAAATGGGCTAGATGGGAGGGGAAATGGGGTGGATGGGTGTGGGGGTGGCCCCAGACTGTGAGGGGGTCCGGGAGGGGGGGAACCAAGGTGAGGGAGGGGGAGAATGGGGGCTGGAAGGAGGTCTAGCAGGTGGAGGGAGAGGGAGCTACGAATTTAGTGTTGGGAGAGAGATAGGGAAGGAGTATTTAAAATGGGTTTAAGGGTGGGATTAATTTATGGCCTTGGGGATGGGAAGAGGTGTGTGAGAAAGGGAAAGGGTGCTTGGGCAGTGGGGAAGTCTCCCTTGGGAGATGAGAGAGGTGCTTGGGGAAGGGGAGTGGGTGGTTGGTGGTTGGAGGGTGGCTTGGGGAGTGGTGGATTCCACCTTGGGGAGGAGGGGAATTAAATGGGTGATTTGTGGAAGGGGAAGGGGGGTTTTAATAAAGAGAGAATGGGGAAGAGAGAGAAGAAATTTTGAATTTGGGGGTGGGGAAGAGAGAGAAAGGGTCGCCCCCTTCTAGAGAGAGAGAAGAGAGATAGAGAGAGGGGAGAGAGAGAGAGAGGGGAGCTTCTCACTCCAGAAAATCACTCAAATTTTTGGAAATATTTCTATTGCAATTGAACATCAAGAGTTACAAATGAGAGAAGGGAGGGGGCTATTTATAGACTCACATAATTCCTATGATCAGAATACCCCTAAACAAATGACCCAATGACTCATCTGCCCAAGGGAGGGCGCCCCTGGGCCAAGCCCACTTAATTGGACCCATTAAACCATACTAATTAACCATATGACATCTGACTTAAGTAAATGACTCAATGACCTAGGTACTTGACTCAAATAAAAGGAAAATTACATGGTTCATGACTCAAATAAAATATAAAAATTACATGACTAGACTCAGAAAAATATCACAAACACAATGGCGCATGCCGACAAACAATCCGAGCCTCGAAAATGTGAAGGGGTAAGGGATGCCCCCATCAGCTCAGCTAGCGCAGAAAATTTTTGAACAACTCTGAACTCGCTTTGATACCAACTGTGACGACCCAGACTCCGGATACAGGGTAAACCCGATACCACTTTGAACCTGCGAGGCCTCCCAAGAGCGGTAAAGCTCCGAAGGGATAGAAAGAGTGTGAGAGTACATTGAAATTCCAGATATAACAATAAGTAATTAAATTTCATTGATCAGGATTGCTAAAGTAGCAAAAATAAAATTACATTTTCTATAACAAATTAAATGTAACAGAGTCTAGTCCAAAGGAAAGATAAGTACAGTCCAACAGAAAGGGAAACGTACCCTCAAGTCGGGGGAAACCTGACACAGGCAACGCTGGCAACTAAGAACCACGTAGCAGGTACTGCTCAGCAAGAGGAAGAACTGCTACATCTGAAAAGTCAGGGGTGAGCCTCGTGTCACTGGCTCAGTAGGGATCCCACAGAACCCTACCACAAAATAACGCAGTAACATCAATGCTATTCTAAAGCAAAGCAGGAGCATGAATAATAGTAAAGAGGAAAACAGCCGTACTACGGAACGCGGCAGCCAAAGGAACCTCGGCCCTCTAAACTACTCCAACAGTAACAGAAAGGTGAACCCTGATCTCACAAAGTCAGGCGTTACCGATCCATTGTTAAATCATGAAACCCTATCGTGAAAAGCCTACAAGAACATGCAAAGACATACACGAACTCACCGCTGTGTACGCTACAAGACTAGAGCTCTGGTGAAGCCAACGCTGACTACTTGACAAGTCACGAAGACACAAGTCATCGTGTCATGTGACAGAAGCACCTCCTCACTAGAAGAACAGCCAGATGCGTCCACTGACGTCTTACACTGCACCACAAGTATCTCCGACACGCCTAGGACAACGGTAAACTGAGACACTCAAGAAGAACGAAGGAACTACAGTAATGAGTGACTAGTCAGGGTCACGCCCATCGACGCTCTTCCAACCGCCCCTGACCACGTGTGCACACACAAGCCTAATGCCTTGAGCTAGGCCTCTAGCTAGTTTTCCCCCCCAGTAGGACGCTACCACTGGAGAATAATCATGTGCCCGAAAGAGTCACCCAAAAGTTAAAGACAGGTCCACTCGGACCGCCGAAACCTAAGGTCACCTTATAAGAAGTGCCGGGGACTCAACGTTTCATCATCTCAGGTTTACATATCCACCATAGCTCGCTTAAGGCCTATTGATGGTCAGAGCCAATGAAGCTGGCATCGAGACGATCGTACCGGATATACCTCCATACCCTGTCCAACCAGGACGAGAATGTAATAGGTGGCTCTTGCCTGATGAAGAAGTCTCCCCGAGATGAAGAAATGCCCCTGGCCCCTCAGAATAGGGAGCCGAAGGCAGTTTCAGTGGAAAACTCAGGTCGCCTGATCAGACACCCGGAATTCCGAAGTGGTCCATAAGCGACCGAAAGGTGACTCTAGAGGAATGAAAATCTCTGAGACCAATGACCATCTAATGAAAATGCTTCACGCGAGCATAAGGCAGGCCTAGAGGCCCAATATTTCAGGTTAATGGCGCCATCAGTGGAAAGTCTGGGAATTCCGCTGACACACGCGGAATACCGGAATGGTCCGTAAAAGACCCTAATGATGTCTAGTATGGGAAAAAATTTCTTGAACTGTGGCCCTTCTAGTGACTAAGTCCCACGCGCCCTCCAAGGAAAGTTGGCGGCACGAATCGATGTGTCGAATGTCAAATCAGCACAAAACTTTAAAAATCGGTACGGGTTCTGCACATCTCGAAAATCTACGGAACCCCAAAATCAACACTTCAAAACATATTCTGGGGCCACTGCACGAACTCCAAAGCTACTCCGGACGACGAGCTCTCACCGAGTTAATTTGGAGTAAAATGACAAAATTACAAAAATGCCATTGGGAAGTGAGTCGGTGGCGTTGAAAGGTTGATTCGGCGCTAGCTTCACGGTTGAGCCAGTACCGCTGCAACATCGAGTCGGTGGCAACCCTTCACGGTGATCCGGTGGCACGGAGGCACCTGATTCGGCAGCCCCTATTCATGTTGATTCGGTAGCGCGATTGGCGTGCATCGAGTCGGCGAGCCTATCCCATCGGTGTTCCTGTGCCCTGTTTTGGGCATTCACTTATAAAAAAGGCCCTTGGCCCTCAAAAAAAGAAAAATCAATCGAAAAAAAGAGATTTAGAGGAGTGAGCAGAAGAAGTCAGGAAGAAGAATCAGAGAGAGCAAGGAGAAGGTGGGTTCCGTAAGGGGCTTTGTGCGTTGTTTCTGCTCTGTATTCTTCCCCCTTCAATTTTCCTCTTTCTTTCGATTAGTTCTTTTCATCCTCTCCCCAATTCCCCGAACATTGTAATCCCCTTTTGTATTCTGCTACAATCGAAGAGGAAATTGAATAAAAGGCAAGGCTCGAGCCTCGTTGTGATTGCCATTCTGTCTGTAATTTCTCCGTTGTACCCCTTTCACTGTTTTGCTACGAACTTCCTAGCTCTTCCTGAGCGTAAGGAGGTTCCACCCCGTTCAGGGGCTAAAGCTCCCATTGATCTGGGATCGCTTGGGAAAAAGGAAAAAGGGCTTGTGATGAGTCAATTCCGTGATAATGGCTTGTAGCCATGCCCTCGATGGGCAACAGTAAACCCCCTCCCCAGGGGCTTTTTCTTCTCTCATCGTGTAACGTGGTTCAGCGTTGTATCGCTACTAATGTTCGTCTACTCTTTGTTTCACCGAAGGATTGGCTAATGAAGGAGAGGCTACTGGGCGCTCTTTCACTCGCCTCTATTAGTTGTAAGGGCACCAGTATACTCCAATAGTCGATGCCATAGTTGTCTATCTCTTTCGTTCAAAGTCACTATATATATGTACCCTTCTTGGTGTTCAATGGTTTGTCTTTGAAAGGTGATGTCTCTCTCTCAAACTGTTCTATTGAGATAAGTGATAGTCGCTGTCAGTGACCAAGACTGCTTGCAGATTGGAGCTTACCTCGTGGCGAAGTAGAATGATATGGGTTGTCTCTGCGACTGTTGCTAATCGATGTGTGGTTTCTTCGATTGTTTCTAATCGTCCATGCCTGGGGAGGGGTACAGCCATTTACTTGGTTTGTTTAATTTATACGAATTAACACCACTCCGAGTTCCAGGGGGTCTGTCGCCCCGTCACATGTTCCCCTGGAAGCCCTTTGCACTGACTGATCCAATGAAATTGCCATTGATATGGCTACAATCAGAGACCCACTGCACCCCTGGATCATCACGAGTCTCTAGTAGGCTGGCCCTCGAGACTCTATTCGTGATGACCCTAGGAACTGAGGTAGTCCACCTGGGCTCTTTAGTGTTTATGGTTTGACACCGTTCACCATGTGTCATGCCACTTGTTTAATTGAGCATATCCCTATGATGGGGAGATGCTGCCCAAATCTTCTTAGATGAGATCACAGTTTTACGATGATTTTATTAACAAATTGTGATGCTGTCTTATATACTTATGTCTGATATTCAGAACGGCCTGCATATCAATGGCTGCCTTGTGCTCGAGTATGAACCTCGCACAGGCAAGATGGGAAGAGAACTTAATGAACAAAAAGGTTGCGTAATCTGCTTATACCTCTGGGCAATCATGCCTCTGGAATTCCTTAAAACCACATAAATAATTGTTTGAAGACTGGATTGACGAGGAATGGCTTAATTTCTCCTAATTTCTCCGTTAATAAAGCTCTAATCGGTTGATTCGGTGACGTCGCCACTGCCTCATCCGCTTGTTCATTTGATTCGATGGCGACGCCACCGAATTAAGCTTCTTACCTTTTTGAATCGGTGGCGACGCCACCAAATCACCTGCCTCTATGCCGTATCGGTGGCGTCGTCACCGAATCACCCGCCACTGACTCGAGGCTTTTAACGCCTTTGCGCCACCGACTCGCGTGTGCGAATGTATATACATACATATATATATATATATATATATATATATATATATAAAATAAAAAAATGCAATTATGCCAATGTCGCCTATGTTTCATGCATTCGGTACATAAATATTCCTAATCACTTATGTCATGAATATAGTTTCTGCTTGCATGTATGACCAAACTTCTGTATAAAGAGTGGCGCTCAACAGAAGGCCAGGTCACGCCCGACTGGAAGTGTCGCTATGCGTAATGATGGTTTTCAGACCTAAATTCTTCGCCTCGTACCGAAGTTCAGACGTAATTAACCCGAACTCATCTTGCATGAATAAAAGAAAGCATAGAAGCCTGCATAGCTTCGTGTTTATTTCACTTTTCATACATCGTTATTATTCGGCCCCGAGTGGCACTTATCTTGGCAATTAATTTCCTCCTTGGAGGATGTAATTAACGCTATAGCCTTTACGGTATAGCAGACTTCCGGTCCTGACCCGAATCTCACATTTGTCTGATCACGTCAGAACGAGCGCACAATAATTTGTCACTTATGTGACTGGCACGCCTCAACACCATCAAAAAAATCGTTCCACCAAAGTGGCAAGCCCGGTGGGACTGAGTCTCCCTTCATCTCTTTTCCAAGATAAGAAGCCACTTGGGGCTTCCCCCAAGAATACTGATTGTTTGCCTGTTTCTATGATTACAGGAGAGCAAGAATGGAGACCGGACTAGCTGCACTCATGTTCGATTCAGGTGTCGTTGACAACCATGTCAACCATGGGTACCTAGCGGTGCCCACTGTGTTTGGGTCCTTCCCGCCCGCTGTCGGCTTCCCCAACTTTTTGGGGCTGGCCATTACTGAACTATTGGGAGTCAAGTCTCCCGAGCCGACGGAGATCAAGAAGGATTAAGAAATCAGAGTCCCTGAGGCCCCGTGCTGTGCAAGCCTAATGAAGGAGCCGACGAGGGAGGTTAGCTGCATGGTGCATCACGCCACCAATGGGGCTCGCCCCAATTGCAATAGAAAACCCAGAGGCCTTCAGTAGAGGAGCATCGGAGGAAAACTGCTACTATTGTCACTGGGCGTCTCTCAGCATTCGGGAAGTATATTCTCATTGGAGGTGTCCCCCTCTTCCTCAACGGACGTGATGCCCAGGCCATCCCTGACCGGGTAGTCCCTGCTGTGCCTGTTCATAACTCCTTTCAGGCCTTGTCTGGAAGAAGGGCAGAGAAAGAAGAAGAAGGTCGCCAAGGCCAAAGAGAGCTCGCCACACGGCTAAAGAAATTTAAACAAGTATGGGTCCCCAAAAGGGTTCAACCCAGGAAGGAAGATACGCCAAGGGAGATCAGGAAGAGGAGAAATGAGAGGGGTGCGGCCCCAGGAGAAGAGGAGCATGCGGTCGCAGAGCTTCCGCACCGTGAAGTTTTCCATGCCGGCGCCAGACAGGCTAATATCCCAAGTGCGAAGGGAAGGTTCCACTCAACCATCGGAGAGAGCCCGACTGGCATATCTACCTCAAGTGTGAGGCCATGCATTATCTCCCGTCCTCCACGGAGGGCGTGATCAAGAAGAAATGACCGATAAGGTCAGAGGGTATTTCAGGGGCTTAGGCAACCCCTCACTAGGCCAGCAGCGCCTACTCCAGGCAGCTATGGCTGAAGAAGAAGAATATTCACCGATGGATATTGGGGAAGAAGAAAATAGACAAGCTTCGTCCGTGGATGATAACGGACATGAAGGTCCGTTCCAGCAATAGCATGATACTATAGAAACCCCACCACAATAAGAGGGAAGGATGAGGAGAACGTCAGTCTCTGAAAGGCTGACCTACCCGAGCCGGGTGAAGAGAAGTGTCTCCAGATATAGGAGGAGCTTGAATATTATTACTTGCAATATGGTCGGAGTGGCCAGAAGATGTGATGGTTTGCCAGATGAACCGCAAGAGTTAGCTCGTCTAGCCAATCGACCCAGGCCAGATACCAGGATGGCAACGGCTGTTAGAGAAAAGCTACAGCTAATTGAAGAAAATCGGGAGGTTCCCGAAGTAACCGCCACCCTCGCTGGTAATGTGGTGACCACCGAGGAAGACGAAGTCTTGTTGAATGCCTCGCCTGAGGGAGCTTCGGGAGAAGCAATGGAAGGCACTTCAAGCACGGCGACCCTGGACCCGTCATGTTGATGTTGCTGCAAAAATATTAGCAGGAGATTGAACTCCTCAAGAAACAATTGCAAGATAAAAATGAACAAGCATCCACTTCCAAGCAGTCGGAAGTGCTAGCAGAATCTTCACAGGGAGGGGTTCACCCCCATGATTTCCCACCTCTATACACTCTGCCTCAGCCGGCTGAGCATAGCCAAGCTGCTCCGTTGCAAAGGGCTCCTCAGCCATTGATACCACCAATATTGCCTCAGTCGCATCATGCACCTTTGCTGCGCCCGCTCCCGCAGGCGACTATACCAAACACTCCATACCGACAGTCGGCCCACTTCTACCCAGAGCCAGGAGATCCTGCAACAGCAAACCGACTTATGGTCGAAAAGATGATAGAAATGAAATTGGCTGAGCAAGGCGAAGGTGAATACTTGGCTTTTGATGCCTACCGGGTGCCTTACCCGCCACACCATGCTACCAAGCGGCTTCCCCCGGGAGTCAGTAAGCCGCCAAAGTTTGAAAAGTTCAACGGGCAAGGGTCCCCCAAGGAACACATAGCATACTACATGATCGTCATGGGGGATCTGGCCTCCGATGAGTCATATCTACTGAAATTTTTTGGGTCCTCTCTGACGGGGCTCGCATTTGAATGGTATTCAAGCTTGTCGATCGGGTCGATCAGCGACTGGCCAGATATGAAGAAGAAATTTTGAGAGAGGTTCCACGTGACCGAAAGAGAAGTTACTGTGGTCGAACTCTATACGACCCGTCAAAGGTCGGATGAGACGGCTCTTGATTATATTAAGAGGTGGAAGAACCTCGGAATGAGATGCAAGCGGCCCTCGCACCAGGAGGACGCTGTACAAATATGTAAACAAAACCTTCGTAGAGAGGTGCTAGAAAGGATGATTGGAATGGAGATTAGGTCATTTGACCGTCTTAATAATATAGTAGCCGAAATTGAAGCCTTCCTGGCGAAACATTCAACTACCACATCCGGCACTTCTGTGCCAAAAGCAAAGGCAACCGAGTGACGCCCGGCACCTAAAGAAGCTAATACCATCGACCTCAAGGCCTTTGAGAAGCAAAGGGATAAAGCTGAAAAGGTCGCTGCGCCTCCGCCAGATAAGGCAGACGATAAGAAAGATGGTTCCTCACTCAAGGACAAGATGAAGAAGGCATACTCTTTTCCCAATGAAAAGACTAAGGTGTTGTTTGACTGGGTTACCCAGTATGACATAATTACTCTGCCTAAGCCAAAAAGGGATGAAGACCTGAAGAAACAAGAGAGTCCCAGGTTCTGTCCTTACCACCGAATGCTGGGACATCCGATTGAAAATTGCTACGTCTTTAAAGACATCATAGAAGGCCTGATAAGGAAAGGAGAGATAGATATGGGGGAGTACAAGGTTGATCCCCCACAGCCACATGAAGTTCAGCTGAACCGGACGGCTATAAATATGATATCTCTATACCAGGCATTACCTGAAGAAATGGTGGAGGCTAGTACGCAGCATACATATGAGGCGTGTTTTCTCACACCTCTAAAAGACCAGTAGGGATGGCAGTAGGTCCCTACAAGAAACAAGAAGAAGCCTTTACCCTAATCAGCTAAAGGGGTACAAATTCGAGGCATCACTCTGCAGCCAACCTCGCCATCCACAGCTTCAGTCTGGGTTGAGCAGCCCGTGAGGGTCAGAATTCCTGTCCGCAACTGGAAGAAACCAAGCCCGTTGCCCCAGCCTAAAGAGGTCGACCCAGAACTCCAGCGGCTACATGCCTATATAAACGGGCTCGAAGAATATGAACAGCCCGCATTACAACCACTACTGGTAAGGATTATGTTCTGTAGGAGGAATTGGAGTGACTTTCTCTGCAGCAACAAGAGGAGCCCAAAGAAGTCCCTAAAGAGGACAAAAGCATGTTCTGGGTGCAGGCGCCAATTGAAAAGAAAAAGAAGAAGAAAAGAAGGGGTCGAAAGGCCAAGAAGGAAACAATGTTATCTTGCAACACACTGTCTGCCCACTTCACCCTGCCTGGGAATGAAGATGAAGACGGAGACATATGTTATACTCCCGCTACTGAGGCAAATTAGGCTGAAACTTCTCAGTCAGCACATGCGACCCGCTCAGGTCGAAAATGGTGGCGCCCGCCGCCCGCCAATCATAATATCATCTTCAGGGGTGAGCAGTCGTACAAGATACCTACACCAGAGGTTAAAGGAGTCAAGATCCCTCTCCCGTCAAGGCTATACAACCAGGCTGGGGGAAGTAGCAGCACTCCCTCCTTTCTGGAATTTCTCAATAAGTACCAGGGCAAGCAGCCCTGCCATGAGGCTAGCACCGCAGTCGGGAGCATACCCCCACAGCCTCAGCAGCTGTCGAACCAGACAAAGGGAGATAAGGCCAAGGTGGAGATAGATGCCAACAAATAGCCGGGTGAAGTTGCTAAGCCACAAGAAGATTCAGAACTGACGGCTGATGAAGCAGGCCCATCAGGGGCCAATATGCAAGGTTTCTCCAGACCAAAATGGGCTGAAGAGATGAAGCTGTCAAATGTTCGAGCGGGCAGCAGAATCATGAAACTATTGAAGAAGTTTCCTGCTTGATTTACTATTTGGGAGATCCTCTCCCTAAGTGAAGAAACCCGACAGGTGATTGTCACTGCTCTGTAGACGCCTTCCCAATACGAGAGCTGTTTGGCCGAGACATTGGTTTTGGTAAATATTACATTCACTGAGGAGCACATGTTGTTGCCAACTACTGATCATAACAGACCCCTATATGTGAAGGGGCAATTGAATGGCCAGCCGTTGAGCCGGATTCTGGTAGACCTGGGGGAAACTATCAACATACTCCCCTATAAGATATTTCAAAAATATTGCTTTAAGGTTCACGTGGACAAGGTCGGGGACATGCACATCACGGGCTTCAATCAGAAGTCTGAAGTCCCGCTCGGTGTGGCAGAATTCACTCTTACCATGGCAGACTTCACTACGAAAGTCCAGTTCCATGTAATAAATTCAAATACCACGTACAAGGCACTACTTGGCTGCCCTTGGTTACATGAAAATATGGTGGTGCCTTCAACTCTCCACCAATGTATCAAATATAACCATGAAGGAAAGGAAGAAAGGATATTTGCTGACCTCCATCTATTTGAAGTGATGGAATGTCACATGTTGGATGCGCCGTTCTACATGGAGCAGCCGCAGAAAATTCCTAAGGTAAAGACCTCAGTGAAGGCAGTAAAGAAAGCTTCCGGGGACAATTGGTTCCCGACACCGCCGCCTGGCTATGTAAACCCCCGAGGGGTATCCTATATCACCACCACAGGAGATGTGGGCAGGGCAGCGCCTCCTGCTATTTATCCACAGGTGAATGAACCCAAAATGGAAGATCATCATGATCATATCAAGGTGTCGGAGGGTCTTTTCAAGCCGATAGTCGGCCTTGACCATTCCACGGTCATGCCTCTTAGAACTTTGGAAGTGGCCCATGATGAAGGCCCCACCAGCTTGTTGTTGGGAATCAACATCGGGCACTAACATTTTTTTTTTACATTTGTATCCTTTTGTTTGCATGTATATCCTTGGGTTAATTGGTTTGCAATTGTAAGGCATTATAAGTCAATTTGTTAGTCTTTAGGAATCTTTGGGTTTCTTTGCAAAAAGGTCATTGGGTTTCTATGTAAAATGTCAGTAGGTCCAGTAGGGTCCCCCACCCTCTTTTCCATTGGTCCACCTAGGTTCTAGGGCCCATGTGGGGCTAGTTCAATGTCCAAGATTTGACTTGGACCAAGGAGACAAAAGAAGAAAATTGTAATTTCTCCTCTCCCTTGGTCCAAGGGGCGCCCCCCCTCCTTCTGTATTTTTTATTTTGGTTTTTGACCACATGGGGGATTAATTATCCCATACCTTATTTGCCCCTCCCTAACCCTAGATCTGAGGGTAGTTTAGGTCTTTTTTCCATTTCTATATAACCCATGCATTTTGTGAATTCCATAGCAATTCATGAAGAAAATCCCATTTGTTGCTCCAAGCCCAAGGGCGCCCTCTCTCCTCTTCCCTTGCAGCTGTGAAGGTTGCCCTAATATATGGTGTGAAGACATATTCTGGGAGTGATTCCCATCTCTACCACCTCCGCTGGATGCGACTTCCAGCCACCGCCGTCGCCGCCTCCGTTCGTGCTGCCGTCGAGCCGCCACGGCCCATTCTTTGAGGTGTTGTCCAGGATTCCGAGATCCAGGACAGAAGCTTGAAGAAAAGGTTGGTCCTCCCAATCCATGCATCTGATGATATTGAAATTTGGAGAGATCATCCCCCTTGTTGTTACCACCTCCCATTTTAAATTTCGTGTCAATCAGACATCGTTTGCTATTTTTTCCAGTATTTTAGTTCCACCCCTGACAGTCTACCCATCAGCAGATCTGTGGATAGTAGTCTATTTTTGTATTTTTCCCGCCCCCTTAGTCCTCTCCAAAAAATCCCAAAAAATTCATACATGATCCTCACATCCCCCCTACCCACCATAAAATCTCAAGATCCAAATCTACCATTCCCTTGTCAGTCAAAATTCATTTTCAGGAGGATCATGTTCTATCTTGACTGTCTGTAATCTGAGCCAGCAGAAGTACTTTGGGAACAATGATTTTCATTTCCAAACCATTTTCTGGATGGTCCTGAAATAATTATATGTTATAGCCCTTTGCATCCTATGTCCAATGGCGCCAATCTCGCCTCGATCCGACAACGAATCTAGGCGGAACAATTCTTTTTGCCGGGTCGCGCAAATCTGATCCGAGAACAGGTCAACGAAGCAGTCCGCCGGTTAATTCCGGTAAAATACGCCGGCTTACATTCGGCGACCTCCACTCCCGGAGATCGATCAGCAACCGTTCAGCAGCGTCCCAGCCGGTCGCCACAGCAAGGAGACACTCGGGCACTGCTGTCCTAGCAGCCGAACCCGCCTGCTATCCCGCGGGCCCGATAGAACCGAGCCGGACCAGCAGCCCGTCTACGGCTCGAGAGCCTTCCGGCTTGCTGCCCATCAACCTGAGTTCACTACTCCCGGGTCCCACGTGTAGCCCGTTACCTCCTTGCGTAGAGTGGGCAATAAAACCATTTCTATAATTATTGCTAATTATTTGTACACCGGGAGTACGAGTCTTGGCCGGGGTCATCTTCCTTACGCCCGGAGCGTGGAGGTACACCCGCCACCCTCCTACTTTGGCATTTACTTTACTCGTATATATTTCTATATGCCGCTGCATGAGTGATAGGAACTTAGCTCGTTATAATTTTATCACCATTGTGAGAATGAGTGAGTGGAACCCGTCCCGTGACTCGATCCGAGCACGCGGAAAGTCGATACCCGAGACTCATTGCCGGTTCCTCAACCCCACAGATCCACGTGTTTCCCTCGCTTAGGGACGTCCACGAGCTAGAGTCCCAAGTTCGCGTCCCGTCCCGCATCAAATTGGTATCGGAGCTAAGCCGAGTCTAGGGTAGCCGGTTAGTCGGTCCAAGGTGTCACATTGCATTCCGATACCCGGTATATCAAAAAGTGTTCCCGGAATGATAGGTTATGCCTATCGGGAAGGTAGCACACTTGCGTGAGTGCGATCTTCGGATCAAACCTCCGCCATGTACCGGATACTGGTTGAGTCTAGGTTTGTAGTCAAGTCTGCATTCCAACTTTACATTGTTGTTGTAGGGTCGTGTCTGGTCCATTAGTGAGTTAGTTTATATTGTCACCAAGTGTCTACATGGCCATCTATAGTTCCCCGTGCCCCATGGATCCCCAAAAGTCCACGTCATATGTTTGGTGGCGACACACCCAAGGATGGGGAACCCAACCCCACCACCTCCGTAGGCCCGAAGCCCCGGACTTCTATGGCTCCAAAGTCCTGAGCGACTATCTAAAGTGGGAAGCCGCTATGGACAACTACTTTGAGTGTTACATTATGTCCGATGCCATGGAAGTTGATTTTGCCACAAAGCGGCTTTTTCATGAAGCCACCAAAAAATGGAGGGACATAGAATGCTTGAGGGAAATTAGGAGGCAATGGCCTATAGAGTCATGGTGTGAGATGAAGGGCGATCTTAGAAGGGTCTACCGACCCAGCCCAGTCACCTCCAACCGACTCCACCCAATCACCTCTAGCCAAGTGGGTCATTGTCGGAGGCAAAGAGCCCCACATGTATACGAGCCTAAGCCCAATACTAGGCCGAGTGATTATGGGGGAGTCCATCCCGATACCCCTACTCCAAACCCCACAATTGCCGAACTTTTCAAAATCATGTCAGATAAGGTGGATAGGATGTGTACCCAGATTGACGGACTCCTGCCCGAGTATAGGGAGGTTTTAGCCGGTAGCCTCAATCCGGTGCCAGCCCAAGAACCTCTTCCCCCCAAGGAGGACATTCCTTCTCCGCCCGTGAGAGCTCCTTTGCCATCACCGTCACCTTCCGATCTTTATTCGGAGCCACCTCAGCCAGAGCCACCCATGCTTCTATCTGGGAAGCTAATCATCGATGAGCCACTTCTTAGTTGGCTCAAGATAGGCTTGGTCCCTAAAGCACCTTGCTACCCATCCATGGACCCCGCACTACAACTAGTGCCCGTCAACTCATTCCACACCACTTTTCGGTCTTCTCACTATGTTGATACATTGGAAGACCTCATTAAGGGATTAGGCTGGCAATTGAAGTTGACGTGTATGTTGGCCCGAGGCTTTGACCAACCCAATAGTCGTAGCTTCACACATCTAGCCTTAGGGTCCATTACCTCTGTGTGCACCATGGGTCATGTCACCACGAAGATCCTCTTGCTCCTCCCCATTCTAGATGAGCCTAATTTCATTACACTTATCCCGAGATAGGAAGCATACCTTCTACACATGACCGTCGTCCCACCGATCATAATGTATGAAGGTGATTATTTATACCTTCAAGAATTTCAAACTTAGGACCGTGTCATGGGGGAACCAATATCGGGGGGTCACACATTCTTTGATCCCTTTGACCCCTTCCTTAGTGAGCCTCGTGACCCACCACCACCATTCCACCTTGTTAAGGAAGTCCCCTATCACACCCCTACCCCACGGGCCAGTCCACCTACACTCCGCAAGGAGTCCATATATTGGGGTATGGAAGTAGGCGAATTCGGCTCTCCTAGCCCACCCAAACCTTCCACGCCTAGCCCACCCAAACCTTCCAAATGTAAAGGTCCGCCACTATATGAATGGTGCATGTTAGGATGTCTAGGATTCCATTCCACCAATATTAGGTTGCGTCTTGTGTATGCATGGCACACATTCGGATGTCCTGGTCCACCATTGCATATGTATGGGCCGGTCTAATAGTAGGTTTGTTTAGGGTCATGTGTGAGTCCGTGTTATTCTTTTTTTATCCAGTTTGTTAAGAGTCTATACATACATGTGTCAAGCATATTAGGCATCGCATAGTCGGTCTCATGACAGCTCGCGATGTCAGTCCCTTTCGAGTGTGAGGCAAGTCGGGTCTAATGCGTACGTTGTAGACTTGCCAAAATTTGGGATCTGCTCTACTTCAATATCTTGGATCTAGTCACATATAGGGACTCCGCGGTGATTCCTAGTGAGTCATTGAGCCGTCTCCTTCCTTTGAGAGTGACCCCACCCCGGAGTGTCCACCACTAGCCTCATTCCCACAGCAGCATGTGCATATCGAATATATACAGGATGAGCAAGTGACGGTTACTTGGAGTAGAGTGTACTCTGCGCTACCTGGTACGGTGACAGATCCGCAGGAGCCACACGAGTAGCCGCACCCCTTACTCGATGGGGTCGAGTTCTTTTCACCCGAGGAGAATCGATGAGAATCAACATCGGGCACTAACATTTTATTTTTACATTTGTATCCTTTTATTTGCATTTATATCCTTGGGTTAATTGGTTTACAATTGTAAGGCATTATAAGCCAATTTGTTAGTCTTTAGGAATCTTTCGATTTCTTTGCAAAAAGGCCTTTGGGTTTCTATGTAAAATGTCAGTAGGTCCAGCAGGGTCCCCCACCCTCTTTCCCATTGGTCCACCTAGGTTCTAGGGCCCATGTGGGGCTAGTTCAAAGTCCAAGATTGGACTTGGACCAAAGAGACAAAAGAAGAAATTTCTAATTTCTCCTCTCCCTTGGTCCAAGGGGCGCCCCCCCTCCTTTTGTATTTTTTATTTTGGTTTTTGACCACATGGGGGATTAATTATCCCATACCTTAATTGCCCCTCCCTAACCCTAGATCTGAGGGTAGTTTAGGCCTTTTTTCAATTTCTATATAACCCATGTATTTTGTGAATTCCATAGCAATTAATAAAGAAAATCTCATTTGTTGCTCTAAGCCTAAGGGCGCCGCTCTCTCCTTTCTCCTTCCAGCTATGAAGGTTGCCCCTAATCTATGGTGTGGAGCCATATTTTGGGAGTGATTCCCATCTCTACCACCTCTGATGGATGCGACTTCTAGCCACCGTCGCCGCCACCTCCGTTCGTGCCACCGTCGAGCCGCCACAGCCCATTCTTTGAGGTGCTGTCAAGGATTCCGAGATCCAGGACAGAAGCTTGAAGAAAAGGTTGGTCCTCCCAATCCGTGCATCTGATGCTCTTGAAATTTTGAGAGATCATATCCCCCTTGTTGTTACCCCCTCCCATTGTACATTTCGTGTCAATCAGACGTCGTTTGCTAATTTTCACAGTATTTTAGTTCCATCTCTGACAGTCTGCCCATCAGCAGATCTGCGGGATAGTAGTGTATTTTTGTATTTTTTCCGCCCCCTTAGTCATCTCCAAAAAATCCCAAAAAATTCATACGTGATCCTTACATACCCCCCTACCGACCATAAAATCCCCAAGATCCAGGTCTACCATTCCCTGTCGGTCAAAATTCATTTTCAGGAGGATCATGTTCTGTCCTGACTGTCTGTAATCTGAGCCAGCAGAAATACTTGGGGAACAGTGGTTTTCATTTTCAATCCATTTGCTGGATGGTCCTGAAATAATTATATGTTATAGCCCTTTGCGTCCTCTATCCAACGGCTCTGATCTCGCCTCGATCCGACATCGGATCTGGGCGAAACAATTCTTTTTACCGGGTCACGCAGATCTGATCCGAGAACAGACCGGCAAAGCAGTCCATCGGTTAATTCTGGTAAAATACGCCGGCTCACATTCGGCGATCGTCACTCCCGGAGATCGATCAGAAACCCTTCAGCAGCATCCCAACCGGCCACCACAGCAAGGAGATGCCCGGGCACCGCCGTCCCAGCAGCCGGACGCGCCTGCTGTCCCGCGGGCCCCACAAAACTGAGCCGGACCAATAGCCCGTCTCCGGCCCGAGAGCCTTCCGACATGCTGCCCGTCAACCCGAGTTAGCTACTCCCAGGTCCCACGTGTAGCCCATTACCTCCCTGCGTGGAGTGGGCAATAAAACCATTTATGTAATTATTGCTAATTATTTGTACACCGGGAGTACGAGTCTTGGCCGAGGTCCTCTTCCCCACGCCCGGAGCGTGGAGGTACACCCGCCACCCTCCTACTTTGGCATTTGCTTTACTCGTATATATTTCTATATGCCGCTTCAGGAGTGATAAAAACTTAGCTCGTTATAATTTTATCACCGCTGCGAGAGTGAGTGAGTGGAACCCGTCCCGTGACTCGATCCGAGCACACGGAATGCCGATACCCGAGACTCATTGCCGGTTCCTCAACCGCGCAGATCCACGTGTTTCCCTCTCTTAGGGACGTCTGCGAGCTAGAGTCCCAGGTTCGCGTCCAGTCTCGCATCACTTGTTCTATGTTGCGGAAGAACACGCGACGCGAGAGGATACTGATTGTTGCCTCCTCGAAGACTTGGAGAGCGCTGCACTGCCTGTTCAGAGGTTGCCTTTTACCTCGGACAAGATGGCCAGAATGTTCATAAAATAGCACATCCCTTCTGGCCAATCTTAAAAGATAACGGAGGCCTTCCAAAAGCTCTGGTATCCTGCCAGCATTGACAAGGAGCTCAAACGCGTATCTCAGCATCCAGGGCTGGGATTCTCGCTAGAGAATACTATTATAGCGGGCGATATGAGGTGGACACTATCTCTATCCTCTCATCAACAAAAGAGGTGCCTCCGGGGGCAACTTATGATGAAACCCCGGTGGAAGATGAACAAGCTCAGGTACTCTGACAAGAAGACCAAAATCTGAAGGTTGTCACCCCCTGCAGATGTTGGGAGCAACTCGACTATGAGGAGATGACTCTCCAAGCTAAATTCGATACAGCTAATAACAGCAAAGCCGAAGATGCTGAAGAAGAGGTGTACAACCCCTCTTGCAGTCCCTTCACTACCATCACAACAACTCATTCTCAGTCGGCCGATGCAGGGGCCGCTGCAATATGTCGAACAATTTTTGTCGATAAGGATGTGACCAAGCAGAAACAAGACGCCTCTTTCAAAGATGTGGCAGTGTAAGCTGAAGTGGAAACCGGGCAGTCCCCACTCCTGGTGGAGCTAGAGAGCCATTTTCCTAATTCGACGATGAAAGAGCCGACTCCTGCTAGAGCAGCTGATGAATCCTATGAAGGGGGCACTGGAAGGAACCCGCCACCACAACAATCTATGCTCTGGCTGTCCTCTGAACTACAAACCCCCGAAAAGGTCGGAGGGCAAAATGATAATACTATCGAAGTCCTTGAACTCGACGATAGTAATGATGCTCAAGATTTCATTGACCTTCAACCCGCACCTCCAGAAATTGAGGACGGGGAGAAGGCCACAGTTGATGAACTGCTAGAAGTTAACCTGGGGAGTGAAGATGACCCCAGAGCTATCTTCCTTAGCGCTCAGCTTTCCTTAGCCGAGCGAGAGCTATATGTCCAATTGCTGCAAGAATTTTGGGACTGTTTCGCCTGGAGTTATAAAGAAATGCCCGGGCTTAGCCCCGCAGTTGCCCAACATGAACTGGAAATTAACCCCGACATGGAGCCGGTGAAGCAGTCACCGCGGCACATGAGGCCGGAGCTCATCACTCAAATATGCAAAGAAGTTGACAAGCTTATTGAGGTGGGCTTCGTCGAAGAAAACCAATACACTACATGGCTGGCCAACATAGTGCCCGTCAAAAAGAAGAATGGTCAGATCCAGATATGTGTGGATTTCCGCGATCTAAATAAAGCTTGCCCAAAAGATGACTTCCCGGTGCCGATAATAGAAGTCATGATAGATGCTACAACTAGCCATGAGGCCCTTTCCTTTATGGATTGTTCATCCGGCAACAATCAGATATGGATCGCGGAGCATGACCGCGTTCATACTGCTTTCTGTACCCCCAAGGGTATCTACCATTATAAAAGGATGCCTTTCGGGCTAAAGAATGCTGGTGCAACCTACCAACGGGCGATGACCAGAATTTTTGATGAATTACTCTACCACAAGGTTGAATGCTACATTGATGACTTAGTGGTTAAGACCAGAAGGAGGGAGGATCACTTGCAAGATCTCCGAATAATATTTCAACGGTTCAGGCAGCACGAGCTAAAGATGAACTCGTTGAAATGCGCCTTCGGGGTCTCCAGCGACAGATTTCTGGGTTTTATTCTAAGGCATCGGGGAATTGAAATAGACCCCGCAAAGATTAAAGCCATTCAGGAGTTGCCTCCGCCAAGGAACATCTCCGAGCTACGGTCGCTCTAAGGCCGGCTGGCCTATATCGACGATTCATATCGAATCTGTCCGGAAGATGCCACCCTTTTCACAAATTGATGATGAAAGATGTCCCATTTTATTGGGATGAAGAATGTCAGGCAGCATTTGAAAAGTTGAAGGAATATCTCAAGACCCCTCTTATTCTCGGCACGCCAGTAAAAGGGCGGCCGCTGATCTTGTACATAGCAGCCACACATCGTTCTCTGGGGGCGATGTTGGCCCAAAATAATGATGAAGGAAAAGAGCAGGCCCTCTACTATCTCAGCAGAAGATTGGTGAGGATCAAAGAAAAATATTCTTACATTGAGAAGATTTGCCTGGCCCTGGTCTTCGCGGTTAAGAAGCTTCGACACTATATGTTGTCGCATGAAATTAAGTTGATCTCCAAGGCAGATCCATTGAAATATATATTATCTCAGCCAGCATTGAAGGTCCGTCTTGGAAAATGGGCGGTCATACTTATGGAGTTCGATATCTCCTATGTGCCGCAGAAAGCAATCAAGGGACAGGCCATTGCAGATTTCTTCGCTGCACACCCAATACCTGAAGATTCTCTATTACAAGCGGAACTACCTGAAGATGAAACACTGGAAGCAAACCAAGTGCAGTCCCAATTGTGGCGACTGTATTTCGACGGTGCCTCTAGAATTGACACTACGACCAGTGGACCCAGCAGAGTTAGAGCCGGTGCAGGCATAGTCCTGAAATCTCTAGAGGGGGAGGTCGTGCACACCACCTGTTCAATCAATAAGCCTTGCACAAACAATGAGGTAGAATATGAGGCTTTGATTATCGGCCTGCAAATCGCCCTATCCATGGGAATTCAAATGTTGGAAGTCTACGGGGATTCCATGCTGATTGTTAAACAAGTCGAATGAGAGTTCGATGTCCGAAAGCTGGAACTCCTCCCCTATCACCAGCTGGTGCTATGCCTGATGGCGAAATTCTATTTCATCCAGATAAAGCACATCAACTAAGGATAGAATGTTCAGGCAGACACCCTTGCAAAGCTAGCTAGTTCACTGGCAGTCCCGCCAGACGAGAGCCTGAATGTGACCGTCATCAATAGGCGGCAAGTACCGAGTGTGATGGATATCCCAGTTACGGGAGAAGAAAATGAAGTTATGACTATAGAAGAAACTCGACAACTTGATTGGTGGGAGCATTTGCTACAATGGTTTCAACGCTAGCAGTTGCCGAAAGAAAAAGAATAGAGAATGAAACTAATAAGAATCAAAGATTCTTACGAAATGAGAAACGAGACTTTATTCCGAATAATGGCGGATGCTAGAAATAAAATCTTGCTACGTTGCTTGTCCACCAAGGAAGCCCTGCAAGTCATGCATGAGGTGCATGCCGGGTCAGCCGGAGCACATCATGCCGGTCCGAAAATGAAAATTGAGATAAAGAAACTGGGCTACTATTGGCCCACTATGTTTGATGACTGCTACAAGTTCGCCAAGACTTGTCAGAAATGCCAGGAGCATGCTAACATCTCGAGGAGGCCTCCGGCGCCACTACATCCCACCATCCCAAGTTGGCCGTTCGCTCAATGGGGCACGAATGTGGTGGGTCCTCTACCATCCTCCTCCTCCAGATGCAAGTATATTTTGGCAGCCACAGACTACTTCTCCAGATGGGCTGAAGCAGTGGTTCTAAGAGAAGTAACGGGGAGCTGGGCACCAGGTTCTTCCGCTAGAATATAATATTCCAGTTTAGGGTTCCCAGCCGAATCATTTCTGACAATGGCAGCCATTTCAGGAACCAGAAGATATACCCCTTGGTTGAAAAATATAAAATTCATTGGAGGACTTCGTGTCCCTACAACCCTCAAGCTAACTGGTGCGGACACCAGGGCGATCAAGTGACACGTCGGCGAACCGACGGTGCCATACGCGGAGCACCAAGTGGACTACATCGGCTTCTCTTCAAAATGGGGACAATTTGGCTTGAATTTGGACATTTTTTGGCATTGAATTGGGCTTGTAATGGTTATTGTATTTGTAATTTTCCAATGGGCTGGTTGTAAGGCTCCTAAAGGGCCAATTGGTTAAGGCCCTTAAGAGAAAGGAGTGGCCTTGGTCCATTGTAATGGATCCATAAGCCATTATGGCCCAAGTGGGCTTCCTTCCTACATGGGCTATCTAGGTTGGGCTATCTAGAATGGGCTCCCTTCACTCATGGGCTCTCAAGGGTGGAATGGCCTTAAGCCATATTGGTTGGATTGGGCTTGGGTAAGCCATGGCCAACATTGGCCCATTCAAAGCCCAAGTAGGGGGCGCCCCCTCTTTTGGCATATTAGGCTAGTTTGTTTGATTTTATTTTTCTTCCCACCTTCATTTACCACATGGAGTATTAGATGGCTACTGGTCAAGTTCAAATGGCTGCCACCTACCTTCTTTACATGGATTTCAAAGGGTAGGTGAGCAACCATGTCCCCTTGTCCCCCTTTCCCTTTCACCTAGTGTCTTGATCCATGCGCATTCCCCCTCCCACTTCTTGCATCTTACGCAAGTCCCCTCCCCTATACCCCTTGTATTTGTCTATTTAAAGCCTTGTATGTTGTGTGTGCAGAAGCTAATGAAGTTTTGTTAAGAGAAAAGTGCATTAGAGAGTGATTCTCTTGGGAGTGATTCCCTGGTTGCAGTCCTGTGACGGGATAGATTTGGGTCGTGAGACTCGACCTTGTATCCCCCTCTTCCTCTTATCTTCTTCTTCCACAAAAAATCCCAGTGATACCTCTGCAAGTTAGGAAAATTTCAGCGCTAGTTTTGCGTCAATCGGAGTTTGTGAGCAATGGCAGCGGTTCGTTTCGTTGAGGCGCGCAGATCGGTTCCAGATTGCTGCCCAGATCTGGAGGTGACTGTGTTTTAAATTCTCCAGCCCAACCCCGATGCCATCTGAAGCTGGTTCCTATAGAGAGATCGTAGGATTTCAAGTCTCTTCGCGTCGCCACTGATCTCACCTCGATCTGATCTCCGTGCTGTTCGTGGCGGCGAATCTCGTGAGATCGCGCAAGAGATCTGAGCAGATCCGGCCCCAAACCAGAGCAGACTTCCAGAGTCTGCCCCGACTCATCCGGTCGAGATCTGTGAGGGATCTTGAGAGTACGTCTTCCTCTTGACGTCGCCAACAATCTTCCACAAAGAACGTCTCAATCCGACACCGGCAGCTATTTTTCCATCATTTTACCATGTCGCTGCATCGTTCTAGGAGCTCAAAACCAGAAGCTGAGAAGAAACATTACTGCATCCAGATCTGAAAAGATCTGATCGTGCCCTTCGGAGTGAAGAAACTACATCCTGTCGCGGACATTCTCCAATAAACGGTGCACCGATCGGGTATCGGATCTGGCCGTACCGGCCTCCGCAAGTTCGCTGCGCAGGGTGACCAGCGTGGACAGCACCGGGTCGGCTTTCCGTCGGCGTACCCGAGCGGCTCCGGCACGCGTCCCTCGCCTCCTGCGAGTGTGGCCCGTCAACCCGGGTTCCAGCAATCCCAAAATTATCAATTGTAGCCCGATACCTCCCTGTGTGGAGTGGGTGTTCAGTTCTGAAACTATAAAGTTACTCATTTGTGTATTGGGGTTGTTCAGAAATCGGCCGGGAGTTCTTCCCCACGCCTAGTCGTGGAGGTACGTGCCCGTTCCGACATCTACATTGCTGTTTAGTATGCTTTCTATATTGCTGCGTTTGTGAGAGTAGGGCCGATAGCTAGTTTCAAATTCACCGCGATTGTGAGTTGTGAGCGCCCGTTCCGTGGCTCCAATCGAGCACTGACCGAGAATTAGCACCCTAGGCGACGGTGGTTTCTTAATCGCCGCGATCCCCATGTTTCCCTCTCAAGGGACGATCGTCGGGCTCAAGAGAGTCACTGTTGAGAGACGTCTCCACCCGGAGAATACCACGGTGGTCAGCCGCCCGGCTTGCCTTAGTGTGCTAGTGCTGGCCGCACAACGAGTCGGTCGTACGTCTTAGCCCGAGTCGGTCATCCGTCCCGCATCACTAACGGGCTTGCAGAAGCTTTCAATAAAACGCTGTGCACCTTGCTGGCAAAAATCGTTAACTCTAGTAAAAGAGATTGGGGAGAAAGGATGTACGAAGCACTTTGGGCTTATCGTACAGTTTATAAAACCCCAACTGGTTGCTCACCATTCTCCCTCGTGTATGGGTCAGAAGCGGTCGTACCAATTGAATTGGAAGTCCCATCACTGCGGGTCGCCATTTAGCATGGTCTAGTCGGCAATGAACAAGCCAATGTGGAAAGAAGATTGGAGGAGCTTGCCGATTTGGAAGGAAAGTGACTCTGAGCACAACAAAATATTCAGTTATACCAAGCTCGCATGGCCCGCGCTTTTAACAAGCTGGTGAAAGAGCGAGAATTCAAGAAAGGCGACCCTTTTATGTTCAAAAGAAGTGAAGTGATGGCAACCAACCCCAAAGGAAAACTGACCGAAAATTTGGTAGGCCCATATGTTGTCAACCGGGTCTACGAAGGAGGCACTTACATCCTTGTAGATCACAAGGGCGCAGTCCAGTTCTCCCCTCTCAACGGGAGGCATATGAAGCTATATCGGGCAGTTGCACCGATGCTTGAAGACTAAAACACCTAGGACCCAACCATAGTCCCACAGGGTCATAATGCCTCAACGGACCTTACATCCATCTGGGTAAGGAAAACCTCTTCTTTGCTCGGGCATTAACCCCATGCCCGTGAATTTTACTCATATAGCCTCCAACGGACCTTACGTCTGTCTAGAAGAAGAAAACCCTCTCTTTGCTCGGGCATTAAACCCATGCACGTGAACACTATTTACCAAGCATCCAACGGACCTTACGTCCGTAAGGATGAAGAGAACCCTGCCTTGAATACTACCCCCACAAATGCCGTCGATGGACCTTACGCCCGTGGGGGTAAAGAAAACTCTTTCCTTTGCACAGGCATTAACCCCATGCTTGTGAATACACATCTTGGCGACAACGGGCTTCGTGCCCTGGCCAACTTATACATCATATTGCCATTACAGGCCTTACGCCCGAATCAGCATCAATTCTATCCTTTGCATTGGCATTCGTCCTTGCCAACGAATGAACCCCTTTTCTGGCGCAAGGCTTCATGCCCTAGCCGTCTGCTTATGCACAATGATTGCCATTGCAGCCCTTATGCCCGAATCGAGGAAATTTCTATTCCTTGTCTTGGCATTCGTCCTTGCCAATGAATAAACCCTTCTTTGGCGCAAGGCTTCGTGCCCCAGCCAACTATGTCCACAATGTTGCCATTGCGGGCCTTAAGCCCGAATCGACGGATAATCTCCCCTTTGCGTTGGCATTCGTCCTGGCCAACAAAAAAACCCTTTTCCGGCGCAAGGCTGCGTGCCCTAGCCAACTATATATACACAGTATTGCCATTGCTGGCCTTATGCTCGAATCGGCACTAATTCCGTCCCTTGCGTTGGCATTTGATCTTGTCAACGAATAAACCCCTTCTTCAGCGCAAGGCTTCGTGCCCTAGCCATTCATATATACGCAGTATTGCCATTGCGGGCCTTACGCTCGAATCGGCGCTAATTCTATCCCTTGCGTTGGCATTTGATCTTTTCGACAAATAAACCCTTCTTCGGCGCAAGGCTTCGTGCCCTAGCCATTCATATATACACAATGTTGCCATTGCAGGCCTTACGCCTGAATCAGCACTAATCCCGTCTCTTGCGTTGGCATCTATCTTTGCCAACGAATAAACCCTCTATCGATAAAAGACTATGTGTCCGAGCCGATAATCACATATTGTTCTCAGCTGTCATCTCAAAAAAATGGGGCTTAAAATAGAGGTACCCCGCCAGACTTGTTCCTTCATTAGGACAAGGGGAAAAAGGGCGATAACCCAGCTGTGGCGAAAACCCGAAAGGGCATTGCAGGCAAAACCGAATACCCCGCCACGTGAAAACATGAAAGGGCATGTGGGCAAAAGAAAGAGGGGGTCGATGCCTGTGAAAACCTGAAAAGGGCGCTTGTATCGGTAATGTGGTTAAAAAAGGGAAAAATAAAAATAAAAATGCTTTCTCTCAAGACCTCCTCATAAGAGGGACGTCCCCATATGTCCCACCGGAAACAAACCACCCATATGACAAAGTCCAACTGGAATAGGCCTTCCGCCTATTCTGGTAATAAAACCACTTCTTGCTTCGACATTTAACCCAATGTCGATGAATACATCTACCCTGATCGTCATCAGCATCGGTGACATCAGTGATCGAAACCTTAACTTAGACCTTCCGTCCTCGTTAATGATGATAAAACCATTTCTTGCTTCGACATTTAACCCAATGTCGATGAATACATCTACCCTGATCGTCATCAGCATCGGTGACATCAGTGATCGAAACCTTAACTTGGACCTTCCGTCCTCGTTAATGATGATAAAACCATTTCTTGCTTCGACATTTAACTCAATGTCGATGACTTCATCTACCCTGATCGTCATCAGCATCGGTGACATCAGTGATCGAAACCTTAACTTGGACCTTCCATCCTCTTTAATGATGAGGAACCTTTTTGCTTCGACATTTAAACGCAATGTCGATGAATGCACTAGCCCTAGTTTTCGTCATCATCGGAAAAATCAGTAGAATGAAACGTTAACTTGGACCTTTCGTCCTCGTTAATGAAGAAAAAGACCCTTCTTTGCTTCGACATTCTACCCGATGTCGACGATACCCTGATGTTCGTCATCATTAACGAAATCAGTGAATGAAGCATTAACTTGGACCATTCGTCCTTGTTAATGAATGAAAAGACCCTCCTTTGCTTCGACATTCTACCCAATGTCGACGATACCCTGATGTTCGTCATCATCGGCAAAATCAGTGAATGGGACATTAACTCGGACCCTTCATCCTTGTTAATGAAGGGAAATACCCCTCTTTGCTTCGACATTCTACCCGATGTCGACGATACCCTGATTTTCGTCATCATTAGCAAAATCAGCGAACGAGACTTTAACTTGGACCCTTCGTCCTCGTTAATGAAAAATCTACCTCTTGGCCCCGAGATTCATTCAGCCGATGAATATAATAATGCTCTGGCATCTGCTTAAAAGAATGTTTTTCACTTAATCTAGCCTAACCTTGATTTCGGGGAACATAGCGTGGCAGTGGAGCGAACTCCTCACCCCTTCCCTGAAGGCGTGAGTGCTCTCCTGTCCTAGCATCTAATACACCCCAAGCTTGGTGGAGCTAGTCTTATACCTCCACTCAAATTAGGGAGGAAAAGAAAAGAAACACACAGCTAAGGCTCAGCACAAGTATGTAAGGTAAGGCTGAAGAAAATATCATTGCATGGAAAGGGTGCATGAAGTTCCTGCACTGATACACACAATATATATATATATATATATATATCATTGGCCTAGATGGCGAAAGATATCGTCGACCTCTGGAAGTCCGATAGAGGGATGGGCAGCTAAGTCCTACAATCGACGTTCCTCGGCTTCCAGCCTCAGCAGCTCCTCCTGAAGCGAGCCAGCGCGCCCCTCTGCTAATTTGGCCTCATCCAAGCATCACACCCTTAGTTGCTCTGTATAGGCCAGGTCCTCTTCAGCTTGAGTCAGTTCAGCATGGAGTTCAGAAATCCGTTGTCGCAAGAAGGAAGCTCGTTCAGTAGCTCCCTCAACGATGTTCCTACGCTCACTAATGAGCTCTGTGGAAGCCCGCAGAGCGGTATGACATTCTTGCCGATGAAGCGCCAGGGCGGTCAGCTGGTCCCTCAAGCCGTGCTCAACAAATTCTCGCCGATTTACAAACTTAAGCAGCAATATTACTCACGGCGTCTAGTCCTGCATGGGACAACCGAAGTCTATGAGGGTGCGTGATATGGGCTCAACCAGCCCCCTTAGCTGGGCATAAGATAAGTCCTGATGAGCCAGCACAGTTTGCTTGAGCATCTCCAAGTTCTGCCACATCATCTCATTTGAAGACTGCAAGCCAAGTGATGGTGTGTCAGGGAGATGAAACTCTACTCTGCTATCAACTTCAGCCCAGATGTCATCAATGGGCTCCAAAGAAAATGAAGGTAGTGCCCGTCACGCCCCGAACCGATAGTAGCGGGAAGCGATGCTCGGAACGTGGCAGCGAAATAGTCATGATAAATAGAGCAGAAAATAAATAAACACAAATAAATAACATTCAACACCAGGAGGCCATTAATTTGAGAAAAATATAATTTTATTATTATTTAAAAATTTAAATACAATTTGACTCAATAGAAGAAATAAATAAGAGAAAATAGCAAGACGACTATACTCTCTGGACTCAAGAAATAAAAGACTCGGGTCTCAAGGCTCCAGGTTCACTCGATCACGCTGACCCGATCCCAATTGTAAGCGATCCATCTACCACGTTACCTGAGAAGGATGGAAAATAAAGGGGGGTGAGCAAGAAGCTCAATAGGAATTACACTCTATCATCAGGTAGAATTTAAGTAATTGATCATTTTCAGAAATGTATAAATAATGCAGGAAACTCAATTAAAGCAACTAAGTAATCAACACAATCAGAAGATAACGATAGATATAAGGAAAGGAATATTTCACGTCGAGATATCAAGCACTATTTATAAGTACTTTTCAATGAATGGCAAGTTCAAGTCAAGTCAAGTCATGTCACGCAAGCAAGCACTTCCTGCTTTCAAGCAAGTATAGCAAGTATCACGAGAGTGTGGAATGTCATAGACTCAACACGCTAGATAGTACTCAGTGCCAAATGCCACACCTAGTCATTCACCTTCCCGGGGATCAAGTACTTTTCGGGTGCTCTTCCCAGGACCAGACTGGGCCTTTAAATATGATTGCCTTGGCATTGATTTGTTTGGATCATAGATCCCATGAAATCTAGACATCCACGAATACTGATGGCCAAGAGTTCCAAGATCAAGCTCATGTAATCAAGGTAAAGTGTGTAAGAATATTGATTTTTCTTGAGATTCAAACAACAAGCTCATTAATCGAGAAGAATAGTCATTAAAGAATGACTCTTTA
This sequence comes from Amorphophallus konjac, assembly GCA_022559845.1. NCBI lineage: Eukaryota > Viridiplantae > Streptophyta > Magnoliopsida > Alismatales > Araceae > Amorphophallus > Amorphophallus konjac. The sequence goes on along the minus strand of CM040122.1, from coordinate 163,377,587 downwards.
ATGGATACACGTTGATAATAGACCTAACAATAGGTCAAAATTCGAGGTACAATAGCCTAGTTAGGCTAGAGTAGCTTACATATATCAAATCCATGAAACATCACTTTTCGGAAAACTGAACTGTGAAACGGTAAGCAAAGGACCGCTAAGAAGGAACACGGTCTAATCAGGACCGCGTGCACAATAGGAACGATCCAAGGTGGGCCGTGCGCAGGACTAGACGGTCCTGGTGGGGCCGCGTGCAGAGGTAAACGGTCTAGTAACAACCGTGTACATCAATGATGTTAGCGCAGCAAGAGTGATATAGAAGGGGGGGGATGAATAGATCACTCCCAATTTGTAAAAACTTAGGCGGAAAATAAATTCTACTGCTTACGCCCCTCCTTAACCCGCACACAGAGAAATGCAAATGCAGTCACCAAGCAAGGCAGTATAAGTAAATGAGAATGAAGAACTGATCACATGGAAGCAAAGAGACAAGCAGATGGAGAGCGCAGATAATAACAGCAAACCACAGAGGAGGCACTCGGTTTTTAGGTGGTTCGATTGCAGTCCGCAATCTACATCCACCCCTCACTCTAACTAGAATGAGGATTCCACTAGACAATGCTAGACCACTGCAGACTCAGTCTGCGAACAACATGCTGCCACACAGCTTGAACAACAAAAGGAAACAAATTCCTCAACCAAGCTCTGCTACCCACAGAGCTTGAAACCTGTTCCAGCTACCAGCTAGAACAGAACCGGAGACACCTCTCCCTTCCTCCACACACCGGAGGGAACCTGCTAATGACAACCTGTCACTAGCAACACCAGAGATCACCAATCTCTCTTCCTCTGTAACCCAGAGGGAAATTGGAGTAATACTCCCTTCCTCCACACACCGGAGGGGAACCAATTCGAATCAGAAGGATGAATAAAATGAAAAGAAAACAAAATAGGAACAAAGACCAACGAAGAAGCTGTCGGTTCAGAAACCAATACAAATGTAGCTTCAAAGGAAGCAAGTCATCAAACCACAGACACTGCTCTCTCTCTCGAACATACTCCTCTCGGATCTGGACAATATGGGACTCTCTGCTCTTTCTCCTTTCTGGATCGTGCAGCCTCACACAAAAAATGCCTTCTGCCTTTTTTTCTTTTCACGATCGAGCTTCTACTGAAGGACGAAGCTCCATATTTATAGCAGATATTGGGCGTGTGGCTGCCAGGTTCCCGCCCATGAACTTTTTGCCATATCATTTGAATTTCGACCACATGGCAGCATCCTGACTAGGTTGCCATCCACGTGTCATGTTCCTGGTGTCTTAGATCACGTGCCAGGTGCCAACCTCGGATCACGTGCCCAATCATCAGCCTGAATCGCCTGCAGACAGAGACAGATGGAATGTATATACTTAGTTAGTTCAGGCTATTAACACTGTTGTGCATCCCTTAGTTTTGATGATGACAAAGGATATGTTTAATTGCTCCTTCAATGTAAAGTAATGAACTCATGACAATTTGATGATGACAAAAGATGTGTTTAACTAATTCAATGCAAATCTGATAGTTCAAGTCACTTCTGATAGTTCAAGTAATTTCAGGTATACTGAAGTACAAGTGAAATCAACAAATCAGAAGAAGTGTCAAAGGTTGCTTGTCGACCAGTGAAGTGATCATTGTCGACCAACGAATCCAACCAAACACAGCTCAAGTCATTCTCCTTCTGTACGTGCTTTGGTTGTCGACCAAAGCCCTGCTCGTTGTCGACCACGGAACAGACAGAGCATCAGCCTGAACTACCAGTCATCTGGACATTGCTTCTTGTCGACCAGCGACAGGGTCGTTGTCGACCACAAGCGATACAGCGTCCAGAACCGAAACTCAACTGAATTCAGTTTCTGTTCCTAGAAACCTGCAGGTTGTTGCTGCAGGTTGTTGGGCGGTTCAGATGATAAGATTCCGCACTGGATTTAAGGAGAGAATCTTGGAAAGAACCAGTCAAACTTATTCAAATCTTTCGGGTAAATCTTCTCCCTGTTTTCTAGCCGATAATCCAATGGATGTGCGCTCAATTACGAATCTGCGCGGGAAAAGCCTATGCTTTGAAAAGAACTGGTACAAAAGGTAAAGATGACAGAGAGCGGGGTGTGGAACACAGAGTAGAAGAAAAAGAAAGAATACACCCACGAAGATACTCTGAAAGAGGAAAGAAGGAGTGGCTCTTCAGAAACCACAAAGACTGCACAAGACCGAAGGCATCTTCATTGCTGCAGAAGGAAGACTGACTCAAGGCAAGCAAGACTCCAGCAGCGTCGCAGCTGAAGGCAATCGTCTGGAAGTTCCACAGGGAGTCTATTCCTGTTACCTGCAGTCCCAGGCTGAACTCTTTTTCTTTGATTCAAAAGCTCTTGTTCAGTCCTGTTGCATCTTTTGTTCTTTTCATTACATCAAGTGTCAAGCTGTGAGGCAGCGGGTACAAGCTGTGTGTCAGCGGGAAGAAGCTGTGTATCAGCGGTGTGTTGGTTGAGATCAGGAGTTCTCATTTAGTGAAGCCTTGCTCAAGTTGAGCGAGGGGTGGACGTAAGTCTCGGGAAGAGACTGAACCACCTAAAAATCCTGTCTTGTGGTTTTGCTTGTGGTGTGTGCTCTTCTTATTGCTTGCTGTCGCTGTAGTTATCAGTTTTATCTTTGCAACCCATAGTTTGCTTAAGGTCTAGTCGATCTTTGGTTTATAAATTGAAAAAGGGGCTAGATCTATTCACCCCCCCTCTAGATCTATTCAGTCCGTACGCAACACGTGGTATCAGAGCTAGACTCTCCGAAAATGTGGTCTAACAACCAGGAGAGACCTAGCGGACTGAACTCTAGAAGTCTAATGGCTGAGGGACACTCAGTGACTAGACCACCATACTTTGATGGAAATGATTACTCATACTGGAAAAATCGTATGCAGGTGTTCTTGAGAGCACAAGATCATGAGATGTGGAGAGTAGTGAGCCGCGGACCCTATGATCTGCCCGAAGACGAGGATACCTGGACCAGAGAACAGGTCAGAAAATCAACCATCAACTGGGGAGCTATGAACGTAATGCAATGCGCACTTCATCCCACGGAGTTCTCAAGAGTCTCACAATGTGCAACAGCCAAGGAGATGTGGGATCGACTCGAAGTCATCTATGAAGGTACGTCAGAGGTAAGGGAGTCAAAAGCAAATATGTTAGTCTCAGAATATGAAATGTTTAGAATGAAAACTGATGAAAACATTTCTGATATGTATGCTAGACTAGTACAACTAACAAATAGCTTAAAGAGTCTAGGGAAAACCTACAAGGAGCAAGAGCTAGTGAGAAAAATTTTAAGGTCCCTCACTCCTATGTGGCATACCAAGGCCACAGTCATTGAGGACTCAAAGAACCTCACTACTATGACTGTGGATGAACTAGTAGGTTCCCTAATGGCCTATGAGGTCAATCTAAAAAGAAAGGAAGACGAGGGCAAGAAAAAGAAACAGCTAGCTCTGAAAACTAAAATAGGCACCTCTGAATTATCTGACACTGATGACTCATCTAGCACAGGTGAGGAAACTGGTGAGCTTGCCATGCTAACAAGAAAGTTCAGAAAGTTTCTGCGGAAGGAAGGTAAGGGATTTAGAAATCCGAAGGGCATGGTAAGAAGGTCACCCCAGTTTAAGTCTGACAAAACTAAAGCCTCATCTAACAAACTTGTCTGCTACAACTGCAGAAAACCAGGACACATGAAGGCTGAATGTCCAGAGGCTCCTAAGAAATCAAGCTTCAAATGGAAAAACAAGAAACCAAAGGCAATGATCAGCACATGGAGCGAGGAGGAAGAAAGCAGCGAAGAGGAAACAACTTCCGAGGAAGAAGAAGGAAACACATGTCTAATGGCCAAAGGAGACAGCAACGATCTTGAGGTAACCTCCCCTTTTCAAGACTTTTCTAGCTCAGATTGGGAAGAAGCCTATTCAGATTTACTTGATACATATGAAAGAATAAGAAGGGAAAATAAAAGTTTGAAGAAGAAGGTTAATCAGTTCAATAATGACAGCAACTCAATTGCCAACAGAACTGAACTAGAATTGGAGATCACCACCTTGCAAAATAAACTGAATCAACGCGAGATAGATGAAGAAAACGTCAAAGGGCTATTAGAAGAAAATGAAGTACTGAAAAACACAATTGACGAGTTAAAATTAAAGACTCAAGAATATGAACAGGAAACTAAGCTAACTCAAGAAAGAAACAACTCACTCAAGGAAGAAAACAGTCAACTTCTGAAAGAAATAGAAAGAATCCAAAGTGAACTGAAAAACAAACAGGAAACATTGGAAAAAATGACTAAGGGTCAAGAAAACTTGAACGCTGTGTTGGGAATAAAAGTAAATTTTCAGAAAGAGGGGTTAGGGTACAACCCAACGGCTAAAAAGGAATTCCAAATAAAAACTTTAAATGAAATAGCTGACTCTAAAGGAAAAGGCCCCTTGATAAACTTATATCAAAACAAACAAAAGGATATAGCTGAAAGCTCCTCTAAACAGATTAATGTCACCTTGGAAGAGAGGAATTCTAAAGGGAAAATGGATAATCCACATCAGTTTAAAAACAACAGTCATATCAGACGAGAAGTTCAAATTCACAGAAGTAACCAGACAAACAAAGCATTAAATCATGTTAATAAACACAAACCTGTAAAACAAGGTGTCTGGAAACAAGCTGGTCGACAACAGACCCCTCCTCTGTCGACCAGAGGCTCAACCAGAACAGATACTGGTATCTGGAGAAACTATGGTCGACCACAGACTTACCAGATGTCGACCATGACCAGACACGCAAACAGAACCCACAAATTTCCCAGCTGAAACAGAATGGAAATTGGAACTTAAGAGAGTGGACTCAGAATAGACACAACCTGAACAAGTTCAGAAATGAAAAGACAAACTGTTCTAACAAAATTTGGGTTCCCAAGGTGTTGTTACAGCAGTTTCATGATTTCACAAGCTATCTTGGACCCGGGTACCATTTGGGTCCAAAAGTTTCTGTGTAATTTGTGATGCAGGAATGTCTGGCAGCCATGCACAACAAGTGGTATTTAGATAGTGGTTGCTCAAGACACATGACGGGAGACAAGACCAAGTTCTCCCAGCTGAGCGCAAAAGATGGAGGATATGTGACGTTTGGAGGAAATAACAAAGGCAAAATCATTGGGATAGGTGAGATAGGTAAGAAACCCTCAAGCTGCATTGAAAATGTATTATTAGTGGATGGACTGGAATATAACTTATTGAGCATCAGTCAATTATGCGACAAAGGCCATAAAGTGGTGTTTGACTCCAAGATCTGCAGAATTATTGAGCCAAATTCAGAAGCAGTCAAGTTTATGGGCAAGAGGGTAAATAATGTCTACATGATAGACTTGGATGATCCAGCCCACTCCAACTTGTGCCTAACCGCCAAGAAGGAGGACTTGACCTGGTTGTGGCACCGAAGACTAGGGCATGTTAGCTATAGGGTGTTGCACAAACTTGTGAAAAATAAAATGGTTCTTGGTATGCCTGAAATTTCGTTTGCTCAAAATGTCAAAGTATGTGAAGCATGTACCCAAGGAAAGCAAACAAGAAAATCATTCAAAGGTAGAACTGAAAGTCAGTCATCAAGACCCCTAGAACTTGTGCACATGGACCTTTTTGGCCCAACAAGAACTGCTAGTCTTAGTGGTAAGAAATATGGTTATGTTCTAGTTGATGACTTTTCCAGATTTACATGGGTAATGTTCTTATCACATAAAAGTGATGCTTTTTATGAGTTTCAGGAATTTTACAAAAGAATGAAGCAGGATGGTAAGTCCAAAGTGTGTACAATCATATCTGACCATGGGGGGGAGTTTGAAAATTCTGATTTTGATGTATTCTGCAGAAACAAGGGCATAACCCACAGATTCTCCTCACCAAGGACACCGGAGCAAAATGGGGTTGTGGAGAGAAGGAACCGCACTCTTGTCGAGATGGCTAGAACCATGTTGGTTGAAGCTAATCTTCCAAAGAAATTTTGGGCAGAGGCGGTCAACACAGCATGCTACATTGTAAACCGGGCAATGGTAAGACCGTCTAGTGCAAAAACTCCATATGAAATGTTCAAAGGTAAAAAACCATCCCTAGCTCATTTTAGAATCTTTGGTGCAAGATGTTTCATTCATAACAATGATAAGAAAGTCTTGGACAAATTTGAACCTAAGAGTGACTCAGGAATATTCTTGGGCTATTCTGACCGATCAAGAGCCTATAGGGTATTTAACACCAAAGATCAAGTAGTTGAAGAATCCCCTCATATTTCATTTGATGAAATTAATGATTTTGGCAAAAACGAACAGGTCAGCAAGGAAGAAGAAGATGGGGAATTTCTGGATGGCAAAGAAAAACCGATGGAGAATGAAGAAGAACTGAATCAAGAAAGAAATCAAGGTAATTCTAATGATCAAACCGAAGGAGAGGTCAACTCAGGTAACAATCTTGAAAACTTAAGACTTCTTAGAGATCATCCCTTGGATAACATTATTGGTGGAATTCATGATCCTAGGAAGACTAGATCTCAGCTCAAGGCCATTAATGAACTAGATCAACTTGCCCTTGTGTCCCAAATAGAGCCCAAATCTGTAGAGGAAGCCTTAAAGGATGAATCATGGATAAATGCTATGCATGAAGAACTAAATCAGTTTGAAAGAAATCAGGTGTGGAGTCTTGTCCCTAGACCCTCATCTCACCCCGTTATTGGAACCAAATGGGTTTATAAAAACAAGCTAAGTGAAGAAGGGGTTGTGATGAGAAACAAGGCTCGGCTGGTGGCTAAAGGGTACAACCAGGAATTTGGGGTTGACTTTGAAGAATCATATGCTCCAGTTGCTAGATTAGAAGCCATCAGGATATTGTTAGCCTTTGCAGCATCTCATGGAATTAAACTACAACAAATGGATGTAAAAAGTGCATTTCTAAATGGTATTATAAAAGAAGAGGTCTATGTGGAACAACCCCCTGGTTTTGAAAATGATGAACTTACTAATCATGTTTTCAAATTGCATAAAGCTTTGTATGGATTAAAGCAGGCTCCTCGGGCTTGGTACGAAAGGTTGAGCTCCTTCCTCACTAAAAAGGGATACACAAGAGGTAAAATTGATCAAACATTATTTTCCAAGACCCAAGGTAAGGATATACTGATTGTACAAATCTATGTGGATGATATTGTGTTTGGATCTACTGAAACCTCTTTGTGTACTGAATTTGCAAATTTAATGACCAGATGAGTTTGAAATGAGCCTAATGGGTGATTACAATTCTTTCTTGGATTGCAGATCTCACAATGCAGAGAAGGATACTTTATAAATCAATCCAAGTACATAAAAGAGATGCTGAAGAAATTTGGCATGGAAAGCTGCAAGCCAATCGAGTCACCCATGGGCACAAATGCAACTTTGGAAGCAGATGTAAAAGGTAACATGGTAGATGCCAAGAAATACAGAGGTATGATCGGATCCCTGCTATACTTAACTGCATCAAGGCCAGATATTCAGTTTAGTGTATGCATGTGTGCTAGATATCAGTCTAGTCCTAGGGAATCACATTTAGGAGCTGTCAAGCGTATCTTTCGATACCTTGCCGGCACCCAAGAATTGGGTTTGTGGTATCCGACATATTGCAAACTAATCTGATTTCATATTCGGATGCTGATTATGCTGGTTGCAAAATTGATAGGAAGAGTACTAGTGGTTATTGTCAATTCTTAGGTGGATGTTTAATTTCATGGGCTTCTAAGAAGCAGCACTCTGTGGCACTCTCCACTGCTGAGGCTGAATATGTCGCAGTAGGGAGTTGTGGTACACAAGTTATGTGGATAAAACATCAACTCCAAGACTACAATGTAGATCTTGGCTGTGCACCCATTTTATGTGACAACACTAGTGCTATTAACTTGTCTAAAAACCCCATTCAACACTCTAGGACAAAACACATTGAGATCCGTCATCATTTTCTGAGAGATGAGGTATCCAAAGGAAATTTCATGCTTCAATTTGTAGAAACTGAAAAACAATTGGCAGATATTTTCACTAAACCCCTTAACAATGACAGGTTTTCAACTCTAAGAAGGGAGTTGGGGATATGTAGAATATCTCCTGAAAATTCTTGAAATGCTCATATTCCTGTGTTCTCTGTATAGCTTTCTGTCATTTCTATAATTAGATATGTCAGTTAGATCTCTGGTACTGGTTGTGTTTGGAAGCTCTGGTGTCAGCTGTTACTCAAGCAACATTCTGCAAATTCCTGGCACTGCTACTGGTTAGCTCTGGTGGTCGACCAACGACAGGGCATTAGTCGACCAAGGCATCAAGACAGGAAACTGTTTGGTTCTGTGACTACGCAGATGTCGACCAGAGACAGCTCCATGGTCGACAATGGATCGGTAAGGAAGCAAATGTCCACTTTAGACAGGCTCCTGGTTGACACTAGTTCTGGTAGGGAATCTTCTGGACTGTTTAAACTGTTTGGGCTCAGATTCATCTTCACTCACTCATCATCATCCATACGTTCCATTCCCTGTGTCTTTCTATCTCATCCTGGCCAACATTATTTTTTATTTCAGCATGGATTCTCAAATTGAGGGGGAGAAAAAGTGTAAACTCATTCCTTGATAAAACATTGAATAACCTAACCATATCTTTCAATAAAATCACCAATGTAATCAATAAGAGTAGAGGTTGAGTGTAGTAATGAGGATTTGGACTGTACTACTTCAATAAATTCAAACCATAACTATGATTCTGTCACATGATTTTGAAGACTTATGATTTTTAGTAGTAAGTCGGTTTCTCTACCTGTGCCCGTGCTGAACAGTTAATATAAATCCAAAAATATAGCATGAATGCACGTGGAATACGCCATAACTCTGTCTTCATGGTAGAGCAATGGATTGATTCTGAGAAACTACTGCCTCCCATTTTAAGAAAAAAAATGGATGAAAAATAAGTGAGAGGCATGTGTGTCATGAAGAATCAATCTATCTCTGCTACTATCAAAAATTATTGAGATTGGGCATACTGAGTAACTGGGGATATTGGCGTCTGATAAACGTATATCCTCACGGATAAAAGGTGTGTCCCAGTTAAAAGTGGAATGGTTAGGCATGCTAAGTAGCCGAGGTTTCTGGCGTGTAAAAAGCGTGTCTCCTCGTGTAGAAAAGCATGTGATAAACCTGACCACAGCTTTCAAAATGATTCCAAAAGGAAAAACTCAAAATTATCTAAAAGGCAGAGGAAAATGGTTGACCAAAGGCATGGCATGCAAAGAAAAGTTGAAAACACTGTTCAGCAAGCACAGCTATTAAAATCATCTCATGAAATCTATTATAAGTTTAAGAAGTCATGTGGAGGAAATTAGATATGGGGCGTAAGCTTATTGGTGCAATACTTTCAAATTCAAGTGAACCACTAGGCCCACTCTACTTGTTTACAAGGTGGTCTCTGCTAAGGGTGGATAGGTTAAATAAATGCTTCATTAAGGAAAGGGCGTACACTTCAATAAATTCCCCAAATTTAATTCGGCTGATTTAATCCTGTCACTTCGTTTTCATCATCGCGCTGGTTCCACAAACCCTAGATTTATGACCCAGGACTTATCCACTGATATCCTGCCCCTATAAATTGAACAGACTGGGTCCCTAGGTATTCACCACCTTGCTACTTCGCCGTTTTCACCTTTCACGGTACTCTTCCGTTTCCAGTTCCCTTCCGCTCCCTTGTGCATCCCTCTTTCGCATCCTTCCACCATGAGGTCCTCCAAGAGAGCAAGGGATGAGGCCCCTGCCGAAGCATCAAAGCCGTCCAAGCGTTCCAAGCAGAAGGCCACGCAGGGTCCGCCATCGACCCCTCGGAGGTCGACAACGGATAATACGGCTGAATCGGGCGGAAAGATGGCAGCTTCAGAAGTACCCAACGTCCATCCAGTCTCTGGAGTTCTCAAGCCTCGGAACATCATGCCGCCGAGAAGAGTAGATATTTCCGATCAGCGGCTGATGGAGATGTTCCCAGAGTTGCTGGAAGTTTTGGACGCCCAAGGCTGGACAGAGTTTGTCTCCGCACATACTCAGTATTCCCCACAGCTTGTGCAAGAATTCTACCACAACCTGCAAGTAGTGGATGGCCAGGTCTATACAGTAGTTCAAAGGGTCGTCGTCAGCCTCGACGTCAAGCTCCTCCACAAGGCGCTGAATATTTCCAGACATGGTGCTGTCTTCAATCCTGAGGACTTTGACTTCAGATCAGCATATGCCGTGGTCACTGGCCAACCAGCCCCTGAGGTCCTTCCAAAATCCATCAATGCCAACACCTTCCCTCCTTTTCATCGATTACTCCATCATCTTCTTACTACCATAATCCAACCGAGAGGAGGCGCCAGGGAACATGTAAGTCACCTTCACTTATTTCTTCTCCATGGCCTCATCACTCGCCAACTCATTCGCCTTCCCAAGCTCATGCTGAACACGTTACACACCATTTTGCATTATCTAAACTCTCTTCCTTATGCTGCCCACATAACTGCCATTCTGGAAACAGCAAATATACCCATTCCTCACGCTCAGCGTGTTGTCATTCCCAAATGGCACGTATACTCTTTTCATTACGTGACCACCTTTTTGGGCTATAAGAAGGTAGGAGATCAAGTCCAGCGCACCCTACCATCCAAGGGTAAATCCAAAGCACCGTTGCCACCCTCTTCTCCACCACAGACACCAGTTCATGTCAGCCCTGCTGTAACCCCTCCAACTGTGGTGATTCCACTCACACTCCCACTACTACAACCACTGCTACCCATCCTTCACCTTCACTCGTCATAGTGCCATGGCAACCAGGCACTGCAGCCACTCATGTTCCAGCTACTTCTGTTCCATTTACCTCCGCTCCGTCTACTTCTGCTCCACCACCTCCTTTCACCTCCACCACTGAGTCTCAAGGAGTGCTTCTCCAGATAGCATCTCAGCTGTCCTCTCTCACCACTCAATTCCAATCCTTTCAAGAGAGTATGAATGCTGCCACCGGGCGCTTGGAGCTGCGAGTTCAGAGACTAGAACAGCAGATGGAGACCAGGTTCATAAAACAACAGGAACACTCAGAACATGCTAGCTCTCGGTTTAACAGACTGGTTGGTACTTTAGCTGAAGTGTCAGCAGAAATGGGCACTCGCATTGAGGTCACCACCCAGCAGAGTAAACAGTATCACCACGATACTATATCAGAGATCCAGAAGCTAAGGCTGTCTTATGCTCACATCGTTGACAAGCTCGATCGGATGGCAGAGCAAGTGAAGCCCGAGAGTTCTTCGTCCTCCTCAGAGTGATAATCTACATACTCCTCTTTTTGTTGTTGACAAAGGGGGAGATAGGGTCTTATGTGTCATTGTGTGTCTAGGTGTGTCTAGAGGTCAAGACTATGTGTCACTATGTGTCTTTCTCCTTTTTGAGTCTTTCATGTAACTAGTGTTATGATGCTTTTGTAAGGCACATCAAACGGCACATCAAATGAATTGTCTGGCTAAAATCTGTGTTATGATAGTCTTGAATGAAATATCAAATGAATTTTATAATCTGTTGATTGTCACAATGACTCATGGTTGTCATCATCAAAAAGGGGGAGAATGTTGTGCATCCCTTAGTTTTGATGATGACAAAGGATATGTTTAATTGCTCCTTCAATGTAAAGTAATGAACTCATGACAATTTGATGATGACAAAAGATGTGTTTAACTAATTCAATGCAAATCTGATAGTTCAAGTCACTTCTGATAGTTCAAGTAATTTCAGGTATACTGAAGTACAAGTGAAATCAACAAATCAGAAGAAGTGTCAAAGGTTGCTTGTCGACCAGTGAAGTGATCATTGTCGACCAACGAATCCAACCAAACACAGCTCAAGTCATTCTCCTTCTGTACGTGCTTTGGTTGTCGACCAAAGCCCTGCTCGTTGTCGACCACGGAACAGACAGAGCATCAGCCTGAACTACCAGTCATCTGGACATTGCTTCTTGTCGACCAGCGACAGGGTCGTTGTCGACCACAAGCGATACAGCGTCCAGAACCGAAACTCAACTGAATTCAGTTTCTGTTCCTAGAAACCTGCAGGTTGTTGCTGCAGGTTGTTGGGCGGTTCAGATGATAAGATTCCGCACTGGATTTAAGGAGAGAATCTTGGAAAGAACCAGTCAAACTTATTCAAATCTTTCGGGTAAATCTTCTCCCTATTTTCTAGCCGATAATCCAATGGATGTGCGCTCAATTACGAATCTGCGCGGGAAAAGCCTATGCTTTGAAAAGAACTGGTACAAAAGGTAAAGATGACAGAGAGCGGGGTGTGGAACACAGAGTAGAAGAAAAAGAAAGAATACACCCACGAAGATACTCTGAAAGAGGAAAGAAGGAGTGGCTCTTCAGAAACCACAAAGACTGCACAAGACCGAAGGCATCTTCATTGCTGCAGAAGGAAGACTGACTCAAGGCAAGCAAGACTCCAGCAGCGTCGCAGCTGAAGGCAATCGTCTGGAAGTTCCACAGGGAGTCTATTCCTGTTACCTGCAGTCCCAGGCTGAACTCTTTTTCTTTGATTCAAAAGCTCTTGTTCAGTCCTGTTGCATCTTTTGTTCTTTTCATTACATCAAGTGTCAAGCTGTGAGGCAGCGGGTACAAGCTGTGTGTCAGCAGGAAGAAGCTGTGTATCAGTGGTGTGTTGGTTGAGATCAGGAGTTCTCATTTAGTGAAGCCTTGCTCAAGTTGAGCGAGGGGTGGACGTAAGTCTCGGGAAGAGACTGAACCACCTAAAAATCCTGTCTTGTGGTTTTGCTTGTGGTGTGTGCTCTTCTTATTGCTTGCTGTCGCTGTAGTTATCAGTTTTATCTTTGCAACCCATAGTTTGCTTAAGGTCTAGTCGATCTTTGGTTTATAAATTGAAAAAGGGGCTAGATCTATTCACCCCCCCTCAAGATCTATTCAGTCCGTACGCAACAAACACGAGTGTATATACTTCAGAAACATCAACTGAGTAAGTGTGTACAACGTGAGAGAGTGTATAGACTTAATGAATAAAGCGCATGTGAAGGCAGTGTATAGACATGTGATGAACAATGCATGAACTAGCCTTGCCAATGTGTAGACTTTACATTGCTCAGCCACTATGTAGACTTCACGAAGCCTAACCAGTGTACAGGCTTGGAACGAGTGTGCTGTGAGCACTGAAGACTCAAGTTATAACAACAGAATGTATAGAGTTGTGGTCGGACAATCCCAATGTGTAGACTTGAAACAAGAGGCCAGTGTTCAGACTTTGAGGAAGAGATGCACTGTTCGCAATGTACAGACTTGATAGTGTAAGACTCTTAATAAGACGGTGAACAGTGTATTGACTTGATGCCCAACGATGATGTATAGACTTCGACAAGCTTGAGCCAGTGTAGAGACTATGCCAGAGTGAGACGATGCATGAGACGCTTGGCTGTATAGACTTGCAAAAGTTCTGAATGAGACGATCGGCTGTTGAACCGATGTACAGACTCTGACTGTGAAGGCAGGCTGTATAGACTTGAATCGCTTAAAGCGATGTACAGACTTGGTGAGGCTCAAGCAGTGTACAAACTTGTGAAGGCTTCAGCGTTGTACAGAAATGGAAGTACCACTGTGGATGTATGGACTTGAGTGAATGAATTCGATGTACAGACTTGCCGATTCGAAGCCACTGTACAGACTTTGAAGAGCAGTTCAATGTATAGACTTGAAGCCCCTGGGCTAATGTATAGACTTCACGCTGTACAGACTTTGAGCTTTGATCGTTTGAGCAGAATGTAATGTACACACTTAGCGATGTATAGACTTGGCCAGGAAAGCGTAGGGAAATGTATGAGTGTATAGCCTTGGCCAAGCGTAGGAAAAGATGTGGAGTGTACACACTTGGTAAAACAAGGTTCAGTGTATAGACTTGGAGAAGTGAAACCGATGTACAGACTTTGAAGGATTTGAACGGGAGAGTGTATGGACTTGGTTCCTGTAGCAGTGTACAGAGTTGAAGGTCTGACAATCGAGTGTATAGACTTAGGCCTAACACTTGAATGTATAGGGTTGAAGACCTAACAGACGAGTGTATAGACATCAGTAAGAAGGTGCCCGATGTACAGACTAGAAGAAGATATGCCAATGTACAGACTTAATAGATCAAGCTGGTGTATAGACTTTGGTACTCAGACTATCAATGTTCTGATGCGTCGACCCACCCTTGCTGATGAGTCGACCCACTACTGTCCATATTAACCAAACAGTGTAGATAGATGAAATAATGAAACAGCATATGAATTGTACTCACTTAGGTGATGAACCAGCATAAATCTAGAGATAGAAGATTGATTTATAGTATGAGACATCATCAAAACCATAGGGATGCAACAATCTCCCCCTTTTTGATGATGACAACACTATGAATCAAGCAATATCAAGGTTCAACAAGAGATTAATATCAGCTGCAACAAACAGATTAAATTCAAGGCGTGCTTATGCAGATGAATTATACATTCCCTACAACACACTCTCATCTCCCCCACAACTCATAACCATATCTTCCCCGAAGCAACATGACTCCCCAAAGCTCAAGACAAATCCAAGACTCACTGATATTGCAGAACTTCTCTCCCCCTTTGACATCAGCAAAAAGAAATACAGAATGTATGACAGTGCTGGAAACATTAAGAATAAGGGTAGTAACTTCTTAGTGCAGACAGTCACTAGTAGGTCTTAAGAGAATAAGTGAGTTTCTAATCTCAAGAGAAGATTCTTTATACTCCAGTACATAATAGAGAAGTAGAATGATAGACAAGTTTATCAGTATACATAGTGGATGATTTAGAGCAGGAGTTAACAAGTATGGCCAGATATAGCTGATCATTCAACTATCCCACAAGACAGCATGAGACGAAATCAGAGAGGTGTTCTCAAGGTATTGAAGACAAGCAATCCATTAGTTGCATAACAATAAGGAATTTTTTCTTTTTGAGATGATTTTCAAGAAGATCAATGAGTAAGTTGGTAGTTCAAACCTTTGACATTAGGGAGACACCTTGATTAGAGGCCTGAATCCCCAGTTACTCAGAGTGAGTACCTTATTACTTCCTCTCTTTTTTTTATTAAGGAACAGAGTTAGTAACTGTGATTTTTGACAGGAGGAAACACCTTGATTAGAGGCCAGAGTCCCCAGTTACTCACCAGCAAGCCACCATTGCTCTGTCATCTCTTTTCATTCATTTTAAGCATTTGACACCTCATGACATGGGAGAAATATTCATTTCATTGATGAAGCTCCCAGTTTCTCAGTGATCAAAACAGAACATGTTTGTTCAGTTAAGCCCTTGAGTTAAAGAGATAGAATGATTAAAAATAATACCAAAAGGACTATTTCTTGAATTGAGTCTTGAAGTCTAGATTTCAAGTTGATTGGGTCAGATATCAAGACATACAGGTTTTGGCCTGAACCAGAATCAATGACAATGTAGGAAGATATACTTTATGCAATTAGTCCAGATCTCTGAAGGAGTACCAAAGGAAAGATTCTAACTAGAGATTAGAGTCACTGACTTATAGACTTAAGAGATAAGTGACATTCTACTGTCTGAGAGAACCACACTAGATCAGTCATGCAAGACCAGCAAAGTGACACATCTAGACAACCCTTTTGAATCTGTCAAAGAACTTCTCTTCTCACATTACAACTCAGCTCCCCCTAAGACATAGCATTCCTCAATAAAACAATCCAGCATAATCTCAAAGCTTCCCTTTACTCAAAGCATTCCTGAAAGCTAACCAGTAAGCATTCTAAACTCCCCCTTTAAACCAGCATGAAAGAAGGCTAAACATCAGACAAACACAACTCCCCCTCACAACAAGAACAAGCTTCATAATTAAGACAATTTGTATAAGCCTAATTCTCTTCTCAATGTGGTGAATTTTTCATTATCCAGAGGTTTTGTGAATATGTCAGCAATCTGATTATCTGTGCCTACATGAATCAGTTCAAAATTATTCTTAGACACCTCATCTCTTATAAAATGATGTCTTATCTCTATGTGTTTGGTTCGTGAATGCAAAACATGATTTTTAGCAATATTGATGGCACTAGTATTATCACAGTAAATTGGTGTGCACCCCAGGTCTACTTGGTAGTCCTGAAGCTGGTGTTTAATCCATATTACTTGTGTTCCACAACTCCCTGCAGCCACATATTCAGCTTCTGCAGTGGAGAGGGCCACAGAATGTTGTTTCTTGGAGCCCCAAGACACTAAACACCCACCCAAAAATTCACAATGGCCACTAGTGCTTTTCCTGTCTAGTTTACAGCCTGCATAATCAGCATCTGTGTATGCTACTAAGTTAAGTGTGTGAGATGCAGGAAACCATAAACCAAGAGAATGAGTAACTGACAAATATCTGAAGATTCTTTTAACTGCAGCTAAGTGTAATCCAGTAGGTCTAGACTGATACCTTGCACACATTCCTACACTGAATTGTATATCTGGTCTAGAGGCTGTCAAGTAAAGAAGTGATCCAATCATACCTCGATAAAGTTTGGCATTTACTTCTTTACCTGTCTCATCTGCATCCAATGAGGTATTGGTGCCCATGGGTGTTGTAATGTGCTTTAAGTTTTCCATACCAAACCTCTTGAACAGTTCCATTGTGTATTTGGTTTGGTTGATGGAGCACCCATCCTCTAGCTGCTATACCTGCAATCCAAGAAAGTATTTTAGTTCACCAACCAAGCTCGATTCGAATTCAGCAGACATCATGGTAGAAAATTCATCACATAGTTCATGCTTAGTTGATCCAAATACAATGTCATCTACATATATCTGAACTATGATGAGATCTCTGTTTATGCCCTTGGTGAATAAAGTTTGATCAACTTTACCTCTTTTGTAGCCCTTGCTGATCAGAAATTCAGACAATCTTTCATACCATGCTCTTGGAGCCTGCTTTAGACCATACAAGGCTTTGTTTAACCTGAAAACTTGGTTAGGTTGAGGAGAGTATTGAAATCCAGGAGGTTGTTCAACAAAAATTTCTTCTTTAATGACTCCATTTAAAAAGGCACTTTTAACAGCCATTTGTTGGAGTTTTATATTCTTTGAGCAAGCAAAGGTAAGCAACAATCTTATAGCTTCCATCCTAGCAACAGGTGCATAGGATTCATCAAAGTCTACACCGAATTCCTAACAGTAGCCTTTGGCTACTAATCTGGCCTTATTCCTTGAGATAATTCCATCTTCATTCATCTTATTTTTGAACACCCACTTTGTTCCTATGATATTAATACCATCTGGTCTTGGGACCAGCTCCCAGACATTATTCCTTTCAAATTGACCTAATTCCTCACACATAGCATTGACCCAAACTTGATCAGCCAAGGCCTCTTCTACTGTTTTGGGTTCAATTTGTGAGACTAAGGCAATTAAGTCATCATTATTCACATTTCTAAAATGAGACCTAGTCCGAAGAGGATCTTCAGGATGTCCTATGACATTATCTAATGGATGGTCTTTAAGAAATCTAATATTTGTTGAAGACTCACCTGTTTCTCTTGGCCCTTCCTGATTGGGGGAATTTGTTTCTCCACTCGGCTGAGTCTTCTCTTCTTCCTGTTGGTCTTCTAGAAAATCCCCACCATGATTGGAATCCCTGTCAAGATTTTCAACATTAGAAACATCTTTCTTTTCACTAAAAAGGATGTGTGGAGACTCTTCCACTTTCTGATCTCATATGTTAAATACCCTATATGCCATTGACACTTCAGAGTAACCCAAGAATATTCCAGGTGAGCTTTTGGCTTCAAACTTGTCTAAATCTTTCTTATCATTGTTATGAATAAAACATTTTGCTCCAAAAATTCTGAAATGAAACAAGTTTGGTTTCTTACCTTTTAGAAGCTCATAGGGTGTTTTCTTGTGAATGGGTCTTACCATGGCCATGTTGATTATGTAAGTTGCTGTATTGGCCGCTTCTGCCCCAAACTTTCTAGGTAATTTACTTTCAATCAACATGGTTCGGGCCATCTCCACCACAGTTCTATTTCTTCTCTCCACAATCCCATTCTGTTCAGGTGTCCTGGGAGAAGAAAACATGTGAGTTAGTCCCTCTTTTTCACAAAGATCAGTAAACATGGAGTTTTCAAACTCACCTCCATGGTCAGATTGAATAGAACAGACCTTGTATTTCCCTTCTTGTTTGACCTTATTGAAAAATAGATTAAACTTTTGAAATGCATCACTCTTATTTGCTAAGAAAAATATCCATGAATATCTAGAGAAATCATCTATGATGACATAGCCAAACCTGTTTCCATTAAGACTCTGAGTTCAAGTGGCACCGAAGAGGTCCATATGAAGAAGTTCCATTGGTCTAGAAGATAATGGCTCAGATCTTAATTTAAAGGAATTTCTGGTCTGTTTGCCTAGAGCACAGGCATCACATGCTTTTGATATCGAGTTGAATTTAATTCTGGGCATGCCTCTAACTAAATCATGCTTGACCAATTTATTTAAAGTTGTAAAGCCAGCATGACCTTGACGTCTATGCCATTCAAAAGCATCATTTTCAGAGTTGGCAGATAAGCAAATTGTAGATTCAGATTCCTCATCTAAGTCTACAATGTAGACATTATTAATCCTGTTGGCTACAAATTTAACCACATCAGAATTTATTTCAAGGATTTTGCATGAACTATCATCAAATACAACCCTGTGACCCCTGTCACATAACTGACTAATGCTAATCAGGTTGTGTTGAAGCCCTTCCACAAGTAATACTTTTTCAATGGAGTTTGTGGAAGACTTACCTACTGTACCAACTCCAATTATTTTACCTTTGTTCTTTCCTCCAAACTTGACCAGACCCCATGGCTTCATCTCTATCTTGCTAAACTTGGATCGGTCTCCTGTCATATGCCTGGAGCAGCCACTGTCGAGGTACCACTTGTTATCTTCAGTTGCCAGGCCGACCTACACAAATACATCAAGCAGAGTGATTTGGAACACAAGATGAGTTGGGTCCAAGGACATTGTTCAAATCTCTGATCAAGTGTTTAGGTATCCAGATTTGCTTCAGCATGGTTTTCTCTGGCACCTTCCTTTCTGGTTTATTAAAGTTGAATCCAGCTGGACTGGAGAAGTGAGTTCTATTCCATTCATTAGTCTTCCTATTACTAGGAAATTTCCTGTAAGCTTGTTGATTAACCTATTTTTGACCATGAAAATTACTTCTCCAGTAGGTCCTGTTTGGACCCATCTGATTGTTGTAATTCCAGCTCTTATTCTGATTCACTTTCTTGGTCCATCTACCATTTGTGTTCTGGTGAGTGGGCCTAGTGATATTCTTCATAAAATTCATTCCCATCTTAAATGGTTGTCCAGCCCTAGTTTTTGTGTTTTCTTTAGGACTTTGAATTCCCTTAGTACTGTTTGAGCTGGATGGTGTGTCCAGCTTCTCTTTTCCCTTCTCTGGGCAGAAGGTGATGGTCTTGAATTGCAAGGGTTTCTTGTTGGTTGGGTCATAGCCTAGACCCTCCTTATTGAAGTTGACCATAGTCCCTAGTATAGCATCTAAACTAGTTTTTCCTTGGACAAACTTTTCTAAGACTTTCTGTTTGTCTTCCAGCTCCTTTTGAAGGTACTCAGAATTTTTTAGGAGTTCAGCATTTACTTTCTTCACAGCTTCATATTTCTCTGAGTTCACTCTAATTTCATTCATGCTTTCTTCAATTTTAGTTTTGAATTCATTGAGCTGATTTTGGCTTTCTTGAATTTCTCCCTTGAGCTTATCATTTTCTTTCCCTAGTGAGATCATTTCTTCTAATTGTTCTTTTAGCTTCTCATTTTCTTCACAGACCAGAGTTTGTTCTTCAACATTTGTGTTAAATTTTCTTTTCAGAACTCTATGCTCTTTACTAAGAGAATTAAATTTATCTAACAATTCACCATAAGCATCCTCCCAGTCATCAATTGAGAAATTTTCAAAAACATTTATTACCTCCTCTTCACTGTTTGCCATAAGGCAAATTCCATCTTCACATTCTTCTGAGGAAGTATCTTCGGGGTCTTCTTCTTCCTCGCTCCATGTGCAGACCATCGTCTGTGACTTCTTCTTCTGCACCTTTATGTTTTTCTTCTGAAGATAGGGACCCTTCTTCTGGAGATCTGGGCATTCGCCTCTCATGTGTCCCTGTTTGTTACAATTAAAACAAGTCAGTTTCTTAGGATTTATATCCCTGTAACTGGTAAATTCAACATTCTTGTTAGAGGAGTGTGGCTTCTTCTTCCTAAAGGTCTTTCCCTTTTTCTTCAAAAATTTTCTGAACTGTCTAGTGAGCATTGCCTGCTCCTCCTGGTCGAGATTTGAAAAACCTTCAAGCTCGGACTCGGACTCGGGGCTACTGCTGCTGCTCCCGCTGTTGCTACCCTTGTTGCGGGATGCCCTTAGAGCCACATTCTTACCCTTCCTTTCACTTCCTTCTCCACCTCCTTTGAAATTCATCTCATAGGTCATAAGAGATCCTATGAGCTCATTCATAGTCAAGGTAGTCAGATCTTTTGACTCCTCAATCACAATGGCCTTAGTGTGCCATGCCGGGGATAAAGATCTAAGAATTTTCCTGACTATATCTGCCTCAGCAAGATCCTTCCCTAGCCCTTTAAGTGTGTTTGTGATCAAAGACAACCTGGCATACATTTCAGTTATATTCTCCTCTGCATTCATCCTAAACATTTCATACTTAGAAGTGTAGAGGTTTACCTTTGAGGCTTTCACTTGAGCGGTACCTTCATAGATCAATTGCAGCTCATCCCACATTCGCTTGGCAGTCCTGTATGCAGATATACGGGCATATTCCTCTGGATGAACAGCACACTGGATGATGTTCAGCGCCGTCCAGTTGAGTGAAGAGAGCTTGACATGGTCATCTGTCCAAGCGTCCTCGTTTGGGGGCAGATCATATGGCCCAACAGTAATTACTCTCCATAGTTTATGGCTCTGAGCCCTGATAAACACTTCCATCCTGTTCTTCCAAAACAGATAGTTACTACCATCAAAATATGGAGGGTGACTAATGGATTGACTTTCGGCCATGAAGGTTCTAGGACCACTGGTAGTTCCTTGACCGTTCGTCCACATGGCGTAAACCTGCTCTGATACCAATTGTTAGCGCAGCAAGAGTGATATAGAAGGGGGGGATGAATAGATCACTCCCAATTTGTAAAAACTTAGGCGGAAAATAAATTCTACTGCTTACGCCCCTCCTTAACCCACACACAGAGAAATGCAAATGCAGTCACCAAGCAAGGCAGTATAAGTAAATGAGAATGAAGAACTGATCACATGGAAGCAAAGAGACAAGCAGATGGAGAGCGCAGATAATAACAGCAAACCACAGAGGAGGCACTCAGTTTTTAGGTGGTTCGATTGCAGTCCGCAATCTACATCCACCCCTCACTCCAACTAGAATGAGGATTCCACTAGACAATGCTAGACCACTGCAGATTCAGTCTGCGAACAACATGCTGCCACACAGCTTGAACAACAAAGGGAAACAAATCCCTCAACCAAGCTCTGCTACCCACAGAGCTTGAAACCTGTTCCAGCTACCAGCTAGAACAAAACCGGAGACACCTCTCCCTTCCTCCACACACCGGAGGGAACCTGCTAATGACAACCTGTTACTAGCAACACCAGAGATCACCGATCTCTCTTCCTCTGCAACCCAGAGGGAAATTGGAGTAATACTCCCTTCCTCCACACACCGGAGGGGAACCAATTCGAATCAGAAGGATGAATAAAATGAAAAGAAAACAAAATAGGAACAAAGACCAACGAAGAAGCTGTCGGTTTAGAAACCAATACAAATGTAGCTTCAAAGGAAGCAATTCATCAAACCACAGACACTGCTCTCTCTCTCGAACATACTCCTCTCGGATCTGGACAATATGGGACTCTCTGCTCTTTCTCCTTTCTGGATCGTGCAGCCTCACACAAAAAATGCCTTCTGCCTTTTTTTCTTTTCACGATCGAGCTTCTACTGAAGGACGAAGCTCCATATTTATAGCAGATATTGGGCGTGTGGCTGCCAGGTTCCCGCCCATGAACTTTTTGCCTGATCATTTGAATTTTGACCACATGGCAGCATCCTGACTAGGTTGCCATCCACGTGTCATGTTCCTGGTGTCTTGGATCATGTGCCAGGTGCCAACCTCGGATCACGTGCCCAATCATCAGCCTGAATCACCTGCAGACAGAGACAGATGGAATGTATATACTTAGTTAGTTCAGGCTATTAACACGAGTGTATATACTTCAGAAACATCAACTGAGTAAGTGTGTACAATGTGAGAGAGTGTATAGCCTTAATGAATAAAGCGCATGTGAAGGCAGTGTATAGACATGTGATGAACAATGCATGAACTAGCCTTGCCAATGTGTAGACTTTACATTGCTCAGCCACTGTGTAGACTTCACGAAGCCTAACCAGTGTACAGGCTTGGAACGAGTGTGCTGTGAGCACTGAAGACTCAAGTTATAACAACAGAATGTATAGAGTTGTGGTCGGATAATCCCAATGTGTAGACTTGAAACAAGAGGCCAGTGTTCAGACTTTGAGGAAGAGATGCACTGTTCGCAATGTACAGACTTGATAGTGTAAGACTCTTAATAAGACGGTGAACAGTGTATTGACTTGATGCCCAACGATGATGTATAGACTTCGACAAGCTTGAGCCAGTGTAGAGACTATGCCAGAGTGAGACGATGCATGAGACGCTTGGCTGTACAGACTTGCAAAAGTTCTGAATGAGACGATCGGCTGTTGAACCGATGTACAGACTCTGACTGTGAAGGCAGGCTGTATAGACTTGAATCGCTTGAAGCGATGTACAGACTTGGTGAGGCTCAAGCAGTGTACAGACTTGTGAAGGCTTCAGCGTTGTACAGACATGGAAGTACCATTGTGGATGTATGGACTTGAGTGAATGAAGTCGATGTACAGACTTGCCGATTCGAAGCCACTGTACAGACTTTGAAGAGCAGTTCAATGTATAGACTTGAATCCCCTGAGCTAATGTATAGACTTCACGTTGTACAGACTTTGAGCTTTGATCGTTTGAGCAGAATGCAATGTACACACTTAGCGATGTATAGACTTGGCCAGGAAAGCGTAGGGAAATGTCTGAGTGTATAGCATTGGCCAAGCGTAGGAAAAGATGTGGAGTGTACACACTTGGTAAAACAAGGTTCAGTGTATAGACTTGGAGAAGTGAAACCGATGTACAGACTTTGAAGGATTTGAACGGGAGAGTGTATGGACTTGGTTCCTATAGCAGTGTACAGAGTTGAAGGTCTGACAATCGAGTGTATAGACTTAGGCCTAACACTTGAATGTATAGGGTTGAAGACCTAACAGACGAGTGTATAGACATTAGTTAGAAGGTGCCCGATGTACAGACTAGAAGAAGATATGCCAATGTACAGACTTAATAGATCAAGCTGGTGTATAGACTTTGGTACTCAGACTATCAATGTTCTGATGCGTCGACCCACCCTTGCTGATGAGTCGACCCACTACTGTCCATATTAACCAAACAGTGTAGATAGATGAAATAATGAAACAGCATATGAATTGTACTCACTTAGGTGATGAACCAGCATAAATCTAGAGATAGAAGATTGATTTATAGTGTAAGACATCATCAAAATCATAGGGATGCAACAAATGAGTCAAGAGGACTACAGTCGACGCACAGCCGGTTGGAAACGGTCACAGGAAGGCCGTTCAAGCAGTCTGGCGGTCATGACTAGACCGCTTACTGACAGAACGGTCTCCGTAGGGCCGCTATCAGATAGGACAGTCTCGATTCCATGATTTAGCAAAAATATACAATTCGATCGAGTCAAAAAGGTTCAGGCTTGAGGGTACAACCTGCCCGACGTCCTAGTGGGAATCCCAGGCTCGCGGGGGCTTATGGAGGTCTCATAATAGAGGTCCTAGTCCGACGGAAGGAATATCCAGCGGAGAGTCCTAACTATTACAAGAATTGAGGGCTAATTGAAATCACGAAAAATGAATGTATAGCGGTCATTCAGCATCACCGGAGTGAAGTGACTGTCAAACAATCCTAGTAGATCATTTTATAATTTCATAAGAATAGAATATGGCAATTAAATTACAATTTAATGTTATAATTGACATTAAGAGGGAGAAAATATATGAACATGAAAGGAAGGGTAAATTTCAGCCGTCATGATCAGTAAATGAAATAGACCTTATATTGTTCCATGTAATCCATCTGTTAGGTGTGTTCTTACCCTATACATGATGTCTAATCAAAGTGAACACAGATAATGAAACATGATCTGTTCAATATAGACGGTCAGGGAATGGGCCGCTATTATTTCTTAGCAGTCATTTGCATGGCCGTTCTCAAGCTGTGTTCTCTAAAAGACAAAAGACTAGAAATGGTCGTGCACAGGGCCGCTAGGATCATAAACGGTCAGGTCCAGGGTCGCTAACCCATGGCAAACGATCAATCGGGCGGCCGCTATACTCATAAACGGTCAATCTGGAGACCGCTAAACTCGGCCTAGCCCTATCGAGAAAGAAAACGGTCGTTCGCGAAACCGCTAGACCATGAAAACGGTCTATCGCGCGACCGCTACAACGCAGGTGGTCTCTGAAAGGACGTTTCATCCAATCCGAGCCCAAAAACGACGAACTTGACACATGGTTGATAAAAGCACGATTTAGACCTAAATACAGCATGAAAATTGGGCAATCAACTATCAATAGATAGAAGACGTCAAAACGCAAAACGTGGCATGATCAATTTCAAGATTTGACTTCAATTAGCCCACACAAATCAAACGAAAAAGGAAGGTAGAAAACCCTAATCACATGCTTTCAATGAAATAACAAATACGCATGGTATGGATGAAAAAAATTAGGCAAAATAGATTCATATGAAAGCTAAGGATGATATCTACATATTCTCCTTGTTTAATTAGGTTGGGCCTGAGAGAAACCTACCGATTTGGAAGAAGAAAGGGAAGACGCGCTAAAACCCTAATCGCGAACACGTCACCGTTCTCGCCCTCGATCGACCACGATTGCTTGCGCCACCTATTGGAAAAATAAAAGGAGGTCTAGGTCTGAGAAAGCCCTCTATTTAAAGGGTGTATAGACGCTTCTAGTGGTCGAATTGGACTCAAGAGTCCAAGGAATTAAAAATGGCAAAAATCTCGATTCTCCCACCTAATCCACGCCGTCGCCATCGAGAGAAGTCTCTAGAGGCTAGGGTTTCAGAGACAAAATGATCTCTTAGGGTAGACCTATCAAATGGGCCTGGTTTGGACACGATTGGTTGAGAAATGAGCTCGAATTAGATAGTTTAAGGTTAACCCATTAAGAACTACGAATTTGGGCATTAACTCCGTAATTCAGCCTAATTAAGATTTTATTAGGGGTTGGCCCAGTTGACAATATTATTAAACACTTTGTTCTCTATAAGAATATATTTTTTTCATATTTTTAGAAATTAGTCGAAACTTTATCCTACGGGTGAAATTTAATTAATTTAATTTATTCCTATTAAATTCAATTCATTGTGGAAAATTTCGATTGCATCTTAGAATATGAAAAATAATTTTATGGTGATTGTAGAAAAATAATTATTGATATAATTTGGCCACTTTCAAAAATAGATAATAGTCTTTAATTAAGAAAATCATTGAAGTTGTTAAATAACAAGGAAAATAGCTTTAATTCCAATACATATTTCAAAATTTTATTTTTTATATTTTATTATTTAACCGGTATGTTACAGTCCCGATAGGAATACAAGGGGTGTCATATGCTCTTCTGACTGCACAACGGAGTTGATAGCAGTCGAGACAGGCGCTTCAAGTCCTCCATCCAACTGAGGGACAAAATCTACAGACTCGAGGCCCGCACTTTCAGAAGCAAACCCCAGTTGCCCCGTCGGTTCTGGCATTTCCTCCAATTCGGTCCCGAGGGTGATAGATAAGACAATTGTTTCTCCCGGGAGCTCTATGTCTTCCGGAGGAGGCTCTTCATGCCATTTAATCCGGGCTGCCTGCTCCAACTCGGACTCCGCTACTGATGGCAGGACTGCTGTCCCACCGTCCATTTCTTCAAGAATTCTTACACCTTCTGAGGAGGGCGGTTCGTGCTGTCCCACTGGGGCTGGCTGCTCCAATTCAACACTGGCCGTGATGGTTAAAGCAGTGGCATCCCCGGGCAGTTCCTCTTCAGACTCCACCCCGAATGCACCCTCAGTAATGGCCACATCAGTTGGTTCTGGCCCGAACTCCACTGACTAGATCTGAAGTTGTTTTACCGAGGACTCATCTGTGTCCAACACAGAGTCGGGCCTGCCCGGGAATTTTAAAGCAATCGGCTTCAATATGGGCACCATACCCACAATAGGGGTAAAGGCCGTCCCCTTTGCTTGAAAGGGGGAGAAGGCGGTGGTAGCATCCATTGCTGACAAATTCAACCCCACTGAAATCATGGGCTCCTGAGAAAAGGAACAAAGGAGGCAAACCAAGAGCTATGTCAGACCTTCAGATATAAACGGTAGAAGACATGAAAGAAGCTTACATAAAAGAGTGCAAAGATTACCTCCGAAGGAACAAGGCTTGAACCAGTGGCCCCTGGTGCTTCTAACTCTGGCCGCGTCAAGTCTGAAGATATCTCTCTGCCAGGACTTAGTGAGCCTGAAGGGCCTAAGGTCAAACGGGGTGGGCTGAATGCAGCAAAGTCACTCCCGTAAGAGAGGGAAGGAGTGCTAGCCTCTAACCCCACATCCAGCTCTTCCTCATCACTGGAGGGTTCATAGTCTACAGGTTCTTCCGAAGGAGAACTTTTAGCTAATTGTGCTACTGTCGTGCCGGGGCCTGTCAAGCGCATTGAACTGTCAAGAGTCGCCCCTGAGGAGACTTTCTTAGTGGCTAATATGGCCAGCCATTCGGAGCACCGTCGGGTTGGCCGGGTACTCTGGGCAGGAGATGCTATAGGAGAAACTTCGGCAGGCTCCGAAGGAGCGATATCTGGATGATTAAAATAGATAAGAATGATGAGTAAAAAGAAAAGTAGCAAAATGAGGTGCCTGCAATAAAGGTCCCGCGGGCTATAACATTACCTTCATCGCCATGTCTAGGCGTTGGAGAGGGAGGGTCGGTTGTGATAGGAATGGCGGGTGTCTCAACGCCCCCAACTTCCTCCGCGCCGCCACTAGTTATCGCTTTCTCGGTAACTCGGATAGAGGAAACTGTGGCGCTTAAATAAAAAAAGCAGAAATGATAAAGTCCCAAGGTTATGCCTCGAAAAAGAGTACAAGGGAGATATACCGGCTAAAGGAGTCGTCTGCTCCTGTGCCATCTCGAACTCCTTGAAGGTTGGAATAGTGGGCAATGAGATGACAAGCTCTGCAGCCGCAGTCCTCTTTCCCATCGCAACCTTTGCCCGAGCTCTCTTAGCTCGAGAAACTGCCTCTTTTATCTGAGACCTCTCTCGCTTCCGAGAACCCCTAGAGGGTAAAGGGATGGTAGTTGGGGCAGCGGGCAGAGATTCAAAATAGTTTGGCTTCTGGGCCTTAGAAATTAAAGGCCGGTACTCTAGAGTTATTTTAGAGGCCAGGAAATCTACAAAGAAATGATGCATTCACGTGGTGATTATGTGAATAAGACGCATATATAAGTAAAGGAGCAAGCAAGAATAAAATAGCATGTACCTGGTGGGCCCGAATACAATGGAGAGAGGGTCCAATAATACAAGGAGGGCTCCTTGTTCCTGGAGGCTCTCTCCCGAATCAGCCAGCAAATATCACCTATCTTGACGCAATGCTCAGCTAGGAATGCCAAGTCTTCATGGCCGCGGGCCGATATGCAGTAATATAGGCCAAGGTGGTCCATACCCCATCCATCGGCATATTTAAAGGCAATGAAGAGAGGCCTCTCCAATATAGCCTCGGCCTTATCACTGATAGAAAGGCTGTGAATGTGCAACAAGATAAAAAGCTAAGAAGTTTGGCTATACAGGGTGGGTCCCCGATCTTTATTCCTCACAAAGCTCCTATACGGACACAGACGGTCAGTCTCTGGACGCCATGAGGCCGGGGCTGTGATGGGCTCTTCCACAGGTAGCGAAAACTGTTGAAGAGTTGTCCTCTCGCTGCTAACTTTACACAAGCCCCGAAGAATCTCCGTAAAGTTGTCTTTATTAATTTCTGGAAGCACCGGCTGTGGCTTAGACTTCTCCCGTTTGGTAGCTTTCCAGGTCGCCAAATAAGCCTGCACCTCAGCATCTTTGCGAGACTTCAACCTCCGTAGATGATGAGGATCAATTTCAAATACAGCAGAAGGCTGGGAACTTAAGAACTGGCGCTCGGCAACGTCCCAACAATCATTTTGAGAGAGTCGATAGAAGCCAGTACGAGCATTCCACCATTTAATATATTCTGGAGTCACCCGGGGAAAACGCCCAGGAACTGGCATCCAGAAAGAAGAAGCCTTGCGGCGATGGAAATAATCCCACCACGTACGGGCTTTTTCAACAACGGCAGACCCTCCTCTCGATCGACTCTCCAACGGAAACTATGCTGAAGATGGAGGGATCTGTTGATCATAGCCAAAAATTTTCCTGAACCTAAAGGGGTAATAAGGCTCTAAATAAGTGCTGATGCCCTTTCTGAATACCAAGACACTGGGTCTAATGGATAAAACCCAATCTACCAGCTCTGGCTCCAGTGATGGTTTAGTGCTGAGCTTGCCCGAGATAGGGTGAACATACTGCTCAACTTCACCGAATTTACATTCTAGCAGCCAATTCACTAACGGGCTTGAGTGAGCAGCCAAGCACCAGAAATGCAAGGCTCCAGGAGCGTTCATTGGCACTTTCGTCAATTGCCCCCTGATCGAGAAAAGTTGATCTGACACTTGCTATGGCTCAGCATCGGCGAACTCCAACATTCTTGGAAATAAGTTTGGAGACTACAGTGTCCTGGGAGCAAACTCCGAAAATAGTGAACACACCCAGGCATTGAAGAAATGGAGAAGGCCAACGGTCCGTAAGGTTCTAGGGAGATGGATGCGGTGGATATCTCCCGACATCTTGTAAATCAAACATAGTGCAGCTGGGCAGAGGGACAACTTCACACCCCATGCCATTAAACACGCCGGATATATGGCTTCGACGTGAATAACTGTCTCATCACCTTGTGGCATAGCAAACGTGCACAACCAATACGTCAAGTAGGCCGCACAATGAGTGAGGGGATCCAATCTCGCTGGATTAGGGCCACTTTTGCACCCTCTGCCAAGAGAAGCAGATAAGTGAGTCTTCCGACGAGACCGCGTCTTCAGTCTATTCGGAGCCATTCTGACGGAAGGAAAGTCTTTGTACTTTGGCTCGCCTTCAAAGAAATATTCCAACCGTAAGCCCAGGCGCACCCGCCTCCGCTCTTTGCGTGAACGGGACGAAGAAGACTCTGCAGTGTCCTGAATAGATAGACACAATGTACGGTACACCTTCATGAGGTACTAATATGCAAACCCAATGTAATAGCGGCCGTCGCCGTCAGTGCGGTCTTTGAGCCAGTCAGGACAACAGACCTCCTCATACGGCTCACCATCAATTGGAAGGCCGGAGAGTTGATGTAAACTCCATAAGTCCAAGGAAGTCTCCCCTTCCGTAGTATAAAATGTGTTGTACTCTGGACAAAACACCTCCATCATGCCGCAGCATAGACCCTTTGAGATAGGGTACCAAAAGTGGGATGCATACACACTTTGGTACACTCCAGCCTTCATTAGAATGGGGCCATAATTCTGGAGCACGTATTTAGTGAATTCAACAGCCCCATCATTGAAAGCATGAGGATCGGTGGCTTTATAGTCAGCAAACCGGCCCACGGCGATTTGATGTTTGAACCTGACCTCCAAACAATCCAAAAGAAATGGTTCTTCTCTGAACCCCCACCTCAATGGGGACAAAAAAAGACCAAATGTTGGCTTCTCTTTGTGAAGAATTCCTGCTAACAAATCCTACCCGGTTGGAGTGAATTCGGGGGTGCGAGTCAGTATGCCTTGCTCCGGACTCAATTCCAGTACGCCAGTAACGACGTCCCA
Source organism: Amorphophallus konjac (assembly GCA_022559845.1). Taxonomy (NCBI): domain Eukaryota; kingdom Viridiplantae; phylum Streptophyta; class Magnoliopsida; order Alismatales; family Araceae; genus Amorphophallus; species Amorphophallus konjac. Next base: position 163,347,337 of record CM040122.1, on the reverse strand, counting down.
TTTCCTGGACTCCCCTGGAAAATAAATAGGCTCACTCCTCACTACTGAGCCAATTAAACTATCTCGGTCCAAGAGGATGCTATACTATGTTGCTCGTACCGTGAAGAAATCCCACTTCCCCATCAAATTGAAGGCGTGGAGAGAAGACATTAAGTGCTTGTCCTTCGAAAAATCGACCTGATAGCCCTGACTCCGGTCGAAGGAGAAATTGTCTCTGTTAGAAATGGTCAAACGGTCGGCGTCCATCGAATCGGGCTCTGAATCGGACGATTCTGAAACAATGGCCACGCGGTCTCGCCCTTGATCAAGTTCATTAACATTTTGCCATGTCACTACTGGCTGTACCACGGAGGAGCCACTTGTCCCTTGCCCGGCCGCAGAAGAAGTTGTTGAAGCCATTGGTTGCAATTGAAGAGTTAGTAAAGTTAGAAAGAGAACTAATGCCGACAAAAATTTCTGACAAAATTTTGGCAGAGTCTCCCCTTAGTCGGGAGCGTCCGAGAACAAAGGGGAACACGTCCACTAGCTAGGCCGGGACGCTCCCTAAAAATAGAGTCGCAGGTGATAAACACCCGAGCTGAATGGACAACGGGAGTGTTGGTTCCGAGGTCTAGCCTTCTAGGAATCTCCCGAAGCTATTTTTACTAAATGAGGAATGAACCCCTTGGATCTCGACTGGACTGGGCCTCCTGGCCCATTATCACCTCCCACACCGTTGAGGACCCAAACCTCATGAACAGAACGATGGCGGCAGCCACCGTCTCGGCCCACCGCCACCGCTGCTGATGATCGGAGGAGGGGATGGCCACAGGAACGAGAGAGAGAGAGAGGAGAGAAGGCCCCGGTCGCTCGCCGCCTCTTTTACGATGACCACTGCCGGTGAAAGGGATGGAAGGAGCAACCTTCCGCCGCAATACCCTTGCCGTCCATGGGAGAGAAAGAAGAGAACGTGAGAGGCCTGTCGCGCTCACCGATGAGCTCGCCAGAGACGGTGAACACAAAGACGCCTGCCGCGCTCACCGGGGAGACAGAGAGATAAAGATGCCGCCGGGGAACCACCGCCGATACCTCGCCACCGGAGACGGGAGAGAGGGATGAGGGCTCGGCTGCGACGGTGAAGGAGATCAAAGAAAAGGAAAGGGTTTTAAAACCCTCGACTAGGGTTTAAAAAGTGAAAAGAAGGGGGGTGGATGAGTCGGTGAGACCGTCACCGACCCACTCTCGCACCCCGTCACCGAATTAGGGCTTCGACCCCGCCACCAACTTAACGGCTTATCCCCACCGACTCGACATATGGAGAGCTCCACCGACTCAGCATACGGAAAGCGCCACCGACTCAGCATACGGAAAGCGCTGCCGACTCACATATCCAAGTTGTATCACCGACTCGAAAACCAAGTGGGCCCCGCATGCCGAAACCCGATAAAGCAAGTACATACGTGGACCCCGCTCTGCTTACCCTTCACCCGCGACGTCCACGGTTGGGAGGCATTTGTTGACACATAAAATATGATTGGGCAATAATCATGTGCCCGAAGGAGTCAACCAAAACTCAAAGACAGGTCCACTCGAACCGCTGAAACCTAAGGTCACCTTACAAGAAGTGCCGGGTGTAGATATATTTTTTCCTCCTACTCCGTTTCTTCCAAATGTCTTCCTGAATGTCTATCCTACCACCTCCGACATGGGGAGCAAATGAAGGCAGGGGAAAAAGGGAAGTGTAACAAACCGTGATCGCCACCAAAGCGCCGAACGTGATGGACACGCCGTGCCTTGGAAAGAGGGAGAGACACTCGCCTGGCTGTAACATTGGGAAGATGAACGACTCTTGGAGAATCGCCTGTATAACGCACGGTCTTACAATAGACCGCTTAAGGCTACTGCAGAAGATGCGGGATGAAGCGCTCCTGGAAGTTGAATGGCTCTGGAACGACTGCAGGAAGAAGATGGACGGCCCGGTATGCACCGCACGTCTTCTTGAACGGACTGTGTAGAACCGCGCAAGACCACCAAGCCAGAAGTCACAAAGGGGTCCAACCTCCACCCTCTCCAGCCGGCCAGAGGGGCTGGGCCTCATGCTAGGAATTACTGACCTGCAAAAACATAAAGAGAAAACCTAGATTAGAACTGGACAGTGTAGTAGATGTCAAAATAATAAGGAGTGAACATTAACAAGTGGAAAGGGGGATACCTGGGGGATTTTAAACCACTAGGGTGTCAAAAAACGTGGGTGGGTGTGTGCATGGTAATGAAGAGGAAGAAGAACGTGGGGAGAAAGGGAAGAAAGCGATGCATGCAATGAAAGAAGGATGAAACCAATCAAACGTAAAAGACTCAAGGACTAGACTACTCCTTGAACCGGAGGCTTAAATGGACATAGAAAGCCTCCCTCTTTGGTGCTAGGTCTCTTAAGAGTGCGGCAGGGCTTCGCCGTCGACCAAAAATCTCCCCCCCTTTCAAGCCCGGCCTTTAGGGTCTATTTATAGAGCACCTAAAGCCAGCCTCGAAATTAGGGTTTAGAGGCATTTTCAGGTCAAGATAATCAAAAAAAAATCGTAGATAAATAGATTATCTTTCATCCAGTCGAAATGGCACTTAAAATGGTTGATTATCCGCGGAGAAAATAATGGGAGAAGTTGGGGATAAAACCACGGATAAAAGGGATAAAATCGGTTGAAATTCAGCATTCGAAGGGATGAACGGTCTTACGATAGACCGCTCAACCGGATGGGCGGTCATCTCCTGACCGTCCAACCTCGTCGGTGGAAATTCAAAATAAATAGAAAATAATCCAAATTATCCGTTGAACTGACCGAAACCATCGCCGTTGGACTCTCATAGATGAACGGCTCTCAGGAGACCATCCAAAGGTAGAGCGGCCAAGGACAAACCGTTCTATCCTTGTCGGTGATAAATCAAAATAGGTAAGGTAATTAGATAATTATCTGAGAAAACTATTCAGCACAGGACTCTGAGAGATGAGCGGTCATAATCAGTCTGTCCATCAAGTTGAACGGCCAGAATAGGACCACATAAAAGCTTGTCGGTGGAAATTCAGAAAATTACCCACAATATTCCAAAATATATGAACGGTCCACAGTCAACCGCACATGGATTGAGCGGCCAAGGAAAAAACCGTCCATGCACATGGACTCTTGAAACTTCATAGAAAAGCCCAATCAACCAACACCAAGGCCCGTTAAGCCCTGTATCAACTTAGACCTAACCAAGGAGGGAGGCAACCCATAAAATTGGCCCAAAACATGCCTGAAAATAGCCCCAACGGGTGATGGACAACTCGAGGCATCAACAAATGGGAGTAAGAGGAACGACTCAACTTATCGGCATAAAACGGGTGTCAACAGATGCCCCTCCTTAATGTCCTCTTTGCAGGGGAGCGAGCGGAGGTGAAGCGGAAAGTGACATGGAACATGGAGATGGAGCGGAAATGCATCAGAGTGGACCGGAAAAGCGGGCGTTAAGGTAAAACGACACCCGTTTTTACCAACAAGTGATAAGAATCTTCCGGAAAACTCTGAACCAAACGCAAGGAATGATAAAACCAAAAGTGACACCAGTCTGGAGAAACTAAACTAAATGAAATAAATCGACAAGACCAACCTCATGGGGGACACAATCCCGCGGTCCAATGAGGAGGCCAAAAGCAGGTAGTAAAAGTAAAGGAAACAGGCTAAAGCTCCAGACGGGGACCTCTTAATCAACCAAACCAAGCGAATTGACCAAAGAGAACCTTCCAACTCAGAGTGGAATTAGTTCCTCTTACCCAAACACTGAACGCACAGCTAACCATCACTGATGGGACATTTCGTAGGCACACAATGGGGCATGAAAGCTCAAAAGATACGTATGATGCATGCTGGGCTAAAATAAAAGAAATCGTTAAAACAAATGCAAAGAAAGATTAAAATATAAAATACTCGAGAATAATATTGCTAAGCTGGGAGAATCAGAGTCAAGATACCATCCGCAACCACAGCGTGCAGGATAGAACCATCCTCCCCATGATATCCCAACGCAACGGCCTATCCGAAGATTAAACACGTGAACCTGGATCATCATCATTTTTATTGAAGGGGAACATCAGATCCTGGAACATGTAGATAACCAACTGGTTCTCAAGATAATATATTATAGTACCATATAATAATGCAATAAGGGTGATAAGGATAGAAGGCCATACCTGACTTACCTGTGAAGGCGAAACGGCAAGTGAGAGTTTTCTTTTTTCTGATTTTTATGGATTTTCATAGATAAGACAGATGAGATAAACATAGCAGAGATAACACAATGATTAACTGAACGACAAACAACATGACATAACATGATGAATGGAAAAACAACACAACAAGACGAACAAGCACATAGGCAACGGCGTAAACAGACAATACATATGCATGAACACGGTGTGACAAGACAACAATCGCGGGACAACACATGGTTGAGATAAGAACATGACAGATCGCATGGTTAGGACAACACATGGAACATGGAAAGACGACCATCGACATGTGCAAGACAACTAACAACATGTGGTGAGGAACAAAATAACATGTGTGGGACAACACGGTGGGATATGGACATGAGACAAAGATACGGTGGGACAAAGAGACATAAACAAAACACGTTCTTCAATCAAAACTCGAGATCAGAATGAGGCCGAACCGCCAGGTTCATAATCGTGAGGCAAAACCCTCCCATAAGGATATGATCATTGCAAACAAAAGCTGAGAAGGACATGAGCCCCAGACCAGATCGAGAGAATGGATCGAAGAAGGAAAGAACAGATCAAAGATGTGGACAGGAGGCAGAGCACAAAGATATAGCAAGGAATGCCTAAGTACCTGCAACCTGCACACTTAACAAACAGATTACGTATCTACTCTCAAAATAAAATATAAAAGATAAATATTTTTATATTTTTCAATTTTCTTACCTTTTTTTTATATTTTGAAAATATTTGATTTTTTATTTTGTTTGAACATTATTTCATCATTTTTTCAGATTTTTGACAATATCTCATTTTTTTTTGGATTTTGAAAATATCTCATTTTTTATTTTTGACAATAGCAATCCGCAGCACCCAAAGACGGGCTCAAACTACTGGCCAGGGATCGTCGTTCCTACCCTTTTCATTAAAGGCTTCCCTTAAGCAGGGCGTGCATGTGAGGGTGGCTGACCACAACCAACTGCTTCTAAAGAACGGTGCCCCTACTAAGGCCATACCCGGGATACAACCCAGCCTAAGAGGGAGAAGCAGAAGAAAAATTGGAGATAAACTTCGTGTAGGATGGGAGATATCAAGACTCGAATTCCTTCCAGGGCACTACCCCTCAAAGAGATAGCCTGTTGCGCTGGGATTTTGTGTCTTTGATTTTTAGACCCATATTTATCATGCACGCATGCGACCGGGCTCATGACATCCCGCGAGGAACTGTACTGCTACTCTTGTCATGCCTTTGATTATAATTTTACACTGAATTATTTTATCATTTTGGTAGCCCTTATTGGCCAGATATTACATGAAAGCTCACTTTTGAGAGTCAAGACTGCCCCTATTTGAGACCTCTCCCGTATTAGGGAGTGCCTAGGTTGGTCATCTTATCCATCCATCTCTTGCCCCTACACTTAGCCGAGCAGAGAAGAGAAAAAGACCTTTGTACATACCCAAAGTATGGCCAAAGTAGCAACGGTGTGCCTCAGAGAGATCGGTTATGGCTCGCCATGTAGTGTGTGAAAAACCCATGCCTAAAGGTTACCCTCAGCGATCGGGGAAAGAACTAGACTCCCAGTGCTAAGCTATCACCAGCCTAAGATGCTGCAGAAGCTACTCATTTTATTTGACTAATTAAGCAAATTCAACTAAAGTCACTCAACCATGTTGAGGAACCAACGTTATAAGCATGTGCAGGTGTAAGAGAGATAATAGCGATGATAACATTCTCTTGCACAAAATAACGATACCTTTACAAATCCATGGCGCGGAAACCGGCATCCTGAAGCGAACATGATCATCGAGCTTTTGATCAGCACGAGCTTTATATTCCTTGCTTGCCAGGATAAAAGGGTGAAAAGGGATAGCAATGTGTAGATATTCCTTGACATGGAGGAGCGGCAGACATCAAACTGGACGAAGAAGAAATAAAAGGAAGAGAGACGAGGGCTAGAACTCCCTCATTAAGGTACAGAGGCCCTGATAACAAGGAACCAAATACAGAATGAACAGAGATTAACTGAGATCAAGGCAGACTAAAGCCTCGAAAATAGCAAGAAAAAGGGTAAGAACCCTGAAAGGGCGAGGAGGAAAGAATAGAAAGACGACGAAAAGATAACTGTGAAGATAAGGTAGAAAGAGAAAGATCATCAGACGTGGTCAGAGGAAAGGAATAGCGATCACCCGACAGAGGCGGGGAAGAGAATGTATGAACACCCGACAATGTCAGGGAAAAGAAATGGAAACCACCCGATAAAATCAGGGAAGGATCAGAAAAACCACCCGAAAAGGTCGGGGATCGAGCGCAAGGAATCCCCAACAGGATCGGGGGAAAGAGACGAGAAGTGAAATCCGGACGTGTCCGGGAAGGAAAGCTAGAAGATGCCCCTAGATCAGGGGAAGAGGGGGACATAGGCCGAGGCCTAGAATGATGAGGATAGGAAAAGATGGTGGAAATATGGTCAGGTGGTGGAAGGTACACTACCCAAGGATAGGAACTGAGTAACAGAAACGACGAATGGATAGAAGAAGGGGAAGAGGAAGTGGACCCCCAAATGCACAACTGACGGCCTTTGCACTGATGTCGCCGCCTCTTCTTAGCCGAAATCTTCTTGAAACCACTCTGCCTGGCGCGGGCTCGAACCTTTGGGCTTCTTGTCTTGCAATACTTTTTCAGATAACGGGCCCACCTAGTAGACGGCCTGGCCCGACTGTGAACATGCAACTTCATCGGGGTGGCTGCCCCTAGACCCCCGGTGCTAACAATATGTAGACATTCTTGGGCAAACAGCTTCTCAACTGAATGAATATCATGAAGCCACGGAGTTTTGGCTCTTGGCACTAGAACATAGAGGTTCGACAACTCCACTCGGCAATCAGGCTTGAAGCATAACTCCCGTACTAGAAGAGCAGGACAAAGCTGAGGGAGATCAACGTGCGGCGTTGACGTGGCCGGCATGCTAATGAATTGAGGGAAGTTGCACAGCAAGTGTAGAATTTCCTTGGAAAGTGTAGAAGATGCGACCAATTGCCCCTTGAATAGGGAATCCATCAGGCTCCGGGCGGCCGTATGTGTTAGCATAATCTGAGTAGAGAACCCCTCTCGGCCAGTGAACTGGACAGCAATCAAGCGAGGGGTAATAACAGCATTAATGATGAACTTCCCGGCAAGCAGAGAGATTGCTATCGGCCTCGCCTTTGAAGAAACTGGCACCAACACAAGGGAATTCTTCTTTGCAACCATTTCGGAGCATGCAGGCTCATTATCCCTAAAATGGCCAGGAACCAGGACTTGGACCGGCATGCGGCAAATGAAATCTTGAGGCTTGTAATGCGCAGTTAAAACTTGATTCGGCTCTTTATCTCCCTGGGGACTAGACTCGAGGGGCACCAAAGGTAGCGTGTACCTGCTCCGCAAAGTGGGAGGTGGTGGAGGGAGGAGTGGAGAAGGAGGAGGTTTGAAGGGCACGGGTGGCGATGGTGCAAGCGATGGGGAAATACTGATGATGATGGGCATGGGTGGATGTAAAGGCAAAAGTAGAGGTATGGGTTTAGGGTCAGCCCGCTCGGATTCAGAGGATGATGGCGAGAGAAGTGGCATCGGTGAAGGTGACGGAATAGGGAGTATTACAAGGGTAGGTGATGAAGATAGTGGTGATGGTAATGGGGATAATGGGGAAGGTGATGATGGAGATGTGGCCAATGGAGGCGGCGAAGGTGGGGGTGGAGAAGGTGGTGGCAAAGGGGGTGATGGGGTTGATGGAGACGGTGAAGGTGAAGAGGATGGAGGTGAAGGTAGTGGCGTAATAGAGGAAGTGGCGGGTGGCGGCGCTCTCCGGCGTATCTTTACAACATGTCGAGAGGCGTTGGGGACATGAGTGGCGATGGAAACGGAGGGTGAAGGAGAAGTTGCCCTGTAGCAACCCTGGAAAAAAATAAAGATTTTTAAATAAATCAAATTAGAATAAATAAATTCTTAATTAGTCAAAATAGACTAAAAGATTTAAGTAAGTAAAAGAAAAACCAAGAGGAACAAATAAATAGAACCAAAAATGTGAATAACGCCTTGATCCAAGGCGCTAATTAAAATTAAACGCCTCTGGCTAAGGCGTGAATTGAAAAAGGGACGCCCACTGGACAAGACGTCAATTCTCAAATGACCAAAATAAATAAAAGGACAATTAAACGTAACACCCTTTGCTTAGACGCGTTTCACTAAAGAAACGACGTTCAAAAAGGCGTTAATTTAAGTAACGCCCTATCGAAAGGCGTTAATTCAGTTCGAGTTCCGTTCGAACCCAGACCTCATCCAGGGTAAGTTCTGGATTAGTACGTGCTAGTAGAGTTATAGTAAGGACTCTATCAAGGAAATATAACTTCCAATAGAACTCTAACTCTATTAAGGACCCAAAAACCCTATAAATATCCCACAAATCGACCCTTGATCGCTATTTGGCGATCTGCTGCTGCTGTCACCCGTGAAGAACACAGGTTTGTTCTTCCTTGATTGTGTCTTCACCTTCGGTTATATATATATGTGATGAAGAAAACTAATGTCTTCAGTCTTTCTTCTGTAGGAATTCTGTAGTAAGTAGTAACCTCTGAAGGACGTGAGGTTCTTCATCATCATCTTCTTCTTCCTCCGGTAATCAGAAGACTCTGTTGCTAACAGAGAGTCCTTTTCTCTTCACAAATCTTAACCGAGTCTTCACACAGATCATCAGGTAGGTTTTCTCAAGATCGTAGCCCAAACTAGCTTAAGATCTTAATAATATCATCGGTCGTGCATGCATATAGTTTTATTGTGGTTTCAGATGTTTTCTATGTAATTTCAAAAAGAAACGCCCTTGACAAGGGCGCTAATTTAAAGAAGCGACCCACACTAGGGCACTAATTATTGTTTTGACGCCCTGCCCAGAAGTCGTCAATTGCATGTAATTAATGAATACCCACGTTTAAAATTTAATATCTATGTAACAATGAATCTAATATATTGCATGAGTATACCTGTGAAATCCTGCTATTTTTCCTGTCATGATCATGTACCCTTTTTCCTGAAATTTTATTGTCTGAAAATTGGTAAATTCTTGAATTCACGACCTTGTCTAGGTCGTCTCCTACTGAACTGACGCCCCAGACCAGGGCGCTAATTGAAAAGTAACGCCCCTGTCCAGGGCGCATTTGTGTTAAAATTCCAGAATATTGATTTTCTGCAGAATAGAAATATTGAAGGGACGACTGATGTACAAGTCGTCAAATTTGTAAATAAACGCCCCTATAGAAGGCGTTAATTTGATAAGTAATTACTTAGATTAAGTCGCTATTTTCCTGTGACACTATTTTACACTGTTACTGTTAACCGAGGGTTTCATATATATATATATATATATATATATATATATATATATACATATCTATATATATCGGCACTATATTCCAGTCCGTGAATATAGTCCCACGTTTCATGATGTTTTAACGTTACCCCCTTAACTCTCATTGACATACAAGCTCTCCATTGGACACTCCGTTCCTTTGGACTAGCGAGTTAGTCATAGAGACCTCCGTAAGACTCCTCGAGCCTTGGATTCCCTCAAGGCCGACTGAGCTGGTTGTACCATAAAAACCCATTACATAATCTTTGCCATGTCACTCTATAGAAACATGGTATACCGGCCCTCATGTCATGCCATGTGTATGATATGAGAATTATCTTAATGAACGGGGTAAAGCATGACATTGTTATGATGTTCTTGTAAACCCCAATTCTATAACAACATTGTTATGATGTTCTTGTAGACCCCAATTCTATATTAAACTTGATGTTCTTGTGGACCTCAATTCTATATAAAGAATGTCCATACTTGTTTGTCATGGTACCCAAGTTAGAGAACCAATTCCACCTAGTTTTATCGACAATCGTGATTGTACCGTTATTATCGCCTAACTATGTCAAGTGTCATATTTTTGGACTCTATTCTTTCAAAGTCTATCCTACATGTCTACAAGCTTTATCCTTGAAATTCCATATTGGCTATATACAAAAGTGGATGTTAAAATACATGATTAATGCCTGCGCATATAGGGCCCGATCTGGTCCTGGAAGGAGCACCCGAAAGTACTTGTGCCCATGGGAGTTGATTGATCACGGTATTGGCATTATACCGAAGTGCATGACTAGCTTGATTGAACATTCCACAAATCTTGTACTTGACTTGATATTACATGACTTGCGTGACCCGAAAAAGGGTAATTGCATACTTGCGTGCTTGAACCATGATAGCCAAATTTCAACATAACATGATGAGTCTACTTGCTTGAATATCTTGATATCTTTTGATATAAGTTCTTGAAAGTTCATCGCTATCTTATTGTTATACACTCTCTCTATCTTGTCGTTTTGCGAGCATGCATAGCTATAGTGCATTCATGAAAAATGTAATTACTTAAACCTATTGCTAGTTCTTGAGATATAATTTCCTACTGAGCGTACGCTCACTCAGTGTTTCCATACTTTTCAGGTAAGTCCGACGATGAGGGAATTCAATCTGAAGGGGATGGTCAAGAGTGAAAGAGTTAGAGCTACTCAAGCGTCAATTAGTCCTGTCTTTTCTCTATTTTTCTTGAGTCAAGCGTTGTATTTTTTTTTATTGAGTCTAGTATTTGCAAGGGTTTGTAATAGACATATTCTTATTAAAGGAATTAATGGATTGGGTTATCTTTATATTTGCGCACTCTGTCTTTGTGTCGAATACACTACTACTCTGATTGACATGATTGATATAAACTCGTCGCGCATCTCCGGGTACCTTCCGCGCTCGGGACGTGACAGTTTTGTGGTATCAGAGCCTAGGGTATTCAATTCCTAGGAAACCCAAGTCCAAGGATATGTTTAAACCATTAACCAGTGAGATTGAGTAGAACCAAGGGTGGAGTTAACATGGAAAATTTAAGAGCCCTTAACAAAATTGCACACTAATATAGCTATTGTAATTGTAGGATAATGGCTGTCGAACGTGCTCAGTGGCGCAACATGCAGCGTACACTCCAAGGCATGACCCAAGTGTTGCAACAAGTAGCACAGGGAGGTGCACAACGAGCCGGAAGTCTCCACCAAGTCTTCAAGAATATGAACCCTCCCAAATTCATGGGTTCTACTGATCCGGATGATGCAGAGCACTGGATCAGGGAGACGGAGCGTATATTCCGTGTTATGCAGTGCTCGGATCAAGATAAAGTCTTATTAGCTACTTTCCAACTAGAAAGGGATGCCCGATGCTGGTGGGAGTCAGTCGAAGCTACTATAAATCAAGACCAAATTACTTGGGAAGAATTTGTTGAACATTTCAACAATAAATATTTTTCAGACCGAGTCCAAGAAAAGAAAGCTACCGAATTTTCCGCACTCAAGCAACGGTCATTATCGGTGGCGGAGTACGAGGCAAATTCTCTAGATTGTCTCGGTATGCTAAGCACTTAGTTAGCACCGAGAAGATGAAAGCTAGGAGGTTCCTTAATGGGCTCAGGCCCCAATATATTACCCAACTGGCGCCAATGGATATTCAGGTCTACTCAGAGATAGTACGCCGAGCTCAATTGTTAGAAGATGCCACGGAGCTATCAGATAGAATCCGTGGGAAGGATAAGAAGGAACAAGTTACAAGTTCGGGTTCCTTTAAACCCAACTTCAAGAAGAGGCCTAGCACTGGAGGTACTTCTTCTCAAGACCAAAAATTTAAGAAGACCAAGCCCTTCTCTATCACTACTACACCTTCGAATATAATATGCAAGCATTGTGACAAGGCTGGTCATAAAGCCGAAGAGTGCTGGAGGAAACTTGGAGCATGTCTCCGTTGCGGGAGCCGTGAGCATCGGATTCCCAATTGCCCATTACTTAATGATCAAACCGGTGACGGAAAGCGCCCGGTAACCAAGAACACTCGTCTTCACGCGATTAAGGAGACTGAACAAGATGAAGGCGGACTCGTAGAACGTACACTGAAAGTTTGTTCCAAGTATGCACATGTCTTATTTGATACAGGTGCATCACATTCTTTTATTTCCAAGAAGTTTGCAAGCCCACTACCTATGGAACCGGAATGGATGAAAATAATTTTATCTACTCCTCTTGGAAACGAAACCGATATTACCCACCATTATCAAAACTGTGAAGTCTTGGTAAAAGGAAGAAATCTTCCTATCGATCTCATATGTTTAGATCTAAAGGAGTATGATGTCATACTGGGAGCGGATTGGTTATCCAAATACCAGGCAACAGTCGATTGCCATAACAGCAAAGTTACCTTCAGAGACTTTCCAGAACTAGTCTATTCTAGCCTTAAGAGTCGGAGCGAGTCACCTTTTATTTCGGCTCTCCGAGCAAGCAAGCTAATCATGAAAGGATGTGTATCTTTCCTTGCATTTGTCACGATTAAGGAGGCTAAGGAAACTAAGATAGAAGATATCACAGTTGTGCAAGAATTTTCGGATGTGTTTCTGGAAGATTTGCCTGGATTACCCTTACAGAGAGAAGTGGCCTTCACCATCGACTTGGTCCCTGGTTCTGGACCTGTTTCTAAGGTACCTTATAGGATGTCCCCTGTCGAACTCAAGGAGTTAAAGGAGCAATTAATGGAACTTCTTAAGAAAGGATTCATTAGACCGAGTACTTCCCCGTGGGGAGCGCCTGTACTATTTGTGAAGAAGAAGGATGGATCCATGAGGTTATGTATCGACTATCGACAGTTGAATCATCTCACTATCAAGAACAAGTATCCACTGCCGAGAATCGATGAATTATTTGATCAAATTCCAGGATCCAAGTATTTTTCCAAAATTGATCTCAGATCAAGATATCACCAACTAAGAATCAAGGATGATGATATTCCTAAGACCGCATTCAGAAGCAGGTATGGCCATTATGAATTTGTTGCTATGCCTTTCGGACTAACAAATGCCCCTGCTGCCTTTATGCAGTTAATGAATAGTATATTCAGGCCTTATTTGGATCAATTCGTGGTGGTTTTTATTGATGATATATTAATATATTTCAAGACTAAGGAAGAGCACGAGGAACATTTAAGGATTTCATTACAAACATTGAGGACAAACCAATTATATGCAAAGCTCAGTAAGTGTGAGTTCTGGCTCGAAGAAGTGACTTTTCTCGGACATGTGATATCAAAGGATGGATTATCTATAGATCCATCAAAGGTTGAAGCTGTGAAGAATTGGGAAAGACCGACCAATGCTAGCGAGATCCGAAGTTTCTTAGGTCTTGCCGGCTATTACAGGCGATTCATCAAGGATTTCTCTAAGATCGTCGTGCCGCTCACAAGGTTAACTCGCAAGGAGATCCATTATGAATGGAGTGAGGAATGTGAAAGAAGCTTCCAAAATCTCAAGGATCATCTAACTACAGCTCCGGTCTTAGCATTACCAATGGAAGGAGAGAAATTCGAGGTATACACTGATGCTTCTGGCATTGGCCTCGATGTATTCTAATGCAACAAGGAAAGGTTATAGCTTATTCTTCTCGTCAATTGAAGAAGCATGAAGAGAACTACCCCGTCCATGACTTAGAATTGGCCGCGGTAGTATTTGCACTGAAGATATGGAGACATTATATGTACGGAGTGCAGTTTATTGTATACTCTGACCATAAGAGTCTTAAGTATCTCTTCTCTCAGAAGGAATTGAATATGAGACAAAGACGTTGGCTAGAATATCTTAAGGACTTCGACTTCAATATATAATATCATCCCGGAAAGGGTAACCATGTAGCAGATGCCCTTAGTCGAAAGCCGAGAGCATTGTTAGCCAATTGTATGATTCAAGAATGGGAATTACTAGAGCAATTCTCTGAACTCAATATAAGCATGGACACAGACTTTCAATGTGTCACATTATCTCATATAAGCATTCATCCAGACCTATTATCTGAAATACGAGCGCTTCAAGATAATGACCCAATATTAGTAGAGATCAAAGGCAAACTGGAAGGACAATCTGATTTCCAAATAACTTGTGAAGGAAGATTAATGTTCAGGAATAGAACTTGCATACCGGATTGTCCCGAGTTAAAGAGGAAGATCTTAAATGAAGCTCATAGATCAAGGTACACGATTCATCCAGGATCAACCAAAATGTACCAAGATGTGAAGAGGAATTTTTGGTGGCCCAACATGAAAAGGGAAATAGCAGACTATGTATCACGCGGTCTCACTTGCCAACAGGTCAAGGTGGAACACCAAAAGTCTGCTGGAAATTTACATCCTCTAGATATTCCCAAATGGAAGTGGGAGAATATTAGTATGGATTTCATTATGGGTTTATCTAAATCAAAAGGAGGACATGATGGAATATGGGTTATTGTTGACCGATTGACTAAATCGGCGCATTTCTTGCCAATAAAGAGCTGATGGTCAGTTGATGTTTTGGCTGCATTATACATCAAGGAAATAGTTAGATTACATGGTATTCCTGTTTCAATCGTGTCTGACAGAGATCCCCGTTTTACTTCTCATTTTTGGAAGAGACTACAACATTCGTTGGGAACAAGGCTTAACTTTAGTACAGCTTTTCATCCTCAAACGGATGGTCAGATCGAGAGAACTAATCAGGTGGTTGAAGATATGCTCAGAGCTTGCATCATTGATTTCGATGGAAGCTGGCATGATCACTTGCCGTTGGTGGAATTTGCATACAATAATAGCTACCAGGCAAGTATACAAATGGCACCTTTCGAAGCTTTATACGGAAGGAGTTGCCGATCACCCTTATGCTGGGACGAAGTTGGAGAGAAACAACTGCTAGGTCCAGACATGGTAAGGGTTACCACTGAAAGAATACAATTGATTCGAGAAAGACTGCAAGTTGCTCAGTCTTGGAAAAAGGCTTATGCCGACACGAGAAGGAGAGATCTTGAGTTCCAAATCGGAGATCATGTATTTCTCAAGATATCGCCGGGACGTGGCATACAGAGATTTGGTGTTAAGGGCAAGCTTACACCAAGGTTCATCGGACCTTTTGAGATATTGGAAAGAGTTGGCGAGGTTGCTTATCGCATCGCATTGCCTCCTCAATTGTCTGAAGTGCATAATGTATTCCACATATCTATGTTGAAGAAGTATGTGCACGATCCATCGCACATTATTGATCATGGAGACTTAGTGATCCAAAAGGATCTCACATATGAGCAGAAGCCCATGAAGATACTAGATCGTGAAGTACGTACCCTAAGGAATAAGGTTATTCCCATGCTAAAGGTACAATGGAGTAAGAGTTCCGATCATGAAGCCACATGGGAGACCGAGGAATCCATGAGGAAACGATTCCCAGAATTATTTTAAGGTAATATGCTCTACACTCTCCACATGCATATGCGATTGAATTTGGGGACCAAATTCTTTTAAGTGGGGGAGGGTGTAGCAACCCTGGAAAAAAATAAAGATTTTTAAATAAATCAAATTAGAATAAAAAAATTCTTAATTATTCAAAATAGGCTAAAAGATTTAAGTAAGTAAAAGAAAAATCAAGAGGAACAAATAAATAGAACCAAAAATGTGAATAACGCCTTGATCCAAGGCGCTAATTAAAATTAAACGCCTCTGGCTAAGGTGTGAATTGAAAAAGGGACGCCCACTGGACAAGGCGTCAATTCTCAAACGACCAAAATAAATAAAAGGGCAATTAAACGTAACACCCTTTGCTTAGACGCGTTTCACTAAAGAAACGACGTTCAAAAAGGCGTTAATTTAAGTAACGCCCTATCGAAAGGCGTTAATTCAGTTCGAGTTCCGTTCGAACCCAAACCTCATCCAGGGTAAGTTCTGGATTAGTACGTGCTAGTAGAGTTATAGTAAGGACTCTATCAAGGAAATATAACTTCCAATAGAACTCTAACTCTATTAAGGACCCAAAAACCCTATAAATATCCCACAAATCGACCCTTGATTTGGCGATCTGCTGCTACTGTCACCCGTGAAGAACACAGGTTTGTTCTTCCTTGATTGTGTCTTCACCTTCGGTTATATATATATGTGATGAAGAAAACTAATGTCTTCAGTCTTTCTTCTGTAGGAATTCTGCAGTAAGTAGTAACCTCTGAAGGACGTGAGGTTCTTCATCATCATCTTCTTCTTCCTCCGGTAATCAGAAGAGTCTGTTGCTAACAGAGAGTCCTTTTCTCTTCACAAATCTTAACCGAGTCTTCACACAGATCATCAGGTAGGTTTTCTCAAGATCGTAGCCCAAACTAGCTTAAGATCTTAATAATATCATCGGCCGTGCATGCATATAGTTTTATTGTGGTTTCAGATGTTTTCTATGTAATTTCAAAAAGAAACGCCCTTGACAAGGGCGCTAATTTAAAGAAGCGACCCACACTAGGGCGCTAATTATTGTTTTGACGCCCTGCCCAGAAGTCATCAATTGCATGTAATTAATGAATACCCACGTTTAAAATTTAATATCTATGTAACAATGAATCTAATATATTGCATGAGTATACCTGTGAAATCTTGCTATTTTTCCTGTCATGATCATGTACCCTTTTTCCTGAAATTTTATTGTCTGAAAATTGGTAAATTCTTGAATTCACGACCTTGTCTAGGTCGTCTCCTACTGAACTGACGCCCCAGACCAAGGCGCTAATTGAAAAGTAACGCCCCTGTCCAGGGCGCGTTTGTGTTAAAATTCCAGAATATTGATTTTCTACAGAATAGAAATATTGAAGGGACGACTGATGTACAAGTCGTCAAATTTGTAAATAAACGCCCCTATAGAAGGCGTTAATTTGATAAGTAATGACTTAGATTAAGTCGCTATTTTCCTGTGACACTATTTTACACTGTTACTGTTAACCGAGGGTTTCATATATATATATATATATATATACATATCTATATATATCGGCACTATATTCCAATCCGTGAATATAGTCCCACGTTTCATGATGTTTTAATGTTACCCCCTTAACTCTCATTGACATATAAGCTCTCCATTGGACACTCCGTTCCTTTGGACTAGCGAGTTAGTCATAGAGACCTCCGTAAGACTCCTCGAGCCTTGGATTCCCTCAAGGCCGACTGAGCTGGTTGTACCATAAAAACCCATTACACAATCTTTGCCATGTTACTCTATAGAAACATGGTATACCGGCCCTCATGTCATGCCATGTGTATGATATGAGAATTATCTTAATGAACGGGGTAAAGCATGACATTGTTATGATGTTCTTGTAAACTCCAATTCTATAACAACATTGTTATGATGTTCTTGTAGACCCCAATTCTATGTTAAACTTGATGTTCTTGTGGACCTCAATTCTATATAAAGAATGTCATACTTGTTTGTCATGGTACCCAAGTTAGGGAACCAATTCCACCTAGTTTTATCGACAATCATGATTGTACCGTTATTATCGCCTAACTATGTCAAGTGTCATATTTTTGGACTCTATTCTTTCAAAGTCTATCCTACATGTCTACAAGCTTTATCCTTGAAATTTCATATTGGCTATATACAAAAGTGGATGTTAAAATACATGATTAATGCCTGCGCATATAGGGCCCGATCTGGTCCTGGGAGGAGCACCCGAAAGTACTTGTGCCCATGGGAGTTGATTGATCATGGTATTGGCATTATACCAAAGTGCATGACTAGCTTGATTGAACATTCCACAAATCTTGTACTTGACTTGATATTACATGACTTGCGTGACCCGAAAAAGGGTAATTGCATACTTGTGTGCTTGAACCATGATAGCCAAATTTCAACATAACATGATGAGTCTACTTGCTTGAATATCTTGATATCTTTTGATATAAGTTCTTGAAAGTTCATCGCTATCTTATTGTTATACACTCTCTCTATCTTGTCGTTTTGCGAGCATGCATAGCTATAGTGCATTCATGAAAAATGTAATTACTTAAACCCATTGCTAGTTCTTGAGATATAATTTCCTACTGAGCGTACACTCACTCAGTGTTTCCATACTTTTCAGGTAAGTCCGACGATGAGGGAACTCAATCTGAAGGGGATGGTCAAGAGTGAAAGAGTTAGAGCTACTCAAGCGTCAATTAGTCCTGTCTTTTCTCTATTTTTCTTGAGTCAAGCGTTGTATTTTTATTTTATTGAGTCTAGTATTTGCAAGGGTTTGTAATAGACATATTCTTATTAAAGGAATTAATGGATTGGGTTATCTTTATATTTGCGCACTCTGTCTTTGTGTCGAATACACTACTACTCTGATTGACATGATTGATATAAACTCGTCACGCATCTCCGGGTACCTTCCGCGCTCGGGGCGTGACATGCCCGAGCGGAGGCTGAAGTAGGTAAAGGTGGTGGCGGAGATGGGATAGAGGGAGAAGTGGGTAACGGAGCAGGTACCTTATCAACTGAAGAAACACCAGGGTGCCCCTGGTCATGACGTAGAGACGGTTGCTTATGCGGCACGGCTTGCTACTGCTGCTGCTTGCTGCTGAGACCTGAAATAACTTGGCGCATGATAGCCTAATCAATCATCTTCTTGTCTTCCAAACTGTAAATGAATTCCCAGAACTCGGAGCAATTCTCGACCACATTCTCTTGTTGACAATGGAATTCACAGAATTGGAGCAAATTCCCGATCGCGGGCCGGCAAGGCATAACCGGAGGGAGCTGCAATGCATGGGTGGCCATCAAAGCCTTAAAAACAATGGTAAAAGTCTCCAGCAATGGGGGGTGAGAAGCCTTTTTCGGGCAGGGTGGATGCTGAGGGGTATGAAAAGGTAATGGAGATGGTAGCGGGGGTTGCGTAGGTAAGGGGGATCGCGTAGGCAAAGGCGGAGGGCTAAAATGACGTGGAGGCATGGAGGGCGTAGGGATGTAATGGACGGCATCTACCCGTTCTGGGTGTAGTGCTTCCTTGACCGGAGGTGGAGGGGTGTGGTGAGATGAAATAGCGGAAGGCCGACTCGTGGAGGGATGTGAGGTGGATCACATGGAGGTATAGGGGTGCGGGGGAGTGGAAGGCCGACTCGTGGAGGGATATGTAGTGGAGGGCTGACTTGCGGTGGAGGGCGGAGGGAAAGTGTATGTAGAAGGTGACGGCGGAGGAGGCTTATAGTCAAAGGAAACTAGGAGTTGTTGGCTAACGAAGCGAGCTCGATTGTAAAGCTGTTGCCAGGATGTGATATCGTTCAGGGCTAAGATACACCTGAGCTCGGGCATTGCATTAGAAATAACCATCTTGATCTGTTCGCCCTCCGGAATATGCCCCGGGACTTGCGCGACTAGGCGACGCCAGCGGTCGGCAAACATGGAGAATTCCTCGCCGGGCTTCATCTTCTCCTGGGCCAGGTCAACCATAGAATATCTGGGCCCCACCTGGTCTCGGTATTGCTGAATACATCTTGCTTGAATGGCTTGAAAATTCATCATCTGCTCCTGCGGCAATGTGAAGAACCAATCCTTGGCCGAGCCCTCTAAAGATAGGCCAAACAAATAGGCCATCATGCGTTGATCATCCTGGAACTGGGCCGACTCATATAAGAACTCCTTCAAATGGATATAGGGGTCACCGACTCCACCATAGCGATGATAAGTCAGAATCTGTTGACGTGCTGGAAGCTGAAGACCTCGGAATGCGAATGGGAGGTCCAAAGAAGCCTGAGGATTGATTCGGCGTTGCAATTCATCAAGCTGGTGTTGGGCCTGAGTGAACATCTCCTCGATAGAGAGAGTCCGAGAAGGGTATGAACCAGCCTGAGCAAGAGATGGTGAATTTCGACCAGGGTAATGATGATGGGCCGGATAAAGGGATCCGGCCTGAGAAGAAGGAAAGCCCGTTCCGGGAATGGAGGAATGCATGGGCCTGGAAGAATCATGTATGTAAGAATGAGGATTGATTGGGCTAACAGCAGCATGGGCGGGATAAGGTGGCCCGTTAAAAGAATGGGGTCCAATGGAGGCATAAGGAGACGGGCTCGCATGGGAAGATGAATCCACACGGGGGTAAGAAGATGGAGAAGCATAGGAATAAGGTACATGGGAGAAGTGCTCCATGGGGAGAATGGAGACTTTATATAGTGAATTTCAAATGAATACAAGGATGGGAAGTGAACCTAAGACAAATGCAGCTAAATGGAGACACACGAAGATGAGCTAGACCAAATAAGCCTAATCTGACAAAAGGATGCAAATAACGACACTATGCAACATACAATGGAGAAGAGAGATGAGAAAAGAATCAGCCAAGTACCCAAACAAATTCCATGTGATGCGCGAAGATTTTTATAAGTCCTCTTTTAGTACCTTAGTGGATTAATTAAAATGGGAATTCACTTGACCACAAGGTACCTGAACAGGGTGAGAATGGAGAACTGGCAGACTCTAAAGGACTCTCTCTCGCACGAATGCAGACCTTAGATTGGGAGGTGGTGTGATACAACCTGCCCGGCGTCCGTGTGGGAATCCACGGCTCACGGGGACTTACGGAGGTCCTTGGCAAGGTCCCCTAGTGGGCTCCAAGGAGTATGGAGACAAGAGGAAACCCTACCTCGGTATGAATGTGACTAACCACGAATGAAATGCATGAATCCTATGCGCACCGGAGTGCATGCAAGATCTAGCCTAGAAACTAACAAGCAATGACCAAAATAAACATGCGAGGATGAAAGCAAGTAGGCAGCAACAACATGTAACCAGAGGAAGATCAATAAATGGCACCAAGGGGAACAAAGACAATATAGATATGGAAATCAAAGCAACCTCGGGTGCACTGTGGCATCAGAAGGACGGTCTGTGGGAGACCGCACAATAAGATGAACGGTCTGGGGTGGACCGCATAATCCAGGGAGTAACGATAAAGTAACGACAGAATAACTACAGAAATCAGAAAATGATGGAAATGAAGGACGGCAGAGATTAGAAACGTACCAGGAAGAGCGATCTATGAACAGCCGCGTAAGCCATAGAATGGATTTCCATAAATCGTATACCTGCAACCAGACCAACCAGAAGTGTACCTGTGCCAGAAAGATTGACGGCCGTAGATAGGCCATTCGGAAGTGTGGACGGTCGATAGGAAGCCATCTATGACAGGACGCTGGCAGGAGAACTGGCGCTGTTCACAGGGGAGGACGGTGGATGATCAGTCGCCTAAAGGATGAACGGCTCTGTGAGAACTGCTCACGTTCCAGAAGGCAGAAAATGCAACTTAACCTGCAATCACTCCAAAAGGGGACTAACACAATGAAAGAGGGGTCAGCAAATCACAAGCACGATAGGCACTAGGTGTCCCACCGTGATCGCCAAAAAATGAGGGTGTAGATATATTTTCTCCTCCTACTCCGTTTCTTCCAAATGTCTTCCCGAATGTCTATCCTACCACCTCTGACATGGGGAGCAAATGAAGGCAGGAGAAAAAGGGAAGTGTAACAAACCGTGATCGCCACCAAAGCACCGAACGTGATGGACACGTCGTGCCTTGGAAAGAGGGAGAGACACTCACCTGGCTGCAGCGTTGGGAAGATGAACGGCTCCTGGAGAACCACTTGTATAACGCAAGGTCTTACGATAGACCATTTAAGGCTGCTGCAGAAGATGCGTGATGAGCGCTCCTGGAAGTTGAACGGCTCTGGAACGACCGCAAGAAGAAGATGGACGGCCCAGTATGCACCGCACGTCTTCTTGAACGGACTGTGTAGAACCGCGCAAGACCACCAAGCCAGAAGTCACAAAGGGGTCCAACCTCCACCCTCTCCAGTCGGCCAGAGGGGATGGGCCTCGTGCTAGGAATTGCTAACCTGCAAAAACATACAGAGAAAACCTAGATTAGAACTGGACAGTGTAGTAGATGTCAAAATAATAAGGAGTGAACATTAACAAGTGGAAAGGGGGATACCTGGGGGATTTTAAACCCGTAGGGTGTCAAAAAATGTGGGTGGGTATGTGCATGGTAATGAAGAGGAAGAATAACGTGGGGAGAAAGGGAGGAAAGCGATGCATGCAATGAAAGAAGGATGAAACCAATCAAACGTAAAAGACTCAAGGACTAGACTACTCCCTGAACCGGAGGCTCATATGGACATAGAAAGCCTCCCTCTTTGGTGCTAGGTCGCTTAAGAGTGCGGCAGGGCTTCACCGTCGACCAAAAATCTCCCCCCCCCCCTTTCAAGCCCGGCCTTTAGGGTCTATTTATAGAGCACCTAAAGCCAGCCCCAAATTAGGGTTTAGAGGCATTTTCAGGTCGAGATAATCAAAGAAAAATCGTAGATAAATAGATTATCTTTCATCCAGTCGAAACGGCACTTAAAATGATTGATTATCCGTGGAGAAAATGATGGGAGAAGTTGGGGATAAAACCACGGATAAAAGGGATAAAATCGGTTGAAATTCAGCATTCGAAGGGATGAACGGTCTTACGATAGACCGCTCAACCGGATGGGCGGTCATCTCCTGACCGTCCAACCTCGTCGGTGGAAATTCAAAATAAATAGAAAATAATCCAAATTATCCGTCGAACTGACCGAAACCATCGCCGTTGGACTCTCATAGATGAACAGCTCTCAGGAGACCGTCCAAAGGTACAGCGGCCAAGGACAAACTGTTCTATCCTTGTCGGTGATAAATCAAAATAGGTAAGGTAATTAGATAATTATCTGAGAAAACTATTCAGCGTAGGACTCTGAGAGATGAGCGGTCATAATCAGTCCGTCCATCAAGTTGAACGGCCAGAATAGGACCGCATAAAAGCTTGTCGGTGGAAATTCAAAAAATTACCCACAATATTCCAAAATATATGAACGGTCCACTGTCAACCGCACATGGATTGAGCGGCCAGGGAGAAACTGTCCATGCACATGGACGCTTGAAACTTCATAGAAAAGCCCAATCAACCAACACCAAGGCCCGTTAAGCCCTGTATCAACTTGGACCTAACCAAGGAGGGAGGTAACCCATAAAATTGGCCCAAAACATGCCTGAAAACAGCCCCAACGGGTGATGGATAACTCGAGACATCAACAAATGGGAGTAAAAGGAACGACTCAACTTATCGGCATAAAACGGGTGTCAACACCGGGGGCTCAACATTTCGTCATCTCGGGTTTACATATCCACCACAGCTCGCTTAAGGCCTATTGATGGTCAGAGCCAATGAAGCTGGCATCGAGACGATCGTACCGGATATACCTCCATACCCCGTCCAACTAGGATGAGAATGTAACAGGCGGCTCCCGCCTGATGAAGAAGTCTCCCCAAGATGAAGAAATGCCCCTGGCCCCTCAGAATAGGAGTTGAGGGCAGTATCAGTGGAAAACTTGGGTCGCCTGATCAGGACACCAGGAATTCCGAAGTGGTCCGTAAGTGACCAAAAGGTGACTCTAGAAGAATGAAAATCTCTAAGATGAATGCCCATCAAATGAAAATGCTTCACGCGAGCATAAGGCAGGCCTAGAGGCCCAATATTTCAGGTTAATGGCGCCATCAGCGGAAAGTCTGGGAATTCTATTGACACACGCAGAATACTGGAGTGGTCTGTAAAAGGCCCTAATGATGTCCAGTTCAGGCAAAAATTCCTTGAAGCATGGCCCTTCTAGTGACGAAGTCCCACGTGCCCTCCAAGGGAAGTTGGCGGCACGAATTGATGTGCCGAATGTCAAATCAACACAAAACTTGAAAAATCGGTACGGGTTCTTCACGTCTCAAAAATCTCCGGAAGCCCCGAATAAACACTTCAAAACATATTCTGGGGCCACTGTACTAACTCCAAAGCTACTCCGGACGACGAGCTCTCACTGTGTTAATTTCAGGGTAAAATGACAAAATTACAAAAATGCCACTGGGAAGTGAGTCGGTGGCACTGAAAGGTTGATTCGGCGCTAGCTTCACGGTTGAGTCGGTACCACTGCAACACCGAGTCGGTGGCGACCCTTCACGGTGATCTGGTGGCGCGGACGCACCTGATTCGACAGCCCCTGTTCATGTTGATTCGGAAGCGCGATTGGCGCGCATCGAGTCGGCGAACCCATCCCATCGGTGTTCCGATGCCTTGTTTTGGGCATTCGCCTATAAAAAGGGCCCTTGGCCCTCAAAAAAAGAAAAATTAATCGAAAAAAAGAGATTGAGAGGAGTGAGCAGAAGAAGTCAGGAAGAAGAATTAGAGAGAGTAAGGAGAAGGTGGGTTCCGTGAGGGGCGTTGCGCGTTGTTTCTGCTCCGTATTCTCCCCCTTCAATTTTCCTCTTTCTTTCGATTAGTTCTTTTCATCCTCTCCCCAATTCCCCAAACATTGTAATCCCCTTTTGTATTCTGCTACAATCGGAGAGGAAATTGAATAAAAGGCAAGGCTCGAGCCTCATTGTGATTGCCATTCTGTCTATAATTTCTCTGTTGTACCGCTTTCACTGTTTTGCTTCGAATTTCCTAGCTCTTCCTGAGCATGAGGAGGTTCCCCCCCATTCAGGGGCTAAAGCTCCCATTGATCCTGGGATCGCTCAGGAAAAAGGAGAAAGGGCCTGTGATGAGTCGATTATGTGATAATGGCTCGTAGCCATGCCCTCGATGGGCAACAGTAAACCCCCTCCCCAAGGGCTTTTTCCCCTCTCGTCGTTTAACGTGGTTCAGCGTCATTTCGCTGCTGATGTTCATCTGCTCTTTGTTTCACCGAAGGATTGGCTAATGAACGAGAGGCTATTGGGCGCTCTTTCACTCGCCTCCGTTAGTTGTAAGGGTGCCAGTGTACTCCAATAGTCAATGCCACAGTTGTCTGTCTGTTTCCTTCAAAGTCACTATATATATGTACCCTTCTTGCTGTTCGATGGTTTGTCTTTGAAAGGTGATGTCTCTCTCTCAAACTGTTCTATTGAGATAAGTGATAGTCGCTGTCAGCGACCATGATTGCTTGCAGATTGGAGCTTACCTCGTGGTGAAGTAGAATGATATGGGTTGTCTCTGTGATTGTTGCTAATCGATGTGTGGTTTCTTCGATTGTTTCTAATCGTCCATGCCTGGGGAGGGGTACAACCATTTACTCGGTTTGTTTAATTTCTATGAATTAACATCACTCCGGGTTCCAGGGGGTCTGTCACCCCATCACATGTTCCCCTGGAAGCCCTTTGCACTGAGTGATCTAATGAAATTGCCATTGATATGGCTACAATCAGAGACCCACTGCACCCCTGGATCATCACGAGTCTCTAGTAGGCTAGCCCTCGAGACTCTATTCGTGATGAGCCTAGGAACTGAGGTAGTCCACCGAGGCTCTTCAGTGTTTATGGTTTGACACTGTTCACCGTGTGTCATGCCACTTGTTTAATTGAGCATATCCCTATGATGGGGAGATGCTGCCCAAATCTTCTTAGACGAGATCGTAGTTTTACGATGATTTTATTAACAGATTGTGATGCTGTCTTACATACTTATGCCTGATATTCAGAACAGCTTGCATATCAATGGCTGCCTTGTGGTCGAGTATGAACCTCGCACAGGCAAGATGGGAAGAGAACTTAATGAACAAAACGGCTGCTTAATCTGCTTATACGTCTTGGTAATAATGCCTCTGGAATTCCTTAAAACAACATAAATAATTGTTTGAAGACTTGATTGATGAGGAACGGCTTAATTTCTCCGTTAATAAAGCTCTAACCGGCTGATTCGGTGATGTCGCCACCGCCTCATCCGCTTGTTCATTTGATTCGATGGCGACGCCACCAAATTAAGCTTCTTACCTTTTTGAATCGGTGGTGACGCCACCGAATCGCCTGCCTCAATGCGGTATCGGTGGCATCGTCACCGAATCAACCGCCACCGACTCGAGGCTTTTAACGCCTTTGCACCACCGACTCACGTGTGCGAATGTATATACATATATATATAATAAAATAAAATTATGTCAATGTCGCCTGTGTTTCATGCATTCGGAACATAAATATTCCTAATCACCAATGTCATGAATATAGTGCCTGCTTGCATGTATGACCAAACTTCGGTATATAGAGTGGCGCTCGATAGAAGGCCGAGTCACGCCCGACTGGAAGTGTCGCTATGCGTGATGATGGTTTTCGGACCTAAATTCTTTGCCTCGTACCGAAGTTCAGACATAATTAACCTTAACTCCTCTTGCATGAATAAAAGAAAGCATAGAAGCATGCATAGCTTCGTGTTTATTTCACTTTTAATACATCATTATTCTTCGGCCCCGAGTGGCGCTTATCTTGGCAATTAATCAAGGGTTTTCCTCCTCAGAGGATGTAATTAATGCTATAGCCTTTACGGTATAGCGGACTTCCGGTCCCGACCCGAATCTCACATTCCTCTGATCACGTCAGAACGAGTGCACAATAATTTATCACTTATGTGACTGGCATGCCTCAACACCATCAAAAAAATCGTTGCACGAGGGGCCCACGGAAACTAGCCTAAAAATGATCTTTCGGGAACTGCCCCACCACCACTCCCAAGTGGGCCGACACACAGGAAAGTGTTGTCAGGCTACGACTAGTGGAGGCTCACGAGACATAGAGAATCCAAAACAACGAACACCGAAGTACAGACAGTGTAAGCAAACCTATCGCACGTACTATAGAGCACAATGCAGTACACCACTACAACCAGACTTAGGACAGTCAACTAGACCTGCTGACAATGATCCTTGAGTCACACGACTCAGGTCAAGATCGGCGCACATCACAGGAACACGCTGTTAATCAGCCTAGTCCCTAAGCCAAAATCATGATAAAACACATCAATGATGAGTCCTCGGCCATCGAGCCACACAACAGACTCACAATTTCGTATAACACGAAACACGGAACATGAGGGATAACCAGAAGACCTCAAACCACATGGCACGTAAATTGAGGCAAGAAGATATCTCTAATCGCCCAAAACCATGTCTCGATCCTCACAGGATAGATGAGACACTCTCGAGGTCACGAGTCAACCACTGGGTCACAACTGGGTTGACCAGAAACCATAATGAACCCTTGAAATAACACAAAACACTACTCGGTACAATGGCCCTCTTAGACACCCTAAAACATGGTCACAGCCCTCATAGGACGTCCAAGACATCCACGGGACAATGGGCTAACCAAGGGGTCAAAGCCACACTAACCAGAAATCAAACCAACACGAAAGAACACTTTGGAATAGGGCAAGTTTGACTCTCAACACCAGTGGGTCGACTTACAGCCCTAACCAGATCGTAATCATCCCCAAGGCCTTGATCACATGATTGCAGTCGTACCTTGAGTCACGATGATCCATAGACGCGGTGAATACATGCGTCGCGATGACAACATTAACGCGCCACCCACCTAGGGCGTGATGATTAACGCGTCCCTACAGTAGGTCGTGATGTCATCCTAACGCGCCCATCTCCTGGGTCGCGATATCACATTGACGCGGCACTCGCTTAAGTCACGATAATAGACGCGACCAGAGCCTCTAACGCGATAACACATAGACGCGCCCCTCACCTCGGTCGCGTTGACAGAGGCTCGTGCCCAATACCTAGGACGTGTTCCCAACCACCTAACTGTTCTTTCCTTCACGAGACGCGGTGCATCGCTGTAGCGCGTTCCACTGAGAACGCGGTATACACGACCGACGTGATCTCGTCACGGAGCGAAAATTGGAAAATCCGCATAAAAATCCATTTTCCACGCCCCAATCCTCTCTAGAATAACGGGGAAACACCCACAATCACATTGTCGACCTTCCACAAGTCGGAAGGGGCAAACCACGCACAAAAACACAAGAAATGGGCAATTCCCATGAATCGACCCAAAAGGACTCACACGGACAGTCGGGCTCATACCGACTCCGATTCTTAACCAAATACAATAAAATTGGCAAGAAATGATTCCCAACATGTCAGGGGTTCAAATGAAACCATTTAAACTACAAACCATTCCATGGAATGGCGAACACGGCTCACACCCCCTGAACATGTATTTCACCTAAACAAGGCAAAACCCACTCATACTCACACCATTCGGCTCCAAATTGTGAGAGAACGTAGGAAAAGAGTATGGCATCTGTCCCCCTACCTCCACCGAAGATCTCACGTGTCGAGACGGCCACAATACGCCAAAAACCATCACACGGACAACCCACATCGGCTTTGAATCCACGAATGGGATCGTGCCAACGGCACGCTCCGATACTCGCGCCATCACGCTCCAGGTCAATACCGCACCGTCACCGCCTCACCCAGCTCCACCACGGTCGCGCGCCCAGGGGAGAGGAGAAGAGATGAGAGAGAATGGAGGGAGAGAAAGTGAGAGACGTGAGGGAAGAGAAAGGGGAGAGAAAGGGTTAATAGAAAAGGAAAGTAGGAAATTATGCAATTTTCTTAAAATCTAATTTCTGGCACGAAAATCCATAAATTTAGAAAAATATGAAAAAAATAGTCTTCACGATCCTCGAAACGAGCACAACGCACCTGTAGCGTCCCTGAGTAGCAAAACTCAACGGTCAACTCTCCACAAGATTCCGCAAGTTATACAAGGAAAAAACCCACGTGGATCGTAAAACACGTATCAGGACCCACGAAAGTGATCCAAAAGCTCTCTGATAAAGATCCGAAGAATCCAGGATATTACAGTATTCCTCCTTGTTCACACCCTGATCATCTTGATCCTCTTTCATGGAATCTTGTAACACCTTTCCATCATTGTATGGGTCATCTAACACCTTCCCACTTCTCAAGGTCGAAATAGCTTTGACATTCTCAAATTGTGGACCTTTAGGTTGGGCTTGTGGGCCGGGTGGAGGTAGGAGGCCCGGTTGTGGAGGAAAACTCGGAGCTTGGTTTCTAGAGTTAGCCATGGGTTTACTTGAAAGTTGGCCCGCTTCTCTTCTCATTGTAGCTTCCGCCAATCGCCCTATTGACTTTCTAACTTGGAAATAAATTATTGTTGATTCAAAATGATTTGTTAGAGTTGATTGAATTTATCTTCAAAATTGGATTGAAGTGGTGGTTGGTAAGTGGGTTAGCCTTGATTGGATTGAAAAGGTGAATAGCCCATAGGAAGGAATTGAGCTTGTGGATCTCTAGCAAATGAATTAAAGGTGTTAGGTTGGGCTTGAATTTGACTTTGCATGGGTTGCTTTTGTGCTTGAGGTAGAGCTTGTTGACCCTTCCAAGAGAAGTTAGGATGATCTCTCCAGCCTGGATTATAAGAATTGGAAAATGGATCATAGTTGGGCTTGGAGAACCCTTGAGCAGCTTGAAGTTGCTCTTGTATGAATGGTGGTAGTTGGGCTACTGTTGGACATTCTGTGATGTGATGGGTCGAGCTTGCAGATAGAGTGCATGCCTCATGTGGAGTGAAAGATTGACCCGAGTATAGATGGGATGATGGTTGGAAAGAAGGTTCTTTCAAAGTCAAGAGTTGGTCTAACTTTTGGGTTAAACTCTCTACCTTATCCAACTTTTGAATGATGAGGCTTATGTCCATTCTTGGCTCAAAATCTCCCCGAGCTTTGACCTCATATAATCTGGCTCGCTTGGAGGGCCCAATGGATCTTTCATAGGATGATAAAGAGGCATGATTGATAGAATTCTCACTAAGTATTTCAAACAAATCATACGCCTCATCCTCACTTTTGCTCATGAATGCCCCTCCACCTGATGCATCTACCATTTGTCTAAATTGATCGGATAGGCAAAATGGTCCTAAAAGTCAAAATAAGATGCTTGATGCTCATAAGAGTCACATGAATGATGTACATATTGGAAAAACTTCAAAATTTAGCTATTTTTATTGTGGGAAACCTGGCCATGTGATGGAGAATTGCTATGCAAAGCAACATGATGATTTTCATGCTACAAATGTTAAATTTGTTTCTCAAAGAAAATTCAGTAATAAATATGTTGTTCATGGAAAAAGTTTTTCATCTTATAAGAGAAATATGTTTAGAAAAAATCTTGCACATAATGAGAGATCATTTAATAAATCTACTTCTGCTTGTTGTTTCTATTGTGGGAAGTATGAACATGTTATGAAAAACTGTTGGTCAATGCAGAATGATGACTTTCATGTAAATGATAAGTTCGATTATGCTGGGCTTAAAATCTTTATAAATAAAAGGAATGTGGTTGATAAATCTCATGTGTATAAAGAAAATTCTTTTGTGAAAGTTGTTCATCCTTCTCAGTATTTTTATTATGGAAATCATGGACACCTTTTTGAAGGCTAAAAAATCATGAAAAAGAATGATTTCAATGCATTCAAAATGAAAAGAATATTTAAAAGAAATATCACTAGCCCGCATGCACCCAAGAAGACTTGGGTACCTAAATCTGTCAAATAGGTTGATTTCTATGCAGGTGTGCCTCGAGGAAATAAAGAATAAAAGGGGCTCTAATAATAAGGAACAAGGCACACTCCTTTGGTAAAACCCCTACCTTGCTTCTCTTCATTGTCAAACCTGGTGAATTTGAAGTTTTTATCTCTGCCACTATGTTATGTTTGAATGGTATAAAGATATAAATCAATCATCTTGATTTCTTCACAAGTCATACAAGGTCTCATTGAATGAATGTTTGGTATATCAAATGGTGATATGTGAAATGACAGATTAAGTCTGTCAGGAAGCTATCACTAAGCGTGAGGTGATCTTCAGATCTAAGTTCTCCGCCTTGTACCAATATTCAGAAATTGAAGTGTCTGGCTTATGAGGAAACGTTTATTCTGAGTGACATTAATTTGCAATATTTTACAATGTTTTCAAGTTGAACATGAAAATTTTCCTAAAAAGTCAAAAAAATTTGAATTGCATTGAATCAAAACTGGGTCTAATACTGCTACTGATGATGTTGTGTTTAGAACTTGATATTTCTCTCTATTTCAATAAGTCTTGTGTTGAGAAGGAGTTTGGAAATTTTTAAATTAGAGTGCACTGCATACAGATTTTGAGTCTACATGTGTTTGGCATAATAAATATCATTGTATGTTTTCATGCATTTTCATGCATGTCATGCTAAGGGGGAGTTTGAAGAATCTATTTTTCATATGAGATTGCACTGCATTTTATTCTATGATTCATCAGAATCATATAGGTCATAGGATGCATACCTTTTGTCAAAGACTTTGCTCAGTCTTTCTCAAATTCTTGCACATATTAAGGAGGTGTTACAGGCTAAATAATCTAAATTTGGGGCTTAAGAAGTACATTTTGTGCTAAATGCTCAAGCTGAAGACTGCTGAATAATCTCTGTAATTGACATGTCAATTTCTGCTAATGGTTGTTCTGTCACTTTCTGCATTAAAGGTGTCGACCCCAAGTGTCGACCCTTTTCAGGAAGGAATCCTGAGAGAGTTGACCCTCAGGGTCGACCCCTTTGAATCTGGGTTCTATTTTTCATAACACCCGGGTCAGTCAAATCAGTAAAATGCATCTTAGTCATGCATTTAGTATAGCATTAGAGTTCATGCTTTAGGTGCATCCAGGACATTCAAACACATTGTGTCTCAAGTGAAAATTGAACTTTTGCTTCTTGCACTCATGTTGCATGAGACACATAGTTTTATGTGTGCATGTCCAGATGTGTGTCATGAATATTGCATTTCACTATTGTGTGCTTGCATTATATTATATGTTATTCAACCCCCATCCTTAAAAATTTCTATGACCACATACTTTCTTGTCAAATAATGATGCATTTGAGTCATAACTGGTGTGTCTTATGTCACACACTAATGGGGAGGAATCTTTTAATAAAGTGCATTTATTTAG
Source organism: Amorphophallus konjac (assembly GCA_022559845.1). NCBI lineage: Eukaryota > Viridiplantae > Streptophyta > Magnoliopsida > Alismatales > Araceae > Amorphophallus > Amorphophallus konjac. Next base: position 163,315,376 of record CM040122.1, on the reverse strand, counting down.
GGGGAGTTACACAACCATGCTTTCAGTTAAATTTTAGGCATTCATGTTAAATCAAATCCACACACTGTCTTGCACTTAAATGTGAAAATGAGTGTCACACATAAGGATATAAGAATTTCTCTCTAACACTCTAGAGAAACTAAGCTTGCTGCATTGAAATTGAAGAGGAAAAGTTGAGGAAAAAGCTGCCTGCCTCATATAAAAGAAAGATTCTGAAAGAAAAAATGGAATGAAAAGTAAAGAAAATTAAAGACAGAGCAATGCTCAGTCTCATTAAGTAAATTAGATGCATGTCACCTGAGACGTGATATGGTTCATTTTGAAAAGTGTTGTACTGAAGTATCTCTGTTCAGAATGAAGTGAAATGGTTAATGTTCTGAGTAACCGGGGAATCTGGCATATGATCCGTGTTGCACTCCTACATTTTTGATGATGTCTTACACTATAAGTCAATCTTGATAGTCTATATTAATTCATTCCACTCATACATTTTTCAGATACTGCATTCTCTAGTTCTACTCAGATAGTCTGTGCATACTTAGTTCATCCTGCATTGCGTCCGTCCATATGCTACATTTTCGACTGAGCAGAGTCTGTGCATGCAAGCATCTAGTCGGTGCAACCTTAGTTGCTGCACGCGACTAAGTCGTTGCATTGTCTGTTCATGCATTAGACAAGTCGGTGCAATTCTCGCACCGTGGGCATAAAGTCTGTGCACATTTCATTGCTAAATATGTGCATTATCTGAGTGCATGCAAGTGCGATGAAAGCACATAGGGTCAGTGCACATGGTTATCTGGACGATTGCCAAGGCAGGTCGGTGCAGGCTTTGGCTCGCACAGGTCGGTGTAATTCTGGCACCAAGTCAGTGTGTTTGTTGCCTACACACACATACAAGGTCGGTGCATCTTCGTGTCTTAGGCATGATCGAACTCGGTGCAATGTCTTTGCCTTGAGCAATTATGTCCGTGCATGTTTGTGATACGAAGCATTCTAAGTCTGTGCAAGTCTTACATTATCTTAATCATACTAAGTTGGGGCAGGGTTTTGTGCTAAATCAGGTCAGTGCACATATATTTGTCTTGCATATCTTCTATTATGCACATCACAGTCTGTGCAGTCTTTCTTGTAGAAGGCATGTAAGTGTCCGTGCTTTGCTTTGTCTTGTGCCATAATACCCGTGCAATCTTTGTGTTGGGTTGCATAAGGTCGGTGCAACCTTTGTTCATGCACGCACATAAGGCATGTGCATGTCTTGGCTTATGCTCAATCAAGGTCTATGCATGCTCGTGATCAGTGTAGCTTCAACTAATGTCTTCTCTTGCTTGGCAGGTCTGTCACCTAGTCGAGTAGGTGTTCGGCGAACCCAAACCAATGAAGGTAATCCACGTGGAAGTCAATGTACCAGGTTTAAGGGCTCGTGATCTGAGGCAACAAAAAGAAAGGATGACCCTGCCACGTGGAAACGAAAAGGGATCGGCTCTGCCAGAAGGAATGGGCGGGAATCGTGTTAACCACGTGCCATCTTCTAGCTATAAAAGAGGTCAAAGGCTGCAAGAGAAAGCCACTGAAGATTGGAAAAATGAGAGCATCTGCAGCCATTGCTTGAGCAAGAACCTCCCTATTTGAGAGAAGAGCCTGACTAGAATTGAGAGAGTCTGAGTGATCTTTTCTGTGTTTTGAGCTTGAAAGACTGCTTCTCTGGAAGCTACATCTTCGTTGGTTTTGAGTGACTATTTTCTTTTCATCGATTTATTTTTTGAATTGTTTCACACATTTCTTCCTTACTGCTCTATTACCCTCTAAGTGTTTTTTAGAGGAAGGGAGATTGGTTCTGTAAGACCCCAAATTCCTTAGAAATTTATTTAGAAAGTTATTTATAATTATTTGGAATTTATTTGAAGTTATTCGAAATTAATGAGAATTATCCAAATTAATTAGATTAATTAATTAATTAATAGAATAAGTCATTTTTCAACTATTTTATAAAAATCCCAAAAAATCACATCTTGTAGAATTTATTTTGTTTAGCAACTTTGTCTTCTATATTTAAGCCTAATAAAATCATTTATTACGCCGGAATTAGTGAACTTAGTCTTCCGAACTTAATATTTAATTAATTACGGAATAGTATAAGTAATAATTCGACTACCTCAGAAAAATCTGTAAAAATATTAAATAGATTAAGATTGATGTAGATAACAACTTTTCCTTCTGGCTTTAAGCCATGGTAAATCCGTGGTAAGATCTATTTAGAGTTCAAACCCAAATGTGCACACTTTTGACTCATACCTAACCCTTAGATTAAAACGCGAAATTCAACCTGATTACTCAACCAAATGATCTGAAATCAGGGGCAAATGAAAGGCCACAATGTAAGGAACATTTACCCTCAATCAATTTGAGGTAAACTTAGCCCCAAAACGTGCTGCCGACATAGTTTGGTCAAGTCTAGGATTTCGGCGCCGTTTCTAAACACGCGGCTTGCAGCAGCGAATACTCCCAATTTCGAAGGCTCCAGAAGCTCTATGAGCTATCAAAATGAAGCCCTACGAGTCTTCTTTCATTTGGCTGCTGTGGGGTTCGCTGAAATTTCGGATCTGAGGAGATCTAGTTCGATTTATGGAGGTCGGTCAGTAGGCCGTTGGCTTCTCTTCATCATTCTTTGATCCATCGATTGAGGTAGGAATTCTCAACCAAATCTTGATCATGAGTATAGCAAATTTGTTCCTCTCATCGAGCTCTATCCATTGGTGGCAAAAGCCCCAATTTTCATTAGGTATCCGTGGAGAAATCGAGCTTTTGGTGAGGTGCTGTCCAAGTGTTCTTCATCCTAGGGTTTCGAGTTTTCTCTCTCCGATTTGAGGTAGGATCTAACAACCAAACTTTAATTAGTTCACATGAAGTAATCAGCATGTTATTATCTTTCATTTAACTTAGAAAGCCCCAAATTCCATTGAGCATGCATCATGAATTTCGAAGTTTTGTAAAAATATATCTAGAACATGTTTCATATAGAATTCCTTAAGCCAGAGCTTGATTACGGGCTCATTTTGAGTCATATAACTTGATCTTAATGTAGCATATAGTATATGGTTGGATTCATGATCGAGTTAGCTTTCTTTTGACACCAAAATCCCTAAATTTGGTTTTGTATATCGAGAGTATTTGTCAATTTAGTGGAGGTATGTCCTGAACTAGGTCTACTTGTGTTCTTCATAGAATAGGTTGTGATTCTTGTGATTTCTGATGAAATTAGTGTTTCCAAATTGTAGTTTTATGACCCTAGAATGTCCATTAACATTCCTAGATCATATGGTTTTAATTTCAACTCATTTGGACCCCATTTGGGTGAGATTTCACGTTTTCCGGAAGCAACAGCCGTTGCTGTTCTTGCAGGGGTCGACCCCAGGGGTCGACCCATGCACCTGGCTATCCAGGCAGCCCGAGGGTCGACCCCTGGGGTCGACCCATTCGGCCCAGACGCGAGGGTCGACCCCAGGGGTCGACCCATGCAGTTCCAGAACCCTGTTTTGCAGGGGTCGACCCCAAGGGTCGACCCGTACACCAGAAAACCCGTTTTCTTCGTTTTTCGAACCGAAAATGGATCCGAATCAATGGGGAATCAACCCATTTAACTTAGACCCATTGAAATTATATTTTTGAAGAACTTTTGACCTATTCATGTACCCCTCTTGATTTCAAATTTGCATTGGTTCCTACTTGCAAACATAGCATAAGAACATGCCGTTCACCCTCATCATTACAACACTTACATTGATTAAATAGAAACTCACTTAATGAATGATTAATGGTGTAACTAAACCTCTGATAATGTATTCTATTTCACCGCTGTGAGAGCTTGTTCTTACCTTGACAACTTGTTCTAGCTTGTTGGCATTTTGGCTAATACAAATGATAATGGTTAATCATGATATCTTAACTTGGTGATTAGGATTAATATGTTGTTTAGCTTGATTGATAGCCGCTGTTCTACAGTAATGCAGCATGATTTACTCTTATTGTGACTTGATTTCAATCTCCTTGATGATTATACTTACCTTGAAATTCTAGAAATAAATCTCTTTCCTACTTGATATTGTTATTGCTACTTAGCTTGAACCTTGGAATTCTGGCCATAAACTGTGGAAGTCTAGATTCGTGGGATCTTTGATCCAAAAGAAATCAATGCCTGGCAAACAAATAAGGGCTCGGTCTGGTCCTGGGAAGAGCGCCCGAACACTACGTGTACCCCCGGGGAGGTGAATGACTAGGTGTGGCATTTGGCACCAGTACTTGACATGTGTTAAATCTAGGACTGTCCACTACTCACTACTCTCTCCACTACTCTCTATATTACTCGCTACTACGTTTCACTTTCCACTCTTTACTATTCTATACTCTACTTGTGGTTACTCTACTTGTTGATTACTTGGACGTGGAAATGAAAATACATGCGTGCTTGACATGACTAGAATTGACTTGATATGGCCAACTTCTTATCGTTTTCTCCTGTAGTAAATTCTTGTCTTACCATTCTATTCATTATATTTCTTGACCTTGCAAGATCTTTAAATTCCGTTTCGTGATATTATCGTTATCTTTATATTATTTTATCATTTGTAGCATGACATTTTAAAATGTAATTAAACTGTTAATCACTTATACCCGTCTGTTATTTCCTACTGGGCGTCAGCTCATAGTTGTGTTTTTCCCCTTTCCAGGCTTTTCAGGTGACGCGCTTACCGATGGGGAAGGGCTGGAGTGATGTCTTGAGTGTATCAGTTCTAGTGGTGTTTTGGAGAGCATTTAGTTTCAGTTATGTCATTGAGTTTTAGTGGTTGATTATTCCAGTTGTATTAAGTTAAACTTGAGGTTATTGTATCAGTTGTGGTTTGTTAATGATCATTTAGTATTCCATCTTGTAGCACTTGTGTATCATTTTAGATTTAGTTCCCTCTCTTGCTAGCGTGTCCCTAACTGTACGTCCCGATACTTCCGCCTTGTTCGGGGCGTGACAGTTTAGTTGGTATCAGAGCCCTAGGTTTCACATTCCTAGGTTTCCTAAGTTGTAGTTTTTCTTGCATTGCATCCCAATAATTGGTATATCAAAAGGTGTTGTCCGAACGTTAGGCTACGCCTATCGGGAAGGTCGCACACTTGCGCGAGTGGTCTTCGGACCGATTACCTCCGCCAGGTACCGAGTTTTGGTCGTGTCTAGGTGCATTAGATCCCTAACCTTGTAAAAGTCTAGACCTGACCTGTGAGATTGGGTAGAACTTGGGTTAAGTTCGTTTCTTAATCGTATAACTATTTACCTTGATTAAACCTATGTAATCTATTTCTCGTGTAGATGGCAGCTGATCGTGCTGAATGGAGGAACCTGCAGCGTACGGTTCAAGGCCTTACTCAGGCCCTTCAGCAAGTAGCTCAGGCAGGAGCGGCACAGCATGGCACCGGTGATCTATACCGGAACTTCCGCGGAATGAATCCACCTAGATTCGCTGGTTCGACTGACCCTGACCAAGCCGAGCACTGGCTAGATGAGATGGGAAGAATCTTTGAAGTTATGCAATGCACCAACCAGGAGCGTGTCCTTTTGTCCACATTTCAACTGGAACATGATGCACGTACTTGGTGGGATTCTATCAAGGCAACTCTCGGTGATCGGCAAGTTATGTGGGAAGAGTTCGAAGAATTCTTCAACAGCAAGTATTTTTCTGATAGAGTGCAAGAGAAGAAAGCGGCAGAGTTCGCGGCCTTGAAACAGCGAGGTTTGTCCGTGGCAGAGTATGAGGCTCAATTTGCACGGCTTTCTCGATATGCTACACATCTCATTTCCACCGAGAAGATGAAGGCGAAGCGCTTTCTCAATGGATTGAAGCTTCATTATATCAACCAGTTGGCACCGATGGAGATTTCCACTTATTCCGAGATGGTAAGGAAAGCACAAGTTCTAGAGGATACTCTTGAGATGACGGAGAGAATCCGTGGGAGAGGCACCAAGAAAGAATTACCTACGGGTTCCGGGAGTGTCAAACCCGGGTATACCAAGAAGAGGCCTATTAGTGGACCTGGTTCGTGGAGCGGGTCCGGATCGTGGAAAGGCAAGATGCCGAGGCATGAAGACAAGAAGCCTGGCCCTATTGTTCCATTCAAGGGCGTGTGCAACTATTGTGATCGTCCGGGTCACAAGATAGAGGAGTGCTGGCGCAAGCAAGGCACATGTTTGCGGTGTGGAAGCAAGGAGCACCGTATCCCCAATTGCCCTCTCATATCGGAGCAAGCTACACCGGTAAAACCTCTAGTCTTCAAGAAACCACAAGGCAAGCTTCAAGCTTTACATGCAGATGAAACTGGGATTTCTGATGATGGCGGACTCGTCGAAGGTACCCTTACTATAATCGATAAGCCCGCTTTTGCTCTCTTTGATACTGGTGCAACACATTCTTTTATTTCACGGAGATTTGCTAAGTCATTAGCTGTGGAACCTGTTTTGATGAATACTCCGTTAGAGATTTCAACCCCTATTGGCACTAGATCAACAATCCAGTATTTCTATCCTTCTAGTAAGGTTATGATTGGTGAACAGAACTTTCCAGTAGATTTGGTCTGCATGGATATGAAGGATTATGATGTAATCCTAGGAGCAGACTGGTTGGCCAAGTATGAGGCCAATGTTCACTGTAGTTCTAGCTCAGTGACTTTTACTGGACATTCTGGTTTATCTTTTACGGGAGTCAAGCACCATAACTCTGTACCGCTCATCTCGGCTCTTCGAGCTGATAAGCTTTTGAGGCATGGGTGTGAGGCTTTTCTAGCCTTTGTTTGTGCAACTCCTGAGCAGCAGATGGAGATCAAGGACATTCCTGTTGTCCGAGATTTTCCTGATGTCTTTCCAGAAGAACTACCAGGACTTCCGCCTGAGCGGGAAGTTATCTTTTCTATTGATCTTATTCCTGGCACAGCTCCTATTTCTAAGGCTCCTTATCGTATGTCTCCTGCGGAACTAAGGGAACTGAAGCAGCAACTAATGGAATTACTCGAGAAGGGTTTTATTCGTCCTAGTACTTCTCCGTGGGGAGCCCCTGTGTTATTCGTCAGGAAGAAAGATGGTTCGATGAGGTTGTGCATTGATTATCGGCAAATAAACCAGCAGACTGTCAAGAACAAATATCCCTTGCCGAGGATTGACGAGTTATTTGACCAGATAGCGGGAGCTCAATATTTTTCTAAGATCGATCTTCGATCTGGATATCACCAGTTGCGGATTAAGGAAGAGGATATTTATAAAACGGCTTTCCGCAGCAGGTATGGTCATTTTGAATTTGTCGTTATGCCTTTTGGTCTAACGAATGCTCCAGCAGCTTTCATGCAGTTGATGAACGACATATTTCGGCCCTATCTTGATCAATGGGTCGTAGTCTTTATTGATGACATCCTGATTTATTCTAAGAATGAGGAGGAGCATGCTGAGCATCTGAGAATGGCATTGCAACTGTTGAAAGATCATCAGCTATATGCTAAGTTCAGTAAGTGTGAGTTCTGGCTACAAGAAGTGTCCTTTCTCGGACATATTATCACCAAGGAAGGTATTTCTGTTGATCCTTCGAAGATTGAGGCAGTGAAGAATTGGGAACAGCCTTCTAGTGCAACTGAAGTTAGAAGTTTCCTAGGCCTGGCAGGCTATTACCGAAGATTTATTCAAGATTTCTCCAAGATTACAGTACCTATGACAAGATTAACCCGCAAGGAGAATAAGTTTGATTGGTCAGATGATTGTCAGCGAAGCTTTCAGACTCTGAAGGAGTGTTTGACTACTGCACCTGTTTTGGCTTTACCTTCTGGTGAAGGAGGATTTGTTGTTTATACTGATGCTTCAGGTATTGGCTTAGGCTGTGTACTCATGCAGCATGGGAAGGTGATTGCCTATTCCTCTAGGCAGTTGAGGAAGCATGAAGATAATTATCCTGTTCATGATTTGGAACTTGCTGCAGTCGTGTTTGCTTTGAAGATATGGAGGCATTACTTGTATGGAGAAACCTTTACAGTGTTTTCGGATCATAAGAGTTTGAAGTATTTATTTTCTCAAAAGGAACTCAACATGAGGCAGCGGAGATGGTTGGAGTACTTGAAAGACTTCGACTTCTCGATTGAGTATCATCCTGGCAAAGGTAATGTTGTGGCAGATGCATTAAGCCGGAAGCCGGTAGCTAGACTGTCAAGTCTCATGTTACAAGAATGGAGATTGTTGGAACAATTATCTAGTCTGGATCTCAATATTGACAACGATCGGATCTTGATTGCTCAGATTCAACTTAAACCTGAATTATTGATAGAGATCAAGTCCTTACAAGATAATGATCCCGAGTTGGTAGAGATCAAGGGAAACTTGAGCAGTAGACCTGACTTCATGTTGGCCGAGGATGGTAGATTATTATTTAAAGGCAGAACTTGTGTTCCGAATGAGGCTACAATAAAGAACAAAATTCTTGAGGAAGCTCATAGATCCAGATATACCATTCATCTTGGAGGCACTAAGATGTACCGAGATTTGAAAAGGTCCTTTTGGTGGTCGAATATGAAAAGAGAAGTTGCAGATTTTGTGAGCAGATGTTTGGTATGTCAGCAAGTTAAGGCCGAACATTTCAGACCAGCAGGAAAATTGAAACCACTCGACATACCCCAATGGAAGTGGGAAAGCATTGGCATGGATTTCATTATGGGTCTACCTAGGACTCGTGGTGGATTTGATGCGATATGGGTGATTGTCGATCGTTTGACAAAGTCGGCTCATTTCTTACCAATTAAGTCCAAGTGGACGATTGATGTATTGGCTGCTTTGTATATAAAGGAAGTGGTGAGATTGCATGGTATTCTAGTGAATATAGTATCTGATCGAGACCCCAGATTTACTTCACATTTCTGGAAAGGACTGCAAGAGTCTTTGGGTACTCGTCTGAATTTCAGTACTGCTTTTCATCCACAGATAGATGGACAGACTGAAAGAACCAATCAGATAGTGGAAGATATGTTGCGAGCTTGCATGATTGATTTCGGTGGTAATTGGAGTGAGCATTTGGCATTAATTGAATTCGCCTACAATAACAGCTATCAGTCTAGTATTCAGATGGCTCCTTTTGAAGCACTATATGGTAGAAGTTGTCGTTTCCCGTTGTGTTGGGACGAGGTAGGTGAGAAACAGTGGCTTGGACCAGATCTTGTTTCGGAATCATCACAGAACATCCGTGTTATCCGAGACCGGTTACAAGTAGCCCAGTCAAGACATAAGAGTTATGCCGACAACAGAAGAAGAGCATTGGAATTTCAGATTGGCGAGTATGTGTTCTTAAAGGTCTCTCCGACGAGAGGGATCCGAAGATTTGGCATTCATGGCAAGCTGAGTCCGAGGTACATTGGTCCATTCGAGATTCTAGATAGAGTGGGAGAGGTGGCATACAGACTGGCTTTACCACCGCATTTGTCTGGCGTACACAATGTTTTCCATGTGTCTATGTTACGGAAATATGTGTACGATCCCACTCATATCATTCAGCAGGTGGATTTTGAACTGAAGGAAGATTTGACCTATGAGGAAAGACCTGTCAAGATTCTGGACCGGAAGCAACAACAACTCCGGAATCGTTCGATACCGATGGTCAAGATTCAGTGGAGTCGGCGTGGGACCGAAGAAGCTACATGGGAGTCTGAAGAGACTATGCGAAAGCGGTATCCCGATCTATTCTAGGTGAGCGATCTTTTTCTACTCTCAGTTTTAGTGCAGTGAATTTGGAGGACCAAATTCCTTTAAGTAGGGGAGGGTGTAAGACCCCAAATTCCTTAGAAATTTATTTAGAAAGTTATTTGTAATTATTTGGAATTTATTTGAAGTTATTCGAAATTAATGAGAATTATCCAAATTAATTAGATTAATTAATTAATTAATAGAATAAGTCATTTTTCAACTATTTTATAAAAATCCCCAAAAATCACATCTTGTAGAATTTATTTTGTTTAGCAACTTTGTCTTCTACATTTAAGCCTAATAAAATCATTTATTATGCCGGAATTAGTGAACTTAGTCTTCCGAACTTAATATTTAATTAATTACGGAATAGTATAAGTAATAATTCGACTACCTCAGAAAAATCTGTAAAAATAGTAAATAGATTAAGATTGATGTAGATAATAACTTTTCCTTCTAGCTTTAAGCCATGGTAAATCCGTGGTAAGATCTATTTAGAGTTCAAACCCAAATGTGCACACTTTTGACTCATACCTAACCCTTAGATTAAAACGCGAAATTCGACCTGATTACTCAACCAAATGATCTGAAATCAGGGGCAAATGAAAGGCCACAATGTAAGGAACATTTACCCTCAATCAATTTGAGGTAAACTTAGCCCCAAAACGTGCTGCTAACATAGTTTGGTCAAGTCTAGGATTTCGGCGCCGTTTCTAAACACGCGGCTTGCAGCTGCGAATACTCCCAATTCCGAAGGCTCCAGAAGCTCTATGAGCTATCAAAATGAAGCCCTACGAGTCTTCTTTCATTTGGCTACTGTGGGGTTCGCTGAAATTTCGGATCTGAGGAGATCTAGTTCGATTTGTGGAGGTCGGTCAGTAGGCCGTTGGCTTCTCTTCATCATTCTTTGATCCATCGATTGAGGTAGGAATTCTCAACCAAATCTTGATCATGAGTATAGAAAATTTGTTCCTCTCATCGAGCTCTATCCATTGGTGGCAAAAGCCCCAATTTTCATTAGGTATCCGTGGAGAAATCGAGCTTTTGGTGAGGTGCTGTCCAAGTGTTCTTCATCCTAGGGTTTCGAGTTTTCTCTCTCCGATTTGAGGTAGGATCTAACAACCAAACTTTAATTAGTTCACATGAAGTAATCAGCATGTTATTATCTTTCCTTTAACTTAGAAAGCCCCAAATTCCATTGAGCATGCATCATGAATTTCGAAGTTTTGTAAAAATATATCTAGAACATGTTTCATATAGAATTCCTTAAGCCAGAGCTTGATTACGGGCTCATTTTGAGTCATATAACTTGATCTTAATGTAGCATATAGTATATGGTTGGATTCATGATTGAGTTAGCTTTCTTTTGACACCAAAATCCCTAAATTTGGTTTTGTATATCGAGAGTATTTGTCAATTTAGTGGAGGTATGTCCTGAACTAGGTCTACTTGTGTTCTTCATAGAATAGGTTGTGATTCTTGTGATTTCTGATGAAATTAGTGTTTCCAAATTGTAGTTTTATGACCCTAGAATGTCCATTAACATTCCTAGATCATATGGTTTTAATTTCAACTCATTTGGACCCCATTTGGGTGAGATTTCACGTTTTCCGGAAGCAACAGCCGTTGCTGTTCTTGCAGGGGTCGACCCCAGAGGTCGACCCATGCACCTGGCTATCCAGGCAGCCCGAGGGTCGACCCCAGAGGTCGACCCATGCACCTGGCTATCCAGGTCGACCCCAGGGGTCGACCCATGCAGTTCCAGAACCCTGTTTTGCAGGGGTCGACCCCAAGGGTCGACCCGTACACCAGAAAACCCGTTTTCTTCGTTTTTCGAACCGAAAATGGATCCGAATCAATGGGGAATCAACCCATTTAACTTAGACCCATTGAAATTATATTTTTGAAGAACTTTTGACCTATTCATGTACCCCTCTTGATTTCAAATTTGCATTGGTTCCTACTTGCAAACATAGCATAAGAACATGCCGTTCACCCTCATCATTACAACACTTACATTGATTAAATAGAAACTCACTTAATGAATGATTAATGGTGTAACTAAACCTCTGATAATGTATTCTATTTCACCGCTGTGAGAGCTTGTTCTTACCTTGACAACTTGTTCTAGCTTGTTGGCATTTTGGCTAATACAAATGATAATGGTTAATCATGATATCTTAACTTGGTGATTAGGATTAATATGTTGTTTAGCTTGATTGATAGCCGCTGTTCTACAGTAATGCAGCATGATTTACTCTTATTGTGACTTGATTTCAATCTCCTTGATGATTATACTTACCTTGAAATTCTGGAAATGAATCTCTTTCCTACTTGATATTGTTATTGCTACTTAGCTTGAACCTTGGAATTCTGGCCATAAACTGTGGAAGTCTAGATTCGTGGGATCTTTGATCCAAAAGAAATCAATGCCTGGCAAACAAATAAGGGCTCGGTCTGGTCCTGGGAAGAGCGCCCGAACACTACGTGTACCCCCGGGGAGGTGAATGACTAGGTGTGGCATTTGGCACCAGTACTTGACATGTGTTAAATCTAGGACTGTCCACTACTCACTACTCTCTCCACTACTCTCTATATTACTCGCTACTATGTTTCACTTTCCACTCTTTACTGTTCTATACTCTACTTGTGGTTACTCTACTTGTTGATTACTTGGACGTGGAAATGAAAATACATGCGTGCTTGACATGACTAGAATTGACTTGATATGGCCAACTTCTTATCGTTTTCTCCTGTAGTAAATTCTTGTCTTACCATTCTATTCATTATATTTCTTGACCTTGCAAGATCTTTAAATTCCGTTTCGTGATATTATCGTTATCTTTATATTGTTTTATCATTTGTAGCATGACATTTTAAAATGTAATTAAACTATTAATCACTTATACCCGTCTGTTATTTCCTACTGGGCGTCAGCTCATAGTTGTGTTTTTCCCCTTTCCAGGCTTTTCAGGTGACGCGCTTACCGATGGGGAAGGGCTGGAGTGATGTCTTGAGTGTATCAGTTCTAGTGGTGTTTTGGAGAGCATTTAGTTTCAGTTATGTCATTGAGTTTTAGTGGTTGATTATTCCAGTTGTATTAAGTTAAACTTGAGGTTATTGTATCAGTTGTGGTTTGTTAATGATCATTTAGTATTCCATCTTGTAGCACTTGTGTATCATTTTAGATTTAGTTCCCTCTCTTGCTAGCGTGTCCCTAACTGTACGTCCCGATACTTCCGCCTTGTTCGGGGCGTGACAGGTTCTCTAGTTGCGAGTGTAGGGAACTCACTCGTGTGTACCCTCTGGTTTAGAGGAAGGGATGTTGGTCCTCCGGTTCTGATCTTGCTAGAGCAAGGTCAGGTTCAGATCCTGTGGGTTGCAGGATCGGTGTAGAGGGATTTATTCTCTTGTGGCAAGCTGTAAGGTAGCGGATGTCAGCAGACTGAGTCTGCAGTGGTCTTTCATTGCTTAGTGCAAGGAAGCCTTACTCCTGTGGAGTAAGGGGTGGACGTAGATTGCATATCGCAATCGAACCACCTTAAAAACTCTCCGTCTCCTCTGTGTGGTTTATCTGTCTGATCTCTTGTTGAGTGTGTTTGGTTGATCTCTCTTTGCATCTTGAGCTCTTAAGCTGTTCGTTGACGGTTCCAAATCAACCTCTTCTCGTTACCTTTTTGTTAGATTGTCTCTTCATGGGAACTATTCAGGAAGACTCACTTGCTGCGACTGGTTTTTCATCTCCTGCGTTTCAAATTGCTTTAAAATTCTATGTGATCTATTCATCCCCCCCCTTCTATCTCACGTTCCGCGTGCTATCAATTGGTATCAGAGCAGGTTACCCATTATGTGGTCCAACGGCCAGGGTAATACTAGATCTAATGGTCCTCGAAGCTTCATGGCTGAGGGACAGTCTATAAGCCGCCCTCCTTTCTTAGATGGTACTAACTATTTCTACTGGAAAAATAGGATGGAGTTGTTTATGAGAGGCCAGATCTACAAGCTCTGGAGAGTGATCACCGTAGGGCCTTATGAACATCCTCCGAATGAAGACGCGTGGACGGATGATCAAGTCAAACTTTCAACCATCAATTGGTCGGCCCTGAACATTATACAGTGCGTGGTTCACCCTGATGAATACGCCAGGATCTCAGCCTACAAAACTGCCAAGAAGATGTGGGATGAATTAGAGCTGATCTACGAAGGTACATCCCAAGTGAAGGCCACAAAGGTAAACATGCTGACCTCCGAATATGAATTATTTAAAATGAAATATGAGGAGACTATCACAGAAATGTATGCTAGGTTGTCTTTGATTACGAATAGTCTTAATGGGCTTGGGAAACATATTTCAGAAGGGGACATTGTCAGGAAAATTCTTAGGTCTCTATCCCCCGCTTGGCACACTAAGGCCATAGTGATAGAAGAGTCTAGGGACCTATCGAAAATGACAGTCACTGAACTGATACGATCCCTAATGACCTACGAAATGAACTTCAAAAGGAATGGTGAAGGAAGTGAGAAGAAGGGCAAGAACATTGCCCTCAAGGTGTCCACCAGTAAAGCTAGCAGCAGCAGTGGTAGTAGCAGTGGAGAGTCTGACGGTCTGTCAGACCTTGATCAAGAGGGGCAGGCTATGCTCACTCGTCAGTTTCGAAAATTTCTGAGAACGAATGGAAAAACATTCAGAAGAAAAGGGTCGTACTCTTCTGGTAAGAAGTTTGATTCCAATAATGATAAAACCAGGAGCACTAAGAAGATTACATGTTATCACTGCAGGAAGACAGGACACATAAAAGGTGAATGTCCTGAGCTCCAGAAGAAGGCCTCCAAGGTGTAGAAAAAGAAACCTCAAGCTATGGTCTGCACGTGGAGTGACGAGGAGGAAGATCCAGAGGCCATTTCTTCATAGGAAGATGAAGAAGGAATATGCCTCATGGCCAAAAGCGACGAAGAGGTAAAAAACATTTTTGAGAACTTTACAATTGATGATTGGGAAGATTCCTATGCCGAATTGCTAGCTAAGTTTATTGCTTTGAGTAAAGAGCATAGGGTGGTAAAGAGAAAATTGAATGCTATAACTGAAGAACATATCAAAACTAACAAAGAAAATCAAAAGGTCAAGGAAGAACTAGAAGAGATGAACTCTCTCAGGAGAGAAAATGATGACCTCAAGTCTGAAAACCAGGATGTTCATAAATAGGTTGATGAACTTAAGTTAAAGCTTCAAGAGAGTCAAAGTAAAAGCAACTTAATCATTGAGAAAAATGAAGCTGTGAGGAAAGTGAATTCTGAACTCTTGAAAAACAGTGAAACTCTGCAGAAAGAGCTGGAAGATAAACAAAAAAACCCTAGAAAAATTTGTTCAAGGATAGTCGAACTTAGATACTATGTTGGGTGCTAGGGTTAATTTCAACAAAGAGGGTTTGGGCTACAATCCGACACAGAAAAGACCTTTTGAATTTAAAACTATAACGTTCTGTCCAGAAAAGGGAAAAGAAAAAATGGACACACCATCAAGCTCTAGTCATGTTCATAGTGTCCAGCAAACTAGGAATAAGTCAACAAAACACGTCCAACAACACTCTAAAACTGTTAAGAATTTAACTAAACAAGCTCCAATGTCAATCAAACAGAACAAGAGTGTTAACAGAACCAGGCAAATGACCTATAACAGAAATTTGTATTCTAATAAGAACATGGGTCAGCATAGAAGAAACTAGGGAAATTATGATCATCCTCAGAGATTCTATCCTCAGGGATTCTTTAATAAGTATACCTCTCCTTGACAGGGTGGATACAAGAGATATCCGGAGAATAGAAGGTCTGACAGTAAGAACAATTACCACACCATTAGACCAAATGGACACAATGTTAATCGGAACTTCAACAAAAATGTCAACAAGATGGGAAAGAAGAAAATCGTGGAACAACTTTGGATTCCAAAATGTTTGCTTAAAGAGTTGAACAATGTCTTTGGACCCAATCTTTCTTGGGTTCCAAAACACTCTACTTGATTTGTTACTTTGCAGGTTTGTCTAGCAGCTGAGAACAACAAGTGGTATTTAGACAGCGGCTGCTCCAGGCACATGACAGGTGACCGATCCAAATTCAGCAAGCTGGAGATGAAGGTAGGGGTATGGTCAAGTTCGGAGGAAAGAACAGAGGTAAAATTGTTGGCATTGGAACAGTTGGTAAGTCCCCCATAACCTCTATTGAGAAAGTTCTTCTAGTGGAAGGTCTTCAACACAACCTGATCAGTATTAGTCAGCTATGTGACAAGGGTCACAGAGTTGTGTTTGATAATGACTCATGTAAAATTCTGGAAATAAGTTCTGACAATGTAAAGTTTATAGCCAACAAGGTCAATAACGTCTACATTGTGGACTTAGATGATAAATCTGAGTTAAACCTTTGCTTGTCTGCTGATTTTGAAAATAATGCTTTTGGTTGGCATAGGCGTTTAGGTCATGCTAGCTATACTACCTTAAATAAATAGGTGAAATTTGATCTGGTTAAAGGTTTACCCAAAATAAAATTCAACTCAAATTTAAAAATTTGTGATGCCTGTGCTCTAAGCAAACAGACTCGAAAGTCTTTTAAACTAAGATCTGACCCACTATCTTCTAGACCATTGGAACTCCTTCATATGGATCTCTTCGGTCCTACTAGAACTCAGAGTCTTAATGGCAGTAGGTTTGGTTACGTGATTATTGATGATCATTCTAGATTTTCATGGATCTTTTTCCTAGCTAACAAGAATGATGCTTTTCAAAACTTCAAACAGTTCTTCAATAAGGTGAAACAAGAAGGAAAACACAAAATTTGTTCAATTCAATCTGATCATAGAGGTGAATTTGAAAACTCCATGTTTTCTGATCTTTGTGAAACTGAGGGACTAACGCACAAGTTTTCTTCTCCCAGGACACCGGAGCAGAATGGAATTATGGAGAGAAGAAATCGAACCATTGTGAAAATGGCCCGAACTATGCTGATCGAGAGTCAGCTACCAAGAAAGTTTTGGGCGGAGGCGGCCAATATAGCAACTTATACAATCAATAGGGCCATGGTAAGAC
Organism: Amorphophallus konjac; assembly: GCA_022559845.1. Classification (NCBI taxonomy): domain Eukaryota; kingdom Viridiplantae; phylum Streptophyta; class Magnoliopsida; order Alismatales; family Araceae; genus Amorphophallus; species Amorphophallus konjac. The sequence continues at coordinate 163,298,555 of CM040122.1, read as the reverse complement.
CAGTTCACAAGAAAACTCCTTATGAGCTATTGAAAGGTAAGAAACCAAACTTGGCTCATTTCAGGATTTTTGGTGCTAAATGTTTTATCCATAATAATGACAAGAAGGACCTAGATAAATTTGATGCTAAAAGCTGTCCTATAATATTTTTAGGATACTCTAAAGTTTCTAGAGCATATAGGGTTTTTAACATTACTGAACAAAAAATTGAAGAGACTCCACATGTCATTTTTGATGAAACAAAAGATGCTACTAATATTGAAAATGATGACAGGGAGTCAAAGCATGATGGAGAATTCCTAGAAGATAAAGAAGAAAAGGAGTTTCAGCCAAACGAAACACCAGACGATCCCAATCAGGTAAGGCCAGCTGAAACAGGTGTGTCTTCAATAAATGTAAGTGTTCGTGCTTTGCTTTGTCTTGTGCCATAATACCCGTGCAATCTTTGTGTTGGGTTGCATAAGGTCGGTGCAACCTTTGTTCATGCACGCACATAAGGCATGTGCATGTATTGGCTTGTGCTAAATCAAGGTCTATGCATGCTCGTGATCAGTGTAGCTTCCACTAATGTCTTCTCTTGCTTGGCAGGTCTGTCACCTAGTCGAGCAGGTGTTCGGTGAACCCAAACCAATGAAGGTAATCCACGTGGAAGTCAATGTACCAGGTTTAAGGGCTCGTGATCTAAGGCAACAAAAAGAAAGGATGACCCTGCCACGTGGAAACGAAAAGGGATCGGCTCTGCCAGAAGGAATGGGCAGGAATCGTGTTAACCATGTGCCATCTTCTAGCTATAAAAGAGGTCAAAGGCTGCAAGAGAAAGCCGCTGAAGATTGGAAAAATGAGAGCATCTGCAGCCATTGCTTGAGCAAAAACCTCCCTATTTGAGAGAAGAGCCTGACTAGAATTGAGAGAGTCTGAGTGATCTTTTCTGTGTTTTGAGCTTGAAAGACTGCTTCTCTAGAAGCTACATCTTCGTTGGTTTACTATTTTCTTTTCATCGATTTATTTTTTGAATTGTTTCACACATTTCTTCCTTACTACTCTGTTACCCTCTAAGTGTTTTTTAGAGGAAGGGAGATTGGTTCTCTAGTTGCGAGTGCAGGGAACTCACTCGTGTGTACCCTCTGGTTTAGAGGAAGGGAGGTTGGTCCTCCGGTTCTGATCTTGCTAGAGCAAGGTCAAGTTCAGATCCTGTGGGTTGCAGGATCGGTGTAGAGGAATTTGTTCTCTTGTGGCAAGCTGTAAGGTAGCGGATGTCAGCATACTGAGTCTGTAGTGGTCTTACATTGCTTAGTGCAAGGAAGCGGGTGGACGTAGATTGCATATCGCAATCGAACCACCTTAAAAACTCTCCGTCTCCTCTGTGTGGTTTGTCTGTCTGATCTCTTGTGGAGTGTGTTTGGTTGATCTCTCTTTGCATCTTGAGCTCTTAAGCTGTTCGTTGACGGTTCCAAATCAACCTCTTCTCGTTACGTTTTTGTTGGATTATCTCTTCGTGGGAACTATTCAGGAAGACTCACTTGCTGCGACTGGTTTTTCATCTTCTGCGTTTCAAATTGCTTTAAAATTCTACGTGATCTATTCATCCCCCCCCTTCTATCTCATGTTCCGCGTGCTATCAATTGGTATTAGAGCAGGTTACCCATTATGTGGTCCAACGGCCAGGGTAATACTAGATCTAATGGTCCACGAAGCTTCATGGCTGAGGGACAGTCTATAAGCCGCCCTCCTTTCTTTGATGGTACTAACTATTTCTACTAGAAAAACAGGATGGAGTTGTTTAAGAGATGCCAGAGCTACAAGCTCTGGAGAGTGATCACCGTAGGGCCTTATGAACTTCCACCCAATGAAGACGCGTGGACGGATGATCACGTCAAACTTTCAACCATCAACTGGTTGGGCCTGAACATTATACAGTGTGCGGTTCACCCTGATGAATACGCCAGGATCTCAGCCTGCAAAATTGCCAAGAAGATGTGGGATGAATTAGAGCTGATCTACGAAGGTACATCCCAAGTGAAAGCCACAAAGGTAAACATGCTGACCTCCGAATATGAATTATTTAAAATAAAATATGAGGAGACTATCACAGAAATGTATGCTAGGTTGTCTTTGATTATGAATAGTCTTAATGGGCTTGGGAAACAGATTTCAGAAGGGGACATTGTCAGGAAAATTCTTAGGTCTCTATCCCCCGCTTGGCACACTAAGGCCATAGTGATAGAAGAGTCTAGGGACCTGTCGAAAATGACAGTCACTGAACTGATACGATCTCTAATGACCTACGAAATGAACTTCAAAAGGAATGGTGAAGGAAGTGAGAAGAAGGGCAAGAACATTGCCCTCAAGGTGTCCACCAGTAAAGCTAGCAGCAGTAGTGGTAGTAGCAGTGGAGAGTTTGACGGTCTGTCAGACCTTGATCAAGAGGAGCAGGCTATGCTCACTCGTCAGTTTCGAAAATTTCTGAGAACGAATGGAAAAACATTCAGAAGAAAAGGGTCGTACTCTTCTGGTAAGAAGTTTGATTCCAATAATGATAAAACCAGGAGCACTAAGAAGATTACATGTTATCACTGTAGGAAGACAGGACACATAAAAGGTGAATGTCCTGAGCTCCAGAAGAAGGCCTCCAAGGTGCAGAAAAAGAAACCTCAAGCTATGGTCTGCACGTGGAGTGACGAGGAGGAAGACCCAGAGGCCATCTCTTCATAGGAAGACGAAGAAGGAATATGCCTCATGGCCAAAAGCGACGAAGAGGTAACAAACATTTTTGAGAACTTTACAATTGATGATTGGGAAGATTCCTATGCCGAATTGCTAGCTAAGTTTATTGCTTTGAGTAAAGAGCATAGCGTGGTAAAGAGAAAACTGAATGCTATAACTGAAGAACAGATCAAAACTAATAAAGAAAATCAAAAGGTCAAGGAAGAACTAGAAGAGATGAACTCTCTCAGGAGAGAAAATGATGACCTCAAGTCTGAAAACCAGGAAGTTCATAAACAGCTTGATGAACTTAAGTTAAAGCTTCAAGAGAGTCAAAGTAAAAACAACTTAATCATTGAGAAAAATGAAGCTGTGTGGAAAGTGAATTTTGAACTCCTGAAAAACAGTGAATCTCTGCAGAAAGAGCTGGAAGATAAACAAAAAACCCTAGAAAAATTTGTTCAAGGATAGTCGAACTTAGATACTATGTTGGGTGCTAGGGTTAATTTCAACAAAGAGGGTTTGGGCTACAATCTGACACAGAAAAGACCTTTTGAATTCAAAACTATAACGTTCTATCCAGAAAAGGGAAAAGAAAAAATGGACACACCATCAAGCTCTAGTCATGTTCATAGTGTCCAGCAAACTGGGAATAAGTCAACAAAACACGTCCAACAACACTCTAAATCTGTTAAGAATTTAAGTAGACAAGCTCCAATGTCAATCAAACAGAACAAGAGTGTTAACATAACCAGGCAAATGACCCATAACAGAAATTTGTATTCTAATAAGAACATGGGTCAGCACAGAAGAAACTGGGGAAATTATGCTCATCCTCAGAGATTCTATCCTCAGGGATTCTTTAATAAGTATACCTCTCCTTGATAGGGTGGATACAAGAGATATCCAGAGAATAAAAGGTCTGACAGCAAGAACAATTACCACACCATTAGACCAAATGGACACAATGTTAATCGGAACTTCAACAAAAATGTCAATAAGATGGGAAAGAAGAAAATCGTGGAACAACTTTGGATTCCAAAATGTTTGCTTAAAGAGTTGAACAATGTCTTTGGACGCAATCTTTCTTGGGTTCCAAAAAACTCTACTTGATTTGTTACTTTGCAGGTTTGTCTAGCAGCTGAGAACAACAAGTGGTATTTAAACAGCGGCTGCTCCAGGCACAAACAGGTGACCGATCCAAATTCAGTAAGCTGGAGATGAAGGTAGGGGGTATGGTCACGTTCAGAGGAAAGAACAGAGGTAAAATTGTTGGCATTGGAACAGTTGGTAAGTTTCCCTCAACCTCTATTGAGAAAGTTCTTCTAGTGGAAGGTCTTCAACACAACCTGATCAGTATGAGTCAGCTATGTGACAAGGGTCACAGAGTTGTGTTTGACAATGACTCATGTAAAATTCTGAAAATAAGTTCTGACAATGTGAAGTTTATAGCCAACAAGGTCAATAACGTCTACATTGTGGACTTAGATGATAAATCTGAGTTAAACCTTTGCTTGTCTGCTGATTTGGAAAATAATGCTTTTAGTTGGCATAGGCGTTTAGGTCATGCTAGCTATACTACCTTAAATAAATAGGTGAAATTTGATCTGGTTAAAGGTTTACCCAAAATAAAATTCAACTCAAATTTAAAAATTTGTGATGCATGTGCTCTAGGCAAACAGACTCGAAAGTCTTTTAAACTAAGATCTGAGCCACTGTCTTCTAGACCATTGGAACTCCTTCATATGGATCTCTTCGGTCCAACTAGAACTCAGAGTCTTAATGGCAGTAGGTTTGGTTATGTGATTATTGATGATCATTCTAGATTTTCATGGATCTTTTTCCTAGCTAACAAGAATGATGCTTTTCAAAAATTCAAACAGTTCTTCAATAAGGTCAAACAAGAAGGAAAATACAAAATTTGTTCAATTCAATCTGATCATGGAGGTGAATTTGAAAACTCCATGTTTTCTGATCTTTGTGAAACTGAGGGACTAACGCACAAGTTTTCTTCTCCCAGGACACCGGAGCAGAATGGAATTGTGGAGAGAAGAAATTGAACCATTGTGAAAATGGCCCGAACTATGCTGATCGAGAGTCAACTACCAAGGAAGTTTTGGGCGGAGCCGGCCAATACAGCAACTTATACAATCAATAGGGCCATGGTAAGACCAGTTCACAAGAAAACTTCTTATGAGCTATTGAAAGGTAAGAAACCAAACTTGGCTCATTTCAGGATTTTTGGTGCCAAATGTTTTATCCATAATAATGACAAGAAGGACCTAGATAAATTTGATGCTAAAAGTTGTCCTGGAATATTTTTAGGATATTCTAAAATTTCTAGAGCATATAGGGTTTTTAACATTGCTGAACAAAAAATTGAAGAGACTCCACATGTCATTTTTATGAAACAAAAGGTGCTACTAATATTGAAAATGATGACAGGGAGTCAAAGCATGATGGAGAATTCCTAGAAGATAAAGAAGAAAAGGAGTTTCAGCCAAATGAAACACCAGACGATCCCAATCAAGTAAGGCCAACTGAAACAGGTGTGTCTTCAATAAATGTTAGATTTCTAAAAGACCATCCTGTCCAAAACATCATAAGAGATTTGAATGATCCCCCTAAGACAAGATCTCATTTTAGAAATGTTCAAAATCAAGACCTAGTTGCCTTGGTCTCACAAATAGAACCCAAAAACGTTGAAGAAGCTTTAAAAGATGAAGGTTGGGTTAATGCAATGAATAAGGAACTAGTACAGTTTGAACAAAACAATGTATGGGAGCTAATTCCAAGACCAGAAAATACTAATGTCATAGGAACCAAGTGGGTGTTTAAGAGTAAAATGAATGAAGATGGGATTATCTCTAGAAATAAAGCCAGACTAGTAGCCAAGGGCTACTATCAGGAATTTGGTGTTTACTTCGATGAATCCTATGCACCTGTTGCTAGGATGGAAGCTATTAGGATTTATTGACTTTCGCTTGCTCTAAAAATATAAAACTTCAACAAATAGATGTTAAGAGTGCATTTTTAAATGGAATTATCAAAGAGGAAGTTTTTGTTGAGCAACCTCCCGGATTTCAATTTTCTCCCCAGCCTAACCAAGTTTTCAGGTTGAATAAAGCCCTGTACGTTCTAAAGCAGGCTCCCCGAGCCTGGTATGAGAGACTGTCAGAATTTCTGATCAGCAAGGGCTACCACAGAGGTAAGGTGGATCAAACCTTATTTACCAAGAGTTCGAATAAGGACCTAATCATAGTTCAGGTATATGTAGATGACATTATCTTCGGTTCAACAAGTACTGAACTATGTAATGAATTCTCTCAATTGATGTCTGCTGAGTTTGAAATGAGTTTGGTAGGTGAATTAAAGTATTTCCTTCGCTTACAGGTACAACAGTTAGAGGATGGATGTTTCATCAACCAGACCAAGTACACATTGGACATTCTCAAGAGGTTTGGCATGAGCAATCTGAAACACATCACAACACCAATGGGTACCAACACCTCATTGGATACAGATGAATCAAGTAAAGAAGTTGATGCAAAACTATACCGAGGTATGATTGGATCCTTGCTTTATTTAACAACCTTGAGACTTGATATATAGTTCAGTGTAGGAATGTGTGCTAGGTATCAATCTAGACCCATTGAATTACACTTAGCAGCTATAAAAAAAAAATTAGATACGTATCTACTACACACACCCTAGGCTTATGGTTTCCTGCTTCACACACTTTAGATCTTGTTGCATATACGGATGCTGACTATGCTGGGTGTAAGTTAGATAGAAAAAGCAATAGTGGTCATTATGAATTTCTAGGTGGGTGTTTAGTCTCTTGGGGTTCCAAGAAGTAACACTCAGTGGCCCACTCTACTGCAGAGGCTGAGTACGTAGCTGTAGGGAGTTGTGGTACACAAGTCATTTGGATCAAACACCAACTTCAGGACTACCAAGTAGACCTGGGGTGCACACCTATATATTATGACAATACTAGTGCCATCAATCTAGCCAAGAATCATGTTTTGCATTCTCGAACCAAACACATAGAAATAAGACATCATTTTATTAGGGATGAGATTTCCAAAGGAAATTTTGAACTAATCCATGTAGGCACTGCAAACCAAGTAGCTAATATCTTCACTAAGCCACTGGATAATGACAAATTTACATCCTTGAGGAGAGAGTTAAATATCTTTAAATCTTAGCTCCATGAATAAAAATGGCTCATGTGTTTGTTTCCAGCATTCACACTATCTGTTTGTCATGAATAAAATGCCTTGCTTCCATGAATAACATGCCCTTCCTCTATGTCATTAATTACTCCGTATGAGTATGTCTGCTTATCATGTCATAATGTGAGGGGGAGTCATGTCTATGTCCATTCACTAGCTGTTAAGCTGAGGGGTCTGTGCATTTGCATATGCTGCATTAGCCATATATGAATAACAGATCATTGAGTGAGGGGAAGTTGTCTCTGAGAAGGAGTGTTTGCTCTTATAAATCGTTGCATTTTGTGAGGGGCAGCTGTTTAGTGTGTGAAAGTTAACTGATTCAGAAGCTCTTGGGAGATGTATGTTGCTATTGTTTCTTATGAAAGACTTAATACAGTTCATTCACAGCAAGTAGAATCCCATACTAGTCTTAAATCCTTAAGTTTGAACCACTAAAGCACAGTGAGAATCTTTTATCTAGTAATTTAGCAAAGACTTGGATAAGGTATTTGAAGTATATCTCCTTACACATTTCATGATCATGGAACAAGTTAAACTAATATGTCATGAATTCTTATAAAAACTTGAAACCTAGACTTCAAGGAACATGTTCTTTAAGAATCAGTGCTTCTGCTAGGTATTGTTTTCAAACATTTCATATCAAAAATACAAAGGGATAAAAACAAAACGAAAACTTATATGCTCAGAGCAATGGTCTGATCACTGAGAAACTGAGTGTTTCATCAAAGGGAAATGAAAATCTTCCTCAGTCATGAGGTGTCAGATAATCTCTGTTAAGAAGTGCAAAAATATTTTGATCTTGACAGAGCAATGGTAATAAAGTGGTGAGTAACTGGGGAGTCTGGCCTCTGATCAAGGTGTCTCCTCACGTAAAAAGCCACAGTTACTAACTCTGTTCTCTAAAAGGAGAAGTAATACGGTTTTCACATTGAGTAATTGGGGAGTCCGACCTCTGATCAAGGTGTCTCCTTAATGTCAAAAATGTGATGTACCAATTTACTCAGTGCTCTATATACTGCTTCTTAAAGCAAAATATGGTTTAGTAAAATCCCTCAATGTTGTACGAGCTTATGGATGGTTTGTCCTCAATACTTCAAGAACCTTTTTTGAGGACCAGTCTCTTGCAGTCTAATTACCATAGTTTTGATCAGATCTTTCTTGGCATATCTGTACACTCTTGCTTCCTCATCATATCTTCGGTACGCAGATAAACTTCACTTTCTCTTCTAGGTCTTTCATGATTACTTGATTTGAAGAATCTACACTTGTTTTAGTGCCCCACTTAATCTTTTAAGATATGATCATGGGTTATTCTCACTGTGAACATACTGCATTCTCCAACAGCTGCATATCTCTTTCATCTCCTTTTGATGATGTCAAAGGGGGAGAGGGTGAGTCAAGTTTAAGGGGGAGAGAGCCAAGAGGAGGAGAGTCATGATAGGGAGAGATAGGTTTTGCGTTTGAGGGGGAGAGACAAAAGGAAGAGTCAAATGAGGGAGAGGGTGAGTCAAGTTTAAGGGGGAGAGAGTCAAGAGGAGGAGAGTCATGATAGGGAGAGACAAGTTTTGCGTTTGAGGGGGAGAGATAGGAGGAGGAGTCAAATGAGGGTGAGGGTGAGTGTTTTACCCATTAGCAGGGTTTAGTGTGTTTACTGCTTGATCACCCTATTTTGATTGTATTGACATAAATTGACTCATAGTGTTGCCATCATCAAAAAGGGAGAGATTGTTGCACTCCTACAATTTTGATGATGTCTTACACTATAAGTCAATCTTGATAGTCTATATTAATTCATTCCACTCATACATTTTTCAGATACTGCATTCTCTAGTTCTACTCAGATAGTCCGTGCATACTTAGTTCATCCTGCATTGCATCCGTCCATATGCTACATTTTCGACTGAGCAGAGTCTGTGCATGCAAGCATCTAGTCGGTGCAACCTTAGTTGCTGCACGCGACCATGTCGCTGCATTGTCTATTCATGCATTAGACAAGTCAGTGCAATTCTCACACCATGCGCATAAAGTCTGTGCACATTTCATTGCTAAATATGTGCATTATCTCAGGGCATGCAAGTGCGATGAAAGCACATAGGGTCAGTGCACATGGTTATCTGGACGATTGCTAAGGCAGGTCGGTGCAAGCTTTGGCTCGCACAAGTTGGTGTAATTCTCACACCAAGTCAGTGCGTTTGTTGCCTACACACACATACAAGGTCGGTGCATCTTCGTGTCTTAGGCATGATCGAAGTCGGTGCAATGTCTTTCCCTTGAGCAATTATGTCCGTGCATGTTTATGATACGAAGCATTCTAAGTCTGTGCAAGTCTTACATTATCTTAACCATACTAAGTCGGTGCAGGGTTTTGTGCTAAATCAGGTTAGTGCACATCCTTTTGTCTTGCATATCTTCTATTATGCACATCACAGTCTGTGCAGTCTTTCTTGTAGAAGGCATGTAAGTGTCCGTGCTTTGATTTGTCTTGTGCCATAATACCCATGCAATCTTTGCGTTGGTTTGCATAAGGTTGGTGAAACCTTTGTTCATGCACACACATAAGGCCTGTGCATGTCTTGGCTTGTGCTCAATCAAGGTTTGTGCATGCTCGTGATCAGTGTAGCTTCCACTAATGTCTTCTCTTGCTTGGCAGGTCTGTCACCTGGTCGAGCAGGTATTCGGTGAACCCAAACCAATGAAGGTACTCCACGTGGAAGTTAATGTACCAGGTTTAAGGGCTCGTGATCGAGGCAACAAAAAGAAAGGATGATCCTGCCACGTGGAAACGAAAAGGGATCGACTCTGCCAGAAGGAATGGGTGGGAATCGTGTTAACCACACGCCATCTTCTAGCTATGAAAGAGGTCGAAGGCTACAAGAGAAAGTCACTAAAGATTGGAAAAATGAGAGCATCTGCAGCCACTGCTTGAGCAAGAACCTCCCTATTTGAGAGAAGAGCCTGACTAGAATTGAGAGAGTCTGAGTCATCTTTTCTGTGTTTTGAGCTTGAAAGACTGCTTCTCTGGAAGCTACATCTTCATTGGTTTTGAGTGACAGTTTTCTTTTCGTCGATTTATTTTTTGAATTGTTTCACACATTTCTTCCTTACTGCTCTGTTACCCTCTAAGTGTTTTTTAGAGGAAGGGAGATTGGTTCTCCAGTTGCGAGTGTAGGGAACTCACTCATGTGTACCGTCTGGTTTAGAGGAAGGGAGGTTGGTCCTCCGATTCTGATCTTGCTGGAGCAAGGTCAGGTTCAGATCCTGTGGGTTGCATGATCGGTGTAGAGGGATTTATTCCCTTGTGGCAAGCTGTAAGGTAGCGGATGTCAGCAGACTGAGTCTGTCATGGGAATCAACACCGGGCACTGATATTTTTAATTTACATTTGTGTCCTTTTAGTTTATTTTTATATCCTTGGGAAAACATATGTGCAATTGTAAGGCTTTATAAGTCAAACTGTGAGTCTTTAGGTTTTAGTTAGTTTTTGTGAAAAAGTCTAGTAGGACCAGCAAGGGGCCCCCACACTCTTTTCCAGTGTTCCACCTAAGCCCTAGGGACCCATGTGGGGCTGGTCAAAGTCCTAGGTGGGCTTCTAGATGGTCTGACATTCAAAGAGGGACAAGTGGTAAAAAATGCCCAAGATGCCTCCCCTTAAGTCAAGGGGGTGCCTCCCCATTAAAATGATATTTTGTATTTTCTTTTTTAGGCCAATTGACCACATGGGGGAAGAAAATGCTACCCCTCCCCTCTCTCCCATGAAATTCCAACCCCCTCCCCCTTCCTCCCCTTCTATATAAAGCCATGTACGGTGTTTTATAAGGTTTAATGATGAAAAAATTATGAATTTGGTTGGAGCCAAAGAAGGGTGTGCCCTCCTCCTCTCTCCTCCCCCCCTTGCAGATGGAATTCTGTCATTCCAGGGTGTGAGACCCATTCTATCTCTCCCTCTTATCATCTGATTTCTGTTTCTGTCGCCGCCGCCATCACACCGCCGCCACCATCGCCGGAGTTCTATCCAAATCAGGACAGAGGTTCCAAGTTTGAATTTTAGCTCCAGATCTACTGATCTTCTGGAGTCCCAATTTTGAGGATAGGTTCACCACACCAATACCCTCTCCCAAAAAAATTGTCCTATTTGCTAGCCTTCATTTTCTATTTTTTTCATTTTTGTGTTCTTCAGCCTTCCAGTTCTATCTGTACTCAGTTTTGTGTCACAGCAACCTTGTGTTTCCTCAGTTCGGCCCATTTTCCTTTATTTGTTTGAGTCAACAATTTTATTGGAAGTTCTGTCCACCACACCCATCATCCACGAATTTTCTTGGAATTTCTGGAGTCCTTTTACTATTTTTAAAAATCACTATCTTTTCCTAAATCTGTTCTGTCCTGTGCAGTTCAGATCCGACCCCTATCCCGTATAAAATCGTTTACCCCTATCAAACCTCCTCTGGAAATTCTTCAAAAATTATTCCCTTCTTCCTTGTTTCTTCCTTTACAACTTTCCTGAAGAGTCCAAGTTCCAGATCTGAGGTTTGGGTCACGGTCAACGCAGGTTATCAGGAAACTCTATTTCTATCTTGAGTTTTATGAGTCTGTCTGTCAGTACATTGAAAAATCCACCACGAAAAATCAGATCCACAGAAATTCTTTCCATAGTACATGGTGAAAGGATTCTGGATCAGCTTTCCAACGGTACCCCTTTCGCGTCGATCCGATGTCGGGAGTGATCGCAGTAGCTGATCTCGCCGGGTCGCGCGCTACAATAATAGAACTCCAGATCCGTGGACAGCAACTCCCACACGTGCCGATCGGAACCGACTCTCCTTCCACAAGGTGAACCAGCGTGCCGCCATCCCAGGGAGCGCCTCTCCAGGAGCCACCGTCACAGTTGTCCCACTCTGGGCCCACTCGGACCCGCCGACCAGCACGTGGGCCCCACAACCAGCAGCTTGCGCCGTCCGAACCGCGCCGACGGGGTGATCCAAGTGCTGCCCGTCAACCCAAGATCGGTCCTCCCAGGCCCACTTGTGGCCCGTTACCTCCCTGTGTGGATTGGGCATCAAAAAAATGAAGCATTAATGAGAGAAAAATTCATTTGTACTCAATTGGCCCAAGGGCACCCCTCTCTCCCCCTTTAGAGCTGTAAGAGCTCTCCCTTCAGATGTGTGACGCATCTCCACCACCACCTCTCTGAGTGCGACGCTCAGCTCCGCCGCCGCCGCCGCCGCTCATGCCGCTATCGCGCCGCCACCGCCATCGCCGGAGTTCTATCTAAATCAGGACAAAACCTCAATCCCATAATTTTATCTTTTTCTCTTGTTATCTGATCGAGCCCAAACTTTGAGGGCTTGTTCTCCCTGTCTCCCCTAGTCTCCATTTTAAATTTCGTGCCATTTGGCCTTTGTTTGATATTTTTCCAATATTTTTGTTCTTCCCCTCAGTAATCTGCTAGTTTGCAGATCTGTAGAATAGTGTTCCCTTTTTGTATTTTCCCACCCCCTTATCAATTTTCAAAAAATCCATAAAAATTCTCAGGTGTTCCTAACATCCACCCCTTCGACCAGTAATTTTCGAAGTACCCATAAAATTCTCCTACCCACCGGTCAAAGGTCAGTTTCAGGTAGATCCCTTTCTATCCTGAGTGTTAATAATTAGATCCACAGAAACAACACAGTGTTGCAGAGCCTCCCATTTCTCATCCCTTCGTTGGATCGACCTACAAAAATCATATGTTGTAGATCTGGGAGTCCTATTTCCAACGCCGCTAGTCTCACCTCGATCTGATTCCGGATCTGAGAGAATTAATTCTTTCCACCGAGGCGCATAAATCTATTCCCTGTGCATGTCCGAAATAGCAGTCCGGGAGAAATTCACAAACAAATATCAAAAGTCAACTTCTGGAACCGCCACTTCAAGAAGTCATTCAGGGACGTCCTGCCATCATCCCAGCCAAGCGGCGCCTTCAAAAGACCTCAGGAGAACGGCGTCCCTTTGGAAGCCGTTGCTTGCTGTCCTGCAACTCAGGACCGAGTCGGCGCAGCACCGAGTCGACGCAGTACCGAGTCGGACCAGCAGGCCGAGTTCACCCCGAGAGCCCTTCCGGCTTGCTGCCCGTCAACCCAGGGTTGGTCCTCCCGGGCCCACTTGTAGCCCTTTACCTCCCTGCGTGGAGTGGGCTACGTAATTCACTGCTGTAATTAAATTTTTACCATTGTACCGGGAGTTATCGTACTTGGCCGGGATCGTCTTCCCCACAGCCGGAGCATGAAGGTATCGTGTCCGCTCCCCTCTCAGCCCTTTGCTTATCTCGTATTTATTTGTATATGCCGCTGCGAGTGATAGGTTCCTAGCTCGTATATTTTTATATCACCGCTGCGAGAGAGAGAGAGCAAGACCCGTCCCGTGACTCGTTCCGAGTACACGCGGAAAAGCCGATACCCGAGACTCACTGCGGTTTCTCAACCGTGCACGGTCCCACGCATCCCTCGCTAGGGACACCCGCGAGCTAGAGTCCCAGGTCGCGTGTCCATCCCGCATCAAATTGGTATCAGAGCGCCAGTTGAGTCTAGGGTAGTTATTAGTCATTGCTTAACAAAAACATAAAAAAAAGTGTCTAAGTCTAAGGGTGCATTTGCATACCATTGTTCGGTATATCAAAAGGTGTCGCCCGAATTTTAGGTTACGCCTATCGGGAAGGCCGCACACTCATGTGAGGAGTTCTTCGAATCGAACCTCCGCCTTGTACCGGATCTTGGTTGTGTCTAGGTTTGTAGTCGAGTCTCATTCCAACTTTGCATTAGTTAGGGTCATGTCTAGTGTTTTGTCCGAGTGTCAGCATGGCCATCCACTAGCTTCCCCGTGTCCCAAGGATTACCAAGGGCCCGCATCTTATGCATGGTGGCGATACTATCTAAGATGGGAGAACCACCCAGACCACCCCCGTAGACCCGTAGCCCGGGACTTCTATGGCTCCGAAAACCCGAGTGACTACCTAGAGTGGGAAGCCATTATGGATGACTACTTTGAGGTGTACATTATGTCCGGTCCCATGCAAGTCGACTTTGCCAAAAGGTGACTTTTCTATGAAGCCGCCGAAACATGGAGGGACATCAAATACTTTCGGGAAGATAGGAGGCTAAGGCCCATCGAGTCTTGGTGGGATATGAAGAGAGCGCTTAGGAGGGTCTACCTTCCCCGCCCACCTACCTCCAACCACGGGGGTCATACCACTAGCCAACCCCACCAACTCACCCACAATCAAGTGGGCCACACCTCCAACCAACCCCGCCCCTTCACCTCCATCCAAGCCCACCAAAGCACTCCCAATCAAGTTGCTCGCCCAGTCGCCGCCAACCAACCTCCCCTTGGCACCTCCGTCCCATCCCACCCAAGCACCTCCAACCAAGTGGAAGTCCCACTTATAGCCGAGCCTAGGTCCACACCCGGGCCGAGAGACGAAGAGAGAGTCCACCACGAGGCCCTTACTCCAACCCGGACCTTTGCCGAACTCTTGAAAATGTTTACGGACCGGTTGAATAGGATTGAAAGGACACGTGCTCCTTCACCACCCGTGAGTGCTCCATTACTACCCTCTACTTCCGACCCTCATCCGGAGCCATCATATTTGGAGCCACCAAAGCCCGAGCCACCCATATTTCTAACGGGTACGCTTTTCATCGCCGAGCCGCTTCTTAGTTGGCTCAAGGATGGCTTGGTCCCACCTCCTTACCCATCCATGGACCCCACCCTACCACTAGTGCCCGTCAACTCCTACCACACGACATTTCGGTCTAGTCACCATGTTGATACCTTGGGTGACCTTATTATGGGTTTACACCGGCAATGGACGTTGACGCACTTATTGGCCCGAGGCTTCGACTAACCCACTAGTCGTAGCTTCACTCATCTGGCCTTAGGGTCCATTACCTCCGTGTGCACCGTGGGTTGTGTCACCACGGAGATCCTTTTATTTCTCCCCATGTCGGCCGAACCCGACTTCATACCCTTTTGCCTGAGGGAGGAACCATACATCTTACATATGATCACCGTCCCACCTACCACAATGCATGAGGGTGACCATCCACACCTTCAAGACTTCTACACGTGGGACCGTGACTTGTGGGAACCCACCACAAGGGGTCATACCTTCTTTGATCCCTTTGACCCATTCCCTAGTGGACCTCGTGATCCACTATATATACTTCACTTCTTCAAGGGAGTCCACTACCACACCCCTTCCCCACGGGCCGGGTCGTCCACACCCACCAAGCCCGTTCACTTGCGAGATACACCATCATCTAGGGGAAAGAAAGAAGATGCATTTGGTACCCCTGGCCCTCCCCTATCTAAGTCCAATATGCATGCATGGTCCACTTTAGGAGGTCTAGGAATTCCCCATTCTGCCAACCACCGGTTACGTCAAACGCATGCATGGCACATATTCGGGTGTCCTGGTCCACCTTTGCATATGCATGAGTCGGACTAACCATAAGTTTCTTTAGGGTCATGTGTCAGTCTTTGTTTCATACCGTTTGTCTGTCAAGTGCATGTGCATACATCGAGTCGAGTCGGTCTTATGTACGCTCGCATTGTTAGTCCTTGTCGAGTGCGAGACTTATCAGACTTTGGGATCAGTTCTACTTCACATATCGGATCTAGTCACATAAGGGACAGGCGGTGATTCCTAGTGAGTCTTCGAGCCACCTTCCCTCCTTTGAGAGTGACCCCACCCCGGAGTGTCCACCTCTAGCCTCATTCCCCAGCAGCGTGTGCATATCAAATCTATATGGGATGAGCATGTGTTGATTACTTGGAGAGGAGCGTACTCCGCGCTTCCAGGTTCGGTGACGCATCCGCCGGACCTACTCGAGCAGCCGCACCCCTTACTTGACGGGGTCGAGTTATTCCCACCCGAGGAGAATTGATGGGAATCAACACCGGGCACTGACATTTTTAATTTGTATTTATGTCCTTTTAGTTTGTTTTTATATCCTTAGGAAAACATATGTGCAATTGTAAGGCTTTATATGCCAAACTGTGAGTCTTTAGATTTTAGTGGGTTTTTGTGCAAAAGTCCAATAGGACCAGCAAAAGGCCCCCACACTCTTTTCCATTGGTCCACCTAAGCCCTAGGGACCCATGTAGGGCTGGTCAAAGTCCTAGGTGGGCTTCTAGATGGTTTGACATTAAAGGGGGACAAGTGGTAAAAAATGTCCAAGATGCCTCCCCTTAAGTCAAGGGGGTGCCCCCCCATTAAAATGATATTTTGTATTTTCTTTTTTAGGCCAATTGACCACACGGGGGAAGAAAATGCTACCCCTCCCCTCTCTCCCATGAAATTATAACCCCCTCCCCCTTCCTCCCCTTCTATATAAACCCATGTATAGTGTTTTGTAAAGTTTAATGATGAAAAAATTGTGAATTTTGTTGGAGCCAAAGAAGGGTGTGCCCTCCTCCTCTTTCCTCCCCCCCCCCTTGCAGATGGAATTATACCATTCTAGGTTGTGAGACCCATTCTATCTCTCCCTCTTATCCTCTGATTTCTATTTCTACCGCCGCCATCGCACCGCCATCGCGCCGCCGCCACCATCGCCGGAGTTCTGTCCAAATCAGGACAGAGGTTCCAAGTTCGAATTTTAGCTCCAGATCTACTGATCTTCTGGAGTCCAAATTTTGAGGGTAGGTTCACCACGCCAATACCCTCTCCAAAAAAAATTGTCCTATTTGCTAGCCTTCATATTCTATTTTTTCATTTTCATGTTCTTCAGCCTTCCAGTTCTGTCTGTACTCAGTTTTGTGTCACAGCAACCTTGTGTTTCCTCAGTTCGACCCATTTTCCTTTAATTGTTTGAGTCACCAATTTTATTGGAAGTTTTGTCCACCACACCCATCATCCACGAATTTTCTTGGAATTTCTGGAGTCCTTTTACTATTTTTCAAAATCACTGTCTTTTCCTAAATCTGTTATGTCCTGTGCAGTTCAGATCCGACCCCTGTCCAGTATAAAATCGTGAAGAGTCCAAGTTCAAACCTCCTCTGGAAATTCTACAAAAGTTATCCCCGTCTTCCTTGTTTCTTCCTTTACAACTTTCGTGAAGAGTCCAAGTTCCAGATCTGAGATTTGAGCCACGGTCAACGTAGGTTATCATGAAACTCTATTTCTATCCTAAGTTTTCTGAGTCTGTCTGTCAGTGCATTGAAAAATCCACCACGAAAAATCCAGATCCACAGAAATTTTTTACACAGTACATGGTCGAAGGATTTCGGATCAGCTTTCCAACGGTACCCCTTTCGCGTCGATCTGACGTCAGGAGTGATCGCAGTAGCTGATCTCGCCGGGTCGCGCGTTACAAAAATAGAACTCTAGATCCATGGACAGCAACTCCCACATGTGCCGATCGGAACCGACTCGCCTTCCACAAGGCAAACCAGCATGCCGCCGTCCTAGGGAGCGCCTCTCCAGGAGCCACCGTCATAGCGGTACCACTCCGGGCCCACTCAGACCCACCGACCAGCACGTGGGCCCCATAACCAACAGCTTGCGCCGTCCGAACCACGTCGACGGGGTGATCCAAGTGCTGCCCGTCAACCCAAGATCAGTCCTCCCGGGCCCACTTGTAGCCCGTTACCTCCCTGCGTAGAGTGGGCATCAAAATTCACTGCTGTAATTTAAATATTTATTGTACCGGGAGTTATTGACTTGGCCGGGATCATCTTCCCCACGCCTGGAGTGTGGAGGTAAATTCGCTCCTTCTCTCTTTCACATTTGCTTTACTCGTATCTATTTGTATATGCCGCTGTGAGTGTTATGATTCTTAGCCCGATATATTGTTATCACCGCTGCGAGAGAGCGAGAGTGAGTGACCCGTCCCGTGACTCGATCCGAGAACACGCGGAAAGTCGATACCTGAGACTCACTGCCGGTTTCTCAACCACGCACGGTCCCACGTCTTCCCTCGCTTAGGGGCGATCGCGAGCTAGAGTCCCAGGTCGCGTGTCTGTCCCGCATCAGTCTGCAGTGGTCTTTCATTGCTTAGTGCAAGGAAGCCTTACTCCTGTGGAGTAAGGGGAGGACGTAGATTGCAGATCGCAATCGAACCACCTTAAAAATTCTCTGTATCCTCTATGTGGTTTGTCTGTCTGATCTCTTGTGCAGTGTGTTTGGCTGATCTCTCTTTGTATCCTGAGCTCTTAAGCTGTTCGTTCATGGTTCCAAATCAACCGCTTCTCGTTAAGTTTTTGTTGAATTGTCTCTTCGTGGGCTGTTCAAGAAGACTCACTTGCTGCGACTGGTTTTTCATCTCTGTGTTTCAAATTGCTTTTAAATTCTACGTGATCTATTCATCCCCCCCTCCTTCTATCTCACGTTCCGTGTGCTATCAATCCGTGTGTCTCCTCACATAAAAATGAATAGATTGAACCTGATCACTATTAGAAAAATTCATATTGTTACTGTGAAAAATTCAAGATATCAAGGAAATTGTGGTTTGAAAGTATAATGGGCAGAGCGTAGCCTCCAATACGTTAAAATCTGAAAATGATATGCAGTTTGGACAATTTTCTTTTGTGTTGGCCTGAAAGTCCAAATAACCATATAGTTAAGATTCATTCTCATGTTTATTCACTCACACAAATGGGAATTTGATTTGATATGCATTCTGAAAATTTAGTCAGCTGCATGGATTGCTGCATGATTTCTTCTAAATAATTGCACATTCTTCTTAGTGATTAAACATGAGCATCCTAGTTGTAGTGACTAATCTGCATTCTTCATACACCTATCCCATCCTTTTAGTAAGAAAGGGGGAGATATGTTGCATTTATATATATATAGATATCTGATTTGGGCATTTTCTTGCAGTACAGTCATAATTGGGTCCAGTCGACTGAACCATTTTATTGGTCGACCGACATGTTCATTACTTTGATTTTTGCACAACCATAGCATCTGCATGACATGCATGGTGTCTAATGTGCCACACTGATCAGTTGGTATCATTCCAAATGTGCATCTAGGTTCACTCATTTCAAAAGAAAACTAAAAATTTAAAAATCAAAGAAAATCATATACCTCTCCTAATCAAATTTCAAAATCAGCTGCTCAAATTTCTTAATCAGCTGCTCTCTCTTCATCTCCACTGCATTTCAAAATCATATACCTCTCCTACCTTGCTTATCTATTCATATTTTTGATGATGTCAAAGGGGGAGAAAATGTGGGAGTCATTGATGTCTATCATTGATGTTTACTGAAAAATCATGTTTGCTATCATGATTGTAAAATGTGGAGTCACATTGGGTGATGTTTGCTAAAATCATGTTTGCTGATCATGTTTGTTGGATTACTTGCTTAACTTGAATGTTGATTTTTGAATGTTGATTTTAAATATATGCAATGACTCATAGTTGCCATCATCAAAAAGGGGGAGAATGTTGTATCTCTTGTAGCAACCCAATAAAATATAGATAATTTTTAACACAATTTGTTAAATTAAAAATCACTAGTGGGCTTGGTTAAATTAAACCATCTAGATTCACAGGCCCAATGATTTTAATTCACGTATAACTAATAGGCCAAACCCGTTAAGTAGCTTGAACCACTTAAATAGAGTTAATGGGCTGTCCTTATGGCCTGCGTCGAAAGGAATTCTCTGTTGGCTTAGGGTTTTGATGAGATTAGGTCGACCGATGGGGAAGGTGGCTGTGACTGAGGAAAGTTAGGATCAAACAGAGGATAGTTTGAATTTTAATAGCATTAGAATTCCTTAGTAGGATTCGAAGAGTAGGATCCTCATAAATAGAACCCCCCTGCGATGGCAAAAGCCATTGTGCTACTGCCGTTCGCTGGGTTCGTGATGCTATCGTTCTAGCGTTGCAGAGTGGGGAGGACAACATCATCTTCTTCCTCACTGCGTGTGACGTCCATCATCTTCCTTTCTTCTTCCTCGTGCGAACGTCTTCTTCCTTCTACTTCCTCTTCCTCTGTGTCGGCCATCTCTTTCTTCAAAGGTAGATGGTCTCGGGCAAAACACTTAATCCCTCACATAGAGTAAAGCATGCATGTAGTTCTTTATTTGAATCTTCCTAAATCCATGAAAGACCCACGTTGTTTCATGCGTTTTTAAGCTTCCTGTAAGATTCTATTTCATGAATGAAACTTGCGACCACAACAGCTGACACAAATTAATCTGCGCCAGTCAAGCAGACGTAAATTCATTCAGTTTGCGTTAGTCTAATAGACATAAGTCAATTTACGTCAACAACCCTGCCGCAAGTTCTTTATGCAATTTAAATAATTAACCAATGTTTAAAATTTAATATCTATGGAACCATGATGCATAAAATTAACATGCACATATTTTAATAATCCTTGCAATTTTCTCTTATTTATCATGTTTTTAGTTTCCTGAAAAACCTCATAGATTAAAAGTAGCATTATTCATTCCTTCTAAAAGAAATGAACAGTGACTACATTAAATGTTGGTTTCTGCGTCTGGATAATTGACGCGGATCATAGAATCTGCGCCCTTTTGAACGGACGAAACGTCTTGATCTATGGAAAATGAACTATGAAAGGATTTTACGTCCAGAGGACATATGAACATTCAGGATTCTGCGGCTCTTCACGGAGACGCTAATTCTTGACGTCTGTCTGTCTTCTGACGTTCAAAGGATTTAACGTCCAAAGCTTGGATGCAAATTAAAGAAGTTACGGCCTTGTAAACTGACGTAAATTCTTAACATTCTAGCACTTAAAAGAATTGACGTATGGGCGTCAGACGCTACTTATAATTCTTGTGCCTCTCTACAAAGACGATAATTAATAAGCACATGTCACTCTGACGTTAATTTTCTTTCTATTTTTCGAAGGAAATTGATTTTTAATGAATTGACGACGTGACAGTGGACGCTAATTCCAGGAATTAACGCCTACTGCCACTAACGCCAATTCCTTACAGAACTGTTTTATCGCGTTTTGATCCTAGACCATGGATGTTTTGGCACCATTGTCTCAAGACCGGGTCATGGTCCATGTTTCATGGATTCCTTCGTTATACACCTTATTTCTTGGAGATAGAAGGACCCTCTGTCGGGAATTCCTCTCGCCGGATCAAAAATTTGTTCTCTAAGGCCTCCGTAAGTCCCTAACATTGAAGGATTCCCTCTTCGATCACTGGGCTGGTTGTACCCTAAAAACCCTTAAACCTATTTTGGTCATGTCCCTCGGAAGAAACATGACTTACAGCCATGATAGAGTGCTGTGATTGGTGTTCTGTGAGAGTCCTAACTCTGTCCCGAATTGGCGTCTGATACAGTTGTTGCCATATCTTGAATTGGCGTCTAGACAGTTGACGCAAATTCTTTTCGTGCCTACTGTTCATCATAATTAGCGCCCGTTCAGGTGTATGTGAATTCTTGAATTCGAGGCATCCTGAGTGGACGCCAATTTAGCCAGATTTCGTGCATGTCACAGTTTTAAGTGTTATTTTTCCAGTCTCTATCCTTGATTTCAAGTCCTTAATGGATCATTCTATAGGTTGCTACTATGTTCATCCTTGGAATTCCATTGGCTATTAATATAAAGTGGATGTCTAGATATTTACATGACTCAATGTCTAGCGTTAATAAGGCCCGGTCTGGTCCTCGGAGGAGCACCTGAAAGTACTTGTGCCCATGAGAGCTATTAATGACCACGGTGTGACATTGCACCGAAGTGCTTGACTTGCTAGATTGTTCTATGGCATTCCACTATCTTGACATGCTATTAATGACTTGACATGAATCATGATTGACCCGGACGGGATATTTACTTGTACATGAATAGCCAATTCCTTATTACGTGTGAATTTGATAGCCACGTTATATTTTTGCTTACCATGATGATTCCTTGTTATAATCTATCTTGAGCATTGTCACACATAGACATAAATTGCATCTCATGTAATATGTTAATCACTTTAAGCAAGCCTATTTATAGAGATATAATTCTTACTGAGCGTTCTCTCACCTAGTGTTTTCCCCTATTTTTCTGGTAATTCTGACAAAGATACCCAATCCGACAGGGATGGCCAAGAGTGAAAAGTGTAAAGTCGTACAAGGAAGTCTTATAAGAGTCTTAAGTCATGTCCGAGTCAACTTTTGTAATTTTCTTTTATTGAGTCTAGTGGATTGAGGATGTTGAATTTGGAATTTTGTAAGCTTGACTATTATTATGAAATAAAGGAACTATGGTTGTTATTATCTTAAGCATACTCTATCTTATGTGGTTGCCTTGAGCCCTGATTGACATGAATGAAATAAACTCATCGCACCCCCGGGTTCCTTCTGCGCTTAGGGCGTGACATTTTTTGTGGTATCAGAGTCCATGCTTTGTAAACTACATAGGTTACCAATATCCAAGCATAGGTTTCATACCTTCCACCTGGTGAGAATTGGTAGAGCCATGGGTTAAGTCAATATAGGATGATGAACCCTATATTTCGTCTCGCATATTAATTATTTTAAATTCTTTGTAGGACCATGGCCACTGAATGAGCTCAGTGGAGGGATATGCAAAGGACCGTTCAAGGTCTTACGCAAGCGCTCCAACAAGTGGCACAAGGAGGGATGGATCGTGGAGCGGGAGATCTCCATAGAAGTTTCCGCAACATGAACCCGCCAAAGTTTATTGGTTCATCCGATCCTGATGACGCCGAGAACTGGATAAAGGAAATAGAGCGGATATTCTGTGTGATGCAATGCACGGACGAAGAGAAGATCTTTCTAGCTACATTCGAGTTGGAACGTGATGCCAGGTCGTGGTGGGAGTCGGTAGATGTCACCTTACCGCATGAACATATAACATGGGGAGAATTTGTTGAACACTTCAATAATAAATATTTCTCCGACCGTGTTCAGAAAAAGAAGGCTATAGAATTTGCCGCACTTAAACAAAGTAGCCTATCAATCACTGACTACGAAGCTCAATTTTCAAGACTATCCCGTTATGCACCACACTTGGTGTGTACGGAAAAGATGAAAGCCTGGAGGTTTCTAAATGGATTGAAGCCCCAATATATCATGCAACTAGCGCGTATGGACGTGCAAGCTTATTCCAAGATGGTTAGGCAGGCGCAGCTGCTAGAAGATGCCACGGAGTTGTTCGACAGGATCCGTGGGAGAGATAAGAAGGAACCCGTCACGAGTTCCAGTTCTTTCAAGGCTTCGTTCACCAAGAAGAGGTCAAATGGTAGAGGAGATTCCTCTAAGGACAAGAAGTTTAAAAAGAATGACAAACAATTCGCCCTTACCACTACGCCATCCAAGGAGAATTGTAAACATTGCGACAAGGCGGGGCATAAAGCCGAGGAGTGCTGGAGGAGATTGTGAGCATGTCTCTGCTACGGGAGCCGTGATCATCGGATCCCCGACTGTCCGCTACTTAATTAGAAAGCCAGTAATGAAAAGCGTCCAAGCAGTGTAAAGAAACAAGGTCGTCTCCAAGCATTACAAGAAGCTGAGCAAAGTGAAGGCGGTATTGTGGAAGGTACACTAGATGTTTATTCCAAGTCCGCTTTCGTTCTATTTGACACCGGGGCAACTCATTCTTGTATCTCTCGAAGTTTTGCTGCTTCATTATCTGTGGAACCTGTTTTGTTAAAATCAGAACTAGTTATTTCAACCCCTCTTGGAAAGGGATCTGAGATTAAATACCATTATCCAGATTGTAGAGTCTTAGTTGGAGGACATAATTTGGCTGCCGATCTAGTGTGCATGGACATGGAAGGGTATGACGTCATTCTAGGTGCAGATTGGTTATCTAAACATAAGGATGTCATAGATTGCAGGAAGGGTCTAGTAACCTTTGGTGAATATATATGGTCTCCGAAGTAGTGATAAATTACCTTTGCTTTTGGCCCTTCGAGCTAGTAAGCTTATAAGGAGAGGCAGTGAGGCTTTCCTAGCATTTGTCACGGTAGTGGAATCTAAAGGATCGAAACTGGAAGAAATCCATGTGGTAAAGTACTTTCCCAATGTGTTTTCGGAAGACTTACTAGGTTTACCCCCGGAAAGAGAAGTGGCATTCACTATTGAACTTGTTCCCGGTGCTAGCCTAGTTTCTAAGGCCCCTTATCGAATGTCTCTCATTGAACTGAAGGAGTTGAAGGAACAACTTATGGAGCTATTAAAGAAAGGTTTTATCAGACCAAGTACTTCCACGTGGGGAGCACCAGTTATATTTGTCAAGAAGAAGGATGGTTCTATGAGATTATGCATAGACTATCGACAGCTTAATCAGCTTACTATCAAGAATAAGTATCCACTGCTAAGGATTGACGAATTATTTGACCAGATCTCAGGAGCCCAATATTTTTCTAAGATTGATCTCAAATCTGGATATCATCAATTAATGATTAAGGAGGAGGATATTTTCAAGACAACATTTAGAAGCAGGTACGGGCATTATGAATTTACTATTATACCTTTTAGACTAACCAATGCCCCTGCAACATTTATGCAGTTGATGAATAGTACTTTCAGACCGCATCTGGATCAATTCATTGTTGTATTCATTGATGACATCTTGGTATATTCTAAGACCGAAGGAGAACATGAGGAGCATTTGAGGATAGCACTGCAATTACTAAGAGACAATCAATTATATGCAAAGTTAAGCAAATGTGACTTCTGGCTTGAGGAGGTCTCATTTTTGGGACATGTAATCTCGAAGAAAGGGATTTCTGTTGATCTTTCTAAAGTGGAAGCAGTGAGAAACTGGGAGAGACCCGTCAACGCTACAGAAATTCGTAGTTTTCTGGGTCTGGCTGGCTACTATAGGTGGTTTATCAAGGATTTCTCTAAAATCACTGTTCCATTGACAAGGTTGACAAGGAAGCAAAATCCATATGTATGGACCAAGGAATGTGAAGAGAATTTTCGTACTTTGAAGGACCATTTGACTACTGCACCAGTATTAGCTCTACCAATTGAGGAAGAGAAATATGAAGTTTACACCGATGCATCTGGCGTAGGACTCGGATGTGTATTAATGTAGCAAGGAAAAGCAATTGCCTATTCTTCACGGCAATTAAAGAAGCATGAAGAAAAGTACCCGGTGCATGATCTAGAATTAGTCGCCGTGGTTTTTGCCTTAAAAATCTGAGACACTATCTTTATGGAGAGCAATTTATTGTGTACTCCGACCATAAAAGTTTTAAGTACTTATTCTCTCAAAAGGAGCTTAACATGAGGCAAAGGCGTTGGCTAGAATATCTCAAGGATTTCGATTTTTCTATTCAATATCATCGGGGAAAGGGTAACCCAGTAGCCGAAGCTCTTAGTCGAAGCCGAGGGCTTTATTGGCTAGTTGCATGGTTCAGGAATGGCGTATGCTGGAACAGTTTTCTAGACTAGACTTGAATATGGATGAGGAGAAGAAGTGTATTATCTTATCTAATATGTGTTTATATCCTAAGTTTGTCTCAGAAATCAAGAATTGCAAAATGATGACCCAGTATTGGTGGAAATTACAAGCAAGTTGGATCAACGCCCTGATTTTAAATTAACAACCGATGGGAGACTATTATTCCATGAGAGGACTTGCGTGCCAGATTGTCCCGAGATCAAGAACGAGATTATAGAAAAAGCCCATCGATCAAGGTATACTATTCACCCTGGTGCTAGCAAGATGTATCAAGATTTAAAGAGAAATTTCTGGTGGCCCAACATGAAGAGGGAGGTGGCGGATTTTGTTTCTCGCTATTTAACTTGCCAAAAGGTTAAGGCGGAACAGCAAAAGTCCGCCGAAAAATTACATCCCTTGGAAATTCCTAAGTGAAAGTGGGAAGATATAGGGATGGACTTCGTCGTGGGTTTACCAAAAATAAAGGGCAGACATGACGGAATATGGGTGATCATTGATCGATTGACCAAGTCTACACATTTTCTGCCCATCAAGAGTCGATGGTCAGTGGATATATTAGCAGCTTTATATATCAAGGAGGTTGTCAGATTACACGGAGTCCCTGTCTCGATAGTGTCTGACCGAGACCCACGTTTCACGTCACACTTCTAGAAGGGTCTACGACATTCCATGGGGACAAGATTAAATTTCAACACTGCATTTCATCCCCAAACGGATGGTCAAACTGAAAGAACGAACCAAGTAGTGGAAGACATGCTCAGGGCTTTTTTGTCATAGATTTTGGTGGAAGTTGGCATGATCATCTGCCTCTAGTTGAATTTGCCTACAACAACAGCAACCAAGTTTGCATTCAAATGGCACCATTTGAGGCACTGTACGGAAGGAGTTTCCGCTCACCAATATGCTGGGATGAAGTTGGGAAAAAGTAACTTCTATGCCCGAAGCTAGTAAGAGACACAACAGAAATACTACAAGAAAACTGGCCTTTTCCTACATTTTTAAAACATAGCTATAAGGCCAAAAAACGTAGGTAAATCGTTTACCTACGTTTCCTTGCCACGCTTTCAAAGCGTGGCGCTTGCATGCGTGATTATAGGTTATACCTACGTTTCTATAAAACGTGATTATAGATCGACCTATTCCTACGCTTCTGAAGCGTAGGAATAGTCTAACAGAAGCGTAGGGTAAAGTCACCTGTAGACATGTATATAAAAAGATATGCCTATATTTCTAAAAACGTAAGTATTACCTTTTGCCACATAGTAAAAAAACGTATGAATAAGGATTAACATCACTTTTTAAAAAACGTAGAAAAATACTTTAACGTCACTTAAAAAAAATGTAGGAATATGTTTTCTTTTTTTAAAAAAATTCTATTAGTATATGTGCTCTCATCACCTATAAGAGTGCATCCATTTATATCTTCACATTCATGAATTGTATCACTCACAACCATGTTGATCCATATAATTCTCATTCACACCTATTTACAAATCTCATTCTCCGAAGATAATTGAGGAATATACATTTATATGATTAAATCTTAAAGACATTCATTCAAAAAATAATAAACTCATAGTACATCTTGGAGAGGGGGATTTCTGTACCCCATTCAAAGAGCAGCCCGACTAGGCCCGACAGGACCCAACGAGGCCAAGCTCGCCTAAGTGACAGCCCACAAGGCCCACTCAGGGTAGAAAGCCCAATAAAAGATCGCTCGAGGACACAACCTTCCTAGGCGGCCTCTAGGCTCGGAAGGCCCGAGTGTCGGTCAGGTCACAGGAGAGGTCCGGCCCACGCCATATCTCCGCCCGGGAGAAGAAGGCGCATGCCGACCCATCCGACCCATCCTCTTCCGAGCTAAGCCTATCGCCCGATCGGGATGGCCTCTCTAAGCTCGAAACGGCCGACGATTGCTTATCCTTTGCAACCGTTAAGAGTCCACAGCATGCAGGAATTCAGGAAGGCAAGGGACTTCTTCTTACCCAAGGTGATAACGCTCCCACGATAAGGCAATAAGAGCCCACGATGAGGACATAACCCCCACCTAAAACCCCTCGGCTTACAGGACTCCAGGAAATGGCGTACTATTTAAACCAGGAAGACCCTCCGACGAAGGTAAGAGAAGCCATACGCTCAAAGCTCCTGAGCAAGAACCACTTCACCCTCTGGTGGAGAGGGATCTCGTGCACAAGTTCTCACCTCCCTTTATTGCTCCCGCCATAGCTCCACTGACTTAAGCATCGGAGGATTTTCCCCAGGGACTCTCCCTGGGCCCCCTGATCTGTTTCCCTGTCTTGCAGTTCACTATCCGGTGCTCCACCATCCGCTCAGGAACAGCGCGAGATCTCGCCTCTTCATCTGGCGCCGTCTGTGGGAAACGTACAAAAAGCCAGTATGGTGCGAAGGAGCTCAGGGAGGAGGTCCGCCGGTGAGAGGGGAAAGGCCATGGTAGCGGCAGGGGATGGCCCCTCTCGGGCCTCACAGAACCCTCCCTCCAACGCCAACGCCCCCGCCGACGATCCACCACCCCTCCTGCGGTGGCAGGGCTACCACCCAACGGTGGCGCCGAAGCCTTCCAAGCCCTAAACGCAAAACTGGATGTCCTCTTGGAACTCATGAGGGCCCAGGCGGCTAGGGATGGAAGGTCCCGCGCTCCGACAGGGAGCCCTCCCCGTGAGAATATGTCCCAGCACACCGTCGGAGGCCGCTTCACCCTCCGCGACAAGCAGATCATCCGCAACCGGACGGGAGGTCCCTCGCATGCTCCGACTCCGGAGCAAGAGGCTTCCTCCATGCCGAGGAGAGGAAAACTGGGGGCCTGCCGTCCGAACCCGGAGACTGACATCCCCGGAGATCGCCAAGACGCTCCCCCTAGCCCCACGATGCGACAGCAGCTGGAGTTATCCCTCCGACTACGAGATTTTGAGAGGCGATTCGCAGAACAGGAGCACGCCCTTCGCACCCTGCAGAAGACCTCTTTTTCGGAGGACGAGGAGAAATCCCCATTCTCCGAGTACATCTTGAAGGTAGAGGTATCTCGCAGAACCTCCATCCCTACCTTCAAGCCCTACGACGGCCAGGGCGACCCGGCCGATCATTACGACAGCTTCGACGCTCTAATGACCCTGCACGGAGCGTCCGACGCCATCAAGTGCCGAGCCTTCGTGAGCACCCTGGTCCAAGGCGCTCAAGCGTGGTTCCGGGCCCTCGCCCCCAGATCCATCCGAGACTTCAAGCAATTCGGGCGAGTCTTCAAAGAGAGTTTCGCCGGAAGTGCCCCCCCCGAGGTTAGTAGTGGGGCTCCTGGCCCTCAAACAGGTGCAAGGGGAAAGACTCCGGGCCTATATTCACCGATTTAAATCAGAAGCCCTGAGAATCCCCCGCCTGGACGTGGCCTCAGCCATAACCGCACTGACTGGGGGCACCCGGGACGAGAATCTCGCCGCGAGCTTGTCCTCCACCCTCCCTCGACCCTCGCCGAGCTAGTGACTCTGGCTTTGCACCACGCCGAGTGCGAAGAAGTGCTCAAGCGTGGTTCTGGGCCCTCGCCCCCGGATCCATCCGAGACTTCAAGCATTTCGGGTGAGTCTTCAAAGAGAGTTTCACCGGAAGTGCCCCCCCGAGGTCAGTAGCGGGGCTCCTGGCCCTCAAACAGGCGCAAGGGGAAAGACTCCGGGCCTATATTCACCGATTTAAATCGGAAGCCCTGAGAATCCCCCGCCTGGATGTGGCCTCAGCCATAACCGCCGAGCTTCTCCTCCACCCTCCCTCGACCCTCGCCGAGCTAGTGACTCTGGCTTTGCGCCACGCCGAGTGCGAAGAAGTGCTCAGCGCTTGTCGAGACGCAACCAGCCCAGGTCGGGAGGGGGACAAGAAGCGGGCTCTCGAGCCAAACTCAAGCCGGGGAAAAAGAGAGACCATGATGGGGAGCGCAAGCGGAAGTACGAGCGGTACACCCCACTAGCCGCACTGGTCTACGAGATATATGAAGACATCAAAGACTCGGGACTTCTCCGCCAACCCGAGCCGATGAGGTCGAAGAACCGCAGCCGCGGCAAGCATTGTCTATTCCACGGTGATCACGGGCACCACACCGATGACTGCCACCAGCTCCAGGATGAGATCGAGCGCCTCATCCATCTGGGTCACCTAGCTCGGTTCGTTGCCGAGCATAGAGAAGATCGAGGCGCCGCGGAGGAGATTGACAACGCCCCCCGAGGGGTCTACATCAACGTCATCTCCGGAGGGACGGCATCAGGAGGCGACAGCAGCCGAGGAAGGAAGCATCATGCCGAGCGGGCGAGCCGAGCCATAGAGCCTCCCAAGGCCCCGCCAAGTGAGTCCCAGGTCAAAGTCTTCTCCGACCGAGACCTGGAAGGGCTGAGCACCCCGCATGACGATGCCCTCGTGATCTCTGCTACGATAAACCATTGTAATGTAGATAGAATTCTAGTTGATAATGGGAGTGCCCCTGATGTACTGTCTTATGACTGTTTCCTTAAGATGGGGGAGGATCCATCCAAACTCCGCCCGGTCCGAACCCCCCTCTGCGGGTTTAATGGCCTGGCCACCTATCCCGAGGGAGCCTTAAGCCTGCCGGTTACCCTCGGCACCCCACCCAGAACCGTTACAGTCATGGTGGACTTCATAGTGATTAAAGGTATGATAGCGTACAACGCCATCTTCGGCCGGGGCATCCTCAGCCGGATAAAGGCCGTACCATCTACCTATCACCAAAAAGTGAAGTTCCCTACCAAAAATGGGTTGGGGGAAGTCCGAGGTAACCAAGCCACGGCCAGAAGGTGCTACAATATCTTGGTAGAGGCCACAAGGCCGGACGGGAAGGACAAGGGCCCCCGGGGAGTCGAGGATAAAACCGCAACCACCGAGCCTGGTGGCGAATTACTGACGGTTTTCGTAAACGATGACCCGACCCTAGGAGTAAGGATCGGAGCCGACCTACCGCCCAAGGTTCAGTAGCAATATAAGAAATTCCTTTCTGAGTACATCCGAGTTTTTGCTTGGTCCGATGATCAACTCCCTGGGATACCAGAGGAGACTGTAATGCACAAGCTCAACCTCGACTCTACCGTGAAGCCCGTTCAACAACGCAGAAGGAAGCATGCACCAGAGAAGCAGGCGATCATCAAGGCGCAGGTCACCAAGGGACAAGAGACTGGCCTCTTCAGACCGGTCCTGTACCCGACGTGGCTAGCCAACGTCGTCCTGGTGCCTAAAGCTTCGGGTAAATGGTGGATGTGCGTGGACTTCACCGATCTGAATAAGGCCACTCCTAAGGACTGCTATCCGTTACCGAGCATCGACCAATTGGTTGACTCAACCTCGGGGAATGAGATACTCAGTTTCCTAGACGCCTATTCAGGTTACCATCAGATCAGGATGGACCCAAAAGATATCGAGAAGACCGCCTTCATCACCGACTACGGCGTATACTGCTACACCCGAATGCCTTTCGGGTTGAAGAACGCTGGAGCTACGTATCAAAGGCTGGTCAATCACATGTTCGAGGAGCAACTAGGTCGGAACGTTGAAGCCTACATTGACGACATGCTCGTCAAGACCCCCAAGGCCCAAGACCACTTCCCCGACCTCGCTGAAATCTTCGGCACCCTCCTGAAATACAACATGAAGCTCAATCCTGCCAAGTGCGCCTTCGGAGTGAGATCTGGGAAGTTCCTGGGTTTCTTGGTCACTCGGTGTGGGATTGAAGCCAACCCCGACAAGGTCCAGGCCATCCTGGACATGCGTCCGCCCACCAGCATCAAGGACGTCCAGCGCCTAACTGGGCGTGTCACCGCTCTCAGCCGCTTCCTGTCCCGTGCGGCCGAACGATGCTTGCCCTTCCTCAAGCTATTGAGGGGGCCCAAGTTGGCATCCGCTACGTTCGCATGGGATAAGGAATGCCAGAGAGCGTTCGCCGATCTTAAGGATTTCCTGGCCTCGCCCCCGGTGCTCTCCAAGCCCGTTTCGGGCGAAGCCTTGCTGCTCTATCTCTCGGCAACACCATCCACAGTCAGCTCGGTCCTAGTCAGAAATGACTCGGGAGTCGAGAGGCTGGTCTACTACACCAGCAAGGTGCTCAACGAGGCTGAGAGGAGGTACCCCGCAACCGAGAAACTCGTGCTAGCGTTGGTTACCTCCGCCAAGCGCCTCCCCTATTTCCAGGGCCACCCCATCACTGTGCTGACCAGTGAACCATTGAAGAAGATTCTGGCCCATCCCGAAGCTTCGGGGCGACTCGTCAAGTGGGCCATCATGCTCGGGGCCTACGATACATCCTATCGGTCGTGCTCAGCTGTGAAAGGCCAAGCGCTCACCGACTTCATCACCGAGAGCACCGTCCCGACTGAAGAAAGATCTCCGTCCGCGCCCGGGCCAACCTGGGAGTTGTTCGTCGATGGATCCTCCAATTCGGTCGGTAGTGGTGCCGGGATCCTCCTGAAGTCCCTCAAAGGAGCAGAGCTACAGTACGCCTTGAAGTTCAACTTCCCGACATACAACAATGCTTCCGAGTACGAGGCCCTTATCTCGGGAGCACGCATGGCCCGACGGCTGGGAGCTGAGAGAGTCAAAATATACACTGATTCCCAGCTGGTCGCTAGCCAAATCAACGGCAAGTATGAAGCTTGAGAGGTACCAATGATCAAATACCTCCAATTGGTCAGAGACCTGGCCCAACAGTTCGAGGGATTCGAGGTAGTCCGAATAGCTCGGGAGGAAAACTCCCGGGCGGACGCCCTCTCTCGGTTGGCCTCTTCTCTCGATCCTGAAGGCACCCGATCGGTCCTCCTTGAAGAGCTAGAGCGCCCGAGCATTAACTCGGAGCTCCTCGCTGTTGACTCGACCATTCTCATGGACTGGCGTGCCCCCTACCTGTCGTGGCTCTGGGACTCCCAAGAACCTCCCGACCCCCGAGAAGCTCACAGAATGAAGTACCAAGTATGGCGCTTCATCATTCTAGACAACACTCTCTACCGGAGATCTTTCTCCGGTCCCCTCCTGAAGTGTCTCGGCCCCGATGAAGCCAGCCGAGCCATCCAAGAGATTCATGAAGGTCTGTGCGGAGCACATTCAGGAGGAAGATCGCTTGCCAGGATCCTGCTACGGCAGCGCTACTGGTGGCCCACCCTGCAGCGCAACTGCACGGCCACGTACAATAGTGCGACCGATGCCAGCGATTCGACCACTTAGTCCATCAGCCGGCTACGGAGCTCGTCACCCTGACCGAGCCATATCCCTTCGCTCGGTGGGGGATCGACATCCTTGGGCCGTTCCCTACGGCTCAGGCCCAGAAGAAGTTTATTATCGTCGCCATCGACTATTTCACCAAGTGGATCGAGGCCGAAGCCACGGCGAGGATCACCGAGACAGTCGTCTAGAGTTTCGTCTCGAAGTCGATCATTTGTCGTTACGGCATCCCCGGGGTGATAGTGAGCGACAACGGTCGGCAATTTGATTCACACTATTTTCGAGATAGATTCGCCGACCTAGGCATTCGTAACCACTTCACCTCGGTCGCCCACCCTCAGGCCAACGGGCTGGTCGAAAATGCCAATAAGACTATCTTAAAAGGCATAAAGACCAGACTCGGCAAGGCCAAGGGTAGCTAGCTCGAGGAATTACCTAGCGTACTTTGGTCACACAGAACGACTCCCAGAACAGCAACCGGTGAGAGTCCTTTCCAGTTGGTATATGGCACTGAGGCCGTTATTCCGTTAGAGGTTGCCAACCCTTCTCTCCGAGTCATCCGCTTCTCGCCCGAGGTAAACGAGCAAAAGTTACTCGAGAATCTCGACCTAGCAGACGAACTCCGAGAGATCGCCAGCATCCGAGCAACGGAATACAAGCGCCACCTCACTTGATACTACAACGCCAAAGTCTGAGACAGGCACTTCCAACCAGGAGACTTCATCCTCAGGAAAGTCGAAGCCTCTCAACCACTAGAGGCGGTGGGCAAGCTATCCCCTAACTGGGAAGGCCCCTACCGAGTGGTCGAGACGCTCGGGAAGGGTGCGTACAGGCTAGGTACAATGGAAGGGGAACCCATCCCTCGGACGTGGAACGCAGCCACACTACGCATATTCTACTTTTGAATTTGTGCAAACAAGTTGGATGAAATAAAACTTTCTTCTTTTCATTCAAACAATTGTTGGTACATCAGAAAGGCAAAGCCAGTACATCGCATAGCAAAAAACAAAAAATCCATCTAGCACTAATGCAAGAGGCCATCGCTCGGCCGACTCGGTCTTGATCTCCTCGCGTCCAGCCACTGACTCTGCCTCGTGTAGAAACTGGCTCGGACAAGAGGCGGTCGACCCAATTGGCTCGGGTGGCCCGTGACAAAGGTGACAGAGGGATTAAAAAGAAGGAAGGCTACCTTCCAAGTTGAACTTGGAAGAGGAAGAGGGAAGGAACGCCTATGAAGGCCTCCTCCTTCCCAACCTGCCAATTCTTTGGAACGTACAGAGAGCAAGCAGCCTCCGCAGAGTGAAAGAAATGACAGGGGAGGGCCCAGAAAGGAGGGAGCTTAATTTGCTTCCTCCCCACCCCTGGAGCGAGCAGAGAGAGAGTGGCGGCGGGTGTCCCGGATGCCCCCATCCGTCCTCCATCTCGGCGCCCCCCGGGAAGCCTCGCGGGAACTAGTAAAAGGGGCGTGCCTCCGCACGTCAAACCCTCCCCAGATCCGCGCGACGACCATCGGACCCGTCTCAACTCCGCGCGACGACCATCGGACCTGCTCAACAGCCCAAAGCAGCAAGAACTCTCTGCTCCTCCATCACTGGTAGCGTCGTCTTCTGAAGGATCCTCCATGCTCCGAATACAACGGCACAGCGCAACATGAAGAAGGGGCGAGGAAAGACTGGTAGTGAAAATCCTAAGCGATGGAGAGGAAGGGGCACCCTTCGGTCTTTTTATAGGCTAAGGGAGGCTACTTACCTTAAATGACTCCCCCCTCAAAAACACGCCAAAGGAATTTTCCCCTCTGAACGGTCACCTCAAACCCCTCGTTTCCCGCCTCAACGAGATACACGAAGCGGCCAGGCATTCAAAAGCGTGAGGAAACGGAAAGACACCCTGTCAGGAGCCCGTCCAACCGGCATGCGAAAACCACGCAGGACGTATCGGCAATTTCCAACTACTGCAGATACGCTAATCGAACCACGGCAAGAAAGGCAAGAAACAAGTAAGTCATTTATTGCCTTACAAAAAGGAAAGTCTTTCTTTTTCAGAAAAGGAAAAGAGACAAACAAAGGAATAAGGCAAAATAGAGCGATACATCAAGCCTCGGGCCCACTTTGAAGCTCAGGATTGGAAGTCACGGGTATTTCACCCCCGGCACCCTCGGTGACGGCCGGCCTTGGCACTGACCCCTCCTGCGCGGGAACTGCCTCTGCCGCGAGCCCTCCCGAGGCAGCCGGAGATGGTGATCCCACCGGAGAAGAGCTCTCTGGATCTTCCCCGCCCGACGCAGAGGAGCTAGAAGATGACTCATCCGAGTCATAGCACTGGCCAGAAGGGAAGTCGATCCCGAAATCTTGTGCCTCGGCATAGGCAACGGCCCGGCGGTAACCCTGCTTGAACCCTTTGCGGATGCCTCGGCGAAGTGCTGCCTCATAGTGTGGAAGAGCCACTTCCTACAGGTCGGCTAGGTAGGCCTCCGAGCCCCTGTATTGCTCGATCGCCTCTGCTCCGACCAGCCCCATTCTCTCGGCAAGCTCGGCCGCCTTCCGCTCTGCCTCGACCGCACGCTTCTCGGCCTCCGCTGATCGCCTCTCTGCCTCAGCCGCCTTCTGCTCCGCCTCGACCGCACGCTCCTCAGGCTCTACTGATCGCCTCTCTACCTCAGCCTACTTCAGCTCAGCCTCGGCCGCCAGTTCCTCGGCCTTCGCCGATCGCTCCTCCGCCTCAGTTCGGTCGGCCTCGGCCTCAAAACGGAGGCGCTCCGCTGCCTCCGCTCGGTCCACCAGCTCGGCACGCTCAGCCTCCCCACGGCCGGCTAGCTTGAGATGGTGAAGGCGCTCCTCCTCAAGGAGTTTGCTTTTCCTCTCAAGCGATTCCCGGGCCTTGGCTTGCTGCTCAGTCAACGCGCCGACTTCCAGCCGGCTCGACCGCGCCAACGCCCTGATCGCGGAGAACTCCCGCCGGAGCCCCTCGTGCGCCTCATTGAGCTGAGCCAACTTCCTCTCACACCCCCCAAGGGTCCAAGCGAGGTTCGACCGCTCTGACTCCGCCCGGGCGTAGGTCTCCGCCATCGTGGCCCCCATCTGGGCCATGACCAGGCCGCCCTCCATGATGACGTCGAGGACCTCGGCTGGGGAGTGACGCTTGTCTCCGCCTTTTATCCTCCCGGACACCTCGCGGCAGAGCTTATAAAGATTGCTCGAGATACCGAGCCTTTCCAGCGCCACCGGCAGGGGAACCCCTTCCGCGCCCGGCGCCTCGCCAGAAGGCCCGGATCGAGATATGGGTTCAGCCGCTCCACGCACAATGGTCGGCTGGGGTTGCAACGCCCCTGCGGGCGAACCCCTGGCCTCGACCGGCGCTGCGAGCTCGGCCGACCCATGCACCACGGACGTTTGGGGCTGCGACACCTCTACAGGTGAACCCCCGATCTCAACTATCTCGGCCCGCGCATCGCCACCCGAGACATCATCTACCCCGACCGGCCCCTCGGTCTCGGCCTCGACTGTTTCTACTTCGGCCCCCTCTGTTCCCACCGAGGGGAGAGCCGACCCATCGTCACCATCCTTTGAGGGGCCCCTGGTCTCCTCGGCCCTCTCTCGCTCGGCGGATGGGGGAGTCAGCCCGATTGGGTCGGCCCCATCTTCCCCCCGAGAGGGGAGCGCCTCTGAGCCAGAGTCGCCCCCGGCAGTGATGAGGAGACCGGCCTTCTTGGCCCGTTTCCTGGCCTTCGCGGCTTCCCGCAACCTTCCCTCCATGGGATCCTTGCGCTTTGCGCCGCCCGGCCGTGAGGCCCCCTGGGAAGCCACCCCCTTGCCCTTATCTCGGGCTTGGGAGCGACCCACCAGGACGCCCGGCTCATCAGCCGCTGAGTCGTCGGCAAGATCAATGATCTCAGTATCTTCCTCCAGAGGCTCCCGCCTAGTGTCTGCAACAGAGGAGAAGGCGTGATCAGGAAAAGAAAGGCAACCCCCACAGAAAAACCTAGATGGTGGTACCTGACGGTTTCAGCCGTGTGAGAAGACACCGCTCGATGTTCTCCGGCGTCACCAGCTCCTCGGTAGACTGACGATTCTTCAGCAAGCGAGCGGCATACTCCTCCACATCTGAAGGGAACTCCTCCTGCCGGGGAGGGATATTCGGGTGGAAATTGGGCATCACTTGGCATCCCCAAGTTTCCTCCACCGAATGTATCTTCACCCAGAAAAATTGGGTCTTCCACCCTTTATGCGAGGAATCCTTCGCCGCTAGCGAAATGCAGCTCCTGTTCCTCCTCGCCTGGATGAAGTAAAAACCTTTCCCCGCCGACGGATGCGCCTTCAACTCAAAGAAATAATGGAAAAGGTCCAGAGAAGGAGGAACACCGCACTGACGGCAGAGAATTCGGAAGGCAGAAAGGAGGAGGTACGAGTTGGCAACCAACTGAATGGGCGCCAACTGGAAAAAATTGAGGAGTGTGAGGACGAAGGGCTCGAAGGGGAGGCGAAACCCGCTCTTCCACGCCAGAAGAAAGGTGCAGATGTGGCCCGTGCGGTCATCCAGACTCGTCTCGTACGAGGCAGCAGCAACAAAGTTGTACCTAAAAGGCAGACGGAACCTGTGCTCTAGCCTCTTCACCTCAGCTTCCCCCAGCTCGCTGCGATTCGGGATGGGCGCTCTCGCCACCGGTTCGTCACCCCATCCTATAGCACACGAACGCTGGTCCGCCATGGATTCCGAGGAAGAGCTGGAAGAAGAATTCTCAAGGGATCCCGAAGATTCCGGGGAAGGAGGAAGCTGCCGGACCGCCTCCACAGTTATCCTCGCCAACTCCACAAATCCGCCGCAAGTCTCTGCTCCTCCGCTGTGTCTTCATGGCGCATCAAGGAGCCCCAAAAGTAAAGAGTGAAGGAAAGCCAAAACCCTAGAGAGTCTGGAATGACAACCAGCGCCCGACGCCTATAAACCCTCGCGGGAGGCGGCGCGTCGTTCCGACCTCCGAGAAAAAGGGGGCCCCTTCATTTCAAATCCGTCAGGATCACAATTATTACGGGCCCAGGTGACCACGGCACGTGGCTTCATAACACCGCCAGATCTCCACCCACCTGAGCCACGCCGGTCCAAGACCCTCAAATACTACTCGTCCGAGCCTCCTTTGGCTCGGGAGTAGGAGGGGGACAAGTGGAGAGGGGGATTTCTGTAGCCCATTCAAAGAGCAGCCCGACTAGGCCCGACAGGACCCAACGAGGCCAAGCTCGCCTAAGTGACAGCCCACAGGGCCCACTCAGGGTAGAAATCCCAATAAAAGATCGCTCGAGGACCCTTCCTAGGCGGCCTCTAGGCTCGGAAGGCCCGAGTGTCGGTCAGGTCACAGGAGAGGTCCGGCCCAAGCCATATCTCCGCCCGAGAGAAGAAGGCGCATGCCGACCCATCCGACCCATCCTCTTCCGAGCTAAGCCTATCGCCCGATCGGGATGGCCTCTCTAAGCTCGAAACGGCCGACGATTGCTTATCCTTTGTAGCCGTTAAGAGTCCACAGCAGGCAGAAACTCAGGAAGGCAAGGGACTTCTTCTTCCCCAAGGTGATAACGCTCCCACGATAAGGCAATAAGAGCCCACGATGAGGACGTAACCCCCACCTGAAACCCCTCGGCTTACAGGACTCCAGGAAACGGCGTACTATTTAAACCAGGAAGACCCTCCGACGAAGGTAAGAGAAGCCATACGCTCAAAGCTCCTGAGCAAGAACCACTTCACCCTCTGGTGGAGAGGGATCTCGCGCACAAGTTCTCACCTCCCTTTATTGCTCCCGCCATAGCTCCACTGACTTAAGCATCAGAGGGTTTTCCCTAGGGACTCTCCCTGGGCCCCCTGATCCATTTCCCTGTCTTGCAGTTCACTATCCGGTGATCCACCATCCGCTCAGGACCAGTGCGAGATCTCGCCTCTTCACATCTAAAGCAACTTCATAAATCTCCATAAATGAAGAACAAAGTAATCTACATCCATCTCAAATGTATATAAGAATGAAACCAATATAGCTAAGGACTGTGATTCATACAATTGGCCAACAAATAGTTGTTCTGCCTTCTCGTCCAAAGTCAAGGATTGACCTTGAAGCCCTAGATATGGCAAGATAGATGCTTCTGCCAGACCTATCAGAACAAAACTGCATGAACAAACTTTAGTAAATTTTGGTAAAAGATAATCTCTACATAAAGCAATCATGCAAATATAATCTAGACAGAGTTGATTTTATTGTATAGACATTCATGTGAATCTATAACTATTCATATTTGAATGAATCAAACCACCATGTGCTCAAAATGTAAAAAATGATGCTTTACCATAACAACAGTAATTTCTACAGCCAAAAAATTAGGCAAAGTCTCATTGAGAAATATAGAAAATCTTAAAGTCATTTTAAAAGATGATATGCATTTTCCCATCTTCCATGACTCTTGCCCCCTGTCGCTCTCTCTCTCTCTCTGTGTGTGTGTGTGTGTGTGTGTGTGTGTGACATTGCATAGCTTTCTTGGGCATAATTGTCTTGTTTCACGTCACTTCAGTGTCACAATTTGAGGACTAAAACTTCATTGTCATGTTAAACACTCATTCATCTCCACTTCTAACAGCCACAGACATGAGCAACACTGACAACTTGGAAGGATAGGGGCAAAAGGAAAATGAATAGATCTTGCTACAACTGAAGTGGAGAATAGACTAAATAGAATAATATCAAATAGTCAGCCATGCATACCTAGCCAAAGAAAGGGCTAGGGAGCGGAGTTGAGTCCACAAAACCAGCCACACCACCAGAAGCAGTGAGTACAGTACAGCTGTGAAGTCTTTCAAAGAGGCTCCCCATTTTCACAGCAGATGCACGTAAAGCATTGTATTCTGAGGCCCTTCGTTCAACAACACACAAATTAGTATGTGCTTCTTCCCTATAGCTTCATGCAAGCAATTCTCCAACAAGTGGGCACAACTCATCTATTTTATGCAGAGACATCAAAATTCAATAGTTCATCAGAAAACTCCACCATACGTACACACGATAAATATCACCATTCATGCATTAGACAAACACAGAAGGTGTGATAGTTAAAAAATAGACTTGTTAGCATAACATGATGGCAGATAAGGCCCAAAAGCTCTAGTGTAAAACATGTTATTAGTTACCAATTCCATGACATGAATAAGAAAAATGAGAAGAATAAGCAATTTGGTCAGCACGAGAAGCCTATAAAATATCGCATACATGAGTTCTATATGATAGAAGACAAACAAAATAAAGTTGCTGAAAAGTGGACAGCAGACCACCAGAAACTCTTTTCTTCTTGGGGGAGGAGGGGGACCATAAAGGAGATGCAAAAATAAAGAAATAAATTGCTTAGTATCTTGGCTCAAGGTTCACAACAAAAAATGATATGCAAGAAAGTAGACGATAAATTAAAAAGGGGGCAGCCAAGTGGCACGAGGTTCCCACTAGTATGGGACTGCAAGGTCAGGGGAGGGTCGACTGAACTCAGTCTTACCCGTCCCTTCGCAAAGAGATTTTGCAGCTATAAGCCAGTGAGTTCACTCGAGTTCCTCATAAAGCCTAGCTTGACCATGGGACAGTTTTAGGATGGGAGGGAGGGCACCAGTGCTGCAGTTGAGCAATATCCAACATAGGAGATCTTACATTCAGCCTCATGGGTACGTCAGTTATTCAAGACAACTACATAGACAAGTGCACTGGACAGGGTAAAACAATTTCATTATCTACTGTATGCACAATTTTTTTAATGGAACTTTCCAATGTAAATA
The DNA here is from genome assembly GCA_022559845.1 of Amorphophallus konjac. Classification (NCBI taxonomy): domain Eukaryota; kingdom Viridiplantae; phylum Streptophyta; class Magnoliopsida; order Alismatales; family Araceae; genus Amorphophallus; species Amorphophallus konjac. Next base: position 163,258,221 of record CM040122.1, on the reverse strand, counting down.
CTAGCTCTCAAGACCATTTTTTTTTAATAGAAATTTCCGGTGTAAAGACTCAACTCTCAAGACTACTGAAGCAACTCAAGACAAAGTTCATAGAAAGTGAGCTAACAAAAACAAGCAGATGAGAATCATTCCAATAACACAATACAGCAAGCATATGGGTAGATTTTTTTATCAACAGATGCATCATAACTATGTCAGATTCTGACATTAAGGATCTAGTGATCTGCTCAACGAATGTTCAGATAATTTTCATGACTAGCTATCAACCAAATGTCAACCATCCCCTTAGTACTATTTACCTGTCCATTTAAACTTTGAACCAGGAAGGAGCAGTAGCTAAGAGACAGTTGATAGGATGGATATTTACCTCTAACAGCCTTACAAATTCTCTTAGACTTGGAGACATTGTCAATGAAGTGGAAAACAACTTTTTACGTAAACTACAACACTCTTGAACAAGCAAGAGTACTAATATGGACGAGAGAAGAACAGCCCTTCAGAAAGATGAATACTTACAGCATATAATCACCACAATATACAAAGCCAAATATCTAACAGATACATAATATACAAACTTTCAGTTACAAAATAATTTCGAATCAGAGGTTCCCATCAGGGATGCCGGCAACAACCATACCATCATCAACAACTTTGGGGCCCCCACACGATCTCGCCACTGACTCAAACAACTTCGAGATCTCCGGGACGCTGTGGGTGAATGAACGCTTCCAAAAGGCGTAGCGCTCATTCTGAAGGAGACCATCCATAATGTGACAGAATTAGCACTCGTGTGTAATTTAACCAGTAGACACGAGAATTTGGGCTAGATAGGTTTCAGCAACAATTCACACCGTACCTTGATTAACTCAATGAAGGTGATCAGCAGGCCCCAAGGATGAGGACGGTTGACGATCAAACCCTCCAATAATACTCTTGTTATCTGCTCCTGGATAATTTCCTGCCATCACAAGAATTATAAATATTTAGCAGAAGAGTCATAAGTAGCACGTAGTGCCACCAGTTTACTTAGGAATCATCAGGAACCGTACTCGATCATCTATATATAGCATGAATCAAAGTATTTCCATAATGGGATGAAAAAATGAATTCA